>JAJEOU010003008.1:19260741-20000855 GCA_021534815.1 Acrocephalus arundinaceus | reverse complement strand
AGCCAGGCCTGGACATTTTAATATATCATGGAATGGTTTGGGTGGAAGGGAAAAAAATCATCCAAATCCAACCCCTGCCATGGAAGGGACACCTTCCTCCATCCCAGGTTATTCCAAACGGGCCTTGGGCACTTCCAGGGATGGAGCAGCCACAGCTGCTCTGGGAATCCATTCCAGGGCCTCACCAGCCCCACAGGGGACAATTCCTTCCCAACATCCCTCTATCCCTGCCCTCAGTGGGAATCCATTCCCTGTCAGGGCTGAGTTGGGAATTCCCCTCTGTTCCTCTGGTTTGTGAACTCAGAATTTTGTCCTCATTGCATTTTCTAGCAGAGGTGCAGGAGGAGTTGGAGCTCAGGAGACTTCAGCACTGAGCCAGGGATTCTGGTGAGTATTCCCTGTCCCTGCTCCCTCTCTGGGGGTTTGATCTCCTTGTCCAGGCAGGAAATGTCTCCAGGATGCTGGATTGATCTCCTTGTCCAGGAAATATCTCCAGGGTAGGCTGGATTTATCTCAGTGTTCAGGAAAGATCTCCAGGAATGCTGGATTGATCTCCTTGTCCAGGAAATATCTCCAGGTAGGCTGGATTGATCTCAGTGTTAAGGAAATATCTCCAGGAATGCTGGATTGATCTCCTTGTCCACAGAATATCTCCAGGTAGGCTGGATTGATCTCAGTGTTCAGGAAATATCTCCAGGATTGCTGGATTGATCTCCTTGTCCAGGAAATATCTCCAGGTAGGCTGGATTGATCTCAGTGTTCAGGAAATATCTCCAGGAATGCTGGATTGATCTCCTTGTCCAGGAAATGTCTCCAGGTATGCTGGTTGATCTTTTTGTCCACAAAATATCTCCAGGAATGCTGGATTAATCTCCTTGTCCAGGAAATGTCTCCAGGTATGCTGGATTGATCTTCTTGTCCACAAAATATCTCCAGAATGTTGGATTGATTCCTTGTCCAGGAAATGTCTCCAGGATGCTGGATGTGTGTTTTCCAGACATCACAGTTGTGCCACCTACAAATAAACCATGTCCAAAATGAGTAATTCAGGGATGAATTCCCACCTGGGAATGTCTGTGAGGTTCTGTGCAGGGTGAGGCACCTTCACCTCAAGGATGTACCAAAAACATCTCCAAAACTGGAGGAAATCCCAAAAGTTTTGGAAGATGAGGAAGCAGGAGCTCCTGAGGGTTTGGGAGGGTTGCTGTTGGTTCACCACAGATGTGGTTCCATCCTTGAGGCCAATTTTCAGTAAATCACCTGGAAACACTTCATTTACACACCTCCTGTTGCTCCCAGTCTCTGAATTTTTTTACAATAAGAATCTTTTTCCCTCAGCAAACCTTCCAACATCCTCATTTTCACCGTTCTTTCCCTCCTCACGCTGCTTCTGCCCAGGACAGATGGAGAGGCAGGAGTGTTCAGAGGACATTTTTTGTGGGGTTAGACTTGGATCAGCTGCTCCTTTTATTGGAATTCATCTCCTGCCCTGCAGATCCCAGTTTTCCTGGATAATTTGGTGAGAGCAATATTTTGGTGTTCAGGTTTTGTAAGGGGGAAGAGCCTCTACTTCACCCCGTTGGTTATTTTTAATATTCAGTTCACTAAAGCCAAAAACCATTTATCCTGATTTTACTAAAATTCTCTTTTTGAGCCATTTTTAAGACCCTTCAGATCATTTAATCTTGAATCCTGCCTGAATAAAGAATCCTTGAGGGTTTCCTGATTAAAACTCAAATATTCTGGTTTGATTTTCTGCTACAGCAAGAAACGAGGCTCAGAAAAACGAGGGATGTGGGGAATTTCTTTCCTGCTTTTTCTTCCTTTTATTCCCCATTAATTTTATGTATTTTTGCTTGCAAAACAAACCTATAAAACCCTTCTGTGACCCAAATAAACGGGAATGTCCTCGTGAGCTGCACTTCCAGGCGTTCCAGCCTTGACGCTTTGCCTGCAAGCAAAGAATTCCATCCAAAAAGTTTCTCCGTGGTGGAGCTCCTGCTCCGTGGAGATCCTCAGGTGGCTCTGGATTTTATTTTCCAAACCCCATGGAGATGGAGTTTCCTGTTAGAAAACAACCGGAGAAAACCAATCCTTACAAATAAAAAATAAAAACCCCAAATCACGGCGGGATCTCCAAACTCCTGTTAGCAAATCAGCTTTCCTGCTGAATTCCCAATATCCCAGCGCTGCAAATTTGGAGCTGGAGCTGTAATCCAGCAGGAACTGGTTCCCATTATCAGGGATAAGAATGTTCCTTTCATTCCCGCTGATCCCAAAGCTCTGCTGGGAGCTCGGCGGGTTCGGAGAGCCCTCGGCAGTCGGAGCTCATTTCCTGGGATGGAGCTGGGAGAAAGGGAATCATTGAGCTGGGAAAATTGAGAATTTCCCTGTTCTCTGTGCTGCTGCAGGCACAACAGCCGGGGCTGCTGCCTGACACTCCCAAATTTGTCTTCGGATCCCAAAAAATGGGAATATCTCAGCAGGAGGAGCCGTGCAGAGCCCGCATGCCAAGGCTGGGCTCAACTTTCCTCTTTCTCAAGGTGATTTTTAATCAAGTCTTGCTCCTTATCTGATAAATCAGATGGAAATGGATGAAAACCGATTTTTCTCCATTTATGCCTCGTACAAAGTTTAATTCAGCAGCAAATGTCTCCTTTGTTTAACTTTTTTTGCCTTTCTGTTAACTGAATTCTACTTTTCTAAGTTTTCTCTTCTTTGTTTTTCTATTCAATTTTTCCTTTTTTGAGAAGGAAAAAATGTCTTTTAGTGATAAATAATAAAATTTCATATTTGGGGCAGAATATAGATATTTTATATATTTTACCTATTTTATTCATCAAAAGGATTTTTTAATTAACCAACAGGCAGGGAAAAGTTCTGTAGATCTGCTCCCTCTTTAATCTGTTTTTTGAGTGTTTAATTAAACTGCCAGTCCCAGCTCTCCATCAGTTTTATGATGAGATTTTATTTTATTTAATTATTATAATTTTTATCATTTATACAATTTCCAGTAAAGGTTTTCCTGTGAGTTGAAGTGGTGGTGAAACACAACAAAAACCCAGATGGAAAACTGAGTTTTAGGCTGAGCTTGTGCTCGTTGTCCCTCAGTGTTCCATGACCTGAACTTTGATGGGATTTCAAAAATGAGAAATATCCCTGATTCCCAGCTTTTCTCAGGGAATCCTTGGGATTTCTGTTTTCCAGATGCACTGGGCGTGGCTTGCACTGAAGCAGTGAAATCAAAGGGACTTTGCTGTTTTATTGGTGCTCTGCTGTCCATGGATTGAAATGATTCCAGTTGGGAATGATGAACTCTTTATCCCACTTCCCATTGGTTTTGCTGGGAAAAGCTGGAAAAAAAATTGGGAGATGTCCAGCACTGCTTGAGTAGCTGAAAGGTAAGCTTCAAATATTTATTTTTATATATTGATACACTTATTTATTTTATTTATTTGTATAACTATTATATTTATATTTTAAAATATATATATATATACACATACCACATATACAATATAGATATATTTATTTTCATATGCACCCAAACATAAAATATCAACTTATTTATATATATAAATAATATTCAATATATAATATATAATGTGTGCTTTATAATACACACCATATATACAATATCCATATTTATTTTTATATATGCACCATGGAGAGTATATTTATTTATTTTTATATTAATACACCATATGTTTATATGCACATTATTTATATTTATATTTATATTTATACATATATTCACATATGTATATATTTATATATTTTATATATTTTTATATATAGTTTGTATTAATAATATTGTTATATATTTATATTTAGATTGCATTTTAATTTTTTATTTTAATTTGTAATTTTAATTTAATTTTAATTTTTTTAAATTTCATTTTTATATATCAATTTTTTTAATATATCTATTTATTTTTTATATATTTCTATATACTAAACCCCATGTTCTGCTGCATCCTGAATTCCATTAATCAGGAAAAACGAAAGCAATTTTAGCCCTTAATTTCATGAAGATGGTTTTTACTGGGCTGATTTAAGAGCTCCCAAACTCCCCCGTTGGAAATTGCAGCGTTTGATGTTAATTAGGAACATTTCCAGTCCATCACCATTTTCCCCACGTGGCAGGGAAGCCAAAGTTCCCTTTGGAAGCGCTCAGGTGATGGCACGGGAATTCTGCTGATTCCCAGCTGGGGTGGAACAGCAAATTCACCCTTGGGTGGCTTTTCTCCCAAAATCCCCACTCCCAGCTCCTGTGGGGCAGCCCAAGCCCAGCTGGGTGGTTGGAATCAGCCCCATCCCATGGGATTGGGTCCAGCTCGGCTCCATCCCATCCCGGGAACGCCGCGCTCTCCTTGGGGCCATCTGCCTTGCACAATTCCCGGGATTTTACAGCCATTGCATTACTCAATCCTCCCTCTGCTCTCCTCATCCCCCCTTCTAATGGGCTCCCTGCTCTCCTCAGCAAAACCAGCAGAGAAATAAAAAATTAAAAAAAAAAAAAAAAAGCAATCCAAACGTTCAGAGGAGAGGAGGCGGGAGAATCCAGGGAAAACCGAGGCAGCAAAAATAAAAACCCAAACGAGGAACAGTTTGAACGTTTGGTTGGTTTGGTTGGATCCCTCCCTCCTTTCCCATGCTCAGGTTGCCTTTCCCTGCTCTCTGCAGCCCAGGGAGGGGTTCCTGGGGAAATTCCTCATTTTCTGGCATCCAAAAGTTCCCCAAATTTCCTCATTTATCCCAGGAGCAGCAGAGCTGGAGGTAGGCAGCAGCGAGGCAGATGGGAGAGGGTTTGGGAGGAGATTTTCCATCTTTTTTTTTTGTTTTTTTTTCCTTTCCCATTTTGTTTATTCCTTGCTGGGTTTGTGAAGGAGCCTGTAAACATCTGGGGGATCACATCTGGTTTGGGTTCTGCCTCAAATTCTGGGAGTTTCGTTCAGTGGAGCGTTAGAACGAAACCAGCAGCTCCTCTGGCAGGTTCTGCCTCAGGATTTTCCAAAAATAAACTTTGCATCCCCAACACTTCCCCTCTGGACACTTCCCTGAGTTTTTTAGGGAAGTTTTCTTGTGTGGCAAAGAGCTCAGTGAACCTTGAGTTCGGCGACAAGAATGATTCCCTTTTATTCTCCATGTTGTAAAAGGTGCAATGTCTTCATTTTCCTGCCAGAAAATCGACTTGGTAGGAATAGTCCTGAAAAACCTTGGAATGTCTGTGCATGGATCGACAGTTTTCCCATGCTGATCCTTTCTCTGAGCAAATGCAACAATCCTGGAACTGATAAAATTCATGGATAGGAAGTGGTTGAATGTTTTGAGGCGGGGTTTTTAATGTTTGGTTTTGGTTTTATTTGGGATTACCTGTGTCATCCCTGCTCCAATCCCATGGAATCCCGGTGCTGCACAGCTGTCCTTGGATTTGAGATCCCTCAAATCTTGGCTCCAAGTGGCAGATCTTTAATCCGCGTGCAAATTCATTGAGTCGAGGGGAAATTGAAAAGCTCATGACTGGAGTTTTGCTGTTGGGAAGAAAAATTGGGGAAAAACTCTTCAGTTTGAGTAGGGAAGGAACTGCAGGAACTTCAAGCCAGGAAATCCAGGTGGGAATTGAGGCAGAGGGTTGGCAGTGAGTGGAGGAGGAGGAGGAGGAAAGCCTAAACAGCTCTGGAATGGGGGATCCCTCATCCTCAGCTCCCTCCTGCCACTGCCAAATGTCACCAAACGCAGCCCCAGGGTGCCATGAGGTCCTGGGGATGGGAATGGGATGGGAATGGGGATGGGAATGGGAATGGGAATGGGGAATGGGAATGGGAATGGGAATGGAATGGAATGGGGATGGGGATGGGGATGGGGATGGGAATGGGAATGGGAATGGGGAATGGGAATTGGAATGGGGAATGGGAATGGGATGGGATGGGAATGGGAATGGGGAATGGGAATGGGGATGGGGATGGGAATGGGAATGGGAATGGGGAATGGGAATGGGAATGGGGAATGGGATGGGGATGGGGATGGGAATGGGAATGGGAAATGGAATGGGGATGGGGATGGGGATGGGAATGGGAATGGGGAATGGGAATTGGAATGGGAATGGGAAGGGGATGGGGATGGGGAATGGGAATGGGGAATGGGGAATGGGAATGGGGAATGGGAATGGGATGGGAATGGGATGGGATGGAGAATGGGGATGGGATGGGGATGGGAATGGGATGGGAATGGGAATGGGGATGGGGAATGGTGTGTGGCAGCCTGGGCTGGGTGTGCAAGCTGATCCCAAGGGATCCACAGCTCCAGAGGTCACTGGATCCACTCCCAGGCTCTGTCACAGAACGTTCCCTCTGTTCCTCCCTGGGCCAGAAAGCACCACCCAATAGTGTGGGAAATGTCCAAATTCAGGGAATCAGGAATTGTTTCAGGTTGGAAAGGACCTTTAGGGCCATTGAGTCCAACCATCCCACCAGCACTGCCAAGGCAGGGCTGGACAGCCTTCTGGGAAGGAATTGTTGCTAATGTTGAGGAAATAAATGTCTGTTGGGGTTGGACTCGATGGCCTCAAAGGTCTTCTCCAACCTGAACGATTCCTGATTCCCTGAATTTAGACATTTCCCACACTATTGGGTGGTGCTTTCTGGCCCAGGGAGGGAACAGAGGGAACGTTCTGTGACAGAGCCTGGGAGTGGATCAGTGACTCTGGAGCGTGTGGATCCCTTGGGATCAGCCTTGCACACCCAGCCCAGCTGCCAAACACCATCCCCATCCCCATTCCCATTCCCCATCCCATCCGCATCCCATTCCCATCCCCATTCCCATTCCCATCCCATTCCATTCCCACTCCCCATTCCCATTCCCACTCCCCATTCCCATTTCCCATCCCCATTCCCATCCCCATTCCCATTCCCATCCATTCCCATTCCATCCCAATTCCCATCCCTCCCATTTCCCATTCCCATTTCCCATTCCCACTCCCACTCCCATTCCCATCCCCATTCCCATTCCCATTCCCATCCCCATCCCATTCCCATTCCATCCCCATTCCCATTCCCATTTCCATCCCCATCCCCATTTCCATTCCCATTTCCCATTCCACTCCCATCCCATTCCCATTCCCATTCCCAATCCATCCCATTCCCATTCCCCATTCCCATCCCATTCCCATTCCATCCCCATTTCCCATTCCATTTCCCATTCCCACTCCCACTCCCATTCCACTTCCAAGAAGAAATCTTTGCTAATATTGAGGAAATAAAATGTCTTGCTCACATGAAGTTCTCAATGTAGGAGGGTTGATTTGGGCTAAAAGTGCTTTTTTTTACTGGGTTCTGACCAGAGAAACAATGAGTTCTTGTGCCCCTTGATGTGGGGGACTGCAAATTTCTGGCTGGAAACCCACGGAGTGACCAACATTGTAATAAAATATATTGAGATAAAAGCATTTTTAAAAAGCCTTGAAACCCTTAATCCTTTGGGGCTGGTTTCTGAAAGTCCAGAATTAAAAATACAATTAAAAAGAGCTTTCCTACAGCACAGAGTTAATAAGCAGAAGAACAGAAAATGCTGATTTTTCTCTTGAAATTCCCCCTTCCCTCTTCCTTTTGTCCCTGGGATTTTGTGGGCGCTGACCAGACAGACCCTTCCAGCAAAAGGAGGGTTAACTCCTGGAGAAAGGGGGTGGAGAGGGAATCCCAGCTTGGAACTTGAGACTTTCCAGCTGAGAAAGAAAGATTTGGAGATGCAGACGTAATCCCAGAGCTCTGCAATCAGCTCCCTGTCAAAGAAGCCGGGAAAAGCTCAGGAAAAAGCGCCCAGGCACGCTGGGTGCAGGGCAGGACACGGAGCAGCAGTGCCACCGCCTCCCCCAGGGTGAGTATGGAAAAACTTCCTGCCTAAACCCTTGGAAAATGTTGGAATCTTGGGAATGGCTCGGTGGGAGCGGAGGAGAACCCGGGTTGTTTGGTACCAGGTGCACTGGGTGATCCCTTCATTCAGGTTTTCCCTGCAGCCACGCTCCTGGGTGAGCTGTGGGGGCTCTGGAGCAGAATCTTCTGCTCTTTCCTGATAAATCCACAAGCCCCCACGAGCTGCCAAAGGCTGCAGACAAACCCACGGAGTGGGAGCACAGATTTGTGTGGGTTTCATCTCAAAAATGGAACGTTTTGATTTGCGTGGCTTTAACTCCTTCAGCTTGAGCTGCTCTCCTTATCCGCCTGCTCCAGCTGCAGGATTCCAGGTGATCCCTGAGTTCAGGATGGGCTTTCCTGAACTTTGGAGCATCCTGGTACTTTATTTGCTGCCTGTGGGATGCTCCACAGCTTGCTGCACTGAGTGTGGGGGCTTTGTGCTCCGAGGATCCAAGGATTTTCTGCTTGATGCAGCCACGAGGAAGGATGGGAAGAGGGAAGAGGTGCTGCAGCCTTGCTTCTCCACGGGAGTTTCCAAGCCTGCCAGGTGCATGGGGATGTTCCAGCTGGGGTGGGATTTTTATGGCAGCATTTTAATGAATATTAATATTATTAACGAGATTAATATTTCTGGAGCAGTTCGTGGTTTAGGTTTTCAGCTCCCCAAACCGTTCCACGCTGGGTTTGTGGGGATGTGTTTGTGAAATGCCTGTTTCCATTAACAAGCTGGGAGATAAACGAAGATGACAGTCACATTTTCCTAACATAAATTTCTCCCTTTCCCCCCTGTCCTCCTTGGAAGCCATAAATTCCAGCAGCCTGGCTGCCTGCTCCAGACATCAAAAGGCCCCGGGGTTTACAAGCCCTGCTTGCCTGGGTCAGGTCCTGTGCAGGAGAGACACAGATGATCCAAATCATCCAGATGACAACAGAAAGCTGGGATGGGGAAGCAGAGTGAAAGGAGGAAGCTGGACACGGTGGGAGGGGAAGGAAAATCTCCTGAGAGGACTTGTCTCAGCTGATGCACTTCAGGTGGTGGGGAGAGATTTTCCTGCTTTTTCTGGCTGGTCAACATCTTCTGTTTTCCTGCTCCTGCCCTAAATGTTTTCAGCCCTAAGAACTCACTTTTGAGCTCAAACTCGTGTCCAAGTTGTTGTCTCATCACATCTCCATGAGTACAACATCCTTTGCTCTTGGCCTCGCTGGACGCTGCCTTTTGCCCAGATCAGATCCATTCACAAACTTTCTCTCCTTGGCTCGTTCCTCCCTGTCACATCAAATATTCATACAGGGCTTTCGCTGTCCTCATCCCATATCCTGCTCTCATTTCAATCTGCTCCTTCCCCCTGCTGCCCCCTTGCCCTTGGCAGGACCAAATTTCGATGCAGGCAGTGAAAATGCAGAATTCCAACGCAATTTTCAGTGCTTCCCTTAGTCCCGTTCCCTGTTTCTTCTGTCCCTCTGAGCTTGGATCATCCTCCTTATGCAGCACTCCCACCTTTCTGTGGGATATTCTGAGTATTTCATCCATGGATTTCAGCTGTCACCAGCTCAGAGCTCTGGATCAGTGATATTTCTCTTTTGTTATAATTATGCTAAGATTAAACATTCATTACCTCGGATTTGACACTGAATTAAACCCAAGGCTCGAGTTACAGATGGGAAACCTGTTCTGGTTTTTTGATCTGCTTAAAAACTTCTCTGTGCCTTGAAGAGCAGCTCAAACCAACTGAGCTGTTGAAATAAACCCTTTTTTACTATTTGTACTATTTTAACTTTTTTTACGTCTTCAGCCTGTTGAGCCCTCATCAACAGAGAAACTTCAGTAACCAAAGGTAAGAGCAAAGAATTCCTGGAGCACATCTCCTAGCTCTTCCCTCCCTTCCTCGATTTTAGTTTCCTAATATTTGCCCTAAATAAATGCAGTTTTCTAAGTAGTAGCAGTAGTAGTAGTAGTAGTAATAATAATATATATAATAATAACCAACACCCCAGAGGATAAGAACAAAAACTCCTGGAGCACATTCGCAGCTCTTCCCTGCTTTCCATTATTTTAGTTCCTAATATTTGCCCTAAATAAATGCAGTTTCTAAGTAGTAGTAATAATAAATATAGTAATGATAGTAATAATAAGTAATGATAGTAATGATAGTAATAATAGTAACAATATAATAATAAACAGTAAAAAGTAAAAGAAAATTCAAAAAAAATTAAATAAAGAAATGGCAGTTCTGCATTGTGGGCAATGTCTGTGCAGCAGTTCTGAGCTCTTGCCCTCATGTGCTTTAAAAATGTCTGTTTCTGTCCAGTGTCAGAGGCTTTTCCCAGTTTCCAGGTGGGGATTTTGTCTCATGATTTTTTGGTCTCTTCTCATCATTTGAAGTTCTCTGAGCCCTTCTAGGTCTGCTCCACTCTCCTATTTAAAAAATCACTTTCATTTGGTTTGATTTCATTCATGGTGTTCCCAGACCGAATGTTTCCCTTCAAGCTGTGCAAGCTTCCCCTCAATTGCCTGAATTCCCTTTTTATCTGCATTCCCTGCTCCTGTTTTACCCATGGAATAAACTAAAAATGTTTCAAGTTCCATCTCAGAATTCATGGACTCTGCTTTCTGGGATTCCTAAAACCCTGGAGATCCTTTTCCATCATGAAAGTAAGTGGGAGATCAGACCCCACAGATCCAGCCTGTCCTGTGGGGGTTTGTGTCACTCCCAGGGCTCCCACATGGATATTTGTGTCCATACCTCCCAGAGCATGGAATTCCCCTCTCTGCCCACACCAAAACCATGGAAACAAAATTTTTCCAGGGTTTTTCACCAGCTGGGAAAGGGGCTTCAGGCTGAGGGATGTGCACACCGAGTTTTAACTGGTTTAAGAGTTTTTTAACATTCCCGAGCTCAAGGAAATGTTGGGACAACAGCCTGGGACACAGGTTGGAATTATTGGGGTGTCCTGAGCAGGGCCAGGGGTTGGACTGGATGATCCTGATGGATCCAGCCCAGGATATTCCATCATTCTGCAGGGGAAAAGTTCCGCTGCTCATGGCAGATCCTGGAACGAGATGAGCTTTAAGGTCCCTTCCAACCCAAACCCTTCCATGATTCCATGGCTGTGATCCAGCTGGAATAAACACTCTGGAAGCTCTGAAGGCCTCCAGCAATGGTGACTGAACTCTGAATTTCCCTTTCCCCAAAATCCCGGGGCAGGTTGTTCCCAGCTTTCCTTCTTCGCCCAGGACTTTTTAATTTGGTCCCATCTCCATGGAAGAGCTGAGCTCTTTTCACCCCCAGACACTTGGAGGATTTATTTCCACACAGAACCAAGGTTTAAAATCCACTCTTTTCCTCAGGCATCTCTCTTAACCCAGACAGAAAATCCACTTTTTCCTCAGCCACCTTCTTCTAACCAAGGTATAAAATCCACTCTTTTTCCTCAGCCCCCTCTCTTAACCCAGGTAAAAATCCACTTTCTCCCTCAAGCCATTTCTTTTAACCAGACATCAAAATCAGCTCTTGTCCGATCAAGACACTTCTTTTAGCCAGACATAAAATCCTTCTCTTTTCCCTCATCTCTCTTTTAACCCAGACATAAACATCCACTTTTCACTTTATTTTAACCTAGACATAAAATCCCCTTTTTCCTCATCACTTCCTTTCACCCAGGTATAAATCTAACTCTTTTTTTCTCAATTCCACTCTTTTAGACCTAGGCATAAACTCCCCCTTTTTCCTCATCCACCTTTTCAAGCCATAAAATCTACTCTTCTCCCGCTTCCCACCTCTTTTAACTCAGACAATAAATCCCCTCTTTTTCCCTCTCCAGCTCTTTTAACGCCAGACATAAAAATCCCCTCTTTTTCCTCATCCCTTCTTTTAACCCAGACATAAAATCCCCACTTTTTTCCTCATCATACCCTTTTAACCCAGACATAAATCCACTCTTTTTTCTCTCCACCTCTTCTTAACGCTCAGACATAAAATCCACTCTTTTTTTCTCTTTCCACCTCTTTTAACCCAGACATAAATCCACTCTTTTTTCTCTTCCAGCTCTTTTAAACCCAGATAAAATCCACTCTTTTTTTTCTCAACCCACCTCCTTTTAATCCAAGATATAAAATCCAGTCTCCTCATCACTTCTGTAGCCAGACATAAAATCCACTCTTTTTTCCTCATCACGCTCTTTTAAACGAGACATAAAATCCCCACTTTTTCTCCCATCCCTTCATCCCATGATTAACCAGAAATTTTAAAAAATTCCCATTTTTTCCTCATCCCATTCCTTTTTAACCCAGACATAAAATCCACTCTTCTCCTCATCCACTCTTTTAGCCCAGACATAAAATCCCCCCACTTTTCCCATCATTCCACCTCTTTTAACCCAGATATAATCCCCACTTTTTATTTTTAGGCCTCTCTTTGGGTGCCAAGCTCTTCAGAGATCCCCCAGGCTGAGGAACAGCACTGAGAGGAGCTGAGGAGCAGCCAAATTCCTGGCCTGCTGCAGACCCCGAGCTCCACAAGCTGTGTCTGTCTGCATTGTGCTGCTGTGTCAAGAATTATCCTAAAGAGAAGGAGGAATTTATGGAAAGTGTAACACTTACCAGGGACAGCATTCCCAGAAGCTGGGGGAGGTGCTTAACCCTTCCTTTGGTAATAAAAAATTAAAAATTTCAAGTTATCCTGGATTCAAACATGTGGGATTTGTGGCCAAACCTCATTTATCAATTCATTAAATGCATTATGAGCCATATATTGGGAGTGACCCTGTGGGAAATGAGCTGGAAATCAAATACAAAGCAGCACCTCCCTCTCTTATTTCCCAAACTCTGTTTTCCAAACACTATTTCCCAAACTCCTATTTTCCAAACTCTTATTTTCCAACCTCCATATTCCAAACCCTACTTTCCAAACTCCTATTTTCCAAGCACTATTTTCCAAACCCTATTTTTCAAACTCTTATTTTCTAAACTCCTATTTCCCAAACCCTATTTTCCAAACTCTTTTTTTCCAAACTCCTATTTTCCAAACTCTTATTTTCCAAACTCTTATTTTCTAAACTCCTATTTTCCAAACCCTATTTTCCAAACTCTTATTTTCCAAACTCTTATTTTCCAAACTCTGTTTTCCAAACTCTTCTTTTCCAACCTCTATATTCCAAACCCTACTTTCCAAACTCCTACTTTCCAAACTCTTATTTTCCAAACCCTATTTTTCAAACTCTTATTTTCTAAACTCCTATTTCCCAAACCCTATTTTCCAAACTCTTTTTTTCCAAACTCTTTTTTTCCAAACTCTGTTTTCCAAACTCTTCTTTTCCAACCTCTATATTCCAAACCCTATTTTCCAAACTCCTATTTTCCAAACTCTTATTTCCAAACTCTTTTTTCCAAACTCTTTTTTTTCCAAACTCTTATTTTCCAAACTCTGTTTTCCAAACTCTTATTTCCCAAACTCTTATTTCCAAACTCTGTTTTCCAAACTCTTCTTTTCCAACCTCTGTATTCCAAACTCCTATTTTCCAAACTCCTATTTTCCAAACTCTTATTTTCTAAACTCCTATTTTCCAAACCCTATTTTCCAAACTCTTATTTTCCAAACTCTGTTTTCCAAACTCTTCTTTTCCAACCTCTATATTCCAAACCCTACTTTCCAAACTCCTACTTTCCAAACCCTTATTTCCAAACCCTTATTTTCCAAACTCTTATTTTCCAACCACTATTTCCCTATTTTCCAAAACATGCATCATTAAAACAACCAAATGACAGCAGACAGGTTTCCTTTGCACTCAGGATTTGCAAATAGGACAACAATCCTTTGTCAAAATCCATATTAAATTTCCCACAACTTTCAGAGGAAAAGGGAATTTCACCTGGATCTTGGATGTTGAAAGGGAGAGAGCTCAGAATTGTTCACATTACATAAAATGATTTCATAAATTCATTACATTTTGCACACTCAAAAACTCAACTGTCCCATTTTTCTTGCACTGGAATTTAGATAACAAAATGGTCCAAGATTGGGAATTAGGAAATAAAATGGTCTGGGATTGGGAATTTAGGAATAAAATGGTCTGGGATTGGAATTTAGGAAATAAAATGTCTGGGATTGGGAATTTAGGAAATAAAATGGTCTAAAATTGGGAATTTAGATAATAAAATGGTCTGAGATTGGGAATTTAGAAAATAAAATAGTCTGGGATTGGGAATTTAGATAACAAAATGGTCTGAGATTGGGAATTTAGATAACAAAATGGTCTGAGATTGGGAATTTAGATAACAAAATGGTCTGAGATTGGGAATTTAGATAACAAAATGGTCTGAGATTGGGAATTTAGGAAATAAAATGGTCTGGGATTGGGAATTTAGGAAATAAAATGGTCTGGGATTGGAATTTAGGAAATAAAATGGTCTGAGATTGGGAATTTAGAAAATAAAAATGGTCTGAGTTTGGGGAATTTAGGAATAAAATGGTCTGAGATTGGGAATTTAGGAAATAAAATGGTCTGAGTTGGGATTTAGGAATAATTATCTGGGATTGAATTTAGAAAACAAATGGTCTGAGTTGGGAATTTAGGAAATAAAATGGTCTGGGATTGAGAATTTAGAAATAAAATGGTCTGAGATTGGATTTAGGAAATAAAATGGTCTGGGTTGGGAATTTAGAAATAAATGGTCTGGGATTGGGAATTAGAAAATAAAATGGTCTGGTTTGGGAATTTAGGAAATAAAATGGTCTGGGATGAGAATTTAGAAATAAAATGGTCTGAGATTGGGAATTTAGGAAATAAAATGGTCTGGGATGGGAATTTAGAATATAAAATGGTCTGGGATTGGGAATTTGGAAAACAAAATGGTCTGAGATTGGGAATTTAGGATAATAAAATGGTCTGGGATTGAGAATTTAGGAAATAAAATGGTCTGGGATTGAGAATTTAGGAAATAAATGGTCTGAGATTGAGAATTTAGGAAATAAAGTGGCCTGAGTTTGGGAATTTAGGAGATAAAATGGTCTGACATTGGGAATTTAGAAAACAAAATGGTCTGAGATTGGAATTTAGGAAATAAAATTATCTGGGATTGGGAATTTAGATAACAAAATGGTCTGAGATTGGGAATTTAGAAAATAAAATGGTCTGAGATTGGGAATTTAGAAATAAAATGGTCTGAGTTGGGAATTTAGAAAATAAAATGGTCTGGGATTGGGAATTTAGAAAATAAAATGGTCTGAGTGTGAGTTCTTCCTTCGAGGCTGAATGTGGATCATCCCCAGCTCCTCCAGGACAACATTCTGCCCAGCCAACCCAAACTCATTCCCAAGGCAGAGCAACTTAGAGCTGCACTATTCATAAATACACATTTATTTTTCATTAGAAATGCGTATTACAGCATTTTTAAAGCATTTCCCCTAGAAAATAGTTAAGCAACAGTACAAACAAAAGTGTTAGTCCTCTGCAAATACAGTTTTCATGACACTGAACAGAAAACACCAGCAAAAGGCCAAGACTTGTTGTTGAGAGATTTTTCCTTTTTTTAAATATTTTCCTTTTTTTCTTTTTTGTTATAAACACCATAGCAAATAAAAAAAAAAAAAAAAGGCTGTTCCAACAGTGAAAAATATCTGGAATTTTCTCTACGTGGCAAAGCAGGTACTGCAGGGCAGCAATACCCCAAACATCTGCAGACATTCTGTTCTCACAGCAGGGACAGGGGCTGGGCAGGGATGGAGTCTCACAGTTTGGATGCAGGAGAGTTCTTCCTCTCCCCCTGAAAGATTGGGTTTGTCCTCTCTGAGTGGATTTTAGTGCAGCCCACTGGGGTTTTTTTTGTTTTTTGAAGGCCAGGACTTGGGTTGGTGTCGTGATGCAGCTCTGATTGAAGTTGGAATTATTCCAGGTGAGGCTGAGGTTCTGAGGTCTGGGAGGTTTTTCCAGCCCTTCCCAGTCCATTTCTGGCTGGAGTTCACTGCCAGCTCCCCAACATTCCTCAATCCTCTCACTGGATTTGGATTGCTCCGTGTTCTATCTGCATTTCTGGCTGGATTGCTGATTGAAGGGAATCAGTGCCTGCGAAGGGGAACAGGACAGCAGGAAATCAATCCCAATTTATTGGTGTAACCAAGAGAATGCGAGCTTATTACACAAATAGAAAGTTCTTGTGAGTACCAGTGGAAAAAATTCCAGAGCAAATCCACATGGATGTGGGCTCTGTGACAGTGGGAATGGGAACACAGTCACAAAGGCACCAAAAATAACATCAAGAGTCTCCACGAGGCCTAATGAGGAAGCTGAAATAATGCAATTAGGATAAAGATCTACAGAATCAGGAGTGGCACCGAGGCAATTATTCCCTCTCTCTTCCAGGAAAGAACCAGCTCCAAATAAAGGAAATAAATGCAGAGTCTGGCAGCGAACTGAAGCTGTGGAAGGCTCGTCCCAACTGAGAGATTTTGGGAGGAGGGAGCTGGAAAGGCCACCAAGGATGATGGTGAAAAGGACAGGAGGGAGTTTTGGAGTGCCAGAGCTGCTGGGGTAAGGGGAGGGGAATCACCTGTTGGATTTGTCCTTGGAATTCCCCACCTGGAGCGGGATAAGGTCTAAAAATGCTGATTTTCCTCTATTTTGGGTGAAGTGAGAACAGCAGGACTACAGCCAGCTTTTCCTCAGAGGGAATTCCCCTGCAGGCTGGTTCTCCTCACTTCCCAAGGAAAACCAGGAAGAATTACAGGTGAGCACACCTGACTGAAACCTCGGAAGGAAAATCTCTTTACAAACAACTCTGCCTGCCGGGAACAAGGCAGGGGAGGGAAAATCCGAATTCCTGGGAGCCAGGAGAAGCAGCTGCAGAGCTGAGAGAGGAGCAGCACCCAGAACAGCTGCACTGGCCTGGAGAGAGCCCTGACACCCAGGAAACTTCCCCTGCCAGCACGGATCAAATTCCAAGCACAGGGCAAGGATTTCAGCATTTTCTCCCTCTAAACTCCCCCTCATTGCACAGATCTGCCCTTGCAGGATTTTCCCTCTGAAGGATGCTCCGTGCAACAGCCTGGCCACAGAATTCTCTCCCTGACAGGATTTTGCTGATAAAAACCCCACATTTGAAGCCCTGCTTTGTACTCCCAGCCTTGTACCTGCCAAAAGATCCACCAGGGTGGAAAATCCACCAGAATTCCCAACTTTTAGGTTTTATTACACAGTCCAGCTTATTTGTTATTCAAATTAAAGAATTTCTAAATAATAAAGTGTTGCTCCTAAATTCATTTATTTCCCTCTGCCCTATGCCAGTAATTGCATTTGGCTACAGGAATTTTTTTTTCCTGTTTCATTTGAAGGGTATTTTGTGTTTGCTTAAAAATCCAATAAATTCATGCCAAGCTGCTGAATAAATCTATGAGATTGCTAAATTGGGCAGCATAAAAATTTTAAAAATAATCCTCAAGGTTTTCTTTCCCATTTAGAGGAAAAGTGTTTTGAGTGAATTGAATTATCAAATATCAGCACAACAGCAACACCAAATATTGACTCAACCTCAGACTTGAAAGGGATTACAAGAATTTATATTTGGAATGCTGGTGGGGTTTTTTTCCAAATCTAACAGAATTTACCACCAGCATTGCATCTGGGCACAGAATTTTAATCCAAATATTCTGTATTTCTAGACTTTGCAAACTGCTGTCAAAACATGAAAAGAAGCCAAGCAAAAATCATTCATGAACAGACTGAAAATACAAAACTGAAGTGGCTTTTGCTCTGCTCCAGCTGAACTCAGAGCAGGGATTCATTTCAGGGGAAAAAAAGGGCAGAAAATTGGTACCTTGTTGTGAGACATGGAATAAATCCACATTTGTGCTGTTTCAAACAGGGAATTGGCACGGAATCCAACCCAGGTGGAAAATAAATTCCACTTGGATGAGCTTTGATTGATAAAGAGCTGCAAAATCCTTGGGAACATCTCAGCACCTTGACAAAGAACCAGGTGGAAGTTTCTCACTTGGAGGGTTTTCCCTTCCCTCAGAGAAGACTTTTCCCTTTGGATGAGAGATCCTTCTCCACAGGAAAATTCCCTATTTTATCCACAAAAAATCTCCTGAACGATGGATAAACTCAGAGCAATCCAAACACCAAGTTGGTTTCTCCAGCTCCTTTCCAAATCCTCGGTTTTCATTGGTGCAGAGTGAGGAAATATTTACGGCTGACTTGTTTGGGGGTTTGTCTGCTTTTCCTTTCATCCCCTTTTCCTGCCACATTCCTTCCCTGGGCTCTGCAAACCTCTGTGGTTAACCACAGCACTAAAAACCAACAAGGTGCAAAGTGTCCCTGCAGAGGGAGGAACTCCTGCGGTGGCTGCTGCTCTGGGGAACTTTGCTCCAGAATTTCTTCTTGAGGAGGTGCTGGATGAGGGGGAAAAACCCATGGGAGGGAAATCTGGGAATTCTCCAGGCTTGGAGTGGAGACAGCAGGGCAAGGAACACCTCTCACTGCCAGCCTGGCTTATTTGGGGTCAGGATCCTTCCCAACTCAAGGTATCCCCATTGTTCTTGGATTTATTAAATCCACAGTAGCAGCAATGATGGAGGATCCATAAAAACAAGGCACGATCCCTCAGTGTCCAGATTTTAAAATTAAAATTTAAAAATAAAATCTTGACAAGGGCAGTGCTGAGGCAAAAAGAATTCCACAACCACTTGGCTTCCCGGGGAAGGAGCCCACGGAGTGGGATTTTCAAAACCACGTGTGACCAACTGCAGAAAAACGTGTTCCACCTGTTTTAAATCAGCTTTGTGGTGCTGTCACCAAAGCTCCAAGCTGCTGACAGACTTTTTCTAGCCTCAGATTCACAGCTGTTCAAACTGATTAAAAGCGACCGAAAAAACCCCATAATTCCTCCTCTGTAGCAGAGGGGATCAAGTGTTCACTTCCAACTGCAGGACCTTCTGTTGATCAAAACAACTGGAAAACTGCTGTCAGAACAGGAATAACTTCTCTGAGGGAAACCTCAGCCCAAAAACACTCTTTGGCTGATTGCAGCCACGTTTTTGGTGCTGTCCTTTGCGATGGCTCTCATCCTCCAAGGACACACAGTGACCAAAATAACTTCTCCAGAGGCACTGGGCAAGCACAGAAAAGCAGGAGCAGTCAAGGATCATTTCTATCTTCAAAATAAATGATGTTTCTTATTACAAATGATGGGTTTTATGGGTTTGGGAAGAGGATGCCTGTATTTGTGGGTAGATACAAAACAATCTGACAGCTGTTTTAAGCACGTTAAGCACATGGAGAGGAGAAATGGAGGGAAATGGAGAAGGAAGGGGAGAAGGGAGGGAGAAGGAAATGGAGGAGGTGGAGAATGAAATGGAGAAGAAAATGAAGAAGGAATGGAGAGGGAAGTGGGGAAGGAAATGGAGAAGGAAGAGAAGAAGGAGGCAGAGAAGGAAGGGAGAAGGAAGAGGAGAAGGAAGGGAGAAGGAAGCAGAGAAGGAAACAGAGAAGGAAGGGAGAAGGAAATGGAGAAGAAAGTGGAGAACGAAGAGGAGAAAGAAGTAGAGAACTGGAGAAGGATGGGAGAAGGAAATGGAGAAGGAAGGGAGAAGGAAATGGAGAAGGAAGCAGAGAAGGAAATGGAGAAGGAAGGGGAGAAGGAAATGGAGAAGAAAGAGGAGAAGGAGGAGGAGAAGGAAGCAGAGAAGGAAGTGGAGAAGGAAGAGGAGAAGGAGGTGGAGAAGGAAGAGGAGAAGGAAGGGAGTAGAAAGTGGAGAAGGAAATGGAGAAGGAAATGGAGAAAGAAGGGAGAAGGAAGCAGAGAAGGAAGCAGAGAAAGAAGCAGAGAAGGAAGGGAGAAGGAAATGGAAATGGAAGCAGAGAAGGAGGCAGAGAAGGAAGGGAGAAAGAAGCAGAGAAGGAAGGGAGAAGGAAATGGAGAGGGAAGGGAGAGGGCAGGGCTGTGCCCGTACCTGGCTGGCAGCAGCGTGGTCCGTCACGGGTGTCAGCTGCACGTACTGCACCTGGATGTCGCTGCCCTGCAGGGGGGAGCCGTCCACGCCGCCCGCCGCCGGCTCGGCCGAGGCCACGGCGATCAGCTGGGCCCCCTGCAGCACCTGGGGGAGGCAGGACAGACACGTGAGGGCTGGCAGGGCCACCAAGGGCTGTCGGATTTTATCTCTTTTTCTGACCCACAGACTCTCAGGGGCTCCTGAGAGGCGTTTTAAAAATTTTATTCCATTTTCAGCCTCATGTGAAGGGTGAAATGGTGCAGATGTTACAATTCTCACCATCACAATCAGAAGCCAAACTATTTCCTAATTACAATCCATTATAAGCATTTTTTGCCACACAATGCTGTTAATGCCTTAAAGCCAATAATCTAAAATTACCCCTCATGGATACAATACATCTTCCATAGTTCTATTTCTGATAAATATCTGGTCCATTTGCAAGGCCATCATTTGAAATTTGTTTCCAGTTCCATTTCCCTCTCAGCAATGCCTGTGCTATCCCATGGCCTTTCTCAGCCAACACACTTTATCCCAGAGTTTGCACACAGATGCACAAAACTGTGTGAGCCTTCTGCCAGGCTTTGGGAATTCCTACAGATCCATTTCCCACAAGGGCCTGGGAAATGATGCCTCAAGTTGTAGCTTTTATGTTTTTCAGATTCTGCCCTGCATTGGTGTGTAACTCTGAACGTCATATAGAGTGGTAGCAAGTTCTCCTCACAATTCAGACAAAACAATTCTTTTTTCAGCCCCAAGACACCATTGCAGCTTCAGCTCAAAAAGTGCAAACAGGGAATTGAGGAGAGCAAACTGGGAGGGTGGGACTGCATAACCTGAAGTGTCATTGGACAATTAACCCCAATATGGAAATGGACCAGAACTTATTAAAGTGTGAGACCTCGTGACTGGGGGCCCATTTGAGTCCACCTTGGGTCCATGTTGGGTAGAGCCACAGTCAGGGTCTTGTACTGCCCAAGGTGTATCCAGGCAAATCCAACCAGGAACACCCCATGAACCATACAGACAAATCCATCAGGAATATCCTGAGAACCACCCAGACAAATCCAACCAGGAACACCCCATGAACCTCCAAACAAATCCATCAGGAACACCCCATGAAACTCCAAACAAATCCATCAGGAACACCCCATGAAACTCCAAACAAATCCATCAGGAACACTCCATGAACCTCCAAACAAATCCATCAGGAATACTCCATGAACCTCCAAACAAATCCAACCAGGAACACCCCATGAACCTCCAAACAAATCCATCAGGAACACCCCATGAAACTCCAAACAAATCCATCAGGAACACCCCATGAACCTCCAAACAAATCCATCAGGAATATCCCGTGAACCATCCAAACAAATCCATCAGGAATATCCTGAGAACCACCCAGACAAATCCAACCAGGAACACCCCATGAACCTCCAAACAGCACCAGGAACACGCCATGAACCATCCAAACAAATCCATCAGGAACACTCCATGAACCTCCAAACAAATCCATCAGGAACACTCCATGAACCTCCAAACAAATCCATCAGGAACACCCCATGAAACTCCAAACAAATCCAACCAGGAACACTCCATGAACCTCCAAACAAATCCATCAGGAACACGCCATGAACCATCCAAACAAATCCATCAGGAACACCCCATGAACCTCCAAACAAATCCAACCAGGAACACCCCATGAACCTCCAAACAAATCCATCAGGAACACGCCATGAACCATCCAAACAAATCCAACCAGGAACACCCCATGAACCTCCAAACAAATCCAACCAGGAACACCCCATGAACCTCCAAACAAATCCATCAGGAATATCCCGTGAACCATCCAAACAAATCCATCAGGAATATCCCGTGAACCATCCAAACAAATCCAACCAGGAGCATCCCATGAACCATTCACACAAATCCAACCAGGAACACCCCATGAACCATCCAAACAAATCCAACCAGTAATATCCCGTGAACCATCCAGACAAACCCAACCAGGAGCATTCCATGAACCATCCAAACAGCACCAGGAACACCCCATGAACCTCCAAACAAATCCATCAGGAATATCCTGTGAACCATCCAGACAAACCCAACCAGGAACATCCCATGAACCTCCAAACAAATCCAACCAGGAACATCCCATGAACCTCCAAACAAATCCAACCAGGAACACCCCATGAACCATTCACACAAATCCTACCAGGAACACCCCATGAACCACCCAGACAATTCCAGATCCAGCACCAAAACCCACCAAAGGAACCACAAGGGAAGCTGTCCCTCAGCCCCAGCTGCTCCCAGGAGGGTTTCCCACAAAACACGGAGCTCATGGATTACCACACTGAATACTCAATGCATTTGGCCTTGTGGGATTGATAATTACGTTAATTATGACAAATTCATTGGGACAGAGTGACAGATCCCACTGTGAGTGTGGTAACATCAGAAATCACTGAGCAAGGTTTTCCTGCAGGAACAGCCAAATCCAAGATATTCCTTCCCACAGCCAAGGCATTCAGTACAGCAATGTTTATATTCCTATCAATAGGAAGGTGTAGATTTAAGAATTCCTAATTAATTCTTATGTTTATCCCATCTGCATTTGGCTGGAGAATTCCCTCACAGGCTTCAAACTCACAGAAAAACTGATCCATCTCAAAGCATTTAAAAATAGGTTTGGGATAAACTCATTTTAATTCCTTTCTTGAAACAGAAATCAAAATAAAATAAATGTATATAAAAAATAACAAGTCCCCCTTGCATTTCTCAAACCCAGCCCCACATTCAGATTTAATTTTTACGAGTCACGAATGAGGGATTTTTAAACATTTGAACACAACGAACAAAAGGAATCTTTCAAAACCAAAAGAAGAGAACAAAGAGCAAAAAACAACATTGTTCACAGAGGTTCTGCTGAGCAGAGAATGATTTCTCAGCTGATCTGTGGGTGGGTGGCCACGGACGGGCGGGTGGACCCGAATTTCCCCGGGGAGCGTGGGAGGAAGAGGAGGTGACCTCCAGGAACGACCTCCAGGGTGGTGTCAGGATTTTATTGGGATCTTGGGTGTTCTGAGACAGCACCAGCACCAGGCTGCTCTAGGATGTCCCAGCCTGACTTTAAGGAATAAGCAGAATTCTCTCATCCCACAGTATTAGTTTTGGAAGCACCCGATGCTGTCAGGATCACCTTCTGTCCCACTGATCCCCTGCGGGTTTGAAATGACTTTTTTTTCTCATTTATTTCTCAGCTGGAAAATTCAGAAGGGCTGGGAGTGACTGAAGAACCCCATGAGCACAAAGTCCTGGGATAGTTTGGGTTGGAGCACCTGGGGTAGTGGAGATGTCCCTGTCCAGGTGACCCCAATGGAATCCACCCCAACCATTTTGGGATTCTGGGATTCTCCCCTGTGTCATCCCACTGACCCAAATCTCTGCCTTTCTCATTAGGTTTTTCCCTCTCCTCTCCCCTTTTTCTTCCCCTCTGTCATTCTCTCTTCAAATTCTTGATGATTTGGGACATGAAAGCAACTGATCTCCCAAATTTCTCTATTTTGACCCTTCTTCAGTGAGGTATTTACCACACAAAACTTTATAAAATGAATATTAATAATGAAAACAAGCTATTTGCTCTGCTGTCTTTCTTTCCCTGTCAAGTCCATTTTATCCCATAACAAATAATTCCCATTTAACATTCAACTGCCAAGGCATGGAAGGGAATTTTTTAAAAAAGAATAAAATATAAGAAATTTTCTCTCAATTTCTTCCAAAATTATTCAAACAGGATTGAATTCCTATCACATCCTTTGAACCTGCTACACCCCATTTTGAACCTCCTAAAACCCCATTTTGAACCTTCTAAATTCCATTTTTGAACCTTCTAAATTCCATTTTTGAACCTTCTAAATTCCATTTTTGAACCTTCTAAACCCCACATTTTGAACCTTCTAAATTCCATTTTTGAGCCTCCTTAACCCCAATTTTGAACCTGTCAAACCCCAATTTTGAACCTCCCAAACCCCATTTTTGAACCTTCTAAAATCCACGTTTTTGAACCTTCCAAACCCCACGTTTTTGAACCTTCCAAACCCCACGTTTTTGAACCTTCCAAACCCCATTTTTGAACCTTCTAAACCCCATTTTGAACCTTCTGAACCTTCTAAATTCCATTTTTGAGCTTCCTTAGCCCCAATTTTGAGCCTCTTTAACCCAAATTTTGAACTTCTCAAACCCCACTTTTGAACCTTCTAAGCCCCACATTTTGAACCTCCCAAACCCCATTTTTGAACCTCCCAAAACCCATTTTTGAACCTTCTAAACCCCACATTTTGAACCCTCTAAATTCCATTTTTGAGCTTCCTTAGCCCAAATTTTGAGCCTCCTTAACCCAAATTTTGAACCTCTCAAACCCCATTTTTGAACCTTCTAAGCCCCACATTTTGAACCTTCTAATCCTCATTTTTGAACCTTCTAAACCCCATTTTTGAACCTCCCAAACCCCACATTTTGAACCTCCCAAACCCCATTTTTGAACCTTCTAATCCCCATTTTGAACCTCCCAAACCCCATTTTTGAACCTTCTAAAAACCACATTTTGAACCTTCTAAACCCCATTTTTGAACCTCCCAAACCCCATTTTTGAACCATTCTTGCTACTGTCGTGACCTCTTTTATTAATCTGAGCAAGCACATGTGTTTGCCTACCTATAAAAAACCTCAAAATTAAGATCTATGAGGATTTTGGTGCCTTTTTTTCCATCTTTTTCCCCATTTCTACCGCAGAAACAGTAAAAGATGGTGTTTGTTTAAATTGAAGTGAGGTTTGGAATCCCAGAACGAGTGGATGCTTCTGGAAGCTGAAAATCCTGGGACACTGATGGCCAAACACATTGAAATGACAAACACAGCTCCTCCAAATGATAAGGAGCTCTGCTGATAAGAGTTCCCTTTGAAAAGATAACTCCCCGTCCCTGATTCTTTTCAGTCTGAAATTTTTGGAGCCTTAAACTAAAAGCATCTCCTGCATTTAGTGCCAGCAAAACATTCATTTAGTGGCTCACATCCTCAAATATTCCAAAATAAGGGACGTGCAGGGTTGTGGGATAAGGGCTTTGCAGAAAATCCCATGGCAAGAGCGTTCAGGTGCTTTATTCCCATTAACAGCCCAATTAATTGCTCTGAAAATAAAAATCTGTTGGGTTAAGGTAAAACAAAATAAAAAGCACTGCTCTTAAAGTGAGGGTTTAATTGGGAATTTCAGGAGCTGCTTCCTTGGGGACCTCCCCTTCCCCAACAACAACTTGTACCTAAATTTGTTATTTCTTTCTGACACGAAATGTGCCGATATGAAAAGAAATTCAGCGTAAATCAAAGCAGTTCAGAGCGGGGGAACTGTCCCTGTTGTGCATTTCTGGGAGTGCTGAGTGGAACCGAGCAAAAAAGTGACCTTAAATCTGTCAAAGCTTCATTAGGGAACCCCCTGCAGGGCCATAGAACAGGGAGCACCTCCTGGAAATTCCCCAAAATCACAGGCATGGAAAAGGAAGCTGATTTCAGCTCCATGGAGTGGGGAGAAAGCAAAAGGAGAATTCTGGAGTGTGTTTTTAGCAGGGGCATTATTAAATTGTGTAAAAGAATAAACCATCCCAGCTGCTTTCCCGGTGATCCCGGCTCTGAGATTCCCTTCCCATCCTGGAGAAATGTGGGAACAGAACCTGCAGTCATTGTGTCACCTCAATTTGTCCAAAATGTCCCTTTTCCTGCCTGCCACAGCCAGGTGGAGAGAGAGGAGGGGTGGCAAAGTGTGGCTTTGCCTTCATTTCTGGCAGGGATGGGTTCAGGCCCTGAATCCATCAAATCCAAACACGGATTTCCATTAAAAATCCACTTGAGACCAGCACACGTGCAAAGGTTAATTATAATTATAATTAATTGGCAGCTGGAGTGCAGATGGAATTTCAGCAGGAATGACTGGTTATGGAGACAGGAGTTACCTCATCTCACTCCCTGTATCAAATTTGAGGGGAGATTGGGAAGAAAGGAAATCAGGATGGTTCCCCTGCCTCATCTCCTGCTCCGAGATCCTCCCAGGGAATTGTGCTCCCAGGGAAACTCCTCAGGATGGCCCTGGAGTCACCCAGTGGCTCCTCCCCAAACCAACCTGCACTCCAGAGCATCTTTCACATGGGGAAATCCTGGCAGAACTGGGATTGTCCAGCTTGGAGAAGCTTCAGGGTGACCAAACCGTGACCTTGCAGTGCCTGAAGGGGCTCCAAGAAAGATGGGGAGAGACTTTGGACAAGGGATGGAGGGACAGGACACAGGGAATGGTTTCCCACTGCCAGAGGGCAGGGATAGGTGGGATATTGGGAAGGAATTCCTCCCTCTGAGGGTGCCGAGGTGCTGGAATGGAATTTTGAGGGAATTTCTGGCTTTCCCATCCCTGGAAGTGTCCCCTGGGATAGTGGAAGGTGTCCCATGGCACTGGGTGAGCTTTGAGGTCCCTCAGGAGTCCCCAAATCCACACAATTGCAAGAGCCTGTGAAGGAATGGTTCAGTGCCAGCAGCAAGCACAGCAAAATCCATGGAACTGCTTCCCAAAGGAAGAGTTTTCAGGAGTGGGCAATTCCAGATCTCCAGGATAATTCACTGTTTTCAGCAATACTAAAGAAGACTTTGGCTTAAACGTTTTTTTTTTTTCCCAGCAGAATGTTATTGTTGGGTTTTATTCAATGTACAACTGAGTAATGGCTGGATAATCCAGAGAAAAATACTCCAGTGTCAGGGAAATCTTCCTAAACTGGAGCTGCCGAGCGCCAGAGCTCAGGGAAGGAGTCACAGACGGGTGACGCCGACTCCTGCGAGTGACCAGCACTGGGAGAGGTCACTCCAAGGAATGACTGAGGGTGAATCACAGCATCTGCCTGGTGGGAAATCTGCTGGAGTGCCACAGCCCAGCCAAGAGGGAGAGGATCCCTCATTCCTGAGGGAACATCTCCCTTTCCATCCCAGTGTGGCAAATCCCTGCTTGTCCAAAAACGATCTTGAAATGGCACCCCTGGCTCCAATTCCTGCTGGGATTGATTCTGCTAAAAAAAATCAGGAGAAATGCTGGGGTATTTTCAGCACTTCCCATGAAATTCTGCTGAAGGCTTCAGGCAATTTCAGTGGGAAGAGCATCCAATCTTTTCCTAGATAAATCCAGAGGAGGATTTGGCCTCTCGGTGCTGCTGAGAAGCTCCATCCCCTCCAATGAGGCTGGCAGTAAATATGCCACTTATAAAGAGTCTGAGCAGATCACCAAGGATCTCCCCAAATCCCACACAGCTGGGAAACGTCGGCTCCAATCCCTCACTCTGCCCTCGGAAGGGTCATTCCACATCAGTTCCAGAAAGAAAAGAGATTTAGGGGGAGCTGTAAATGTTTACATCATAACTGGCAGTGGGGTTTTGGTTGGATTTCTTTTTTTTTTTTTTAATAGAAACAAAATAACATCTGAAAGTTTGGCTCTTGTTGCCAGAGTAACGAAACACTGCTCCTACTGTCCCCGGCAGGATCCCATTATCCAGGAGAAATATGGATGGGGAAAACAAGCACGGAGACACAGAGAAGTTCTGGGATTGCACAGCTCAGGAAAAGGCCTAAGAAAATGAATCCTCTCCCTCCTCCACTTGGATTCTGGAATGATGTCACCAGCTGGAGTTCCATCTGTCAGGATCAGAAGTTCGTGGTGGCTTCAAAGGAAAAGCAGGAGGAGGATGGCAGGGAAAACCAGAGTGAGGAGCCTGAGCCATAAATCAGGAGCTGGAGAAAGTTCTAAGGCAGTGCTTGTCGATTAAAGAGCACTTAAAGAGCAAACAGTGCTCTGGAGAATCACCTGAATTACATTAATGAGTTTCTAACAGAAACTTGCACCAAAAAAAAAACCCTGCTCTGGACATGATTCATGGAAAAAAATTCCCAAGGACAAGGAAAAGTGGAAACTTGACCCAAATTAAAGAGCAGACTGGGTCCCTCAGGGTTTGTTCTCTTTAACAGCCCCACTCCTTTGGGAAGATGTTCCCTGATTTCCTGCACAGGGAAGGAATCCACAACCTGCAGCTGTCTGTTGTCTTTAGCTTTCCTTTTCCACCCAGATCTCCTGACAGGAGTGACAGAGCTCTGCTGAACATGAGGAGATCTCTGTGTTATAGGGGCTATTTCCACGTGGAGGGGGAATATGAATCCCAGAATTTCAGCTAAAAATAAACATATGGAAAGGCTGGAGCTTGGAATGAAAACCATATGAGAGAACACCTGTGCTTCTCCAAACACTCCTACAAAAGCTACAGGATACTGGTAGGAAAGGAATTAAAACACTCAACTGCAGCTCTAATCCTGGCTTTTATCTCCTTGCAAAGTTCATGTCCAAGGAATCCAAAGGAACAGAAGTTTTATCGATTTTATTTCAATTACTGGCACTGGGCAAGGTGAGTGTGGCTGTGGTGCTGACCAGAACTCGGAGCAGATGGGCTGGATATTAAAAGTGATCCATCATCTCCCACCCCAGAAAATCATCTCTGATGTCCAAAGCCTTCTCCTGAAGAAAAGCAATTAGGAAAGCTGATGGATTTCCTCCGTGGAGGTGGATGTTCCTCCACACAGCCGCTGTCGTTTTTAAAATATTGGTTTTTGATAGATTTAATAAGCTCTGAGCTGCTCAAGTCAGCACCCTGTGATTCCCAGTAGGGCTCACAGATAAGCCAGGAATTATCTCAGTTTTCTGCACCTGAAGCCACCTCATTTCTGCTGGAATTCCACACGTGCTTCCCTTTCACCAAGGCACTAACGGGACAAACGTTTCCAACCCCCTGGAGAAAAGCTTGGGAATTGGTGCTTCTTTCACACTTGCAATGCTGCAAATGTTCTTTTTCTACTTTCCAGCCATAAAATAGAAATGAATCCTCAGAGAGTGGCAGTTTGTTTGACTAAGTCATGTCCTACAATTTCTGAGGCTGCACATGATGCTTTCCCAATTTTGCAAATGAATTCACAATTCCTTGAATTAATTTCCTCCTTTATGGACTTGTCTCAGTTGAAGTTGACATGTAAGAATTGTACAAATCCTTCAAAAATGGGATTTGCCAATTACATTCCACGTTGAACCCACAAATACAATCCTCTTTTTTTTTTGGAGGGATTTTTAAAATTTAATATTTTTTTCTGTCTGCACAGGAAAGCACTCCCAGAGAAATTAAGATTTCAGCAGAGCACCAAAGCTCTGTTTCAAACGGGAACAAAGAGGAACAAGAAGGGATTTGTTTATCCACTGCACTTCCTGCATCGCTTCGAAAACTGCATCGAGTCATTCTAAAGCCATTAGGTAACACATCCACCCTGTTCTGCTATAAATCATTAAAATCTCTTTGCTTTGGGGGTGGAAAACAATTGGCACAGGCGTGGAGTGCCTGTTCTCCCCCGTGGATTAAACTCCAACCATATGTGAGTTGTCAGGGCAGTTTTACCCTTGCTGGGCTCTCCGTGCTCTCCTCACCCCTCTGTTTACCCTTTGTGCTCATTTC
Source organism: Acrocephalus arundinaceus (assembly GCA_021534815.1). Taxonomy (NCBI): domain Eukaryota; kingdom Metazoa; phylum Chordata; class Aves; order Passeriformes; family Sylviidae; genus Acrocephalus; species Acrocephalus arundinaceus. The sequence goes on along the minus strand of JAJEOU010003008.1, from coordinate 19,971,386 downwards.
CCACTCCAGCCCCATCCAGGGGATGGGATTGCAGGGACCAGCCCATCTCTGAAGCCCTGGCTGTGCTGTAGAGCTCCAGGTTTCACCTACGTGGAGCTCCCGGCCATCCCTGGCCTGTGCTTGAACCTCGCTCTCCCATCCAGCAATAAATTTCTATTTTGCTACCAGCTGAGCCTCCAGGCCAGCCAAAGGTCTTTAATTCCCCTCTCCAGATTACATTTGCATACATGTTAAACTTTCCCAGCGTCATTTGCATGTTTGAAAAGGCATTTTGGAAGCCCTCTCCATTTTATTTTGTTTTTTTTTTCCCTGCAGTGTGAATTTGAAGCAGACATCAAGGAGAGCTCTGGACCCAAAGCTGTTGTTTGCTCTGAGTCCACATCTGCTTTTCCCCACGCCATTGCCAGTTCTGGAGCTCACTTTAATACCCAGCTGGGATAATGTAAAACGAGGATAGAACCTCCAATAAAGGCTGGGAGCACATATTTGTGCTCAGGAATAGTTGTGTGCAGCTTCACTCGTGTTCTACCCACTGAAATTTTGTCTCAATGAAGGGAAAAGGGGGAAAACCCCACCCCAAAGCCGGCCCTGTGCGTGTGTGTGGCCACATGAGTGGGAAGTGGAACTAAAGCTCACCAGAGCTGTACAAACCCCACTTTGAGAAGGTTAAAGTGCCTTATTTTTATCATCAACCCCTCAGTTTTGAAAGGAAAAATGCGGTTTTCTCCAAGCAGCAAACATGGAATGTCCCCTGGGCTGCTGGGAGTCTTCTCTCTCCACAATTCCAAACTTTCCTCTGTGGGAAGTCTGGTAAGAAATTTTTTAATTCTTAGGACACTCCAGCTATTGGAGTAGAGAGGGAAACTCCAGACAAAGAGAGCTGAAGAAATGGAATAATTCTATATAAACCAGCATTTCTTGGCAGCTTTGGTGGCCCAAGCATCCATCAGGAGTGGGGCAGCAATAAAAATGATAACCTGATAAGGTTATCCCAAAAGCTGTGCAGAGGGAAGGAGCACAGCGAGCTCGGGCTGACAGGGATTTGTGGGATGGGGAAGGAGTTTGGAGAGTGTCAGGGAAAGTTCTTCCTCCTCCCAGCCCATTAAGGGATGAATTATTTTGATTTAGACCAGCGGATTTTTCTTCACACATCCTCCAAGTCTGAGCCTGACTGCGTCTGGCTGTTTATGGAGATGAGGAAAGGCTGGAAATGGGTTCAGCACTGGAGGAAAAATCAAAACCCACCCACATTTGGCCTTGCTCGAGTCTGGGGCTGATACAAGTGAGAGCATTTCCAGCCCTCACATGGATCCAGACGCTGCCTGGGGAGTGCAAAATGCCAAGACCCCGTTTCATATAGGATTCCATCGAGCTCGTGCTCATAAAAAGGAGTTTTTTCATATCTAACACAGAACATGCTGGGGTTGGGGATTTTTTTTCCCTTAAAAATCCTACAAAAAGTATGGAAGTTCAGCAAAAGCAGCTTGTGGAGAGACCCAGAGTGACCCTGGTGCCAGCGTCCATTCCCAGTTCCTAAGGAAATTCTGGGAATATTTCCCTGCTGAATTTCCAGATTCTAAGGAAATTCTGGGGATATTTCCCTGCTGAATTCCCAGTTCCTAAGGAAATTCTGGGAATATTTCCCTGCTGAATTTCCAGATTCTAAGAAAATTCTGGGGATATTTCCTTGCTGAATTCCCATTCCTAGGAAATTCTGGGGATATTTCCCTGCTGAATTCCAGTTCCTACAGAAATTCTGGGAATATTTCCCTGCTGAATTCCCATTCCTAAGGAAATTCTGGAGATATTTCCCTGCTGAATTCCCATTCCTAAGGAAATTCTGGGGATATTTCCCTGCTGAATTCCCATTCCTAAGGAAATTCTGGGAATATTTCCCTGCTGAATTCCCAGTTCCTACAGAAATTCTGGGAATATTTCCCTGCTGAATTTCCAGATTCTAAGAAAATTCTGGGGATATTTCCTTGCTGAATTCCCATTCCTAAGGAAATTCTGGGGATATTTCCCTGCTGAATTCCCATTCCTAAGGAAATTCCGGGGATATTTCCCCCCTGAATTCCCATTCCTAAGGAAATTCTGGGAATATTTCCCTGCTGAATTCCCATTCCTAAGGAAATTCCGGGGATATTTCCCTGCTGAATTCCCATTCCTAAGGAAATTCCGGGGATATTTCCCTGCTGAATTCCCATTCCTAAGGAAATTCTGGGGATATTTCCCTGCTGAATTCCCATTCCTAAGGAAATTCTGGGGATATTTCCCTGCTGAATTCCCAGTTCCTAAGGAAATTCTGGATATATTTCCCTGCTGAATTCCCATTCCTAAGGAAATTCTGGGGATATTTCCCTGCTGAATTCCCATTCCTAAGGAAATTCTGGGGATATTTCCCTGCTGAATTCCAAGTTCCTCAGAAAATTCCGGGGATATTTCCCTGCTGAATTCCCATTCCTAAGGAAATTCTGGGGATATTTCCCTGCTGAATTCCCATCCTAAGGAAATTCTGGGGATATTTCCCTGCTGAATTCCCATTCCTAAAGAAATTCTGGGGATATTTCCCTGCTGAATTCCCATCCTAAGGAAATTCTGGGGATATTTCCCTGCTGAATCCTGAGTTCCTCAGAAAATTCTGGGGATATTTCCCTGCTGAATTCCCAGTTCCTAAGGAAATTCTGGATTTATTTCCCTGCTGAATTCCCAGTTCCTAAGGAAATTCTGGGGATATTTCCCTGCTGAATTCCCATCCTAAGGAAATTCTGGAGATATTTCCCTGCTGAATTCCCAGTTCCTAAGGAAATTCTGGGGATATTTCCCTGCTGAATTCCCATTCCTAAGGAAATTCTGGGAATATTTCCCTGCTGAATTCCCATTCCTAAGGAAATTCCGGGGATATTTCCCTGCTGAATTCCCAGTTCCTACAGAAATTCTGGGAATATTTCCCTGCTGAATTTCCAGATTCTAAGAAAATTCTGGGGATATTTCCTTGCTGAATTCCCATTCCTAGGAAATTCTGGGGATATTTCCCTGCTGAATTCCAGTTCCTACAGAAATTCTGGGAATATTTCCCTGCTGAATTCCCATTCCTAAGGAAATTCTGGAGATATTTCCCTGCTGAATTCCCATTCCTAAGAAAATTCTGGGGATATTTCCCTGCTGAATTCCCATTCCTAAGGAAATTCTGGGGATATTTCCCTGCTGAATTCCCATTCCTAAAGAAATTCTGGGGATATTTCCCTGCTGAATTCCCATTCCTAAAGAAATTCTGGGGATATTTCCCTGCTGAATTCCCATCCTAAAGAAATTCTGGGAATATTTCCCTGCTGAATTTCCAGATTCTAAGAAAATTCTGGGGATATTTCCCTGCTGAATTCCCATTCCTAAGGAAATTCCGGGAATATTTCCCTGCTGAATTCCCATTCCTAAGAAAATTCTGGGGATATTTCCCTGCTGAATTCCCATTCCTATGGAAATTCTGGATATATTTCCCTGCTGAATTCCCATTCCTAAAGAAATTCTGGAGATATTTCCCTGCTGAATTCCCATTCCTAAGGAAATCCTGGGGATATTTCCCTGCTGAATTCCCATTCCTAAGGAAATTCTGGGGATATTTCCCTGCTGAATTCCCATTTCCTAAGGAAATTCTGGGGATATTTCCCTGCTGAATTCTGAGTTCCTCAGAAAATTCTGGATATATTTCCCTGCTGAATTCCCATCCTAAAGAAATCCTGGGGATATTTCCCTGCTGAATTCCCAGTTGCAAAGGAAATCCTGGGACTATTTCCCCCCTTAATTCCCAGTTCCTGGTTGAACACGAGGTGTTTTTGCAGCCTGGTACCAACATTTTCCTCTGGAGCAATCTGGGCTTGGATCCTGCCAGGACAGAACAGTCCCAGCACAACCACTCCAAACTTTATCCCTCAAAAATCCCTTCCCAGCCCCCCTTAAATCCAAGTTTCACACTTTTTAAGGAGCAAGGAGAAATGGGATTTAAGGAGAAGGAGGCAGTAAGTGCTATTTAAGCTTTTGTCATAACAAGGAGATAAAAGCACAGGAAAGAAAGGGATAAAGGACTCTCCAAGGAGATTTTCAGCTGACCAAGAATTCCCTCTGATCCTTTTATTTACCTACTTGGAGCTTTCTCCTGAAAATATCGCTCAGGAATCAGATCACACAAAGCACAAAGAAAGCCACTGTACAGTAAATAAACCACAGAGGAGATAAGGCATGAAACAGCACTGAAAAAAGATCAATTTAATTTTTTTCTCCTTTTTTTTGGTGCAGTCAGAGTAAAAATCTTTAGGAATTATCCATCTGGAAATAAATAACAAAGCACTGGACATCCCAACTGGGCAGCGTTATAAGAAAGGCAGTAAGAGTTAATAATTAGATTTTAAATGAGATTTTAAAGTTTAAGTGGTGGTATCCAGAATGGAGCAGGCAAAGAGTGAACATGGAACTTTTAAAAGATTTGGGAGTCTCTGATTGTGAGAAATCTCATGTTCCAGATCCATGGAAATGAAAATTTCTGTCTAATTTCACCCTGGGTGTGACTGATCAGGGGTTAATTCCAGTGCTGGGGTGTCCAGAGAGATGGAGCAGGAGCTGAGCCCACTCTGGAATCCTGTCCCACCCTCCTGCAGCTCCCCCAAATCCACATTCCCACCGATTTTATAGGGACAGGGCTGCTCCACCTGCAATCCCAAATCTGTATTTTAGGGGATCACTGAGCCAACATTTTCCTTCCCCACCCTGGTGAGGAGCTGATCTGAACCCGGGGAACGGAGTTGGGTTTGTCCCTCTGGAACAATCCCATTGCTGGCATTCCCAGCCAGCCGAGCTCAGCTTTTCCCTGTGTTCCCTGCTGGAATTCCTGCTCAGCAGCAGCAATTCCCAGCACTGTCCTGCCCTGTGACCCTCTGGACGTGGCACCACCACATCCCAAACGGCACAGGGGGATCCAAGGGGAAACTCAGCTTGGGGGTGAGCTCAGTGCCAGTCACAACGGGAATGATTTCATCTGAACCTCTGACAACTCCTGACATTTCCCCACGCCTGCAGCATTTTCCATTGCTGCCACTGGAACATTCCCAAACCTTGGGGACATTCCCAGAGTCCCCCTGGCCATGCCCTGCTTGATTCACAAAGAGCCCCTTTGAGAGCTCCAGGCTCTGCCGGGATGGGTGCATGGCTTAAAACATTCCAGATCCCATTCCATGGAAAAGCTGCTGCTGCTGACATTCCTGAAGGGATTTCTAAAGTGCTGGGGCACAGGGAAATGGATATTGTATAATATATAAAATATATTATCATATAATACAATAATATTATTATTCTATTGGTATATCACAGAATATTTTATATATATATATATATAAAATAATATTATTTCTATAATTTTATTTATATTTTATTTTATTTTATATAGTATTAATATATAGTACAATAATATGTATTACATATAATATTTATTCTATATAATATTTGTTATAGATAATACTTATTACATATAATACTTATTACATATAATACTTATTATATATAATATTTATTATAAATAATACTTTTTATATATAATATTTATTATAAATAATACTTATTATGTATATTTATTATATATAGTAAATATTGTATATCACATATAAAATGATATATATATATCATTTTATATATCATATATATTATACAATATAATTTATTGTATAATATACCTGATAGAATAATAATTATTTTCTATAGAAAGAATAGATTAAAATGTTCTATATTGCAGGATATTAATTCTTTTCTATCATATAAGAAATTATAATATATAATTTAATATACCATCTATATTATACAATATCGTGTTGTTATATGAATTTTATGGGAATTTTAATGAATAAAATTCATTAAATTTTATTTAATGAGAATGGGGTTCCTTTGCTCCTTCTGTACCTGACCCTGTGTTGGGAAGGAGTAAACCAGGAGTAAATTCCACCTGAGGTTTGCACCAATAGTTAGCAAAATTATAAATTAACGAGCCTATTATTACTAATAAACATTCCTTCTTCACACCAATAAGTGCAAGGATTAAATTACAAAACTCCAGTTTGACGTTGGAAAAACCCGTCTTGAATTTCTGGATGTTTCTTTACCAACAAGGGAAGTTTGGAATTATTTGGATGCTGCAAACAAAAGCCCAAAGGGAGAAAGGTGCACGTGGAAATACTTAACGTGGATAAATCCCTAATAATTCTAATAATGGCACGGGGAGAAATCTGGGAATGTTTCCACACAACACGTGGGAAGAGCGGATCCCGGATTGAAATATCCGAGAGGAATCCAAGAGTGAGGATGAGAGCAGGGACAGAGACTCCCCAAAAGGGATTAAGGGAGAGAATGAAAAGTTTGAAGCCCCCCTGGATACATCCAAGGATAAAAACTCCAGCGGAATATGGAGAGCCGCAGGAAAAATGAAACGTTGGAGGCTGCACTGCCAAGCGCTGCCGTTCCTGCAGTTACACAAAACCCGGGATAAAAACCTCTGATTCCACGGGAAGGTAAATCCGGGATTTCTATCCAGGGGATGGGATTTCTGTGCTGATAAACAGCTGAGAAAATCCATGGATGTGATGTGCAGGAAATATTAGAATAAGAGAATTCTGCAGCAGGGAGAATTCCAATTTATTTTTGGTGTGCCGGAGTCTTTAAGGCTTAAAACAGAGGGGGAAACGTTCTGTAGGTAAGAACAACTTAAATAATTACAATAATTAAAAAATTGATGAATTACACTTAGCTCGAAATGAAAATTATGAAGATAAATAATTAATTGAAAATTTAAAATCTTTATTCCTGCACAAACTTAAACCACTTGAGCAGCAGCCAAAAGTGCAGGGAAAGCAACGCTCTCCTTCCAAAGCTTCCACTGGAATAGCTGAGATATCCCGAAAAAACTCGAAATAAATCATATTTATCACCAGAGGGGCAAGAAAAAGAAAGCAAACATCCATTTTATTGTTTTCCCTGCGGCTGGAAATGAGATTTGAGCCTGAAAAGAACAAACAATTGCGGGTTTTCTGTCTAAATCTATTTGTTCGCTGCTTGGGAACTGGGGAAGGATTTAATCCAAGGAAAACAAAATCCTACCAAGCCAAAGGGTGAGGGAGCCTCGAGCCTGGGTGATGCTGAGGGTACAAATCATGTGCAATTCCCTGGAAATAAAGAATTGATTTCTCTTACAGCCCAACGTTTCTCACGCTTATCCCACATTTTCAACATTTCTGGCCCCCATCCCGCCCCGAGCCGGAGCACAAGTGGATTTTGGCCACCAAGGAGTCAAAGGGAGCAGTGCCAGGCACCCTGGAGAGCCAAGGCAGGGTTAAAATCCTGATTTAGGATGTTTGGGAAGGGTGGGTGATTTTGCTTTCAAATTTAATTCGATAAAATCTCTCGTAGACCTTAAAAGCAGGAAGAAAAATGAGTAATAAGCTGTTAATTCCCTCTGTTTCTCCAAGTTTTTATTCTCTCCGTGCTAACAAAAGGGAATGGTTCCCGAATTTCTTTACTAAATTATCGTGTCTGTTGGTCACTTATGACTTTAAGTGCTAAAAAAGATCAGATTCACAATTTTAGGGCATTTTTTCCGACTGTAAAAGTCCCGTTCTCAAATCCCTTCCCAGCACTATCGGCTGTTTTTATCAAAAGCCAGGAATTTCCAACCAGGAATATTTCAGGGAGTTTTATCTCACACCACCGCCGTGATTTCTTTTTTAATTTATGGGGTGGCAAAACCACCCCCAAATTGGTTGAAAACCGGCAGGATTTGGAATGAGCTGCCTAATGAGTGACTTAATTGTTGAGTAATCCCCTGTCCCTGTGATCCCAGGTAAATAATGGGAACTGCCCAGACACGGAATGTTCCCGGGAAATGTCCAAGCTTTGGGAAGCTGGCTCAGGATGAGCCGCGTGTTTGCGGAGACACGAGGCCGAGCGAGGACTCGGAGAAGGATCCCTCTGGGAAAGGCTGAGCTCAAGGAATGCTCCAAGGTTATGAAAGATCTGTTATGTAATGGATCCACCTGGATTTTTTTAAAATGGGTTTTAAATGAATCTAAAGGAGGGTGGTGGGGTTTTGTTTTCCAGAGCGATCCCGTGGAAAGAAAGAATTTTGTGGAGAGCTGGGCAAACGTCACAATGACAAATGCAAAGCAAATAAAATGAGAGAGAAGATATTCCAAAGGAAAGATACCGAATCCCACTCTCAGAAGTCCTTAAAGGTAAAAATGAAAACACAAATGACAAATGCAAAGCAAATAAAATGAGAGAGGATTTCAGAATCCCACTCCCAGAATTCTGTAAAGCCAAAAATGGAGAGAAAACACAAATGACAAATGCAAAGCAAACAAAATGAGAGGGGATTTCAAAGCCTTGGGCAGATATTCCAAAGGAAAGACACTGAATCTTATTCCCAGAATTCTTTAAAGACAAAAATGAAGAGAAAACACAAATGACAAACCCAAAGCAAATAAAATGAGAGAGGATTTCAGAATCCCACTCCCAGAATTCCTTAAGGCAAAAATGGAGAGAAAACACAAATGACAAATGCAAAGCAAATAAAATGAGAGAGGATTTCAGAATCCCACTCCCAGAATTCCTTAAGGCAAAAATGGAGAGAAAACAGAAATGACAAATGCAAAGCACATAAAATGAGAGAGAATTTCAAAATCTTGGGCAGATATTTCCAAGGAAAGACACTGAATCCCACTCCCAGAATTCTTTAAAGGCAAAAATGGAGAGAAAACACAAATGACAAATGCAAAGCAAACAAAATGAGAGGGGATTTCAAAGCTTTGGGCAGATATTTCCAAGGAAAGATACTGAATCCCACTCCCAAAATTCCTTAAAGGCAAAAATGAAGAGAAAACACAAATGACAAATGCAAAGCAAAATGAGAGAGGATTTCAAAGCCTTGAGCTGATATTCCAAAGAAAAGACACTGAATCTTAGTCCTGGGATTCCTAAGAATTCCTTAAAGGCAAAAATGGAGAGAAAACACAAATGACAAATGCAAAGCAAATAAAATGAGAGAGAATTTCAAAGCCTTGAGCTGATATTCCAAAGAAAAGACACTGAACCTTAGTCCCGGGGTTCCTAAGAATTCCTTAAAGGCAAAAATGGAGAGAAAGCTTTGAGAGGGAAATTAAAATTCCGTGTTAAACCCTTGTTTTGCACAACCCCAGCAGCTTTGGCCGATCCCTGTCAGAGAATCCTGGTTCTGTGCATTCCCTGCACTGCCCTGTCAGGATCTGGCTCCGTTTAACCCAGACCCAACAAAGCTGAGTTTGTTTAACCCCGAAGGAGTTTAACCCTGACCTTTGGCCACCTGCTCCTTAAACTCCAAGGGTTTCCCCGTCCGCATTCCCAGGTTTTTTTAAGCTCACCTCACACCTCACTGCACACTGCCAGGGTTTTACAGACTCTGTAATTCCCTAATTCCCTGCTCCGTGTGGCTTTATTGGGATTGTAACCTTTTCATGAGCTTGTAAATCCCGGCTGTGACAGAACCAATAAAACCCGAGGATGAAGATATTCCAAAGCTGTCGTGGAGATTTTTTGGGGTTTTTTTTTTAATAAAAACATTTTGAAGCATTTCTATTTTAGCTGGAAACAATTTTTTTTTTCTTTCTTTTCCATGCAGCTGTCAGCAACTGCTCAGTGTATTAAATATTCTGCTTTCAAGAAGCAAATGTTTCGAGTTGAGATATTGAGATTAAACCCAAAACTCATTAAAAGACACCCAGAGCTGACCTGGGGCTATCCCTGCTCTCATTTGGTTCCCACTTCAGAAGAGCTGCCAAGAATCCATGAAATATTTTTCAAAATCTTTGGACTTGGGTTGATCACGAATGAATTTTTCTCGAGGAGGTTCGAGCTCGCTGCAGAGGCTTTAAGGAATTTGCACATCAAAAATCAATAGTAAAACCTCATCTATTAAAAGGGCACAAGGAGCATAAAAATCAGATTATTCAGCGTGGAAATTAAACACAGAAATCATAAAATGCCGAATTTTCCACCACAAAAAACAAGGCATTTTGTTGTGTCAATTAAATTGAAAAATTGGAATTTAAAAGTCAAAATTAAATTAAAAGTTTCCTGTTCATTTTCACCAGAACAAAGGAGAATTTGTTGAGCTGAAATGGAACAGTGAAATCAAATCCATCCCAAAGATTTTTGAGGGAAAAACTGTCACAAATTGTCAGGATCCTTTTGAATCCCAAGGATTTGAACAGAAAAGAGGAGCAGAGAACTCTGAAATCAAGGAAAGGTGAAAATCCAAATTTTTCCTGTAACTGACAGCTCGGGGAGCTGTGGATTTGGGAATTCTTTTTGCTGGAATTTGGGAATTCTTTTTGCTGATCATTCCCTGCAAAGCAAATCAGGAAAAAGTCTTTTCCTGAGCATTCCCTGCTAATTGCCAGAGGGTTCAGAGCTCGTTCCCGTCCCTCAGGGAATGTGGGATCAGGTGGGATCACAGCAAAGCCAAAGGGATCAGGGGGTTCCTCCAAAAGCAGAAACCTCCTTTGACTCCTGCCTTAGGAAAAAATCCATTAAAAATCACAGAAAACACCCAAAAATGTGGACAAAAAAATCCAGAATTTCTGATTTCTTATCTTAGTTCCCCACTATCGGGAATTTTATCCAGGATGGGTTTTTATGTCCTGGAATATTTCCTGTCCCCTCCATTTTTGCAGGATCCTGTGATCCTGAGTGCATCCAAATTTGACCTTTTTTGGGAAAATAATCATTATTCCCACTACAAATCCATTTTGGCATTTTTTTGGGGAAGGAACTTTTAATTAATTCCTCATTAATTGATTCAACCCTGAAATAATAATATTAGGATCTCACATTCATGAGGAATATCTGTGATAATTCCTCAAGATTTTTTCCTTGAGGTTTGTTAAAATGCAAAAGGTGGAGTTAAAATCAGTAATGGAGTAAAAATAATTTATGGAGTAAAACACATTCAGGGAGTAAAAATAATTAATGGAATAAAAATATAATTATTGGGATACACTTTAATTACTGTTTAATTGTGAATTCATGGATTTTAAATTCTGGAGCACTGAGCAAAAATAGTTCTGCTTTAAAATTGACAATTTTATATTCCTTACACTGCACCTCAAATGTTCTTTGCTCTTATTAAAAAGTTCCATAAAATGTAAATTCTCCATTCAGCTGAAAGCAAATCAATTTTGATCTGCTAATTATGATTATTTCATTTGTACCTGTAATTAATAATAATTAAAAAAATCAGCCCAAAATCTGGGTTTGACACCAAAAATTTGATGCACAGGGAAATAACCACAAACCTTAAATTCTGAATATTTGGGAATATTGTGGGACAAATCAGCACATGCACAGAGCAATAGTTTTTATAATTAATCCTAAAATGTTCCTGAAAATCATAAAACTTTTACCTTCATGGAATTAATTCTATAGGGAAAAAAAATCCTTGTTTTTAAAGCTTGTGGAATCCTTGCCTAATTTAAATTATTGTTGTTAAAACTTCATTTTTTTTTTATCCTCCTCGCTCTGCTCACAGCACCTGGTCTGCAAGAATTTCTATTATCTGTATTTTTAAAATATTTTCTATATTTTTTCCACAGTTTTCCCCACTTTTTTTCCACAAAAATCCCTCCAGGAACCAACACAGGAAGGTTTATCCAGCGTTTTTCCATGTCTCCTACAGCTTTATGAACAAAAACCCTTGTAAAAATGAAAGGGGTTTATCTTTTGCTTGATTTATCTCGTGGATTTTTTTTTCTCCCCTTTTTTCTCGAGGTGATTTGTAGGAACAGCAAATAAAAAAAAGGGGGAAGAACTCCAGGCAGAGCCGATCTTTCCGTGCCAAGAAATCCCCTCCTCTCCCTCCCCCGGGCTCTCCCAGCCTCGGGAGCTCTGTTTAGATAGGGAAAAAATGAGGAACAAATGGTTCCATTTGTCAGAAAAGGGAAATATTTCCAATCCTCCCCTTTTTCGATGGATCATGTGCATCCATACGGATTTCACTGCCTCGGCCAATTAGGACAAGTGGTTCAAGATGCTCCTTAATTTCCCTTTTGAAGGAAAACAATAATAAATTTGGGAGCTGTGGTGTTGTCAGACGAGCACATTTTGTTGGTTTGAAGGATTTGCTCCCTCCTCCTGAAGCTCCTGAGGAATTCCCCAGGGATTTCATTGCTCCTGAGAGGAGGGTCAGGAGGGTTTTCAGGGAATATTTGGGAATGCTGAAAGCTTGAATTGATAAACCAGCGTGAGCTCTGGAATGGGATTGAGGGATCCTGGCAGCTCTGGAGGGAAGCACAGGAAGGTGATCCCATCAAAATCCCATCAAAATCCCATGGAAATCCCATGGAAATAAGGGGGGTGTTGCTCCAAATGCTGGGCAAATGTTCCAGTGAAACACAATCCAGGGATTTGGACCTTGGAAAATGCAGCCCGGAGGTGAAATGGAATCAAAGAAGTTGGAAAATCCTTCCAAGATCATCAAATCCAACCATTCCATGCCAAGGGAATGGATCCATGGCCCCAAACACCACATCCACATGGGTTTAAATCCCTGCAGGAATGGGGATTCCACCACTGCCCTGGGCAGCTGTGCCAGGGCTGGGCAGCCCTTTCCAGCAAGGAATTCTCCCCGATATCCAACCTAAACATCCCCTACAAGTTCAAGCTGTTTCCTCTCACCCTGTCCCTGTTCCCTGGGAGCAGAGGCCGATTCCCAGTCGGCTCCAGGGAATTCTGGTCCCTCCTGAGCCTCCTTTTCCCCAAGCTGAGCCTCCCCAGCTGCCCCTGGTGCTCCAAACCCTTCCCAGCTCCACATCCCACAAGGAATGCTGGAGCTGAGTATCAATGACTGCAGAAAGCAGAAAATACCAAGGAACTCAAACAATCCCCAAATCCTAAATTGGCTTAGCTTGGAAAAGCCCCTCCAAAGCCACAGAGTCCAACATTCCCAGCACTGCCAAGTCCCCAAGCTCTGCATCCACGTGGCTTTTAAATCCCTGCAGGGATGAGATTTGGAGCTGGAGCTGAAAACATCAAGGTCTGATCCAGGTTCTGTCAAACCCGTGGCAAAATTCCCGATTGTAAGAAAGGGAACAACACGGAACCAAAGTGTGGAGCTGATGTTCACCCCAAAAAATAATTCAGCTGAGGAAATGAGCAACAGGCCCGTGAGATAAGGCAGGGAAACACGAGGTGCCCTTCCCAAAGTTTAGTGGAAGCTCTGGAATTAAGGTAAAGACAGAAAGTTGTGTCCTGTCCAAGCCCTGAGCAGCTTTTCCAGCTTTTCCTGCAAGTTTGTAATTCCATATTCCTTAATTCCTCAGCTCTGCCTCCCGAATCCCCAACTCAGAGAACATCACTGGGAAAGCTGCAGCCACAGATGAGTAAAGAGAAAATACAGACACAAAATATCCACAAAAAATTTCCTTTTCCAGCTGCACTCCTGCAAAGAGCGAATACCTATGGAATATTTGGTTGATTTTATAAGTACTGAGCAAACTAAAGAATTGTGTGGTGCTTCTGATGGGCTGGAATTATAGTCAGAGATCCAAAAAATCCTGTTCTTTGCAGGGATTGTCCTGCTCCATGGAAAAGTAAATATTGCAGGGTGGTTATCCATAGCAGGAATAGAGAAAAATACTGGGATAAATATACGTGTATATATAGGGATAAAATATAGAGATACATATATATTTTTCCCCATAAAATATATGGATATATATAAAAAATATAGGGATAAAATACAGAGATATATAAATTTTTTTTTGCTAAAAAATACAGGGATTTTTGTAAAAATATAGAGATAAAATATAGGGATAAACTCCATTAAATCCCTCAGCACTCTCACTCATAATTCAAATGATTTTATTAAATTCAATCTAATTAGGCTTGAAAACAAATTAAGATCTATGAATTAAATCCTCTGGGATTCTGTCAAACATTGCCCACACGGGGGTTTATTTGGTTTAAAATAATCTACAGGATGTAGAATTTTGTTAATTTAGAGAAGTTTTTGGGAATATCCTTGCAGAGAGCAGCCCAAAAGAACCTGTGTTCTCTCTGAAGGATGGGTTTAGGAGAATTATCAAAGTTATTCCTGTAGTTATTTAAATTTTTGGATGGTGCTTTTAAAGCATCAACCCAACTTTAATGTATTCACATTTTAATGCATTTTTAACCTGCTCCAGTTTGTGCTGAGTGCTGGCAATGATAATTCAGTTTTTTGGATATAACACCCACCCAAATACTCTTTACACAATTCCACTCTTCCCCCATTATCCTTCACTCTCCCACATCACCAAAGGAGTCCCAACACCATGAAAATTATACAAACCCCCCCTTTTTATTGTAATAAATCTGCCCTTCAGAACATAACCCTAAAGGTTATTATAATCAGTATCCTCTATAGATATTTTTCTTTCTAACTCAATTATATTTCTCTTTTAATTAGGAGCTTTACTGACTATTGGGTATTTATTGACTTTATTGCTATTGGGTATAGCAATGCCCTGTCTGTTGGCTCTAATCCTCACTTTGGCTCTGCCCTTCTCTGGAATTTTCATGGACTCCCAAACACCCAAATATCACTCTCAGTCTCAGCTCCAACTCTGCACATTCCCAACATCCAAACAAAACTCCTTGAATATTCCCCTCGCTCCAGAATGTGGGGACTGATGCCAAAAGCAGGTTCAGGTCTGGACCTTCAGCTCAGGGAGAAATAATGGAAAATGTTCCCCAGGTCCTGCTGGGACCCCCTGATTGCCTCCCTCATCTCTCACACCTCCGACGTGACAGGTTTAATAAAGGAGAAGGGAAAGTCAGGAGGGACTTTGGAAAAATTATATTCAAATTATAATCTTGATGTTACCCTTTAATAACCACAGAATTTGGCCACGTTCGTTGTTCTAAACCACAAATATCATCCCTCTGCTCCATAAATCATCATTAACAGAAAAGCACAATATACAGCAATAAATTAGCCTGTGAATCCCAAATCCACTTTTTCTTTAGCACAAGACAGCTTTTCAGGTGTTAAAAACAAAGCAGCTCCTGTGCGAGCACAACCTCTGGGTCGAGTTTGTGTTGTATTTTCTATTAATCTCCCCGAAATCCCTTTTGAAAGGCAGCCAAAGCCAAATGGGAGCCACCTTTCCCTCACCTGGAAGCTTCCTGGAGTAAGTATCCCCCGACATCCATCATGTGCATCTCCACACTTTCAACAGCCTGAGAAATCACTAAAAATTTAATTAATAGAGGCATTAAGTGGTTCAGGTTTCCTTCTCTCTGTGGAAGCTGCTGCCTGTCCCCGATGAAGAATTGTTTTCAAGGAGATTCCTGAGCTCTGTTTCTTGTTTTAAGTACTTGTAGCTAAAGGCAGCAAGAAATAACTCGGGAAAATATTTACAGGAAAAGCTGCACTGAAATACTGGTTTTATGGTTTTCATAAAGAAACATTCGGGTTTCGTTTCAATAGAAAATGGAATAAAAGCTGCTGAAGTTTTTAATGCCTTAATCTACAGAAATAAACACCAATTAAAGTCACATGGCTAAAAAATCAGGAGTGGGTTATATATTTCATGAGGGTTTTAATTTAATGTTTTTATCTAAATTCAAAAATTCAGGGTTATTTCAAAATAAAAAGCTGAACATTCCCATTTCTCCCTTTCTTTGTTATCCAAATTTTTCAAAGAATCACTCCATGGAAAAGATGAAAGCTCGTCCAATTGTTTGGGGTTTTTTTTAACAAATTTTAAAGAACACAAGGTTAAAGTTGAAAGATGCCCCTGCTATTGCTGGCTGGGTG
The DNA here is from genome assembly GCA_021534815.1 of Acrocephalus arundinaceus. NCBI lineage: Eukaryota > Metazoa > Chordata > Aves > Passeriformes > Sylviidae > Acrocephalus > Acrocephalus arundinaceus. The sequence goes on along the minus strand of JAJEOU010003008.1, from coordinate 19,955,524 downwards.
TTTGTGAGTTGTCTGAAAATACAGATCTGAAGTCTCGCTGTAAAAATGACCTTTCCTTTGGATAACTGCAAGAAAGATTTCCTTGGCAAGTGTTTTCACACGGAAAAAAGCTTCACATATATGATTTTTTTTTTCCATAAAAAGACCCAAATGAAACCAGAGATAACAGTATAGAAGTCTGTGTGTAGAAAAAATACAACAATTTTGAAAATTAGAGATTGAAGGAAGAAAAATCACCACAGATAAATTCAAGTTCCTTTTGGTCCCAATACGCCTTTTTAGCAAGGTCTTGTTCAAAGGCTGAACCCACTGCCTTGAAAAAAAAAGGGAAAAAACTATTTGGGAAAAAAAAAAGGCAAAAAAACTACATAGAAAAAAACCTGCTTAACAACTTTGAAAACAAAAGATTTAAGGGGGAAAAAAAATCACCACAGATAAATTGAAGTTCCTTTAGGTCCCACATAGACCCTTTGAGAAAGGCTTTGAACAAAGACTGAACCCAAGAACTTCAAATAAAAGGAAAAACACTCTTCTGGGGAAAAAAAAAGCCAAAAAACTACAGAGAAAAAAAACTACCCAGCAATTTTGAAAACAAAAAAGTTAAGGAAAAAAAATCACCACAGATAAATTGAAGTTCCTTTAGGTCCCATGTAGGCCCTTTGAGAAAGGCTTTGAACAAAGACTGAACCCAAGAACTTCAAATAAAAGGAAAAACACTCTTCTGGAAAAAAAAAAAGCCAAAAAACTACAGAGAAAAAAAACTACCCAGCAATTTTGAAAACAAAAGAGTTAAGGAAAAAAAAATCACCACAGATAAATTTAAGTTCCTTTAGGTCCCATGTAGGCCCTTTGAGAAAGGCTTAGTTCAAAGGTTGAACACAAGGCCTTGATAAAAAGAAGAAAAAAAAAACTATTCTGAAAAAAAACTACTCAACAATTTTTAAAACAAAAGATTTAAGGAAAAAAAAAATCACCTCAGACAAATTGAAGTTCCTTTAGGTCCCACATAGGTCCTTTTAGCAAAGCCTGGTTCAAAGGCTGAACTCAAGACCTTCAAATAAAAGGGAAAACACTATTTGGGGACAAAAAAGCAAAAAAAAACTACATAGAAAAAAACCTACTGAACGATTTTGAAAACAAAAGATTTAAGGAAAAAAAAATCACCACAGATAAATTGAAGTTCCTTTAGGTCCCACGTAGGCCCTTTTAGCAAAGCCTTGTTCAAAGGCTGAACCCAAGACCTTCAAATAAAAGGGAAAACACTATTTGGGGACAAAAAAGCAAAAAAAAAAAACTACACAGAAAAAAATTACTGAACAATCTTGAAAACAAAAGATTTAAGGAAAAAAAAATCACCTCAGACAAATTGAAGTTCCTTTAGGTCCCACGTAGGCCCTTTTAGCAAAGCCTTGTTCAAAGGCTGAACCCAAGACCTTCAAATAAAAGGGAAAACACTATTTGGGGACAAAAAAGCAAAAAAAAAAAACTACACAGAAAAAAAATTACTGAACAATCTTGAAAACAAAAGATTTAAGGAAAAAAAAATCACCTCAGACAAATTGAAGTTCCTTTATGTCCCATGTAGGCCCTTTAGCAAGGCCTGGTTCAAAGGCTGAACTCAAGACCTTCAAATAAAAGGGAAAACACTATTTGGGGACAAAAAAGCAAAAAAATACTACATAGAAAAAACTACTCAACAATTTTGAAAACAAAAGATTTAAGGAAAAAAAAAATCACCTCAGACAAATCGAAGTTTCTTTAGGTCCCACATAGGCCCTTTTAGCAAGGCCTTGTTCAAAGGCTGAACCCAAGACCTTCAAATAAAAGGGAAAATGCTATTTGGGGACCAAACAGCAAAAAAAAAAAAAAAAAAACCTACATAGAAAAAACTACTCAACAATTTTGAAAACAAAAGATTTAAGGAAAAAAAAAATCACCTCAGACAAACTGAAGTTCCTTCAGGTCCCACATAGGCCCTTTTAGCAAGGCCTGGTTCAAAGGCTGAACCCAAGACCTTCAAATAAAAGGGAAAACACTATTTGAGGACAAAAAAGCAAAAAAAAACTACATAGAAAAAAACCTACTGAACGATTTTGAAAACAAAAGATTTAAGGAAAAAAAAATCACCTCAGACAAATCGAAGTTCCTTCAGGTCCCACATAGGCCCTTTTAGCAAGGCCTGGTTCAAAGGCTGAACCCAAGACCTTCAAATAAAAGGGAAAACACTATTTGGGGACCAAACAGCAAAAAAAAAAAAAAAAAACCATATAAAAAACTACCCAACGATTTTGAAAACAAAAGGTTTAAGGAAAAAAAAATCACCTCAGACAAATTGAAGTTCCTTTAGGTCCCACATAGGCCCTTTTAGCCAGGCCTTGTTCAGAGGCTGAAGCCAAGGCCTTGGTGACTCTGGATAAACTCCAGAAGTTCATCTTTTCATTTGATGCCAAGTTTGGAACTGTCAGTTCAGCAGAGCAGCCACACAAAGCCACAAAAATAAATCTTTAGCAGTTCTTTAGCACCCTGCTACTGTTATTCTGCCCTTGGAAATCCAGCTGCAAGCAAAGGATCTGAAACCCCCTGCAGCCATTACTTAATTAGGCCTTGAGATTTGGACATGAAACCGGGGTGGTTTTGTAGCACTTTGGATTTTGTGTCTGCACTGATGGTTCAGGGAAACAAGGATTTCATTGGAAACTTCCTTGGAGATGGAAATGCAGCATTTTAAAAAGAAAAACTCACTGGCAAAACTTTTAACTCCCCAAATCCTTCCCTCTCACCAGAGTTCAAGCTCAGGTTGAAAATCAACCTGAAGGTGCTGGGGCAAAGCTAGAGTTTTATTTATATAATATGTATCATCTTTTAGCAGGTTCCTTATTTTTAATCATCAGTGTAAGACATTTTGAAGGGATTCAGTCCTAACTCTGTCTCAACAAACTCTCTGGGTTCAGCTGGGACCCAAAAATCAGATTTTAGTTCAACACTATGTTTTATATGAGCTGAATGAAACAAAAAGTAACCGTATCTTTTTATAATTCCCATTTTAGTTAGTGTTTGGGAATAAATACAGATGTGAGCAGAATTTAGGTCTCTTTCCTTGGAATTTTGTGTCTCCTCATGTGGAATTCTGTCTCCAGCTCTGAGCTTGCACATCATCTGTCTACAGCTGCACTCACTGCTTTACACACATAATTAAAATGTATTAATTACCCATTTTTATCTGCAAGGAAATAAAAGACACTTCCAAAAACAATCCTCCTCCTCCAAAAGCTCACAGCCAGTGCTACAAAAACACACCCCAGCTCACAGCACGAGCATCTCTCCAGTCAAACAATGACTCCTTTTTCTTCCCTTGTGTAAGTGAATTTAGAGAGGCTGAACTCTCTGAGCAGATGGACCTAATTCCCCCGGAGTGATTGCACAAAATTAATTTCTATGGGGTGTTTTGAGTGATTTTTCCCTCCCTGTAAAATAAGAAATGCCAGAAATGCGAATTTACACACAATTTAGCAAGCACAGAGTGTATCTGCTCAATAACTTAAAGTGGGGAAACAGTCATTGTGTCAGCTGTATCATATTTACTGGTGAAAAAGAGAATATGGTGAAGTAATTCCCAATATTTTGACTTAAAATATAGTGTTTGCAGAAGGTTTTTCTTCTCAAATATAATTTAATACTGGTACAATTACAAGTTCTGCTGAGAATGGGAGTTAGCTTTTCTGTGAGACAGCAAATCTTTAGTCAAAAACTCTGAATCAAAAACATGAGGAGAAACATGTCAAGATTTTGAAATTGTCAGGAATTTTTTTTCACTTTAACCCTCAGAAAAGCAGACCCCAATGCAAGGAGCACATCCTGGGAGATACCAAACCCAAACCAATGCAGAAACACTGAAAAGCATCACAAAGGCAGGTGAAATTCATCCCCAACGAGCACAAGTTAATGCCACAACGATTTCCAAACCAATTATGTAAATTCGTGGGAAAGAAACCGAGAACAGGTTTGTAATGTCAGCCTAAACCGATGTGAAAGGCTTGGGAAACAAGGAAATGCCATTTTGGAAAACAGAATTCAGTGTTATGCGTATAAATAAATACGCGTCCAACTTTAGCTTCCCAACCTTAGACACAAACCAAAGAAAATAGAGAAATTGGCCCAGAGAAAAAGCAGGAAAATATATTAGAGACCTGAAAGTTCTTTCCTGTGGAAGAGAGGTTGGGAATTTTAAGGATTCCTGGGACAAACACACACAGCGGGGCTGCATTTGCTGCACGGCGGTGCTGGATAAAAACATCTCCTCACACTTCCCCCATTTAATTCAGCATCACAACACACTTTTCAGCTTTGCTGCTTTTTTTTATTTTGTGCAGCATGTTAAGTGTTTCCCAAATGCAAGGGGACATTTCTCAGCTCTGGCAGAGCACAGCTGGTTCGTGTATCCCCCACCACCACTCCGCTCTCAGATCCCAATTTCCACCCTGGCTCTTGCTCTCGTCGGCTCATCCCGAGCTACAAAAATCCCCTGGCTCCAAAATCCACATCAGGAAGCACCTGAGCAAGGTGGGGCAGCTGAGGATACAGAAGATGAGAGACCCAAGGGGAAAAAACATGGATAAAGAGTGGAATATTCTTTAAATAAAGGCATTGAAACGACTGGAGAGGGCTCCCGGAACACTCAACTGTTCTGCGTTGCTGTTGCAAATTAAGAAGAATTCCAAGAGGAATTCGAGCAGCAGGAAGATGAGTTTGGAAGTGAAAGGTTTCATTGTAGAATTGAAACCCACATCTAAGCACTGCCACTCAGTTTTATTTAGAAGAGACCAAACTCCTGATGCTGATGCCACGGAGATCTTCAGCACACGATGTCTGCTGACAGCTGAAGTGACTGACAGGAATATTAATGATAATCCATTAAAACGCAAATTAATCAACAAAAAGAACCCCCAAATGATTCATTTTGGTCAATGCTGAGGCTATTAAAAACTGCTAATATGGATTTCACAGCCTGCCAGATGCATTTATTGCCCCCGCAGCAAAAAACAACTGGGAGAACTGAGATTAACCACAATTATTAAATATTAAAAAATAAATTCTTACCCCTTTCATGCTCTCCACTATCTCAGGATGTGATGCAGGAGCTAAACTAAATGTAAGGAGGATTCCTCACTCTAAAACAGCTCATCCTGAACATTCCCCCTGAAATGTGAGCACCCTCTTCACTGCAATTCTCTATCTGCTGCTCAAATTTTCAGGCTGCTCCTTCCAAATCCATATTTCTCCCTGCATTGCTGAGCAGAGCTAAACATTGTCACTGAAATAAAGCAGACCCAGCTGGAAATGCAGCTCCCACACGAGTGAGACTTGAAAGATTTAAACTTGCAGCGTTCAAAGCTGTTACACCACGAGGACTTGCCTTGTAAAGTGGCTACGGGGGAAAATCTAATTTTCTAATCGCTCTCTAAAAGAGAGAAAGATTAGAAAAATTATGTCAAGATGAATAAAAATATTTCATTCCTCTTTTATATTATGATTTTTTTCAGAAATATCCAAATAACACTTTTTCAAAGCTCATAACCCCCATGTTTGACAAGTATCGATATCAGATAAAATCACAAAGTTTAATCCATGGGAAGAAAATCCCCTCTATCAGTAAAATCCACATTAAAAATTTTAAAAAATATATATTTTTAACACATCTGTTTGACATCAAGAAAAGAAAATTTTTCTTTTAAAATCCTTCAACTTAGACACAGAAGTAAAATCCTGGTAGTAAATTAGAGAGTATTTTTATGGGATTTTACCCATACACTAAAATCCTATTTCCACCCACATGGGTTTAAAAACTTTTATGCACGATATTAATAAACAGGCAAATCCTAACAGAGATCATGTATTCAGTAGGGTATTTCTGAAAATTTCCTTTCATCTATTAACTTCTGGCTTGGTTTGGGATAATTCTTCAAAATAAAAAATGGACTTATCAATGAAGAATGTTACCCAGAGAATGAATTACTTCAGGGATCAGGGAAACATTTGTTATTTTCCCATTTCTTAACACTAAAAAGCATCCAACCTGCTCTCTTCTTTGGCAGGAATTCATTGGAGCTTTGCAAAAATCAGCTTTAATAAGGGTATTGCCAAGGGTTCCTTTTTTTTTTTTCCACGTAGGCTGTGGGATGTTATTTTCCCCAAATAAAGGTTAACATGAAAAATCAGCTGTTTGTTAGATTTGGGGTTTCATGATGGACTGAACTCCAGCGATCTCTTTTTCCAGGAGAATTCTGGAACTGAGGCTTCTCCCTTTTTTTTCCTTTCATGGGAAAGGATCTTCCTTGCCCAACACCAGGGAGAGGTGGGGAGCTCTGCTGGGATCCATCATGCCAGATCTCATGGAATCATGGAATCAAAGCTTTGGGACATTAAAGCTCAGCCTGTTCCAACCAGGACCTGCCTCACATCTCACCACGGCCTTGGCCACTCCTGACCTTAAACCCAAACTGCTCCCAAACCATCTGCTTGTTGTTAATTAACACTGAATGGAATCAACTTCTTCAAGAGAAGGGCTGCATCTTAATCTTCAATTAAGCCCAAATGAAGATTGTGTTTATTGCTTTTTTTTTTTTCCTACCTAAATCGAGCCCAAATTTAAAAGGAAAAAACAGAAAATACTGGTTAAAGCAAATTCTGTGAAACTATTCATGATCAAAATGCAAGCAGGGAAAATCACTTATAAAAACAGCTTCTCTAGAAACCTTACAATTATTTTTGTCCTTTTTTTCCCCTTTTCCTCCCCTTTTTTTTTCAGAAAACCTCATCTGACACACCTGGTGTGTCCAAATCCGTGGGAGTGAGTGCTGGAGAGTGAAGGGCACGAGGATGGGAGCTGGAATGTGCTGGGGGAGGTGAACTCTGTGCCCTGGTGGGGATGCCAGGTCTGCTGCCTGTGTTTGCTCTGTCCCACTGGATGCTTTCCTTGGCATCCCCACAGGTGAAGCTTTGGCAGCCAAACTCCATCCGGCTGCAAAACCCTGAGCAGGCATTTGGATGTGAAAGAGAAGAGCTCTGAGTGCAGCTTTGGCCGGGATATTAAATTCAAAATCCTAAGAAGCTCATAAAAGCCGAAAATAGCCTTATAAATATTTATAATTTATTCTTATTACATTTTATTTATTACTTCAGCAAGTCTAAACCATGGAAAATTACACCGAAGCCATCGAGCTTAGCATTGACTGAGAGGCCGTTTTTAACAGATAAACAAAAAGGCTCCTAAATAAATCCTGCAGAGCTCCCAATCCAAGACAAACAGGATCATTCTGATTTTAGGATGCTCCTGCAGAGCATTGTTGGGTGCTTTCTTTGTTTTATGGGGCAGAAATAAATCTCTGCTGCTGGGTTGTGGTTAAAAGCTGGGGCACTTCTGGGGAATCCACACATCCTAAAAACATCCTCGTCCAGCCATGTAAAAACTGGTGAAACCAACTGATTTTCCTGCTTTTGGAACTCCTGGGCTGTGCCATTGGTTTTTCCAGGGGCAGCACTGGATTTCCTCAGCCCAAGGTGTGACCACATCCCGGAGGAGGCCGGGTTTGCTGGGTCTCCTCCTCTGCCAGCAGCTCCAGGCACAACCTGGAGTTGCTCATGGAATACCCTGAGCTGGAAGGGAATCACAGGGATCACCGAGTCCAACTCCTGGACAAAATTCCCAAAATTCCATCCTGTGCCTGACACTCCCAAACACTCCCTGAGCTTGGGTACCTGACCATTCCCTGGGGAGCTGTTCCAGTTTCCCCGAGGGAAGAACATTTTCCTCAAATCCCTGCCTGTCACAGGTTAACCCTGACAAATGAGAGTCAGAACTGGAATATCAGGATGTTCTTTCCAGTACTATTATTTATACATAATAATGTGAATTTAAATGTAAACCTAAACGTAAATCCATGGAAGGAAGTTCTCTGCCACTTGGTCTAAAGTCTCATTAACACAGAAATTTCCCCTAAATTTACACTGCAATTTGAATTCTGGCCAGATTTTGCCCTCTGACACCTTCTTGCACTTTCAGGCTCTTCTTTTTGAACTAATGGGAGAAATTTGGATGCTGATGCTGTGCAGTGAAACTCCCTTTGGATTTACTGGGAGCTGGGGCTGCCCCTGGATCCCTGGCAGTGTCCAAGGCCAGGCTGGACAGGGCTTGGAGCAGCCTGGGATAGTGGAAGGTGGAATGGGATAAGCTTTAATATCCCCCTCAATCCAAATTGTTCTGTGATTCCATGATTTGAGTTCAAATGAGACTTTTGTTTATTCTCCTACCTGGAATTCTCTGCCCACAGGCAGCGTTATTATCCACTAAAAATGAAGCTGCCTTTGAAGCTGCTGCAATGAAACACGAATTGGCCAACAAATGGATAAACTGAGACTGGAGAAAACGTCAAGCTCAGACTTTTCCTGCCAGTTCCATGTATTTAACCTACATTCTTCAGGAAGGAAGAGGCCAGATACCAAACTGATTGTCTTTTTCTGTGGATCACCTCCCCTCTGAACTTTTTTCCTCTTAGCCTCCTCCTAACCCTGCAATCCAATAATGATAAAATCCCAGAGATATTCTGGAGATGATCAGGGCATTTAGCTGAAGTGCAGTGCTACAGATATGACATTTAAAATTGGGCCTGGAGCTGGCTGGACAGTCTCTAACACAATAAAAATAGCTTTTTCTTTCCCACATTTTACTATCTGCCTTTGTTTATGCAAACATTCAGCAAACCCAGCTGGATCACAGGCATTGTCATCAAAGAAACATTCTAGGTCAGCCAGAAGTGGATGCCAATTGTCTAAAAATAAATAGAGGCTTTGTCACTGGAGTATAATTTTAAGGCCCCTGTAATGAATAATGGAAGAGAAAATCTTTCCAAACAAGTGGGCCACACTGATTTCCAGCAGAAAGATTTCACAGTTATTGTAAGCTCCAGATAACCTCATTTCTCGTTTATTTCAATAAAAGTGATACACGGGGAGCTCACGCAAAGGGCTGGGATTGGTTTGAAATCCTGGAGGAGCTGCAGAATTCCCTGGAAAAGGAGCCCAGCAGCACCTATCACACAGGCAGGGCTGAAACACCGTGGGGAACCAATTTCCTCGGGGTCACCAAGTGGCAGCAGCGGGATCAGATTTCACACTTCCCACCTCTTATCCTTGATAAAATGCACAAATGATTTCCTCTGAGCTAAAAGAAGAGACAAGATAAGCCCCCCTGGCTTTATCAGTGCAGCCTAATTGCTGGAGATCCTCAAGGAGCTGCAAGGAGCAGCTCCAGAAGCCCGAGATGTTGTAACAACATGGCTCTGGAAATATATTCGTTTAAAGAAAACACTTAGCTGAATTCCTTCAGGAAAGTTTGTAAAAGCTGTTTCCTCAATGGATAAATAGCAGAGTTTTCCAGCTGACTTTTGGCCAAGTCTCATCAGCAAAGACAGGATTTTGTCTCGAGTGCCTGACACGGAGGAGTAAAAAGATTGTGTGGGGAAAATCATTGTAAACCTGTAAATCAAAGGGAGTTTTTGCTCCCTTTTCTTTGGTCTTTATGAATTTCTACACAGGATATTTCCCAATTTTTTCTACAGTGCCCTAAAAATGGGATGGTGCAGGGAAGCCACTTCCAAGGTTTGTCTGCAGTGGGCAACCTAAGAGGCCAAAAAAACTGGGAGTAAATAGGGGAGCCACAGGAAATTCCCATCAAAAACATGCCTGGGGGGCCAAAATCCCATTTGTGCTTCCCTGGAATCAGCTGGCACAGAACAACCTCCAGGTCTATTTTCACTGCTGCAGAAAATCCATGGATAATCCTATGGAGTTAAAAACTGGTTCTGCACAATCAGAGAGGAAAAATCCCTCTCAAAGGTGGAATTCAGATGAAAAATCTCTTGATTATTAACAGGGTAACATCACCAAACTCGAAGCACCAGGGAAGCCCAGAAATTTGGGATAGAGCAGCATCAAGGTCCTTTCCAGAGTCAGAAATGTGATCATTTTAATTCTTCTATACAATACCAGTTTTGCCCCCAAATTCCTTCAGGATGAATCCCACCTGGCAGAATGAATTCAGGGATAAAAATCAGAGAATCATGGAGCTCTTAAGACTGGAGAAGATCAACCATCACCCAGCACCACTAACCCTGTCCCAAGTGCCACATCCACGTTTTTTCCACACTCCCAGGGATGGGGAATCCACCACTGCCCAGAGTTGCCCACAGAATGTTTTACAACCTTTTCCATATGGGAATTTTCCTAAAATCCAAACTAAACCCTCATCCCCTGCCACAGGCTGCACATTGTGCGGGTTCATGTTTTATATGTACATTTTTGGAGTGATTCAGCTTTTAAATTGATAAAATATCACATATTAAGAAGCTCCACAATGCAGTAAAAGCCTCAGTTTGTTGTTTTTTCTCTTGTGACCACTTTTGGTGACTGCTCTCCCTCAGACCATCAGTGAGGGGACTTTTTCTCAAATTTCACTTTGCAGTGGCAGCAGAAGCAATTTTTGGCTTTGTGACCAACACTCCGTGGATTATATGGCATTAAGGAATGGATTCCATGCCCAAGAACCATAAATCCAAGTCCTAAAACAACACAAGTGTGTCAATATTTCTCTTACAAATGGGAGTCACTAAATTGATCTTCACTGAACTGGTGAAAAACTCGTGGTTTTCACTTGTTCAGTGTTTTGAAATCATCAAGAGAAAACGTCCAAGGAATGACAGAGGAAGATGTGAGGGAATATAATCCAGTGCTTCATGCAAACCCAGGCAATTACTGAGTGCACTGCTGAGCTAGACACTCTCTTATGTTTTTAACATCTGATGTTGCTGTGAAATATATTAAAAAGGATGTTCTATCTCTTCAGAAGGAAATCCAACCACTTCCTAACCCTCCATAAGCTGCAGAAATTGTTTAAAATCTAAAGCAAACTACCCCAGACACAAATAATTTTCTTTTCTAATTGGCTGGAACTTTACTACTCCTTAAAAACAAACCTCCTCCAAGCACTCTAATTCTACTAATGTTACAACTGCGAAGTTTCAAAGCTTTCTCAAAGTGCTCACGGATAAAAATAGCCTGGAAAAAACCATTTCAACGAGGCAAAAAAAAAAAAGAAAGAAAAGGACGAAAAGGTTTTTGTCGCACGTTTTTCTCATCAGGTCGGATCCTGGTTTGCTATTAAAGTTATTCCAAGAAAGGAACGATTCACAGCCTGGCAGGGCTGAAATGCTGAGAAATTTGTGGTATCTCCCATCCTCACCCTGCCCGCTCCAATGAGCAGCGGGAATGAGCAGCCACAGGATTGACAGGAACGTGGAGCCAACGCTGCGCCACAAACCCGCCTTTGTTTACTCTGTTGTGAAATCTTCCAGCACTTCTGGGCCTAATGAATAAAATCTGCTCCAAAGATAATGCCCGGGCTGTGGGGAAGACAATTCCTGACAAATATTGATGCACAAACACGGCCCTGGAGATGCAGGAGATAAAGGCTGTCCCGGGCTCCTCGGAGAGCAACCTCCCGGTGTTAATTGACACAAAACAAGGGGAAATATTCATCAGCAGCTTGATCTCGTTAGCGGGGAGAAATGAAAGCTGGAGGCCTCCACAAGTGTCATCTCCTCCTCCTGAGGAGAGGCAGCGGCCTCTGAAGTGACAGGAGAACACAGGTGGTTCTGCACAGCTGGCAGAGCTGATTCTCCTGAATTTCAAAGATCAGCTCAAGGGGAAAATCAGAGGAGCCGGGCCTGGCGTGGTGGTTTTGCGTTCCCTCAGTGCTGACACCGCTGCTGCAGCGAGCCTGAGCTGGGCTGGCCTTTCCAGCTGGCTCTGGGATGAAGGAAGCCTTTCCCAGCACCTTGCCCAGGCTCCAGCCCAGCTGTTCCAAGCCCTGAACATCACGTCCCCTTTCCAAGGCCCAGCTCAGCAACACTTCCAGCAGATTTCAGCCCCAACGTGAACACGGCGTGGAACGTTCACCGCGGAGCCTGCGGCTGTGTTATTTCTGCTTCAGAAGGAAAATGTTCTGGGCCACTGCTGGAGCCATGAGGGGAAAAGGGGATTCTGGAGGGGCTTTCTGCTCCCTAAAATTTCCTGCCAGGAGGGGACAGCCCAGGAGGTCGGGCTCTACTCCCAGGGCACAGGGACAGGAGGAGAGGGAATGGCCTCAGGCTGGGCCAGGGGAGGCTCAGCTTGGACAGCAGCCGGAATTTCCCCATGGAAAGGGTGGCTTTGAACTGCCAGAGGGGAGGGTTAGGTGGGATTTTGGGAAGGAATTGTTCCCTGTGAGGGTGGGCAGGCCCTGGCATGGGTACCCAGAGAAGCTGTGGCTGCCCCTGGATCCCTGGCAGTGTCCCAGGCCAGGTTGGACAGGGCCTGGAGCACCCTGGGATAATGGAAGGTGTCCCTGCCATGGCAGGGGATGAACTGAGATGAATTTTAAAGTCCCTTCCAACCAAACCATTCCACCAAACCCCTGGGTTTCTACCTTCAGTAAAACCTTTAGGCATTCCCAGGCCTGCTGAGCTCACACTGACACTGGAGAGCAGCAGAGCAGCTGCCTTGAGCCTCCTGCTGCAAGAGCTGGAATTATTTTCCACGAGATCCCAGCTCTGTGGTAGCTCTGGCAGCTCCGGAGGCCACGCTGGGTCTGGAGCTGGCCAGGCTTTGCCTTTGTGGAGCTGGTGTTGATCAGGTTGTCATGGACTAAATTTAACTCTGCTCTTTGTTCCACTGAGCTCCTGGCCAATACTCCGGGAACAACTTCTGCAAACATCCAGCATCTCCCAGTTCTGTGCTTCACTGGGAATCCTGGATCAGCACTCCAACCAGCAATCTCCATTTTCCACTGGGACATCACCCATATGCTCCCCTTGGCAATCCCAGTCCATGGCCAGTGCTCAGCTGCACTCTCCCAGTGGAGCAGGGGAACTTTTCCCAGAGCTGCAGCAGAGCCAAACCCGCCTCCTCCTTTTCACTGCACTGGTGCATAATGATTTTATGTAACTATATTGTTTTAACCAACTCCATATCTCAGTTCCTGAATTTATACCAACCTCACTTCCCAGTTCCTGATTTTATACCAACTCCACATCCCAGCTCCTGATTTTATACCAACTCCACATCCCAGTTCCTGATTTTATACCAACTCCACATCCCAGCTCCTGAATTTATACCAACCCCACATCCCAGTTCCTGAATTTATACCAACCCCACATCCCAGTTCCTGATTTTATACCAACTCCACATCCCAGCTCCTGAATTTATACCAACTCCACATCTCAGTTCCTGAATTTATACCAACTCCACATCTCAGTTCCTGAATTTATACCAAATCTACCTCTCAGTTCCTGAATTTATACCAACTCCACATCCCAGTTCCTGAATTTATACCAACTCCACATCCCAGTTCCTGAATTTATACCAACTCCACATCTCAGTTCCTGAATTTATACCAACCCCACATCCCAGTTCCTGAATTTATACCAAATCCACCTCTCAGCTCCTGAATTTATACCAACTCCACATCCCAGTTCCTGAATTTATACCAACTCCACATCCCAGTTCCTGATTTTATACCAACTCCACATCCCAGCTCCTGAATTTATGCCAACTGCACAGTCCAGTTCCTGAATTTATACCAACTCCACATCCCAGCTCCTGAATTTATACCAACCTCACTTCCCAGCTCCTGAATTTATACCAACCCCACATCCCAGTTCCTGAATTTATACCAACTCCACATCCCAGTTCCTGAGCTCTGACTCTTGATTACACCAAGGTAAAATACAAAAAAGGCCAAATTTTAAACAAATATAAATTTTAAACCGTTCTGCTCCCGTCTCAGTCCTGGGGCTTCCTGTGTTTCATTGCTTTGAGGGGAGCAGGGTGAAGAATCTGTGGATTTATAATTATCCCACAAGTTATCTTTATCCCTCACATTCCTTGGCTGCTGATCCAGACATCGGAATCTCTTCTGCATCTCTCCCCTGTCTAGGCCAGCCCAGGAGTGGCAGCTGCACCTCCAGGGTGACCTTTCTGCACCCTTTGTGGAGCTGCTCCAAAGGGGCTCCACATCCAACCCGTGGATTTGCTGCCTTCCATGGAGATTTTTCCTCCTTGTCCCTTTTTTAAACTTTAAACTCAGGTTCTTTCCAAAGAGGTTTCACACCTCTTTAGAGTACATGGAAAATCAGTGCTCCTTCCTTCCTCCTCCTCCCTGCTTTCATTCTTTCCCCTGCCCCAGGCTCACCCTGCTCCAGAATCCCCCTCTCCTTCTGCTTCCAGGCCTCTCCCTGTGTCCCAACCTGGAAATCTCGGCTCGAATGCCCCCAGCACCTCCTGCCTTGTCCGTGGGGCCCTTCCCAGAGCACTGACCATCATTCCAGAGCATTATTTATCACTCCTCCCATCTGAGAGCACTTCCAAAATAGTGACAGCGCTGCTCAGGCTCAACAGAGATTTTTCTAACCCGACACTACGGATCCCAACAAACCTGAACCCAGTCCAGAAATCCTTCTGGCAGCCCAGACTGTCCCCCTGGGCTGTCCCTTGGCCATGGCTGCTCTGTGTGAGCAAAACCAGGCTGCAAAACTCAACAGGGCTTGAGCTGAGCTCCAGTGAGAATCTGACAAAACTGTCTGGTTTAAAGAGATTAAAACACAAATAAAAATATAATTGTGCCTCTCCGGGGATGTTGTTGTGACCCTCCCGTCCTCGTGAGGAGGAAGAGCTGCTGGATGAAACCAAATGAAATATTTCACAAATCTATTTCTGCTCAGCTCCAGCTCTCTGATCCACGTGATTTGTGGCTCCAGGTCTTTTTTCCTGGAGTATTTAGAATTCCTCCTCGAGCCCAGCAGCCTCCCAGCACCTAAAGGGCTCCCAGAGAGCTGGAGAGGGACTTGGACAAGGGCATGGAATGACAGGATGAGGGAAAATGGGTTTAAACTGAAAGAATGCAGGGATAGGTGGGATATTGGGAAGAAATTCCTCCCTGTGAGGGTGAGGAGAGGTTGGGATGGAATTCCCAGAGCAGCTGTGGCTGCCCCTGGATCCCTGGAATGTCCAAGGCCAGGTTGGACAGGGCTTGGAGCAGCCTGGGATAGGGAAGGTGTCCCTGACCCTGGCAGGGTGGGATGAGATGAATTTTAAGGTCCCTTCCAGCCCAAACCATTCCATGATTCTGGAGCTGCAGCCACAGTTTCATCCCTAACTCAGTTTCCATTTGATGGAAAAATCCCAGTGTTTTAAAGAGTATTTTGCTCCTGAGGTTCTTCCATGAGCTCGTTATCACAACCTCATCTTTTATCACAGAAACAATAAAAAACCCTTCAGAACTTTTGGAATTTTGCTCAGTCTCAGGGTTTTCTGTGATTTCAACTTTTAGCACCTCCTGCCTTAAGAGGGTAAAAATGATCTCCTGGTATTTCAGATGCTCCTGGAATGCAGAACTGCTCCCCTTTCTTTGACCCAATTTCCCAGTTCCCTTTTTCTTTCAAAATTAAAGGAAAATTAAGTGGCTCAAGTGTGTCCAAAGCAGCAATTCCTGCCCAGCCCCATTCCCTGCAGCTGGGCTCGGTCCATTCTCATTTCAGCTTTCTCCTGTACCAAATTTTCACCCCAATGCACGTTTTACGTCCTCTGCTCTCCCACTGAGGATATCCCTCAATTTTCCTTGTATGCTTTGGACCATGTGGAATTCAGCCATCCATCAAATCCTTGAAAAATCACATGAGCACATTTGGGCTGGGCTTTTTAAAAATTGCATTTCCTGTTCCAAGTCGGCTTCACAAGAAAAACCCAAAATAACCTTCACTCTGTGGATTTTGTCCCCAAAATTCAACTTTTAAAAGTGCTGTCCCCCAAATATTGCACCTTGCTGGCACAATGCAGATTTTTCCTCAAATAAAGATTTTGGAGCTCTCATGTTGCTCCCAAGTGAAGCTGTTGGAGGAGGATTGATGATGAACATGACAGAGCTGATTGATGATGAAAAAAATCTCATCTTGATGAGGAAAATGACCTCAAATAATTCAGTGGAAACGCCACCAGCACGGGAATATCCAACCAGCACGTGGAAAATGAGAAGGAAAAATCCCAGTGGCATCCTGGTGTTCCCTGATCTCTTTCCAACGTGGTGATTTTTACATGAGGTCACCGTGTGAGATCACATCTGTGGTGCTGTGCCAGAACCTTTCTGGGAGAAAAGGTTTTCCCTGGAATCCCCACTGAGAGGAATTGCCCAAATCCCTGAGAATTTATGAAAAGCTGTGAGGTGTTGGGGAGCTGTTCCCTAAAAGTGGCACGAGCAGATCACAAACCCAGCATGGCCAGGAATTTCCAGCTGGAAGCAGCAGGAATTCCAGCAGGAAAGAATTCCAGGAGGAATGGCAGGGAGGCAGGAGCCAGGCTGCCTTTGATGGGTGAAGAACACAGAGCAGGGGAACCAAACCAACATAGAAAAATCCTTAAGGAGCCAAATTTTTCCTGGAGCAACTCAAGAAAAAAGATGCCAAAGACCCTCCTGAGGGAGAAACCCGGCCCTGATTAAACATATGGATGAATATTGTAAATAAAATGTAGGAGTGGAGAAAAGTCTGAGGTTTGACCTAAAAAGAGCAGCTCAGACAGGTCAAAGAACAGGATAAAAATGAAGGGTTTATTAAAACTCATTCTCAAGGCAGTTCTAGATAATCCTAAGAGCAGAAAATCAATTTTTAACCTGCTTTTCCACAGGTATAACAACTCCAGCATCAAAATAATCTTAAACCAACTTGAAAATTTGAATACAGGACAAGATACTCGCACAGAATAAAATCCTGGAGTCCCAAAAAATCTGGGCAAAAGCAAAGAATTGCCTTCTGTCAACACAAAAACTCTGTCAGCTCTCAAACCCAACGGCTCCTGCTGCCTGCCAGCATTGAGTCCAACCCCAAAAATAAACCCTGGGCTTTTTATCTGGAGTTCACCCCCAAATTCTCCTATATCCATAAACATCTATTTCATTTTTACATATTTCCAGTATTTCCTAATGGAGGGAGCATCATTGTTATTGATCAGTGCCAAGGGCTGGGCTGAACTCTGCTATTGATGGTTTGAGTGTTTAGAAAACGTTGTTTGTATTCCAAAATATCCCGGCCAGAATCACCTCCCTTGCTGAGGAATGTGAATTCCTTGGGATGCTCCAGGATCCCGCTCGGAGTTAACCTCGAGCTCATTTCATTAATTGTAAAATTGTGCTCAGTGAGACAAAATATTTCTGTTTAATTGGAGCAGCACACACAGTCCTGGTATCAGATATTCCCCCAAATTCTCCTTTTCATTCTGTGCAGCACCTGTTTATTGGTCAGAAAAAACATGGGAAGTGTTGCTCCCAATTTTTTCCTTTCAAAGGAAAAAAAAGGAAAATCCTTTCCTCTTTCCTTTTCCCTTTCCTTTTTCCTTTCTTTTCCTTTTTCTCCTTTCCTTTCCTTTCCTTTCCTTTCCTTTCCTTTCCTTTCCTTTCCTTTCCTTTCCTTTCCTTTCCTTTCCTTTCCTTTCCTTTCCTTTCCTTTCCTTTCCTTTCCTTTCCTTTCCTTTCCTTTCCTTTCCTTTCCTTTCCTTTCCTTTCCTTTCCTTTCCTTTCCTTTCCTTTCCTTTCCTTTCCTTTCCTTCCCTTCCCTTCCCCTTCCCCTTCCCCTTCCCTTCCCTTTCCCTTTCCCTTTCCCTTTCCCTTTCCCTTCCCCTTCCCCTTCCCCTTTTTCTCCCAACAATTCTCCTCTCTTTGTTACACTTACACCTTTGCACTGCCCAGAACTGCAGAGATGAGGGGAAAAGTTGAATTTCAAAGCCATTTTCTCTAGGAATAGGTAATAAAATCCCAGAAATGTTGGTGTTTTCCTGGGATTTCCATTCCAGCTGAGCAGGGCACACACCTGAGCCCACCTGCATCCCATCTCCTCGGAGGAAAATTGAACCCAGACTCCTGAACAGGAGCCTGGAATTGCTGATTCCTGCCAGGATACTCAGATAATGTCAGGTCAGCCATAAAATTTAATGGAGGATGGAGCCAAACACATCCATGTCCCAGCAGCTGCTCCCAAATCTCTCCTCCTTTTTTAGGATGATTCTGAAGCCAACTGGATTTTTAATTCTTTTTTATGGCTGAAAATAAATTTTACTTTAATTTTTCCTTCACAGAATTTTTAATTCTCATCTGTTTGGGGTTGGATATTGAAAAATAAATTATTTTTGTGGTTTTGCTCCTGTATTTCCTTTCTTTTACTGCTTATGAGGAGTAAAATCCCTCCCAGAGAAGTTGTGGATGTCCCATCCTTGGAAGTGTCCATGGCCAGGCTGGAAAAATCTGGGATAATTAAAAGTCTCCCTGCCCATGGCATGGGTGGAATTTGATCTTTAAATCCCTTCACCCCAAACCATTCCATATTTTGCAATTTTTTCTCCCTGAAACAAATAACTTTCCAAATTAGGGGGAAAAAAAAAAAAAAAAGGAAGTCTGGGAATTTTTGCAGCTTTTGCTTTTTGCAAATTTTAGTTCATTCAAACATTTTGCACCAATTTCTGCTTTAATCATAATTACATGCAAAAGGCAAACAGATGACAAATCCATTTATCATTTTAATAAAATGTTTGCCTTGACACGGAAAGTGCAATCCCTCACAAAATCAACATTTGGAATTCATCTGGCATTTGAACGAATTCAGAAAAAATTCCCAAGGAATGGCACTTCTTGTTCTGACATCAAGGTCTGGCTGATAAAGCCCAACCCAATGGCTCAAGAATGTGACTTTTAAAGTCCTTTTCTTCATCATCAGTGCTTGGAAATGTTTGGATTAAGGGCTGATGGATGCCATGGGTGAAGAATCATTGAGAAAATCAAGTTCTGATTTGTGTTTTCCCATCTAAACAAAATACATCTAAAGAGATCTTATTCACTTCCAGAAAATAATTTAAATATCATAATTTTCTTTATGAATTTAATTCCCTTTTTTACACTTATACACTGATCTACAGTTAAAAGGATTTGAGTTTTTCATTATAGGAAATTCTGAACAGATAAAAACACAGATTTCCCTGGAAATGTCAATAATTTAAGGAATGAAAATGAGCAAAGTCAAAATCTCAGTATTGACAAAGAGATACTTTGGATCCCACTGCTGTCATTTGATAATTTTTATTTCTCTGAGATACGAGGCTGAAGGGAAAACTCTTCCTATTTGATATTTCAGGCAGGGAGAAAACAACCTAACAATAAATACTTACAAAACAATCTGGCTCAGGCTGATTAATGGAACAGGAAATAAGATTAAAACTGTTAAAAACATGGAATGTTCACTCTGGCTCTGGAGGGGTGTCATTCCTTTTTCATTACCCAACTGTCATCAGTGAGACCAAATTCTGCTCTTTTAAAGATCAGGGACAGAGGTTGAAAGAAATCAACTTTGACAGCAGCCTCCAAATGGATTCCACTGTCTTCCCATGAAAATGAACAAGGCATTATTCAGCACATGGAAAATGAAAGGGGTTTATTTATTCAATAAAAGAGCCCCACCAAGACTTCAAAGGAAAACCTCTAAATTAAATCTTCACAATGGAGCATCTCTAATGAAGACTTTTGTAACTGAAATACCTCAAAAATATTCTGGGTAATGATATTTTCAAAAAGAACAGGAGAAAGTGACTCCTGGACAGTTTTATCTGCTCATTTTTAGGTCAATCACTCAGAATCCTGGATTTCAGAATCCTGAATTTCCTCAGCTGTTACTTCTCTATTCAAATAATGATATTTTCAAAAAATAATAGGAGAAAGTGACTCCTGGACAGTTTTATCTGCTCACTTATAGGTCAGTCATCCAGAATCCTGGATATCCAGGATCCAGAATCCCAGATTTCCTCAGCTGCTGCTTCTCTACTCCAAATAATGATATTTTCAAAAAGAACAGGAGAAAGTCACTCCTGAACCATTTTATCTGCTCATTTTTAGGTCAATCACTCAGAATCCTGGATTTCAGAATCCTGAATTTCCTCAGCTGTTACCTCTCTATCGAAATAATGATATTTTCAAAAAGAACAGGAGAAAGTCACTCCTGGACAGTTTTATCTGCTCATTTTTAGGTCAGTCATTCAGAATCCTGGATTTCCAGGATCCAGAATTCTGGATTTCCTCAACTCCCATTTCTCTACTCCAAATAATGATATTTTCAAAAAGAACAGGAAAAGTGACTCCTGGAAAGTTTTATCTGCTCATTTATAGGTCAATCACCCAGAATCCTGGATTTCCAGCCCTCAGAATCCGGAATTTCCAGCATCCAGAATCCCAGATTTCCTCAGCTGCTACCTCTCTACTCCAAATAATGATATTTTCAAAAAGAACAGGAAAAGTCACTCCTGGACAATTTTATCTGCTCATTTTTAGGTCAATCACCCAGAATCCTGGATATCCAGCCCTCAGAATCCTGAATTTCCAGCATCCAGAATCCCAGATTTCCTCAGCTGCTGCTTCTCTACTCCAAACAATGATATTTTCAAAAAGAACAGGAGAAAGTCACTCCTGGACAGTTTTATCTGCTCATTCTTAGGTCAATTATTCAGAATCCTGAATTTCCAGGATCCAGAATCCCAGATTTCCTCAGCTGCTACCTCTCTGCTCCAAGTGATGATATTTTAAAAAAAGAATAGGAGAAAGTGACTCCTGGACAGTTTTATCTGCTCATTTTTAGGTCAATCACCCAGAATCCTGGATTTCCAGCCCTCAGAATCCTGAATTTCCAGCATCCAGAATCCCAGATTTCCTCAGCTGCTGCTTCTCTACTCCAAATAATGATATTTTCAAAAAGAACAGGATAAAGTCACTCCTGGACAATTTTATCTGCCCCTTTCCCTCCCATCTCTAACACTGCTGGCGTTCGCCTCTGGCTGGATTTGGTGCATCACAAACCCCACAGGAACTGAATGCAGGATGGGCTGGATTCCAGAGAATCCCAGGATGGTTTGGGTGGGAAAAGATCTTAAAATTCATCTTGTTCCCACTCCTGCCATGGCAGGGACACCTTCCACCATCCCAGGGTGCTCCAAACCCATCCAACCTGGCCTTGGACACTCCCAGGGATCCAGGGGCAGCCACAGCTGCTCTGGGAATCAACTCCAGGGCCTCAGCACCTTCCCAGGGAAGGATTTCTCCCAAATATCCCATCTGAGATGTCCCTGGTTTAGTTGGAAGCCATTCCTGTGTCCTGTCACTCCTTGGGATGAATCCCTCGTGGGCAGTGCCACCTGTCCCATAACAGCTCACTGGAAATTCCTGCTGCCACCAGAAACAATCCCAAATAATAAATCCCAAATAATAATTTCTGCCAGCAGAAATAATCCCAAATAATAATTTCTGCCAGCAGAAATAATCCCAAATAATAAATCCTAAATAACAATTTCTGCCAGCAGAAATAATCCCAAATAATAAATCCCAAATAATAATTTCTGCCAGCAGAAATAATCCCAAATAATAAATCCCAAATAATAATTTCTGCCACCAGAAATAATCCCAAATAATAAATCCCAAATACTAATTTCTGCCACCAGAAATAATCCCAAATAATAATTTCTGCCAGCAGAAACAATCCCAAATAATAAATCCCAAATAATAATTTCTGCCAGCAGAAATAATCCCAAATAATAAATCCCAAATAATAATTTCTGCCAGCAGAAATAATAAATCCCAAATAATAATTTCTGCCAGCAGAAATAATCCCAAATAATAAATTCCAAATAATAATTTTTGCCACCAGAAATAATCCCAAATAATAAATCCCAAATAATAATTTCTGCCAGCAGAAATAATCCCAAATAAAAATTTCTGCCAGCAGAAATAACCCCAAATAATAAATCCCAAATACTAATTTCTGCCACCAGCAATAATCCCAAATAATAAATCCCAAATAATAATTTCTGCCACCAGAAATAATCCCAAATAATAAATCCCAAATAATAATTTCTGCCACCAGAAATAATCCCAAATAATAATTTCTGCCAGCAGAAATAATCCCAAATAATAAATCCCAAATAATTTCTGCCAGCAGAAATAATCCCAAATAATAAATCCCAAATAATAAATCCCAAATAATAATTTCTGCCATCAGAAACAATCCCAAACAATAAATCCCAAATAATAATTTCTGCCACCAGCAATAATCCCAAACAATAAATCCCAAATAATAATTTCTGCCAGCAGAAACAATCCCAAATAATAAATCCCAAATAATAATTTCTGGGGGATTTGAATGTCTAAATCAAGCAACAAAGTGCTCATCTGGTAGGGTTTTATTTTAATAGATGTGCAAACCTAATCCCAAATTCAGGATCTTGGATCATCCTTCTTCAGTTTATCAGGATTCCGTAGATAAAATTTATTTATTGCTCAGATACTTTGAAATATTTGAAGGATTCTGGAAAGTTGGCCTGGAAATGGAGTGGAACTACGTGAAGGATTAAATCTATGAACACAAACAAAAGTCAATCAACTGTCAAATTTCACTGTATTTAACACTGCCTTGTTAAAAAGCTCTGTAAATCACACAGGTCTGCTTTGAAAAAGAGAAATTGATCCTCCAGCTGGGGTTTAATTTTTAAAAGGGATGGTTGAGTGCCCGAAGTTGGCAAAAATCAACTGTTTTAACAGAGAGGAGATGAAAAGGAGGAGCCATTGCCCATTTTTAGTCACCACAGATTCCCTCAAGAACCACCCCAAATCCCATTTAACCCTGCCACACAAAACCTGGGAACATTCTGAATTCCCTGTGCTGCTTCCCAGAGTGGGAAGGGAGAGGGAATTCCCCTGAGCTCCTTTTCTCCAGGTTAAAAATCCCCAAACCCTGCCTGGTTTGGGATTTGGGATGTGGGGCAGTGATTCCCAAGCTCCAGACATCCCAAACATTTCCAATAAATGAGAGAGGAGCAGAGGGGTGGGATGAGGGAAACCTGGAGCATCACGTGATGAGAAAAATCATAAATGAAGAGCAGGAAAAAGAAAAAAAAAAACCCAACAAAACCCAAACAAAACAAAAAAGAAATGATTTCTTCAGATGAGCCCCGATAGCTTTGTGAGCACTGCCAGGCCACGAGCAGAGATTTTTATTACCAACAGCTCTAATAAGAGGCAGCTTAGACCTCTGCCTCCTATCAAGGTGGAGAAAATGATTTTTCCCTTATATTTAAAAGATTATCACTTCCTATCTCATCTCTTCTTATTAAGTTTACAGCAATATTAAAACAAGATTTGGGTGAATAAAGAACATAATATACTCCAAAATAGAGAATGTATTCTTTGGAGCATTATAAATGCTCCTGTCTGCTTGAATGGAATTTTAATGGAACAAACCCACCTTCTCTGAGGAGAAAAAGCAAAAAAGAGGCAGAAAATATTCTCTTTTTCCAAAGGCTTCATTAAAAAATCTTGTTTTACAAGCACAGATCACTCTGAACCCAGGGACTATCAAAGAACTGCCTGTAAGAGATTAACAAATCACCTCTGGTCATTCTTTCCAGCAGCCAGAACGGTTCACAAATGGAAAAAAAGTCATTTAGGGAGAATAAAATAAATTCCTGTTTGATCTCAAATGAAAAGAAAAGCTGATTTTGTCCTCTCTCTGTGCGTTTTGCTGCTTTTGATCAGCGAGGTAAAGAAAAAGGAGAGGTTTGGGAGTGAGAAAGGGATTTGGGATTGGGAATGGGGTTTGGA
Organism: Acrocephalus arundinaceus; assembly: GCA_021534815.1. Classification (NCBI taxonomy): domain Eukaryota; kingdom Metazoa; phylum Chordata; class Aves; order Passeriformes; family Sylviidae; genus Acrocephalus; species Acrocephalus arundinaceus. The sequence goes on along the minus strand of JAJEOU010003008.1, from coordinate 19,931,763 downwards.
GGTGGGAAAAGCTGCCAAATCCTAAAGCCAAATCCTAAAGGGAAAAACCCAGGGAAAAGCTCTGCTCCAGCCCAGCCTCTGGATCAATTTTGTCATGGAGCAAAAATGACATTTTCCATTGAATATCCAAATTCTGTAACTAGAGAAAATCTCTTTTCCCAACAAAAATTCCTGGAGGTTTTTTCCAATTTTCTGTTTGGTTGGGTGTCACTGCAGAGCTTTGTGCTGGGGTAAAGGAATTCTATCATTTACAATTAAATTATTATTAATAATATTCAAATTATAATAATAATTAATTAATAATTGATTTTTTTAAACGGGCACAATTTGTTTCAGGACTCTTCCAGATCCTGGAGCTCAGTTTTTACCCTCCTGGGCATTGTTCCTGTTTTAAACTTTCAAATTTAGTGCAAACTTTTTCCAAACCCATCCTAAATTCTGCAGCAAAACTACAAATTAATCACACAAAAATCTGTGTAATGTGCACATATATATAAAATATTTTATTACACTTAATTTTAAAGTCAGATTTGACAGAAATATTCCTGTTTTCCTTACAACATTAATTATCCCAGAGATATTTTGGATGGTACTGATCACCAAGTCAGAGAATTTTCCCTCTTTAAGCCTTTTTTAATCCTAAATTTTAGGATTGCTTTAAAAGAAAACTTCTCCATTTTCATTTGTTGAAATACTATTTTGCCTAAAAATTGAGTTTTCAGAACTAAATGTGGTGACTTTTGTGTTTTGGATTAATTACTCTGAGGGACAAAGTGGGACCAGCTCAATCAACACCAAATTAAAAAGTTTGTGCACAAAAATCCTCAAACCAACCCAAAAAATCTTGCCTGTAAAATGCTTCTATTTAAGTATAATTAAGTATTTAAACACTTTTATTTCATGCATAAATAGAGTTTCCATAAATACTCTGGGATTTCACAGGGAGTTTGCACAAAGCACAATTGTTTCCAAACCATTCTTTTCCTTTTTGCTCCAAAAATCAGGAGCAAATTTAGGACAATTTACTACAACTCCTGAAAAAATATCAGTTTAAAATAATTTTTTTTTTCTTTCCAAACCAGCTGAGCTGCACTGAGTTTTTAATTGATTTTTTTTAATTGTAACAATTATTTCTCTGTGTGTGTTATTTCAGGAGTTGTGCTGGAACAGGGAAAAAACTTTGGAATTCCTGGAGCACAGAAATTCCACTTGATACCAATAAATCCCTAATTTATAAATATCAATTAATAATTGGATAATATTAAAAAAATCAATCAATAATTTGATCAGGAGCTTCCCTGTCTTCACCAAAGGATCCTTTATGAGGAGCAGCTCATTTCTCCCACTGCAAATTCCCTCCTCATTCCTTCATTTTAATCATCTTAATGCTACTGCCCTCTGCTGCTCCTGGGTTAGGGATAGGGAAAAAATTCCTGCCTTGGGTTAATTTAGCAACTCAAATAAAGAATTGCAGTGGATTTAAATCTAAAATATTCCAGTGAAGTGCATTATGTACAAATTAAAAATTGCATTAGATGGGTCTTGTCTTATTTTGGATCATTTAAATATCCATATTTTAATAATATTTTAATATCTGGAAGAGAAGTCCCTGCTAAGCACTCTGAGGATATTGATCCATCCTGGTAAATGAAATAAAGTTCAATTTTTAGAGGTTTAAATTACTCCAAGGGAGTGCCAGTGGATCCCTGCTCCAGATTGGAATAAAAACATGGGAATAAATAGGTTTGGAGTGGAAAATTTTGAATTAAAGAAGTTGGTGATATTGATTTTTGGGCTAATATATTCAGTCTGGGATTGTATATTGAGTTTAGGGTAATAAATTCAGTTTGGGATAATATTGCATTATTGAAGTTGTCAGAGGCAAAGTTCAGGAGAAGAAAATGCAATTCCTGCTCCATCCAAAATCTCACCAAACCTCAGGGAAATGTGTGGGATGGGATCCCTCCCCTGTGTCCAGAGCATCCCCTGCATTCCAGACTCACCTGGGACACACCTGTGTCCACAATTATCAAAAAATCTCAATTTTTTTTGGAAAAACAGCGTGGCAAAAGCAACCCTGCAGATTTATCTCCAGACAGATCCTACCAAAGCTCTCTGCACTCGTTCCCTTTTCCCTGCCAAACCCAGCCTGGCTTTTCCTGCTTTTTCCCACTCCCCTACAGTGAATTAAAGGCTGCAGTTGTCCCCAATTTTTCACTCCTGCAGCAGAACAAATCGTTGGCTCTCCTTGAACACACACACAATCCTCCTTTGGATTTTAAAGGACATCAACTTTTCCATAATTAAAGATCATTTCCCTGGTGCCATTTAATTAATCCCTAAATTGGAGAAACACTGGCTGTACAACACGGAATGGCTAAAAAACAGAATAAAGGAATGGGAATTGTCCTGGTTTTTATATCCCAGGTGTATCCCTGTGGCACAGGAACAACTGAACATTTCCTGGGATGATCAAAACTCCAAGGAAAAAAAAGGATGGAGATGGGAAAGAAGCAGGGCTGATAATCAGAGGAGATGAATGTGAAAATTTCTGGTAATTCCTAAGGATAAAATGCAAAGAGCAAAGAAAAAAAAAAAGGAATTCCCACTTTTCTGAGGTTTCAAGGCTCAGCTAATGTGAAGCTTTAATTATTTTTGCAGTTTGGGGTTTTTATTGAACGTGCACTGAAATAGGAAACTTCCAGCTAATAGAACACATGTGGAGGTAGACAGAGCTCCTCTGGAATGATTTCATTCATTCCACGGACAGGGATGCCAGAAAAACAAAATCTGAGCTCAGAGCAACCACCAGGACAGAGGAGGCAAGAGGGGGGGAAAGTTACAATCAGCAAGTGGCAAAATCCTGCAGAAAAGCAAAGATTTGGTACCTGAACCCCTCTGGCACCTGGGAGATTTCCCTGCTGGCGTTTCAGGGAAGGTTTGGGATGTTTTCTGCCTCAGTTCCCAGGAACTTCCCAAGTTTCTGCTTTGGGAACCTTTCACTTGGAATTGGAAAAGCTGCAAAGCTCACCTGCACAGGGGAACCCCCTGCACCTGCTCTGAGCACAGGAAATCCTGGAAAAAGGAATTTTCTCTGGGAAATATTCACAGGGAAGATCCAGCAGCCAGGCTCAGGTTCAGTTTTTAGTGAGGATGTATTTATTATCCAGATGAAAACACTCAGCCACAGAAGCCCCACGTTATTCCTGCTTATCCACATCCCTGTGTCCCTGAATTAGGATTCAAAACATCCAGGGAAAAGCCTGGAAAATAATGGGAGAACCCCAGGAATTCCTTGGAGCAGCTGACTGGGAGCAGCTGCTCTGTCCTGGCTTTCCCTGCCCTCAGCCCAGGACACGTTCCCTGCTGTCATCCTGCTCCTGGTGCCAAGGACAAGGATCAGTCCCAGCTCCCAGGCTTAAACCCCGAGCTGGGTTTAGCTGAACTCGGTTTAACTCCAGCTCCTGGGCAGCTTTGGGGGCTCCCCAGAGCTCCCCTCTGCTCACCCCCCCAGCTGCTGTTGAAGCTTTTGGTAATTAATGTTAAAAATCCCCCAAATATCTGCTTGTTCCTGGTTTTGAATCCACTGAAAAATACCAAATTCCCAGCAAATACTTTTGGAGGAGCTGCTGGGAATGTTCCTGGCAGCTCCTGGCTGGTGATGCTCAAGGCACTGAAGTTCTTTCACACCAAAAGGCAGATGAGTGAGTGAAGAAAAAGCAAAAATGCAGCATTTCATCCTTTGTTTTAACCAAAATTTAAAAGCAGAGCTCAAAAGTTAGTTACAAAAAAAATTGCCTAAAAATTGGATTTTAAACTGATTTCCCATCCACGTGTGTACAGCCAACAACCACTGAGGCAGGAGTGAGATTATCCCAAATCTGCTGTGCTGAGTGCTAGTACAGACAGATAACATGATTAAAATCCCAAAAAGATAATTAATCATGGTTTTCTCCCCTATCTCACATCTGTGACACAGCAAGCACAGACACGTGGACACACAAATTTCCACAGGAATAGATAATGCAAGGGGAAAATAATGCTGGGAGGTTTTAATTACAAATAAATTCAATTTAATCTAATTGCTATGCTCAGAGAGATATAAACCCATCCAGTATTAGTCCTGTAAGGAGGTGTAATCTGGACAGCAAATATTTCACAGAGAAGGAAAAAAACCCAATAAGTACCAAAACAACATCTGCAAAAAATCACCTTTCCAAGATTCACTTCTGCAGAAGCACCTCTGATGCAGCCCTGAGCAAAAGAACATTTTTATTTTGGGGTTTAAATCCAAATACTGCAAAGCTCAGAGTGTTGGGGGCTCCTCTGAGCTCCAAACGCTGCTGATGGCAGAGCCTCCATCCCAGAATTGTCCCAATTTATTCAGATTCACCAGGAACCAAACAATCCCTCACACTCTGATTCAGTAATTGCACAACAGAGCTAAAAATCCCTTCAATATCTGCTTGCTGCTGGTTTTTAATCCACTAAAAAATACCCATTTCCCAGCAATGGAAACGCTGCTGAGGGCAGAGCCTGATCCCAGGCAGGACCCCAGAATTGTCCCAATTTATTCAGATTCACCAAACAATCCCTCACACTCTGATTCAGTAATTATTGCACAACAGAGCTAAAAATCCCTTCAATATTTGCTTGCTGCTGGTTTTTAATCCACTAAAAAATACCCATTTCCCAGCAATGGAAACGCTGCTGAGGGCAGAGTCTGATCCCAGGCAGGACCCCAGAATTGTCCCAATTTATTCAGATTCACCAAACAACCCCTCACACTCTGATTCAGTAATTATTGCACAACAGAGCTAAAAATCCCTTCAATATTTGCTTGCTCCTGTTTTTTTATCCACTAAAAAATACCCATTTCCCAGCAATGGAAACGCTGCTGATGGCAGAGTCTGATCCCAGGCAGGACCCCAGAATTGTCCCAATTTATTCAGATTCACCAAACAATCCCTCACACTCTGATTCCTCTGAAGCTTCTTAAGGAGGATTTTTGTGCTCTGTTTTAGCAGAACTCAACATTTCAAGTGTGTCTGAGATCAAATATGAGAGTTCTGAGGTGGGAATGCTGAGAATCCTGAGCTCAGGTGCACGTTCAGGGACTCCTCATCCCAGGAAAAGCTGCTTTTCCTCACCTCATCAACAAGAACAAAAGCAGATCTGCTTCTACCAGGACAGCCATGCCATGCAAAAGGATAAAATGTGAAAAAAATAAAGAGTAACAGCTTCAAGAAATGTTGAGGCCACATCTGGTGACAGAGGAGAGCTGACAAGAACCCCCCGTGCACTCTGTCCTCAATCCAGCTCCTCCTTGGACAGGGAAGAGGCCAAAGGAGGGAGAAAACACAAGGAGAAAACATCCTGCAGGGATGATGAACCAAGCTGGGCCAAATATGAAATATTTCAGTCACATTTTATCCTTTTGAGAGTTACTTATTTCACCAGAGCAGGTTTGACTCTAAAACAGGCATTAAAAATGGGAGATTATCCCAATATTACATCAAAGACTGTGGAAAATGCTGCTCAAACTCAGCCCTGCTCCTACCTGCCCGTCCTGACCCACGTGGACTTGGTGTATCTGCAGATTTCCCTGGAAAAGGAGAGAATGGACAATCAGCACAAGTTTGGGATTGCAAAATCTGCAAAAAATCTCTTTTAATGCGAAGGAAATCCACAAATTTAGGAAGTTCTGCTGAAGGTTCTTTAGGCAATCCAGCTCCAGTCAGCCTCAAAAGCAAGGAAGTTTCACACCCAGCATGTTTTGCTTTTGGAAGTTACTGGATAATCTGGTTTTATGTAAGATTTTTCTGAGGTAAAACTTTTGGTTTTCCTTCTCTATATAAAGCTGCAAATTGAAATTCAACCCTTACTAACCCAGAATTAGCAATGTAACAATTTTACAAGGTTGCTGAGCTATTTACTATTTGCTTTTTATTTTATCCTCTTTCCATATTGAAAACCAACACAGTTCTATTGCAGGGATTACATCTATAACAACAAAAAGAAAAATTCCCAATAAATCAAAGTATTTTAAGCTCCCAAGTCCAATAAGGAAATCTTTACGACATGAAGTTTTTATTCACATGCTCACAGATGTCTTTCCAAAAGTACACTGGGATTAAGGCCTTGCAGTGAAACAGCACATTTTGGAGGACAAAATCCCAATTTTTGTGCAGCTCCTCTTGCTGGCAGCTCCCCTCTCACTTGTGTACATTGTCATCAATTTAAAACCAGATGTTTTCATCTGTCAGGGACAACTGCAGCCTTTGAAAGTCCCCCAGAAAAGAAGAGCCAAAGGATCCAGGGTGTGCTGGAACCTCGGGATCCATTCCAGCAATCTCTGCTGAATCAGCAGTTTTCCAGTGGCTCTTTACCCAAAAACTCCTTCACTTTTATGGCAGCACCACACATGAGAGCCAGGATATTTTAATCCTTTCTTCTCTCTCTCAAGGCCTGACAGGCCCTTCAAAGGACAAGCCTTTAACTATAATATTTATAGAATTTTTATGATAATATTTATCCTCCAGTAGCTGCCTGTGTTAACAATATTCCTTCTCAAAGTGGTTTTATGAGCTGTGATTTGGGTTCTTTGGACAGGGATGAAACCAACCCAGGCAGATCCACTTCCCAGTGAGGGAAAAACCCTGACAGGGAGATGGGACAGGTTCAAATTGTTGCCTGTATTAATGTTGAACCTGATTTTTCTATTCCTTCTTCATTTAAACAAAGTGCACAAGAAATCCAAGAGCAGTTTTAGCAGTCAGACTTTAAAATAACCAAATAACTGCAGCAAATACACTGGGAAATCCACCTGGATTTGGGAGCTGAGCCAAAATTGGAGGGTTTAGGATTGAATTTATCCATATCCATTTATCCATCCAATTCCACAGAACTATTTTTCTGGGAAAAAATTAAGAAGTGCAAATACTGCAGTGCCAGATGAGCTGCTCAGGAATGAAGGGTAAATTCATCCTGGAATATTTCTTTATTAGATGGTGGCTGAAGGTTTCTCCCACTGCTGTTCAACCATGAAAGGCCCTGAGTGCTCTGACCACGTTTAGTTCATCAACCTAAACAGAATAATTTCATTTTTAAGCAGTGCAAGCACCTGAACTGGTTTCCTACTGAACCCTGTCAGTATTGAATTTCCAAAGTTCATCAGACTTATGCAAAAATTAACACACACTGAGCTGCTTTGGGCTGGTGAGGGAGGGAAAAAATAAAACAAAACAATAAAAAAGGAAAGGAAAGGAAAGGAAAGGAAAGGAAAGGAAAGGAAAGGAAAGGAAAGGAAAGGAAAGGAAAGGAAAGGAAAGGAAAGGAAAGGAAAGGAAAGGAAAGGAAAGGAAAGGAAAGGAAAGGAAAGGAAAGGAAAGGAAAGGAAAGGAAAGGAAAGGAAAGGAAAGGAAAGGAAAGGAAAGGAAAGGAAAGGAAAGGAAAGGAAAGGAAAGGAAAGGAAAGGAAAGGAAAGGAAAGGAAAGGAAAGGAAAGGAAAGGAAAGGAAAGGAAAGGAAAGGAAAGGAAAGGAAAGGAAAGGAAAGGAAAGGAAAGGAAGGAAAGGAAAGGAAAGGAAAGGAAAGGAAAGGAAAGGAAAGGAAAGGAAAGGAAAGGAAAGGAAAGGAAAGGAAAGGAAAGGAAAGGAAAGGAAAGGAAAGGAAAGGAAAGGAAAGGAAAGGAAAGGAAAGGAAAGGAAAGGAAAGGAAAGGAAAGGAAAGGAAAGGAAAGGAAAGGAAAGGAAAGGAAAGGAAAGGAAAGGGAAAATCGAGAAAAGATAAAATAAGATAAAATAAGATAAAAGAAAAGAAAAAAGAAAAAGAAGAGAAGAGAAGAGAAGAGAAGAGAAGAGAAGAGAAGAGAAGAGAAGAGAAGAGAAGAGAAGAGAAGAGAAGAGAAGAGAAGAGAAGAGAAGAGAAGAGAAGAGAAGAGAAGAGAAGAGAAGAGAAGAGAAGAGAGAAAAGAGAAGAAGATAAAATAAAATAATTTTTAAAATAATATCATATAATTAGTAATAATAATAATACCCCAACAAAACCCCAGAGACAGAAGGCAGCAGGTTCTAAACCACATTTTCTGCTGGTTCCAGCCACATTTTCTCATTTTCCCTCAGCTCTCAGTCCCACCAGGAGCTTTGCTCACCTCGCTGTCCTGCGTGATCTGCACCTGCTCTCCCTGGGGCACCTGGGCTATGTGGAGATGGCCCTGTGGGATCCACAACAAAAGAAAACACCAAGGAGCATCAGAGGAAAATCACAACTGCGGGAAGCAGCTCCTGCCTTGGAGGCAGCAGAGGTTCATGGGGAGAAGCAAAATGTGCAAGGAAAGCATGGAGGAGCTTGGGAAAAGCCAAGTGCACCTGTACTGCCCCAGCTTTGGATGGAAATAAAAGCAGAGGGGCTTGGACCAAAGATTGGTTCATTTCCACTTCAGGGGAAAGAAGATAGGCATAATAATAATAATAATAATAATAATAATAATAATAATAATAATAATAGTTATTGGTATTGTTATTGGTATTGTTACAACTACTAACATTTAAGAAGTGTATTTTTCTATTGATTTTTTGGTACACAAATCCTTGGGCTGACTTCCTTTGTGGACTGAAACTTTATTTCAATTTAAATATCTGGAAAATTCAGTTTGTAAACAGATACAGCAACACTAAATATCTCCAAGAGTGAGGTTCCCAAGGGTATCTCATCACCCACCTAATTTTGCTCATTCACTGGAGCACAGACCACGCTGAGGACACTCAGGGGATTGGGATTGGCAGGAAATCATTCATTTGAACAATTAAATTGCTGGGATTTGGCAGGAAATCATTCATTTGAACAATTCCCCTGATTTATATTGGTGAGAATCTGCCCTGATGGTTTTAATCCTGTGATATTTGGTATTGCTGCCCATTCTCACCACTCTCCTGGTGCCATTTGAAGGAGAAGAGTGGCTGGAATTCCTTGTGCATCCCTGCCCAGCTCAGGCCCTGTGATTTACCTGAGGGGAGATTGGATTCTAAATAACCTCCTGGAGCTTTTATAAAGCTTTGTGTTCATTTTAATATGCCTGCATGAGATTAAAGATAATCATTTGGAATTCTGTCAAAGGCCCCTCTGATTTTATAACACAAGAACAATTGCCTGTGATTTTCAAAGACACACAGATCCCTCTATTTCCAACAGTTTCATTTCCTTTGGAAGGAAACTGGCTATTTATAGGGAGAAAAACCACACTGAAAGTGTCCCTCTGACAATAGGGGCTGGAGAGAAAATTATAGCACTGCCCAGCCCAGGGGAGATTAAAATCACTTTCCCTCCTTCACATCAAACTCTCAGCGCTCCCAGGAAAAAGATGGAATGCTTAAAAGATCCATTTATAGCAGATTTTTTTTCCTGGATTCCACAATTTGAAGGATAATTAGGATGTCCAGGTCTTTTAATTAGGCAGGTTTTTATCACTTCCATCTATAAACAAACCATTTGTTCCATTAAAGTAATTTATTTCATATCATTTTCCTTTCTAGCTTGTCTTTCAAGACTTGAAAAGTACTTTTCAGTCATCACGTGAATCTCACCCACAGATCCATAAGAAAATCCACTTTTAAAATCTGCATGGAATTCAAAAGACAAAGAAATTCCCAGGATAATATTGAAAAGTTATGGCAAAAGTGAAGTGGGAAAGGAAGATTTCCACCCAGTTCCTGCCCAAAGAGAATTATTATTATTATTATTATGAGGACACTTTTTAAAATTCATTTGAATTTCAAACAATCCTTGTAGCACCCTGTGGGATGCAAGAATTAAAGTGAAGGTGTTTTTTTTCAGAGTACACTAAAACCACAGATAAAAACCATCAGGCCTGAGTGGTGGTGGGAGTGTCAGGCTTAAAAAATGTCAATATTTAGAACTTTCACTGATAGACACAGAGCTAAACAAACACACATGGGAAGGACTCAGCTCCCAGATGTTCCAAAGTGCCTGAGAATGCAGTTTTACAGAGAAACAAATAAATAAATGTGATTTTGTTGTGGAAGACACACCAAAACTACCTCTGAAGTGGGAATCACTGAGTAAACACAGCCAGGAAAAGGCTGATAATTCTCTCTATATATAATATAGATATTATATATTTAATATGTAATAAGTAATATATAATGAATTATGTATTATGTATATTATATATAATGTATTACCTATGTATCTATATTTATGTATATCTATATTATCTATATATCATTTAATCTTCTATTATATATTATCTATATAATGTATTATGTATTAAATATATTTAATCTATTATAGATGATATATGGTATATTGCATATTACACATTATATATTATATTTTATAAATTATATATTTTATATTACTATTATTATATATAGATATAAAATATGTTATATTATATATATTATATATATAAATATAATAACCAAAGTGCATTAATTTGCACTGATTGTGTGAGGAACTCCTGCATGGAATTGTTTTGTCACATAACTCTAATTTATTTTTTTTCCATACGCCTCCAGTGTTTATTTTCTGGAAGCATTAAGTGCTGGCAGGTTATGATTTCAGAACCCAACACTGCAGTGCAGCTGAAGCAGAGTTCTGGCTGGGTTGGGAGGGAGGGTTGAGGAAAAGTTGAGGACATACTACTTGCACTTGTCCATCCTCTCCAATCTGGTGGATCTGGACCTGCTGAGCGTTGGCCAGGGCGTAGTGCAGGGCCTGGGGCTGGTTCTGCTGCATCTCACTGGAAGCTGACACCGAGTTCTGGGATCCCTCTGGAAAAAAAAGAGACCAAATCCCAGCTTTATTTGATGCTTTCTTTATTTTATCTGCATCCCCCAAACCCCACAGAAATCAAATCCAGTGATTAATATTCCATTGATATTCCTGTGCATGATGGGCATTTCCTACAAACCCCACAGAATTCCAAAGGCTGGCAGAGCTCCTGTTTACAAAAAGCACCTTTTGGAATCCAAATCCCAGGTTCTGCAGCTGGAAAAGTCCCACCAGAACAAAACCACAGAGGTTTCCTAAAGAATTCAATATTTTTTGCACACCTGAGAGGCTGAGAACAATTTCTGCCACCACCACCCCACGGACACCTTGAAAAACCCATCCTGCCTCTCACGAGAAATGAAACTATCAGATAAGTCAAGAGAATATCCCAATTGTTTCCCAAGATCTATGCCCTACAATTCATATTGGCACACATGAGGTCTGGAATTGCAGTTTTGAACTTCAAAATGATGGGTGGATTTCTTGATTTATTAAATTTAAACACACCTGACACTGCAGAGTGGAAATGTCCCTGGAAAGGAAAGGTTAAACATAAAAAATGGAAGTTATCTTCATGTAACAGGGACAAAACCCACCAGAAAAACCTCAGTGGGATTTTCAGAGGGTAAAAACTCGCATTGGAAACATTATAGATCCATTCTGAGGTTTTCCAGCTGCAGGGAAAGGATTCCTCTAAACAGAAGAGGCAAAAGGCAAGGAAAAAGGACAGAAACCATTAATTTTTAATATCTCTCCTAAATACTCCAAGATTTATTCTGCAAACACACAGTTAGTTCTGCAGGAATAAGTTTTATCCACTCAAATATTTTAATGGGAACGTTCTTTAATAAAATCAGCCATTTAAGGGGTTTTTTTTCCTCCTGTCTGCAAATGTTTGGGCAAGGAGATAATTTTGAGGTTTAGGTCTGAGCATAGGAACTGGGAGCTCCAAACCACCAAGTTAATATTTATTTATTTGCTGAAAAGTTGGGTTGTTTAACAATTCAGGCAGCTCTGGTTCTGTTAACGAGCTGCAGCACAAGATTCCAGCCACAAATTTCCACAAGAACCGAAGGAATCAAAACAAATCCACGTTTTTGCTGCCTTTAATCCCTCCCATCTCAGCAGGGAACTGATATATTAATTTTATAATTAAATTCCTTTTTAATCCCTTAAATTAAAGCCTTGGTGTTCCCTGTGCAATTCCACCTTTTCCTGCCCTGTTGAGGACTGGAATTTGGTGCATGGAATTCCAGGTGGGATTGAGGAATCCCAACTGGCTGAAAAGTGCTGAACATTGTAGAGAAATTGCCCCATCAACCAAATAAAAATGAGATTTTTCCAATTGGGATACCAGCAGATTTGTCATGGCCACTGGAAGGAATGGATATCCTGGAAAAATCCTTACCTGAGCCTCTGGCTTTCACTTTTTCTCCCATTTCCATTGATTTATTCCTAATATTTGATGCAATTCACTTCTCTGTTTTTTAATTTATAAATAGCATTTTGTTGGGATGATTGAGAGAATTCATCTGCTCCTTCAGGGCTCCCAGCAGGATTCCCTGAGGATTTTGAGGGACAAATCCCCTCAGGGTTTTGAGGAACAAATTTCCTCAGGATTCTGAGGGACAAATTCTCTCAGGATTGTGAAGGACAAATCCCCTCAGGATTCTGAGGGACAAATTCCCTCAGGATTCTGAGGAACAAATTCCCTCAGGATTTTGAGGGACAAATTCCCTCAGGATTTTGAGGGACAAATTCCCTCAGGATTTTGAGGAACAAATTTCCTCAGGATTCTGAGGGACAAATTCCCTCAGGATTTTGAGGAACAAATTCCCTCAGGATTTTGAAGGACAAATTCCCTCAGGATTTTGAAGGACAAATTCTCTCAGGATTTTGAGGGACAAAACACCTCAGGATTCTGAGGGACAAATCCCCTCAGGATTCTGAGGGACAAATCCCCTCAGGATTTTGAGGGACAAATTCCCTCAGGATTTTGAGGGACAAATCCCCTCAGGATTCTGAGGGATAATTTCCCTCAGGATTTTGAGAGACAAATCCCCTCAGGATTCTGAGGGATAATTTCCCTCAGGATTCTGAGGAACAAATCCCCTCAGGATTCTGAGGAACAAATCCCCTCAGGATTCTGAGGGACAAATCCCCTCAGGATTTTGAGGGACAAATCCCCTCAGGATTTTGAGGAACAAATTCCCTCAGGATTTTGAAGGACAAATTCTCTCAGGATTTTGAGGGACAAAACACCTCAGGATTCTGAGGGACAAATCCCCTCAGGATTTTGAGGAACAAATTCCCTCAGGATTCTGAGGGATAATTTCCCTCAGGATTTGTTCTTTCCTTCATGTTTCCCAATTTTTCCCTATGGAATTCAACTGAGCTAAGTTACAACTCAACCTTAGTCAAAGCACAGTGTGCAAATACAGAATCCTTCATTTATAATATTTCTTTTCTGATTAAGTTATGCAATAAAAGATTATCAAAGAAATAAAATCTGCAAAGAGAAATATATATATTTTATATATTTATGATATTCACAAATTGAAATACATTTTGATCTGTAAGGCCTCAAAGTCTTGTTTTTTAAGTCATTTTTGGTTTTAGAGGACAGAAATTATTGTGCTTTTTGGAGGTACAAGAGGAGCCACAGCCTGGATGGAATCACCCTGGACCTCTCCTATGGTCACCCCTAAATACATTTAAATTTGCCTTCACTGCAACAACCAAAGTTGAGGGGTTTTTTCCTGTTTTCTTGGATTTTTTTGGTTTTTTCTCTCTTAGGAAGAAAAAAGAGAGAGGATTCAGCCACTTCTAAAAACAAAACATCCTTTATGAGTCCTTTTCTTCCCCTCTTCATCTGGGAGCAGACAAAGGGAATATTTATCCCCTTTTATAAACATTCCCCACTACAAACAAACACAATCACGAGGAGCACGCCCAGCTTGGGGAGAGGAGCTGTCAGCAGGGAGAAATCCCTGGAAACCATCAAGCCTCACTTCTCCAATTTGGATTCCTGGAGAATCCCTGGCAGGAGGAGCCACAGCTGAAGTCCAGAATTTTCCCCGAGTTCCCAAGGGAGGTGAACCCTGCAGTGCCACGTTATCCATGGCATTCCCAAAGAACCTTCAAGGATAGGTGGGGTTAGTTCCCAGCTAAAATCACTTTTTAAGGTAAAATCTTTGGTGTTTTCTAATCCATTCCTATTCCACTTCCTGTTTATCTGTTGAGGATTTTCACTTTCATGGAAGAATGGAATTGTTGAGGGTGGAGAAGACCTTGAAGATCATCAGGTCCAACACCACCACCATTATCACCACTGACCATCCATGGGTTATATTCATTTGCTACAAACCCCACAGAATTCCAAAGGCTGGCAGAGCTCCTGTTTACAAAAAAAGCACCTTTTGGAATCCAAATCCCAGGTTCTGCAGCTGGAAAAGTCCCACCAGAACAAAACCTCAGAGGTTTCCTAAAGAATTCAATGTTTTTTGCTCACCTGAGAGGCTGAGAACAATTTCTGCCACCACCACCCCAAGGACACCTTGAAAAACCCATCCTGCCTCTCATGAGAAATGAAATGATCAGATAAATCAAGGGAATATCCCAATTGTTTCCCAAGATCCATCCCCTACAACTCATATTGACACACATGAGGTCTGGAATTGCAGTTTGAACCTCAAAATGACAGGTGGATTTCTTGATTTATTAAGTTTAAGCACACCTCACACTGCAGAGTGGAAATACCCCTGAAAAGGGATTTTTGGACACTTCCAGGGATGGACAAACTATTCCAGTGCTGGACAATGCTTTCCACGAAGGGATTTTTCCTGATTCCAACCTAAACTTCCTCTGGTGCAACTTTAAGGACATTTCCTCTCATCTTGTCCCTTGTTCCCTGGGAGAAGGGACAGATTCCACAGCAGGAGGGATTCACACTTAGGAATTCTGGAATTACAAATTGTTTTCCTGGTGCCCCAGAGCTCCACCCTCACGGGTCTCCTCACGAATAGGGATGCATGTCATTGTAGTCCCAGCAAGGGAAGGGTAATGGATGCATTAACCATCCCCAAACCCCAAAAAAGCAGGAAAAACCATTCCAAAACAAAGGAAATAAACCTGCAAACCATCACCTCCCCCTTCCTCAGCCCCCAGTGGTGTGGAACAGCTTTGAAGATTTGGCTGCACATCCAGTTTTTAATGTGACACCTCAGCACAGGCCTAAATCGACACAGAAATCCCAAAGTCAGGGAACTAATTAAAAATTCCAACATGGAAAACTGCGATAACAGCTTGAACAATCTGAAAGGAAATGAAAAGAAAGGAAGAAGGCACTTTTCAATTAAGCCTCCTCCCAAAGCCCTCATTTCCTACGGCATTCCCTGCACAGACTCCAAGCCTTTCCAAAGGAATATCCAGTGAAATGATCATGGCACCCACGTGGATGTCTCTGGTTGGGAAAAAATGTGGGGAAAACAAACCTTAGGTACTGAAATGCTGGCTCCAAGAGCAGAGCAGACCACAATCAACACCTTTCCAAAAAAAGGCAATGGATTCAAGCAAAGAGGAAGAGAAAATAAAGAAAAGCAACTTCTGCCTGAATTTAACAGTCAATTAAGTGGAGAAAAATCTTAATTAACATCTCTGGGGGTGAAGGACAAAGAAAATCCATTTGTGTTTTCCCACCAGGCTCCCCAGACATGATTTTCCCTGCAGGTTGAGCCCCCTTGAACACCAAATTCCAAGCCCAAAGCCTTGGAGGGTCTGTGGGCTCAGCCTCCTGCTTTGCTGTCGTTTCCAGAGTTAATTTTTCCACGTGATGAACTGAGCAGAGGGGAAATCTGTTGTCACTTTTCACCACACTCCAATCAAAGCCACGTGCTCCAGGAACTGTTAATCCCAACAAGCAGGAAAAGCCTCAAAGCTTTGGCATTTCCAACAAGTGCAAGAGGAGTGAATTTGAACAACAATCCTGTTGGGATGCAAATAATTCAGAATTTTTCATTGTGTGTGCAATAATTCATCCAAAAAAAATTTAAAATCTCAAAAAAATGAGGTTGGAAGTGGCCTCTGGAGATGATCTAATAAAATGTCCTTCTTCAAACCATGGACAACCAGAACTGGTGGCTTTGGGCTGCACCCAGGTGGATTTTGATGTCTCCAGGGATGGTGACAACATTTTACTGTGCTCAGTCATCCTCAAAATTCTTCAGGGCCAGGGAAACCAAAGTCAGGGCACAGCTGAGTGAGTTTCAGGCTGCCATATTTATGTGTTTTTTAAATTAGGCAAATTAATTGCAGCTAAAATCAACTCTGAAAATCCCAGTGCTCCCATTCCTGGGGAAGGGTTTCCAGCACTGCAGTGAGCAGGATTTGGGAATATCTCAGGAAGTGTTCCAGGCTGGATGGGGCTGGGAGCAACCTGAGGTGGTGGAAGGCGTCCCTGGAATGGGATGAGCTTTAAGGCTGGGATTCCAATGGATTTTTGAACAGGAGCCCAAGGCAGAGCAGCTGGGAACAGCCCAGAACAAAAACTCCAACCCTGGAACCCCACATCCATCCCAGGGAAACGTGATCCAGGTTTCCTGCTGCTCACAGAGCACCTGGGAGCTGGAGCTGGGACAGGCAGCTCCTCAAGGAGCTGAATTTCCAGGCTCTCCTTAAACTGCCCCCTGAGCAAAGGCTGCCACCAAAGCTGGCTCTGTGAATTCATGAATGGGAATGTCTGTCCATGCTCAGCATTGTCTCTCTGTCCCTATTTAGTTTACAAGTACAGATGCAGCCTAAAAGCCTGAGAATAAACATGAATTAAAGTACTCTACAGTATGGAAATAGATGAGAATATGAAAGAAAATAAAAACAAGTTTCTGGGAACCCAACAGGTTTCAAGATGAGTTAGGTTTTTTATAAAGGATTTTTTTGTTAATGATTGTCATAATGGGTGATACAGGATCAGTTCTGTTCATTTCAGTATCTATTTACTCCTTCAGGCATTGACAGAATTATCTTCACAATTGGACAAACATTCCACCTGAACACAGAGGTGGAATTCCAGTCCTGGCAGGAATTCCACAATCACCTTTCAAAAATGTGGAATCCACATTTCCCTTCTCTTTCTTTTCTCTGTGTACTCATGGAGCCTCCCAACCTGCTCTCCTGTTTCTCCCCATCCAGGTGAAATCCCATTCCTGGTGGCTTTGGGGATGAAAATGAGCATCTCAAAGCACCCCTGACTCTGCAGAGTGCTCACATTTTATAAAGCAGCTCCTGTGTTTTTCATAGCAGGGAATTCCTCCCTCACCCTTCCAGCTTCCCAAAAAATGGTGCCAGAGCCACTCTGAGTAAGAGCAATATTTTAAAGATATTTTTGAATGATATTTCAGCAATATTTCTGAGTTTAGAGCAATATTTTAAAGAGATTTTTGAGTGATATTTCAGCAATATTTCTGAGTTAAGAGCAATATTTTAAAGAGATTTTTGAGTGATATTTCAGCAATATTTCTGAGTTTAGAGCAATATTTTAAAGAGATTTTTGAGTGATATTTCAGCAATATTTCTGAGTTAAGAGCAATATTTTAAAGAGATTTTTGAGTGATATTTCAGCAATATTTCTGAGTTAAGAGCAATATTTTAAAGAGATTTTTGAGTGATATTTCAGCAATATTTCTGAGTAAGAGGAATATTTTAAAGAGAATTAACAAAGGCTCTGGATCTATGGGAACATTTCCCAGGAACCTGAATTCACTCCTGGGCTGTGCAAGGAGCCCCTTCCCACCCAAAGCATCCCAAAACCTTTGGGATTTCAGCAGAGCTGTGGGAGCAGGGAGGGGACAGACACTCAGGGGATCCTGCTGGAGCCACCCTGGAATTTTGGGGGTGTTTTTGTACCCATGGAACATCTGACTCACAAATCAATCTCGTGGAACTGAGAGGAAAAAAATGGATTTCAGCTTAACCACAACAAAAAACCCACCCAAACTCATGACCCTACAGCCTTGAGGAGACAGGAATCCACTGACTCAGAGTTTTACAGCTCTACAGGTGTCTCCAAACCCCCCAAACAGATGAAAGATGAATAATTTGAATAATAAACCTCAACAGCACTCAAGGAGTACAGGCTAATGAGCACAGGCTGGAATATCCACCTACTGCTGCCTTTTTATCCTGAAATACTGATTGCTGAAAGACTGAAAGTAAAAACCCCATCAACATAGAGGGCTTATGGTTATCATTACATTGATTAGTTGTTTTAATTTGAGATTTTTGGATGAGATTCCCTGTTCCAGCACATAAAATTTTCCATTGAAAGCAGATTTTGTCATTCTTTGCATGAGATACAGTGGTTAGTGTTAACATGCAACCAAAAATTTTATGCAGGCGAATAAACTGACTTCCTTTTCTTTGGGCTGCCTTCCAAATCCCTGTTTTTAATATCTAATGTACAAATGTCCCAGAACACTGCTTTATATTAAAAGCATGAGCCAGAAATGTCCTCAGAGAACACTCCTGAGGTCAGGATTTTTCATTTGCTGTTACCATCCAGGCCTCCATACCTCGATGGAAATAGAGAATCACCTACAGCACATCTCATGTCTGCAGAGGAAAACACTTCAGGAACAGCATTTAGCACGTCCCACTGGATGGTGTGAACACCCTGGGAAGGATTTACTCACTTGATTCCTGTCAGGAACAACTGTGAGGAGATTTGGACTTTCTACTCAAAGAACTGAGCGTGGTAAAAATACAAAACTACAGCACAAAGCTGCAGGAGCTGAATCCATGGGGGTGGACAGAAAGCAGGGTTAGGTGGGATTTGGGGAAGGAATTCTTGGCTCTGAGGGTGCTGAGGCTCTGGCACAGGATCCCAGAGAAGCTGTGGCTGCCCTGAGGGCTGGCTTTAAAATTGGGAATTTAACTGGGAATGCTGTGCACTGTCAGCTTGAATTATTCCCCACTTTCACCATTTCATTGGGAGCTTCTGAGGGATTTGGATTTTCCTAAAGCAACAACACTTGAGAGCAAAAAATTCCAAGCCAGAGAATAAAAAACAGCTGAAAAATCCATTATTTGCCCACCTAAAAAACAGGGAGATGGATTTTTATATGGACAGGACAAGGGGAATGGCTTTTAACTGACACAGAAAGGGTTGGGTGGGATATTGGGAAGGAATTCTTCCCTGGGAGGGTGGGGACGGGCTGGGATGGAATTCCCAGAGCAGCTGAGGCTGCCCCTGGATCCCTGGAAGCGTCCCAGGCCAGGCTGGAATAACCTGGGCCAGTGGAAGGTGTGGAAGGGGCTGGAATGAGATGAACTTTCAGGTCCCTTCCACCCAAACCACTCCAGCATTCCACATCCTCAGCACCTCAGCCAAGCCAGGCAGCCAAAATCAGAATCAGGCAGCTTGGAAACCAAGAGGGATTTATTATTTTGGGAGGGAGGAAGGTTTATTTTTTACCTGAGCCACTGTAGGAGGAGGATGAGGGTGTTCTCCTGGAGAAGCTTTTGACAGCCAGGCTCTGCCCTCGCTGCTTCCTCCTCCAGGCTGTCCTGCACTTGGAGTCAATGCTCTGCTTGATGCGGTACCAGTCTGACTCCGTGATGCCAAATTTGTAAAACAGGTGGCCTGCAACAAAGGGAAAAAAGAGAAAATAATCCAAACTGACCTGGATTGTGCAGAGGATGCACCCAGTCCCACACACCAGCTCTGCACCTGTGCAAGGATCCCCAAAGCTGAGCAGTGACAGCATTTCAACCAAACTTATTCCCAAAATTCAGTTGTCACTGTAGGACATGAAAGAAAGACAAAAGACTCCAGGATTTTTCAGAAGGCAAAGCATAAAAAGCTTTATTGTCCAATTCTTACCACCTTTTTATAAGGTATATTGATACAGCCTTAACATGATTGGTGAATAGAAACAACACCTCTCTAATCCCAGTGGTTAAACTGGAGAAACAGCAAAACACCACCTGGAGAAAGATTGTTTGGAGAAAGAATAACTGGTTTCTAAGATTGTTTTGAGAAAGAATAATTGTTTTCTAAGATTATTTTGAGAAAGATTAATTGTTTGCCAAGGTTGTTTTGAGAAGAAAACCTTGTTGAGAAGTTTTCCCTTGGGAAAGAAGTTAGCAGCTGCTAGCAGGCTAAAAAATTCTCTCCAACTCAGAAATATCAAGCCCACACTCAGTAATTATTCATCTGCACAGTTCTGGAAAATGGTGTAAAATTCTGTAACAATTCTGTAATTAGGAAAATTCTGTTTTAAAATTCTGTATTAAAATTAAAATTCTGTATTAAAATTAAAATTCTGTAAAAAATTCTGTATTAAAATTCTGTCAAAAATTCTTTATTAAAATTAAAATTCTGTCCAAAATTCTGTATTAAAATTAAAGTTCTGTCCAAAAGGCCAGCAGCCCATGGAATTTTATCAGCTGCCCTGGGATCTGTGGCAGCTGCACTGTTACACTCAAGCTAAAAGGAGGATCCAGCACTCCAGAGCCAAAGCTGCAGCAAGGATTATTTCTCACTGATTGTAGAAGTACAAAACTGCCTCTTGCTGAGGTAGGAAAAAAACATAAAACCTCCTATAAAGAAAAATAAATCGAGCATTTTAAAGCTCAGTTCAAAATTGATCCAAATCCAGTAAAAAACAGCTCAAAGTGAGGATGCTCTGCACAGTAACTCCCACAATTCAGCATTTTCAGAGCCTCAGGATGCACTTTGCAGCCCTTGGTGCTAAGTTGCCAAAATGTTCCATAAACACAGCAAGGATTGGCTTTAAAACTGGGAAATTAACTGGGAATGCTGTGCACTGTCAGCTTGAATTATTCCCCACTTTCACCATTTCATTGGGAGCTTCTGAGGGGTTTGGATTTTCCTGAAGCACCAACAGAACAGCAAAAAACTCCAAGGCAGAGAATAAAAAAACAACCTGAAAAATCCATTTTTTGCCCATCTGAAAAAGAAGGAGATGGATTTTTATATGGACAGGACAAGGGGAATGGCTTTTAACTGACACAGAAAGGGTTGGGTGGGATATTGGGAAGGAATTCTTCCCTGGGAGGGTGGGGAGGGGCTGGGATGGAATTCCCAGAGCAGCTGAGGCTGCCCCTGGATCCCTGGAAGTGTCGCAGGCCAGGCTGGAATAACCTGGGACAGTGGAAGGTGCCTTTGTCCATGGCAGGGGTGGAATTAAATGAACTTTAAGGTCTTTCCCACCCAAACCATCTCAAGATTCTCTGATTTAAACCCCCTCAATTAAACCAGAACTCTCTGAACATTTAATATGTTAATATGTTTAATATGTTAAACCTTCAGGACTTGAAAATTCAGAGGAGCAACACTGAACAAGCCAAGGCTGCCAGAGATGCTTTTACTCTACAGGACAAAGCTTCCAAAATCTCTAAAATTCTCATTTTCCTTTCCCAACCCTGCAAAGTAAAATAATCTTTTCCACTTTTCCACTTACTGGGCTTTCCATCTTACTCTCAGATGGGTTCCTAATCCTGTGCAGGGCTTGATTAAGCTGTTGTATATAGAACCTCAAGAGCAGGATCTGGGCTGCTCCTGTAAGACAAATGGTTTGAAGCCTGGAGCCACAAAATTCCAGGTTTGCACAAACTAAAAGCTCTGTAGTTTCCTCTGCATTACAAATGAGCCCGGAGTCCTCAGAGCCTGAAATCTGCAGGCTCTACCAGAGCCAAGTGGAGAACTGGATCTCTTGTGGCATCAGATTTTAAAATAAAATTTATTTTTCAATGCTTTGATTTTTTTTTTTGTTGGAGCAATTTGAAATAAAGGAGAGAACACACAGGAAGAAAACACTGGATCCCAAAATGTAATTCCAAAGTGCTTTAAAGTCCCCAAGATTTCTCACTTCTAGTGACAACAAGAACTCAAAGAACTTTAGAGCCCAGTGTGGTGTCTCCAAAATGAGAAAGGAGGAAAAGGGGCTGAAATTCCAATTTGCTGCTGTGCAAATTTCCTGGGCAAAAGAGAGCACATTGTGGGTTTAACCCCTGAGCCCACAGTGCCCAGCCAGTCCCAGAGAAATGTCAGCAACGTCTGCAGGGGTGGCCAAGGAACCCAAAGATTTTGTGTTTGAACTCAGAAAACACCAGCACAGGCTCAGGGGGGGTTTGGAGGGGAAAAAAAGTCCATCTTTCACTCCTAATTGTATTTTTGTGACTTTCATGGTGTGTTAGTGGCTGCACTGCAGGCAGAGAAAATCCCAGGGAAAAATAGGATGGGAATTTGAACTGTTCCAGTGTAATCCATGGGATATTCCAGGATGCCACTTGATTTAAACCGAAATAAAAGTGATATAAACTCAAAGAGAAATAAAAGTGATAGCAATTTTTCAGGACAGGAATCTCAGGTGCAGTGTGGGGAACAGGCTGAGCACCAGAGCTGGGACACAAAACATCCCCAAAAGTGCTTGGTTGAGGGAAAGGGAAAGGGAAAGGGAAAGGGAAAGGGAAAGGGAAAGGGAAAGGGAAAGGGAAAGGGAAAGGGAAAGGAAAAGGAAAAGGGAAAGGGAAAGGGAAAGGAAAAGGAAAAGGAAAAGGAAAAGGAAAAGGAAAGAAGGGAAAGGGAAAGGGAAAGGGAAAAGGAAAGGGAAAGGGAAAGGGAAAGGGAAAGGGAAAGGGAAAGGGAAAGGGAAAGGAAAAGGAAAAGGAAAAGGAAAAGGAAAAGGAAAAGGAAAAGGAAAAGGAAAAGGAAAAGGAAAAGGAAAAGGAAAAGGAAAAGGAAAAGGAAGGAAGGAAAGTTGGTTCAGAAAGCTGAAAGGGAGGAGGTTTAGATGGGATATTGGGAAGGAATTCCTGGATCAGGGTGCCCAGAGAAGCTGTGGCTGCCCCTGAATCCCTGGAAGTCCCCAAGACCAGGCTGGAATAACCTGGGATGATGGAAGGTTGGGATTGAATACATTTCAATCACTTCATCCCAACCCATTCCATGATTCTGATCATTTATCAGTGTGATAAGGAATGGCCAGGAACTGCTGGCAGACACCACCACCACCTCCATGGATTGAACAGCTCCAGGGGAAACCACGGAAAACAGACAACAACCTCACCAGGACAAGGGCAGACAGGAAAATTTTAGGCTCCAGAGCCCTAAACCATCAGGGACAGATTTTCCAAGCCAGCCATCCTCATTTCTTTCCCTAATTCATGGAATTCCCAGTTGCTGTCAGGCTGTCAAACTGGGCTGGACAAGCAATGCTGTTTGCAGAGATTTTTACCACAACTGCAGACCCGGCCATGAGCAAATCAGGCCTGAAAAATCAACCCTAAAGCACCAAGATAACTGCTAAAAACCCCAAAATGAATTTCAGATGTAAAATCTGTGCAGTTGCTATCACAATCTAAAACGTTGTTTTACAAGCAGGTCCTTAGCAAAGACATTCCCTACCAGGAAAAATCTCAACCTAAAGGCAGAGGAGGAGTTTTTAAGCAGATAAAAAGTTCCCCAGAGGCATTAAAACATGATTTACCTGCAGGAGAGAGAGCAATCCCCCAAACATGTGCAGCATGCTGACTCTGCTCCCTGCCCACAAATGATTCCAGGCAGGAGAGCTCCCAGCATGTCCAACACCAACCCCAGTCAGAAAAGCAGGATATTGGAAATGAGAGCTCTCCCCTGGGGAAATCCAGAGGAGAGAAAAGACAGGAATGCTGCAGGGAGAAGGGATCAGGCTTTTTTTTGGATTATTTACTCTCAAAAGCTGCATCAAACGCTGACATTTTACAGCAGAGCATCCACGAGCTACAGAACAACACAGAAAAAAAATCCAGCTGGGAATATAAATCAGCACTTGGAGCAAAAGACAATATTTTGGAAGATGGATGCCCATAAAAGGAGAGTAAAGTACAGGATTTGGATGATTTAAGGCTGGCTGAGTGTGTTTTTAGTGATCTTTTCATGAATGGTGCCTCAAAATAAAAGGTGTCCTTAGTTTTAAACAATAAAAACCCAAAGTTTGCATTTTTGGAAGGAGGAACCTCATTTCCTGAACGAAGCTTTCCATGAAAAACACACCAGAGACTTAAAAATAATTCCTAAATTGCAGGAGTTTGGGTGATTTGTACAGACAGAGAGATGCTGGCTGCAGCTTGGGAGACAAAAAGGGCTGCAAAGAGAATTCAGGGAGCCACAGGGGGAAAAGGGGAAGTCAAGGATCAACATTCCAATCTCAGCAAAGGAAAAGCTCAGGAAGAAGGCAAAAATCAGGAAAATGCAAGTCAGCTTTAAAAGGCAACAGGTGCAGCTGAGCCTGGATCAGAGACACAGGGAGAGGTCTGGGGGAGTTCCACTGAAATGAAACAGAGATCTGAAATAAATCTTGCTGTGGTTCTTAAAGGAAATAAAACTAGGAAATGCAAAGGGAAAAAAAAAAAAAGCTTGGAAATACAAAGCAAAACAAGTTCAGAAATGCAAAGGAAACAAAGATTTGATTTGGTACAAGCACAGAGGTGGTGTCTGAAATGATAATTTTAGAGGATCTGCTGGAGAAAATTAGGAGAGAAAGGGTTGGGGTTGCAAACTAAGAAAATCCCAGGAAATCCATGTTCCTGAGGAAGGAATCCTTTCCTTGTGAAAGGTCAGAAGTCAGGGGGCAGACAAAACAACCCCCACAGAACACAAAACTGTAAAGAAATCCAGTGAAGAACAAATTGAGGAGGAAGAGAAGACATTTGTGAGATCAAAACCAGACACGAAATATTCCATCCTGACCCCACATTCAGAACCAGTTCCTAAAAATCAAACTCCCCTGTCAGGAGTTTCATTTGCACACTCCAAGTCTGTGCTGCTTCCCATTCTCCAAGAATCACAGATTTCCTTGGAAAATTCAAAGGTAAATCAGAATTTTCATGGACTTGGCTGAGGTGGCCCAGAAATTCCTGCTGGTTTGATGTATTTGGAAAGATTTGGGCAAGAGCAGCACAGAATCCAACAGCCTCATGTATAAAATACAAATATATTTGTTATTAAATATTAAATATATAAAATACAATAAATATAAATCAATAAATAATATTATTAAATATTATTATATTAAATACAAAATCCAAGCAGATTTGGGTCACTGCTCCTTCACTTTCCAATTCCCTCTAATTTTTAAAACCTAAAGAAAAGCAGCTGGATGGGGAATTCATCTTAGGGTGATGGACAGAATCCTAAATTGACAGGAATGTGATGGATCCTACAAGAAACAAAGGCTCCCTGCTCAGAGAGGAGAAGATGCTGATTTTTTGGGGCTTTGGCTCCTAAAATTCATTTTTTTTCTCATCAGGATCATACATTTGGAGTCTTTTTGATGAAACCAAGAGCACATGACAGCAAAATCTGCTGCTCTGAACGCTGAGGGAGCAGAGGAAAAGCTGAAGCACCTCTGGAATTCCTCCTGGAGCCTCCAGGCTTTGATTTTCCAAACCTCATCCAGGGCTCGCCCTGCCCATATTGAAATGGTTGGAAAACAGGAATTGTTTGTTTGCCAGCTGGGGAGGGATGAACTCCAGGGCTGAGAGGAACTTTCCCTGCTAAATTGGGGATGTTCAGCTTTGGGATGCAGGAGGGGAGGGATGGCAGAGCATTGGAGCCTGGAAAATCCATCCTGTCACCAAAATTCCCTGCCCAGGACATTGATCACATCCACCAGGGCAAAAAAGAGACAGGAGGAGCTGCTGGGAGCTTGCAGAGAGGGAGGAGGGAAGGCAAATTCAGCTACCAAATCACTGCTCTGTTCATTAATATTTATTGAGGGTATTTGTCTGAATGTTTCATCTTTAACAAGTCACAGATTCAGAGGAGACACGAAAATTTAGGTTATTTTAAATGCTTTTGTGCTTCGAGTTAAAAGAACCCCACCAGAAGTTTTAAAAATGAGAAATGAATGTTAATTAGGATCTAGAATCTCCAAATTCCACCAGGGAATCCTGTTCCAGAGCAGGAGAGCTCCTACCCTCAGTCACACCTCAGCACCTCTCTGGAAAAGCAGCCAGGCTATTTTTACCCATTTTACAGCGAGCAGAACCTGGTTTATTCTCATTTATGGAAGGAGCCATCAGCATTCAAATATTGCCATCTAGTGGGGTGTCAAACTCCCAGTGTGGCAGGAAAAGATGGATTTTTATCTGCTCCTGGGTTTGCTCCATCCCAGCTCCCCACAGGACACACCGAGGGCTCTGAAAGGTTCTGGAGCTGCAGGAGCAGAGAGGGGCTGGGGAATTAATTAATCCCTGCAGAATTAATGAATCCCTGCAGGAACAACAGAATGCTTGTGGTGTTCCTGGAATTCCACATGTTAAGAATTCCCAGAGGGATCCCTCAATTTTCAATCCCTTTCCTGATGGTGACAGAACATCCACAGCTGTTCAAGAACCTGAGTACAATTGTTAGAAATTAATCCATCAACCCTGCAAGAAAATAATTCTGGAGCAAACAGAGTTTATAATCTGAAAAGAGAAAACTCCTCCTGTTCTCTACTCCAGCCTTGCTCCAGATCTCAAGTTACACCAGAGTTACTCCAGTGTGATGACACTGGACAAATGGCATTTGCTTCTATTTTTTCAATCATTTAAAAAAATAAAATCCAACATTTATTCCTACTTTGCCCCCCATTTTTAAAAGACAACAGCTGCAGCAGAAACTTTCCCAAAGAGCCCATCTCCAAACTACCCAGCTTGACCTTTTTTTCTTTCTGCACTCCTGAAACAACACTTCAACCCCTGAAAAAGCTGCTTTTCTATCCCCAGCCTCAGGATTGCTTTCAGCTGCCTCTCCAGCAGTGCAGACCTGCACACTTCAGCACGTACTTGAACTCAGTCTGGCCAAAAGGGAAAAGCATTGAGGGGTGGAAGGAGTGTGGAAACAGATGGGCCAAGTGAGCTCATACGTTCATTTTCTGTTTTCTGGAGAGCCCAGGAGGCAGCAGTGCCTGAGAGCACATCACACACAGGCATGTTACACACATCAGTGGGGACTGACAGCCTCTGCTGCTGCTTTTCCAGGAATGGAAAATTCAATTCCTCACTTGTGGAACGCAAGGATGACAGGAGAAGTGTGAGCAGGAGAGAGAAAACACACCATTTATTTTCTTTCCCCAAAATTGCTGCTTTTTTTGGGTTTTTTTCAGTTGATTAACAGGGACTGGCCATGAAAATAATTGAAATCAAGAGAAGTGCCCAGGAAAGAAGCAAACTCCAGGCAGAGCCGAGCTCCAGCTAAAAGCAAGGCCAGCATTGATGCCATGGATGAGAACTGTGGTGCTGAGATAAACTCAATGGGTTCTCCCATTATCTTCTTGCCTGGCCTCAAAAGAGGTTATCAGAGCCCTGCATGTGGCAGCATTTAATTGATTCACAAAGCAGCAGCTCTGTGCAACTGCAGCCAGGCTTGTGCAGCTCTGAGGGAGACAATGTGTGAGAGCAGCAGCAGCACGAGGCCCTTCCCCAGGGGAAACAGAAATTAAAGCTCTTCAGAGAGGAGAAAAGCCCAGCAGAGAGGATTTCTTTCACTTCTTGCTTGGTAAGGATGTGCAGAACTCTCAGGCTTTGCTCCTGAGGAGGAGAGAGTTCAACAGCTCTGCAGCCTCTCCCGAGTTTGTCCCGAACATGTCACCACTCATGGCCTTCCCACCAAAGCCCAGCCCAGCTTTCCAGGGGGGCAGAGCCCCTGGCAAGGCTCAGAGCCCAGGGTCTGACCAGCACAGAGCTCAGCAGGAGCTGCCCAGCTCCCCTCATCTCACAGAATCACAAAATCAGAATCCCAGAATCCCCAGGCTGGAAGAGACCTCCAGGATCATCGAGTCCAACCCAACCCCAACCTCAACTAAACCCTGGCACCCAGTGCCACATCCAGGCTTTTCTTAAACACATCCAGGGATGGTGACTCCACCACCTCCCCAAGCAGGCCATTCCAATAATTTATC
Organism: Acrocephalus arundinaceus; assembly: GCA_021534815.1. Lineage (NCBI taxonomy): Eukaryota > Metazoa > Chordata > Aves > Passeriformes > Sylviidae > Acrocephalus > Acrocephalus arundinaceus. The sequence goes on along the minus strand of JAJEOU010003008.1, from coordinate 19,904,027 downwards.
ACCCTTTCTGTAAAAAGCTTGTTCCTGATATCCAGCCTGTATTTCCCTTGGTGCAGCTTGAGGCTGTGTCCCCTTGTTCTGTCAGTGGTGCCTGGAGAAAGAGCCCAAGCCCAGCTGAGCACAGGCACCTTTCAGGGAGCTGTGGAGAGTGATGAGGGCACCCCTGAGTCTCCTTTTCTCCAGGCTGAACAAGCCCAGCTCCCTCAGCCGTTCCTCATAGGGTTTGTGTTCCCAGCCCCTCTCCAGCCTCGCTGCCTCCTCTGGACACAGCACTCAGTGTCCATCCTAAACTGAGCTGGACACAGCACTCAGTGTCCATCCTAAACTGAGGGGGCAGAGCTGGACACAGCACTGAGTGTCCATCCTAAACTGAGGGACAGAACTGGACACAGCACTCAGTGTCCATCCTGAACTGAGGGACAGAGCTGGACACAGCACGCAGTGTCCATCCTAAACTGAGCTGGACACAGCACTCAGTGTCCATCCTGAACTGAGGGACAGAGCTGGACACAGCACGCAGTGTCCATCCTGAACACACCTGGACACAGCACTGAGTGTCCATCCTAAACTGAGGGACAGAGCTGGACACAGCACTGAGTGTCCATCCTAAACTGAGGGACCAGAGCTGGACACAGCACTCAGTGTCCATCCTAAACTGAGGGACACAGCTGGACACAGCACTCAGTGTCCATCCTAAACTGAGGGACAGAGCTGGACACAGCACTGAGTGTCCATCCTAAACTGAGGGACACAGCTGGACACAGCACTCAGTGTCCATCCTAAACTGAGGGACAGAGCTGGACACAGCACTCAGTGTCCATCCTAAACTGAGGGACAGAGCTGGACACAGCACTGAGTGTCCATCCTAAACTGAGGGACCAGAGCTGGACACAGCACTCAGTGTCCATCCCAAACTGAGGGGCAGAGCTGGACACAGCACTCAGTGTCCACCCTAAACTGAAGGACAGAGCTGGACACAGCACTCAGTGTCCATCCTAAACTGAGGGACAGAGCTGGACACAGCACTCAGTGTCCATCTTAAACTGAGGGGCCAGAGCTGGACACAGCACTCAGTGTCCATCCTAAACTGAGCTGGACACAGCACTCAGTGTCCATCCTAAACTGAGGGGGCAGAGCTGGACACAGCACTCAGTGTCCACCCTAAACTGAGCTGGACACAGCACTGAGTGTCCATCCCAAACTGAGGGGCAGAGCTGGACACAGCACTCAGTGTCCACCCTAAACTGAAGGACAGAGCTGGACACAGCACTCAGTGTCCATCCTAAACTGAGGGACAGAGCTGGACACAGCACTCAGTGTCCATCTTAAACTGAGGGGCCAGAGCTGGACACAGCACTCAGTGTCCATCCTAAACTGAGCTGGACACAGCACTCAGTGTCCATCCTAAACTGAGGGACAGAGCTGGACACAGCACTCAGTGTCCATCCTGAACACACCTGGACACAGCACTCAGTGTCCATCTTAAACTGAGGGGCCAGAACTGGACACAGCACTCCAGGTGTGTGGAATCTCCCCTCAGCTGCTGCAGAATTGGGCAAACTCAGCCCTTTCAGCTCCAATGAAAGCTGTCCTTTGTGCCCTGGAGCCATCCGAGCAGGAGAAATGTCCCACAGCATCTGATCTGAGCAACCTGGCCTGGTGCAGTGTCCCTGCCCGTGCAGGGGGTTGGGAAGGACTCACTTCATCCCTTCCAAAGCCAACAATTCCAGGGCTCTGTGATAACACCACAGGAACAGCCTCAAGTCAGTCTTTATTTCCCAAGAACTACAGCCTGTGGTATTTAGCACTGGGAGAAGAAAATGTTGGCAAAAAATATTTCCAGGGACCACAGGATTAGCTCATCCATCAGACACAAACCACAGGACTCCTGTTCAGGCTACCAGAGCTGGGAAGAGGAGTTCTTATCCTGCAGCAGGAGGAAACAGCAGATGGGTTCAGCAGCTCAGGGATTCTCAGGAAATTCCTGGGTTGAGCTCTGCCACTGTCCCAAACCTCCACAGCATCCGTGGCTGATTCCTGAGGGAGATGGGGAGGGATTGAAACAACAATTACCAATATCCAAATCACAGAAATCCATCAATTTCTGGTGCTGATGAAATGTTAAAGACACGGGACAAAATGCCAACTGGGATCGTTTTCCTTCAGGCTCTCCAGCAGTCTCCAGATGGAATCCAAGGTTTGGATGCTCCTCTCCAACTGCTGAAGTTCAGGATTGCAGCTTGTAGGTGTGACACCTAAACCATGGGATGTTATTCAATCCTCTATCAGCCAGTCACTTGTGGGATATTCAGAAATGAGACACGAGAAGCCCAAAATTATAAACAGGAAATGAAAGGAAGACAAAGAAAATATGCTGAAAAAGCATGCAGATATTAGGAAGGAAATGAGGAAAAAGGAAAAATTGGTGGAGTTAATAAAAATGCAGTAATAAAAAAGGCTTTTGGAAGTGGCAAAGTGAAAGAATAGAAAACACTGAAGATGACATTCTGTATTTTTAATGCATGCCCTCAGTAATTGCAGTGTTTGTTTAAAGCCCCTGAAGGGAGACAGAGATGATTTCCAAGGGATGGAGGGACACAGGGAATGGATTCCCACTGCCAGGGGCAGGGTTAGGGGGGATTTTGGGAAGGAATCCTTCCCTGGGAAGGAGGACAGGCCCGGAATGGATTCCCAGAGCAGCTGAGGCTCCCCTGGATCCCTGGCAGTGCCCAAGGCCAGGCTGGATGGGGTTTGGAGCACCCTGGGACAGTGGGAGGTGTCCCTGCCCATGGCAGAGTGTGACACTGGATCTTTAGAATATAAACATAAATAATTAGTGCACACAGCCCAAACCATTCCAGGATTCCATGCTAAACATCCCATAAACCAGCACCAAACCTGGAGTGTCCCACAAAGCTGAGAAACCCCCGAGCTCAGCTCCTCCATGAGAACTCCCTGCCCTTCCTGCAGTATTTCCAAGCGGGATAACCCTCAAGAAGGACAGCAATGTGATATATTTGCTGTTTTCCCTGTGTTGTTATTAAGCTCAAACTCTCCCTGAGAAGCTGCAGCAGTGCTGAGCTCCCCACACGTTTTCCACGCCACCAGTGGCAGCTTCAACCGGCCCAACCTGCCTGGGCTGTGGGCAGGAATATTTATATTTATATTTCTCTCTCCATACATAAACTCATCCCACTGACATCAATTCCACAGCCAAATGTGTTTCCTATTAAGCAGCCGTGTGTGGGCTGCAGCTCCAGAGCTGGTGTGTGGATTTTTGGGAAGCAGAGCCAGTGTTTAATTCCATTTGGCCTCTGCTGAGGACACAGCTCCTTTCAGAGTGTATTAACATCTCTTTCAACTCCTGCAGTAGGAGAAGTGCTCCCATCCCTACTGGAAGCAATGTTTTATATAACAGGAACACCGAGATTTGAGGAGGGATTTCTTTCTCTGCTGAGTTTTTTGTGTCTCGAGAAGTGAAGTTGTTGGGGGTTTGAAGCAGAAAATGCATCACTGAGGGTTAAAAATCAGATTTTATCGTTGGGTATTCTCAGCTAACTCTTTGTGTTATGGTATTTTAAAAACAGGGATGTATTCTGGATGAAATTAAAGGGAAATGGGAAAATTCACTCAATGAAAGGCTTGGAAGTAAATGGGAAAATTCACCCAAATTTGGGGATGAAATTAAAGGGAAATGGGAGAATTCACTCAATGAAAGGCTTGGAAGTAAATGGGAAAATTCACCCAAATTTAGAGATGAAATTAAAGGGAAATGGGAAAATTCGCTCCATGAAAGGCTTGGAAGTAAATGGGAAAATTCACCCAAATTTATGGATGAAATTAAAGGGAAATGGGAGAATTCACTCAATGAAAGGCTTGGAAGTAAATGGGAAAATTCACCCAAATTTATGGATGAAATTAAAGGGAAATGGGAAAATTCACTCAATGAAAGGCTTGGAAGCAAATGGGAAAATTCACCCAAATTTGGGGATGAAATTAAAGGGAAATGGGAAAATTCGCTCAATGAAAGGCTTGGAAGCAAATGGGAAAATTCACCCAAAATTATGGATGAAATTAAAGGGAAATGGGAAAATTCACTCAATGAAAGGCTTGGAAGCAAATGGGAAAATTCACCCAAATTTAGGGATGAAATTAAAGGGAAATGGGAAAATTCGCTCAATGAAAGGCTTGGAAGCAAATGGGAAAATTCACCCAAATTTGGGGATGAAATTAAAGGGAAATGGGAAAATTCGCTCAATGAAAGGCTTGGAAGCAAATGGGAAAATTCACCCAAATTTGGGGATGAAATTAAAGGGAAATGGGAGAATTCACTCAATGAAAGGCTTGGAAGTAAATGGGAAAATTCACCCAAATTTAGGGATGAAACTAAAGGGAAATGGGAAAATTCACTCAATGAAAGGCTTGGAAGTAAATGGGAAAATTCACCCAAATTTATGGATGAAATTAAAGGGAAATGGGAAAATTCACTCAATGAAAGGCTTGGAAGCAAATGGGAAAATTCACCCAAATTTGGGGATGAAATTAAAGGGAAATGGGAAAATTTACTCAATGAAAGGCTTGGAAGCAAATGGGAAAATTCACCCAAATTTATGGATGAAATTAAAGGGAAATGGGAAAATTCGCTCAATGAAAGGCTTGGAAGTAAATGGGAAAATTCACCCAAATTTAGGGATGAAATTAAAGGGAAATGGGAAAATTTACTCAATGAAAGGCTTGGAAGTAAATGGGAAAATTCACCCAAATTTGGGGATGAAATTAAAGGGAAATGGGAGAATTCACTCAATGAAAGGCTTGGAAGTAAATGGGAAAATTCACCCAAATTTATGGATGAAATTAAAGGGAAATGGGAAAATTCACTCAATGAAAGGCTTGGAAGTAAATGGGAAAATTCACCCAAATTTCTCACCACAGTTTCCTCCCCTCTGTGAGCACTGGAGGGTTTGGGTGGGGGATTTATGGTTTTGAGTTGTTTTTTTCTCAATTCAACAATCCTGTCCCTAACAAGAGTTATTTCCATGTGCATAAATAATTCCCTGAGCAACAGATGCTGTCTGGAGCCAAAATAAGAATTTTGGGGTCCAATAACACAAGGTCACAGGTTCCCCTTAATGCAATTCTTGAGTTTGGATCTCCTTCCTCCACCCAACCACAAATTCTGCATTAAATCTGCAGGTTTTGATCCTCCATCCTTTTGGAATAATTAACCAGAACTGATAAAAAAGTGGGAAAATGATTGGTGAGAGTCTGCAAAAACCCATGTGCAGAGCAAGAGGCTTGCACAGAAATAATACACAAAGTTACACACAATAATATTTAAATTATGTGTATATATAAATATATAAGTAACTAATGTTATTTTGTTTTCATTTAGTTACTTTGATTATTTTGAAGAATAAGAACTACTGATAAATTTTCTTTTCTGAGCTTCAGAAATCCCCTCTCCATTTTTTTTTCCAGCATGCCATGGAAAATCATCTTTTCTATTACACCATTCCTTAAACAGCAAAATTCTGAATTTGGGAATCTGTTTTTTCCAACTCGCTCATGGAAATTGCTGTAAAATCTCCAAAGAGCTAAACCTGTATTTTCTGTCAGGCAAAGAAAATTACAGCTGAGGATGTTCTTGGATTGTATTTCACCAGCAAAAGTCTCCATTTTTAGCAGGGCTGAGGTAATGAGCTATTTAATGACAGAAATTGTGTTTAAATCATTCTGGTTTCTTGCCCAAAAACTCTCCTCAGTACCACTGCCACCCCACAAGCAAATTCCTACCACAAGTGAAAATTTAGACTTCCAAAGATAAACTTTCCTCTCTTCTTGTGGTAAACCTTGTGCAGAGCATCAAGAATTTTTAATAAACACACATCTCTTCATTTTCTATACTTTCTGCATATTACACAAAATACTTTCTCTATTAAACACAGATTTGCTTGGTGTTTTTCTTATAGAAAAAAAAAAAAAAGAAGGGATGGAATATCTTCCCACTGACAAACTGCAAGAAACTTGAAACGAAAGGAAAAACAAAATCCTTTCTATTTCCTTGGGCTCCTCTGGCTGTGATTGGCACAGGCCAGGCTGATGACATTGGATTTTTCATTTCTGTTGGAATTAAGTCATCAAAGCAGGAGTGCTGGGAGCAGCAGCAAATCCCACACTGGGCACCAGCACTGAGGGGGTTCCCATGCCAGGGAAACTCGGGTTTGGGGTGATTTTCTGGGAGAACACTTCAGGGATGAAAAGCAGATGTGTGTGGATGGGGAAAGGGGATATGGGATGGCAGGCTGGGAACACAGGGATGGAATCACAGCACACAGAAACCCTGCAGGAGCTTTGCCACTGAACTGAGCATGGGCACAGCCCCATCCTCGAGAGCTGAGTGCTCCACATTCCTCACCAGGCTGCTGCAATCCAATTCCACTCCCACTTAATTACTCCCAGTGATGACATATGAGGTTATTAAGTGAAATCATCATTTCTGGACCACTGTTCTCACTGTTACACATTGGCTGCTCCATCAAGTTCTCCTGTGTTTTCTTCGCTGGTTGCCACAGGATTCTTTGTCCTTGCTGGTAGCAAATCCTCAGAAACATCAACATTTCACTGCCCAAACCAATCTTCTCTGGCCAGATCCACACAGGGTCTATTTTTTCCAGAAACCCCGAGTTTTTAATGGCCTGGCTCCCAAAAGAAAACAGCACAGCAGCCAACAGTAGGAAGGAATGTTTGAGATACCTGGATCCCAAACTGCACTCATGCTACCAGACACTGATTGCTGCTCATGATCCCCTGCCCTCACATCTGTGCCATTCCAGACCTTCTCCAGCTGCAGGGATCACTTCCATAATCCAGTTTGTTCATGGTCAGAATGCCTCACAGCAATGACATAATCCCCAGCCTGAGCACTGGGTCACATGGACACATTCCTTCCCCATGCTCACATTGGCAAACATCTCATCTTCCTCCACAACCTCTTACAGAGTGACCCATGTGATTTGTGCTCTCAGATCTAAGGGATGGGAAAAGAACTGCCTGGGAATTGCTTTAACACTGGAGCAAGATCAATTTCTTAGTGTTTCTAAAAGCTCTCAGCAAAAGTTTTGAAAAACAACATCATTGGCACTGATGAGATCAGCAGACAAAAAGGGTTTGGAGATCAGCATTCATTTGAATTACCATCTCTCTTAAAAATACAGATTTAATGTGTTTGTAAAAGAAGCCTGAAGTCTTCTGTTTCAGGTAAATAATGAAGCAAAAATTGCCCTAATGCAGCCACCTGAGTGGGTGAGATTGGGTTTTCAATTTCCCCAAAATAGCCTGAAAACCACTGGAAACAACAGCAGATAACAGGAATGTGTTTCCTGCCATCATCAAACACCATTCACATTCCCTTCCCTGTAACTGTAACCCAGCCACCTCTTCAAACCCCACCCCAAATAAAACAATCCCTTGCTGACCTGTTCCTAAGCCTTACCTGGAGTTTCAAATTGCCAATTCCACACAAAATTCACGAGGAGAACAAATTATTCCCACTCCAGATCCGCTGGTGACCAACACAAACTGTGACTATAAAGAATTTTGTACCAACAACACCTCCTGGTTTATTAGAATCCAGTTCAAGGATCACTCCTGGGCCTGCCCAGACACCCCAACAATCCCAGCCTGTCCCTCGAGCTCTGGCAGCCTCAGGGCTGTGCCCATTCCCTGATTCCAGTGCTCAACCACCACCTGGCAGAGGAAACTTCTCCCAAAATCCTGGTTTATGCTAATTTCCTGGAAATAAAGCTCAGGGAACAGACTTGGCTGTCCCTCAGTGCATTCACTAGAAGTGGACACACCAGAACACGACGCTCACGTCCAGATTCCTCTTTTCATTTCAAACCAGTGGCTGTGCCTTTGTTCTGTATGAAACCACACTGGATTCCTTCTAAATTAACAAATACCGTGCCTTTAACAAAAATAATATCAGTTCACAGCTCCATAACAGCTTAAATAATCCAAAAGCTCGTGCACATGGAGCAGACAGAAATCCATCAGCAGCCTGTGCATTCCTGCTGTGAATCCACAGATTTTATGGTCCTGAAATTGCCAACTTTTCCCATCACAACCTCAGCCAGTCTTTTGGAAAAGGAGACATAAATGGGAAGTCAAAAACTATGATTCAAGTCCATGCTGGTTTGAGCACTTGAGTATTGAAATTTGTGTTATTTACTATTTTTACAATATTTACTACACTCCCAGCTGGCGGTTGCAATGAATCAGAATTCAGAACAAAAGACTGAGGAATTTCTGGTGAATACCCACCAACTGAAGTAAACCAGCCCATTAGGATTTCTTCCTAAAACCCCTAAACCTCCTTCATAAACAAATCACCACCAGAACATCTCCCCACACATCAAACACACCCCTAAAATACCACCTCACACATCCATTTCTGCCTTATCCATGCGCTAAACCCCCAAGTTTCACTCACAGCGAATCCCGTAGATCATGAGAGGATCCAGCTGCTTCTTGCCGTGCTTCCCCTGGCCCGAGAGGTTGGAGATGGCCTGGATCTCCCTGTGGAAGAGGTAATCCAGGAGGGTCAGGGCCATCTTCTCGGCCGTGCGGCAGTTGGTGCTGATGTGCAGCATGTCGGCGGGCGTGATGGGGCAGCGCACCCGCATCTCGGGGTTGTTCTCGTCGCCCAGCCACGTCCCGTTGGGGTAATCCTCTGAAACACACAGTGGGGACAGGCTGAGCAAAGGGGCAGCCTCAGGGGACAGCCAGCACTTCTGGAGTTTGAATCATCTCCCCCACTTTGCTTCCTGGGGTCTGTGTGCTGATCCCGGGATTGTGGCATCGGCTGCTGAGAGGAAAAACCCAAATTAACCCCAACAGTGAGCAAAAATTATTGCTGGTCACCTTCTGGCCCACACAGGAACTGGTGCAGCCAGTCCAGGTGTCCAGCTCGCTCTCAGAGATCTCTTTTATTGAGAAACCACTTCGGGCTCAGCACTGTCATCCCCTAAAACTGAAGGTTACTGCAGCTCTGGGATATTCTCAAAGCACAGCGAATTTCAAGCAGCCAACAGCTTTGAACCTTGTTTTTCCCCTACTCCATGAGATTTAAACAAGATTATTTAAGAAATTATAATCAATAGTGAACATTGACTTGTTTAATCACTTAAAAGGAGTACATCAAGCAATGACAATCGTTCAGGATGTAACCAGAGATCCTACACAAAATTGGGGTTTTTCCTCATATTTACTGCCTACATTATTTTCTATTAAGTTTCCCAAGGAACAGGCCCAGCAGAAGGGTAATTAATCAATCAGTCACTAATCATCTTCCCTCTTATTCAAATATGAGACCATCAGTAGCACAGCTATGCCCTCCTACACACACACTCAATATATTAAGAAGTTTTTTTATTTATTTCTTTCCCAGTTTCTCAGTTTGTCAGGGGGAAATAAAAAGGAGTACTAGGGATTTAATTAAATTAATTAATTAATTTAAAAGGAATACTAGGCCCTCACTTCAATTAACCTGTGCAGACAATGCCAAGAGTTGATGGGTTCAAGACTAACCAGAAACTGGAACAGAGCTCAGGACCAATCCCACCTCGAGTGGAGGAACACAGGGCCAAGGATGAGACTCCCATTCCAGACATAAACCAAATTCCAGAATTCCTCACCCTGCTAATAGGAACTGGGTAGAAAATACTCCAGCAATATGTCAGTGTCCACTGACATGGACCATTTGGATTTGATTTCCATGTTTGCTCAACTCTGTGGAGTAAAACAAGGTTTGCTGACTGAGGGGTCACTCAGCCCTTCCACAGAGAGCTTGGCAGTAATTTATGGTGAACAGCATTCAATTACAATTACAGTAATGACTTTTCTTTCATTAAGTGATCTTAGAGCAGAGTTCTGTGGTCCCCAATTCCTGGTTTCCATAACCCTTCCAGCCCCCAAAGAAGGTGACAGAGCTCAGGTCAAGCAGCGTCTCCTTTTCACACTGAGCAGGACCCAGAGCAAGCAGCAGCTGGATTTCCAAACCCTGCACTGGGGTTTATCTGACTACAAGCCAGAAGAACTCAATAAAATATAACATAAAAGCAACTCCAAACACTCCAAACTGCTTTTCCAGCACGACCTTTGGGTTGAGTCACCCCACATGTCAGGGCCGAGTTTATAGCGATGAGTAACGGCAGGATGAGGCAAACGTTGGGTTGTGCAATCCTGATTTATCACTGAGAGCAGCAGATTATCAGCACAAACACAGCCACACAACCAGGGAATGGTTTGGGCTGGAAGGGATCTTAAAGATCATCTCCTCCATCCCTGCCAGGGCAGGGACAACTTCCACCACCCCAGGGTGCTCCAAGCCCTGTCCAACCTGGCCTTGGACATTCCAGGGATCCAGGGGCACCCACAGCTTCTCTGGGCACCTCTGCCAGGGCCTCCCCACCCTCACAGGAAAGAATTTCTTCCTTTTATTCATTATATATAACTTGCAAGAAAAAATTATTTATTGTTGATGTATGTAGCAACTCATCCCTCCAACTCCTTTTCTGCCGAAATCAGAACTTCATGCCCTGCCCTGAATATATTTTTATACGCTTGCAAACTGTTTGTATTTAATTTATTTTTTTTAATTTGATCCTTTCCTTTTTATCCTGAGCCAGGATAGGTCACACTGGCTGCTTTCTGCTCCCAGTACCAGGTGCCATCTGAAAAATAAAGTGGTTTGGATGAGTTGTGCCTTGTTTTGCATGCCACTGTGTCTGGCCTCACCACAAGTCTGGTTACCATTATCAGGGAAAACAACAGGCTGTTCCTCAAGATAAATGGACTGGGTTAGAAAAATTTAGGCAGATCTAGCGAAGCAAAAACATCTCTGGATCAATGTGTACGTTTTTCAAAGAAATTCTAGGAAGCCTGAATAAATTATGCTCCAGCCTATCACATCCTTAGTGCCTTACAGCTCACAGGACTGCTGTTGGATATAGGAATTTTTATTCCTTATGGAACACCTTTTGCCTGCAGACTTTTTTAACAAACGTTGTTAACCTACATGAACCAAAGATTTTGTTCAATTTGCAAAATCCTCTCTTCTTTCTGCTGGCACAGAGTCCAGAACATACTGTTTTTACCACATGCAACTGTTCTTTTATTACTCCCAGCCTGGAAAAAAAGACATTATCTTGTTATTCTGACCTATGACCACAATCCCCCCACTAAATTATCTCTTGCATTTTCCTCCTGCTTTCAAAGTTTCAACAGAAAGGGAATTTATTTTATAACCATTTTGCATTAGGCATGACTGAAGTTAACCATGAATCCACTGCAGCTCCGTGAGGGCACAAAAGCTGAATTATTCCTTATTTTAGATCAAAATCATTCCTGCCAGGCTGCCAACACATCTGGCACTCTGCAGGGAGCAAACACAGGATTGACACCCAAAAATCTGCTGGAAAGAGGAAATCCAGGGCCAGTTGTGAGTGAGGCACAAATGCCCTGAGCTCTGGTGTGGAGGAGAATGGATAAGGAAGGAGAAAACAGAATGGGAAGTGGATGGAAATTCTCTCTGAACCAATAAATACTTTAACACTATTGACTAAATCTGATCACTGGAGGCTCCCAGCACTCAGACACCCTTTAATGCATGTGGAATGGTTCTTTAGGTGTAATTATCAGGCTCTAGAGGTGATATTCGGGTGGGATCTGGGGATGTGGGTTATTTAGTGCATGCTCTGTAAAGGCCAGCACTGCACAGCCATACTCTGCTGCTGCCTAAAGACTTCCAAAAATTCAGTAAATGTGAGCTGGGGAGGAAGAGAACACTCAGAGAACACACTTCCCTCAAACCCAGTGACACATACTTCCCTCAAACTGAGTGAAGTTGATAATCTTTGGTTCATGTAGGTAACAACTGCACCCACTCATCTGGAGCTCAGCTCATCACACACCTTTCATTTTGCCATTTTTATTTCTTTAATTAACAGAGGAAGAATTTCATTCCCTGGAGGGTGGCAGAGCCCTGGCACAGTGCCCAGGGAGGGTGTGGAGTCTCTCTGGAGCCATCCCAAACCCACCTGGATGTGTCCCTCTGTCACCTGCTCCAGGTGTCCCTCTGTCACCTGCTCCAGGTGTCCCTGGTGTCTGGGTGATCCCAGAGCTCCCTTCCATTCCCTGATCCTGTGGATTTTCCTGAGGATCCTGCTCCCCTCTGAGGGGAAAGGTGCTTCCCTGCCTTTTTTACACCAAATATTGATTAGATCAGCACAGAAGTGGCTCCTGATCATTTCTCCTTCCAGTGCAGACAGTCCTGCCAGCTTTATCAAGTCCCTCTCTGCACTCAGCCTCATTTCCCCAACACACCAATTTCCAGTTCTTCTCTAATGTTCTCTTCTCAACATCACAAAATTTGCCTTTATCTCCATTCCACTGAACCCAGTTTGCTTTTCAGTGCTGGTGACCATCCATCCCTGTTGGGGGACGTGCCTGGAGCTGAAACGAGGAATTCTCTGGGAACAGGAGGAGCCAGTTTGGGGTCAGCAGCAAGAAAAGCCCTGTCAAGAGAACAAAAACCAGACAGGGGCTGCTCTGGCCGTGCTCTCCCACCCAGGGAAGTGACAGACACTGAGCTGATACATTTTTCCATCAGGATATGCTCCCCTGGTCTGACATGGAAGCCTAAAAGCAAAGCCAGGCTCTGCTCTCTCTCTCCCCAGGAGCTGTCAGTCATTCCTTTAAAACTAGGGAAAACAAAAGGAAACACCTGCCCACAGAAATACTGGAATTAACTGGAATCGTCACTCCAAGAATTGTGTTTATTTTGATCTCAAGGCTGGGTGCAAAGTTGGCAGTGGCAGCAAAAGACTGGTAGGTGCAGAGAGGCAGAAAGATGAATTAATCTTTAAAAAATTAAAATAAACCCCGAAAAAACAAATCCTAAGCTAGAAAAATAAACCTCCATTTCTAGAGAAATTAAATAATGTTTTGGCTGATGTATAGAAGATTCAACATCATGTGGAGGGTTGGAAGGAGATGAGCTTCAAGGTCCCTTCCAAGCCAAACCATTCCATGGTTCTGTGATCTTTTAATGAGCTCCTGTCAATTAGCAAGAGTTCACAGGGGCAGTGATTAATTGGCAGACACTCCAGAGCACTGACTTTATTAATTAAAAATCATTAAGTCTGTGGAAGGGAGGGACAAGCAGCCTGTAAATTCACCTCCAGATCCAGCAGTGGGATTGAAAGCTAAAAAAAAGGTTAAAGAGCTTGAAAGTCACATTCAGCCAAACCTCCTCCTGCACAAAATTCAGTTCAGCCACTGGGAATTCTGGCTAAGGAACAGCACACACGGCCTGGGCACAGAGCTGGAGCTTGTCACTTGGCTGTTCCTGTGTGGGGGGAAAGCAAGGTTTCATTTCCTTGTGGATATCAAAGAAAAATCCCAGAATCATGGAATGGTTTGGGTCGGGACACTGGAAATTATCCAGTTCCAACCCTGCCACCTTCCACCACCCCAGGGTGCTCCAATCCTAACCCTAACCCCATCCAACCTGGCCTGGGACACTTCCAGGGATGGGCACAGCCACAGTAAATCACATTTACTGATTTTTTGGAAGTCTCCTCTGGGAGATCCATCCCAGGGCCTCCCCAACCTCACAGGGAGAGGAATTCCTTCCCAGTATCCCACCCAGCTGAAATCCAGAAGGATCTCGTGCTCCAGGTAAATCAGGGCTGTGGCTGAAGGAGACCCAGTCCCTGCTCACTCCCAAGCCCCCATGGATCCAGGAGCAGGAGATATTTTGGGAACAGCCCCTGCACTCACAGGTTCTTCAGCCTCAGCACCACATCAGTGAGGTCACTTGTTTGTGAAGAATAAGCCTCAGTTTTGGTGAAATCCAAGAGTTTCCCTTTTTTGTGACTCATGGAAGGATGCGATCAGATTAAAAGTTCAGATAAAAAAAAGTCCAAATAAAATTGTGAAAATTAAAATCCATGGACTGAAAGAGCTCTTTAAAACCTTGGAAAATATGTCTCATGTCAGAAAATCAGATTTCTAATTTGGATTTTGCCCTTTTTTCCTTGTTTAATTTATCTTTGTGATATTTGGGTGGAGGTGGGTCAGTGTTAACTCCAAATATCCCTGTGGCAGACACCTGCAAGAAACTTGTTCATCTGCTGGCTCCCAACAACTAAAAAAGCCAAAAGCAATTCAATTTTTATAATTTTCTTTGGCTTCCACAAGTCCTGAAGCCTCATCAAGTGTCTCCACATCATTTTGTTTTAGGGTACAAAAGGTTCACTCCTGTTCAGCTCCTTCTCACTGTGCCTGGCAGGAAAGAGCTCCAAGTGCTCATCCCACGGGTGAGATCTGATCCTGCCCTGAGCTGGAAAACCCTGTGGACAGATAAGTCTGGGCCATGGACACAGAGCTGCTTGGATTCCCATTTGGAAAGCAAATCCTGAGTGCTGTTTAATGCTGCTGTTATCAAATGACTGCTTCAGATGCCAAGTTGAGGAGACAAGACGTGACTGAGGAGTTTTCTCTGGAAAAAACATCAGTCAGCCCTTCATTAACACCCAGGGCAGAGCAGGCTCCTCTTATCTGCTCCAAAAAGTCGTGTTTACATTTCCAACTCGGGAGTCTGCAGCACAAACTGGAGGGACAGGACACGGAATGGTTTCAAACCAGGGTTAAGTGGGATATTGGGGAGGAGTTTCTCCCTGGGATGGATTTCCCAGAGCAGCTGTGGCTGCTCCATCCCTGAAGTGTCCCAGGCCAGGTTGGACAGGGCTTGGAGCACCCTGGGACAGCAGAAGATGTCAGGGTTGGAACTGGATGGGATTTCAGGTCCCTCCCCACCCAAACCATTCCACAATTCAATGTTTGAGAGCTTTGAAGGCCCAAAGAATTGATTCACAAATGAACTTCTGTGCAAGGAGGACACTAAAGACCACCTGCAGCATTTCAGGGTGGGGAAATCCAATTCAGAATCTTCACAGAACTTTAAAAATGCACAAGAACTCTGGAAAGCACAGGAAAAGAATCTCAACTGAACAGGCCAAACTTTTCCTTCTTTTACCACCATAAAGGTGCAAGTGCAGAGTCTGAAAACTGAAGAGGAAAATAACATTGGGCCATCACATCCATCCCATGCAACCATTATAAAAAAAATTATAAAATAAATCATTATAAAAGAAATTTCCTTGTGTTTTGTGTTTAACCTTTAATGGCTCTCCTGCTCCTAAAGTGTATCAGTGAAACTAAAAAAGCTCTTCCTGTGCTCTTTGTTCTGCACAAGACACTGAACTGTACAAAGCTCATGGTTTTTAAGCCTAATTAGAATGTTCACAATTAAATAGAATGCACTGCTGTGTTTGAAGTGAGAAGATGCTGCACTCCAAAACTCACAGTAAGAACACATGATGCCAAAATTAACTGGACTTTAAAAAACACAGGGAATGAAGTCACAGTGTTCAGTCAGCAAAAAACCCAGCCTTGCTCTACTCCACTTCTGGAACCAGGCTCAAAGCTCCTGTATCATTATTTTTCAGGGATAGAAGAGTACAAATTTTTAAATTATCACAATTACATGAAAGCAACCAGCAGAGAGCAAACAGTGCCTATACAGAAATCCATTCCCTAAATCCTGAAAATATCCACAGCTCAGTGTCAGATAAACCCAACTCTAAACACAGTTTAGTTTTGCTTTCCAGGGCCAGGATGAAGAGTGGAGCTGTCCTGGGGTTTGGTCTCAGTCCTGGGTTCTCCACCCTCAGCCCCTCAGGTTTTATCTCTGCACACCTCAGGGTGTCCTGGAATTGTGTCCCAGCTGATGCAAGCCAAGGGCTGCTGTGACTTTGCCTCTCCCTGCACACCAGCCCTGTGATTCTCCAGCTCTTCCTTTATTAAGGATTGAATCTGTGCCACCCTGCAGGTGAAGTCACTTAGCAATTCCCTCCCGTGCAAGGGCAGGTGGAGGGGGGTCACGGATCTGATCCTCAAAGCATTCATCAATCTCAGAGATTTTGAATGGATGAGTGTTCCAGAGGTCTGAGGGAAATCAGATCTGCAGACATTAATGGATTGGGTGTTTCTCCAGAATTTACATGGGTCAAACATCACATCTGCCTGTGCAAATCCGTGCCAGAGCGAGGCAGAAAAGGAATTACACAACGAACATCCTGCTGCTGCTGGCAGCTTTGCTCCTGGCATAGCAAAAATTCTGGAATCACTGAGGTTGGGAAAAAAAATTCCCCCTGGATGGGCCAAATCTTTAGCTTACAGGATTCTGGGGGGGGCCTTGGTTTCCCAGGACAGCTTAGGGCTTTCCAGCCTCACATTGCAAAGCTTTAGGATGTTTGATTTCCTGGCCTAACAGACTGCCAGGATTACACTAAATTATCAAACTTCAGGAATTATAAGTGTGCACTGAGGATATAAAGGTAGATACATAAAAGGTTACATGAATAATTATTATGATTTTCCAAAAGCAAAACTGGTTGTTTTTGCAATTTTTGAAAACAGAATTACTGGTATTTTAAACTGCTACAAAAATTATTCTGGGACATCCCTAAATCCCTGTTATTTCCAAACCTTGTCCCTTTCATCACTCATTGATTACCTGCTCTCCATTCATTTTCTTGCACTGGCAGAATTTACTCCCCGACCTACAAGAAAAGTTTCCAAGGACTGCTTTTACTGCTGGATTTTCAAATTCCCAGTGACTGCACCATTGAAAATATTTAAATTCTGCCAGGCTGGAACCCAAAAGAATAAATAAGGCTTTTCTGCCCCCTTCTGTTTATTGTCTGCTCAATAAATTAAATGTACCAGGACTATGCTAAGTGATCAGACTTCAGGAATTACAAGTGTGCATGCTAGGAGCACTGAGGATATAAAGGTATATACATAAAAGGTAAATCTATGAAAGATATATTGATGCCTTAAGTTTTGGCTTTCATTTTTTTCATGTTCTGTGGTGCCCAGGGTGCAGCTCTGAGCTCACAGTCAGTGTCACTCAGCTCTCTGCACACAGCAGGGACACAAAACAAATCCTTGTCCTGCTGCACACCAAGGACAACTTTCAGCCCAACAGCACAAACAAGGGTGGCTGGAGGGAGGAACAAGAAGGATGGGAGCTCACAGCCTGGAGCTGGGATTGGATAATTAAACCTCAATATTCAAATGAACCAAAACTTATAAAAATGTGAGACCTTGTGACCAGTCACCCATTTTGTGTCCATTTTGTGTCCATTTTGTGCCCACCTTGGGTGTAGCCCTGGCCAGGCCCTGTCCTACCCAAGGTGTACCCTAAAGGCCTTCCAATAAATATTTACTTTATTCTCTTAGCTCTGTCCAGGCTCTGTTCCAGGTCGGCCTCCCCAAGGCATCAATATAAAAGATGATGATGATGATGATGATTATTGTTGTTGTTGTTATTATTATTGTTATTATTATTATTAAACTAGCAATAATAACAATAACAATAATGTTAACAATAATAATAATAATAATAAATATTTCTATATGTTTTTATATATGTTTTTATATTATTACATTTTTATATTATAAAATATATATGTGTTATATATTATATATTTTTATATATTATATTTATATTATAATGCTATTTTTATATATTATATATAAATATAAAATGATACCAATAAAAAAGATAAAACCTATATATAAAATATAAAAGGCATCAACACAAAAATCAAAAAACGCCCTTGGTATCGCGGGTACCTTCGGAGTTGAGGGTGATGAGGGTGACGTTGTTGCCGATGCTCTGGCTGCCCACCTGGCCGCTGTTGGACACCGAGTCGCTGGCCTCGGAGCCGCTCTCGCCGTCCTCGTTGTGGCTGTCGTCGTGCCCGGGCACCTTCACCACGATGGTGTTCTGCCGGCGCCCCGGCACCGCGCTGCGGGCAAGGAGCACCGGTCACACCAAGGGAATGATCCCTCAGCAGGAACGGGAGTGTGGAATATCCAAATCCCAAGGGAACAACCCCTCAGTAGGAACGGGAGCATGGAATATCCAAATCCCAGTATTACTGTATCCAAATCCCAGCATTATCTAGCTCACCGGCACCTCGGCACCGCGCTGCGGGCAAGGAGCACCATTTACCTCAAGAGAACAAACCCTTGGCAGGAATGAGAGCATGGAATATCTATATCCCAATATTACTGTATCCAAATCCCAGCATTATCCAGCTCACCAGTGCCTCGGTACCGTGCTGTGGGCAAGGAGCACCATTTACCTCAAGGGAACAACCCCTTGGCAGGAACGGGAGCATGGAATATCCAAATCTCAAGGGAACAACCCCTCAGTAGGAACAGGAGAATGGAATATCCAAATCCCAAGGGAACAACCCCATGGCAGGAATGGGAGCATGGAATATCCAAATCCCAGCATTATTGAGCTCACCGGTGCCCCCGCACCGCGCTGTGGGCAAGGAGCACCATTCACACCAAGGGAACAACACCTCGGCAGGAACGGGAGTGTGGAATATCCAAATCCCAAGGGAACAACCCCTCAGTAGGAACAGGAGCATGGAATATCCAAATCCCAGTATTACTGTCACCGGCGCCTCGGCACCGCGCTGTGGGCAAGCAGCACCATTTACCTCAAGAGAACAACCCCTCAGCAGGAATGGGAGCATGGAATATCCAAATCCCAAGGGAACAACCCCTCAGCAGGAATGGGAGCATGGAATATCCAAATCCCAAGAGAACAACCCCTCAGCAGGAATGGGAGCATGGAATATCCAAATCCCAGCATTACTGAGCTCACCGGCGCCCCGGCACCGTGCTGCGGGCAAGGAGCAGCATTCACACCAAGGGAATGACCCCTCGGCGGGAACGGGAGTGTGGAATATCTAAATCCCAGCATTATTGTATCCAAATCCCAGCATTATTGTATCCAAATCCCAGCACTATTGAGCTCACTGGCACCGCACTGCGGGCAAGGAGCACCGTTCACACCAAGGGAATGACCCCTCGGCAGGAACGGGAATATCCAAATCCCAGTATTAATGTATCCAAATCCCAGCATTATCCTGCTCACCAGTGCCTCGGCACCGTGCTGTGGGCAAGGAGCACCGGTCATACCAAGGGAACAACGCCTCGGCAGGAACGGGAGCGTGGAATATCCAAATCCCAAGGGAACAACCCCTCATTAGGAATGGGAGCATGGAATATCCAAATCCCAGTATTACTGTATCCCAATCCCAACATTATTGTATCCAAATCCCAGCATTATTCAGCTCACTGGCGCCTCAGCACCGTGCTGTGGGCAAGGAGCACCATTCATACCAAGGGAACAACGCCTCAGCAAGGATGGGAGCATGGAATATCCAAATCCCAGAATTATTGTATCCAAATCTCAGCACTATTGAGCTCACTGGCACCGCACTGCGGGCAAGGAGCACCGTTCACACCAAGGGAATGACCCCTCGGCAGGAACGGGAATATCCAAATCCCAGTATTACTGTATCCAAATCCCAGCATTATTGTATCCAAATCCCAGCATTATTGTATCCAAATCTCAGCACTATTGAGCTCACTGGCACCGCACTGAGGGCAAGGAGCACCGTTCACACCAAGGGAATGACCCCTCGGCAGGAACGGGAATATCCAAATCCCAGTATTACTGTATCCAAATCCCAGCATTATCCTGCTCACCAGTGCCTCGGCACCGTGCTGTGGGCAAGGAGCACCATTCATACCAAGGGAACAACGCCTCGGCAGGAACGGGAGCGTGGAATATCCAAATCCCAAGGGAACAACCCCACAGCAGGAATGGGAGCATGGAATATCCAAATTCCAGTATTACTGTATCCAAATCCCAGCGTTATTGTATCCAAATCCCGGCATTATTGAGCTCACCGGCGCCTCGGCATGGCGCTGTGGGCAAGGAGCACCGGTCATACCAAGGGAATGACCCCACGGCAGGAACGGGAGTGTGGGATATCCAAATCCCAAGGGAACAACCCCTCAGTAGGAATGGGAGCACAGAATATCCAAATTCCAGTATTATTGTATCCAAATCCCAGCATTATCTAGCTCACCGATGCCTTGGCACCGCGCTGCGGGCAAGGAGTACCATTTACCTCAAGAGAACAAACCCTTGGCAGGAATGAGAGCATGGAATATCTATATCCCAATATTACTGTATCCAAATCCCAGCATTATCCAGCTCACCGGCACCCCAGCACCGCACTGCGGGCAAGGAGCACCATTTACCTCAAGGGAACAACCCCTCAGCAGGAGTGGGAGCATGGAATATCCAAACCCCAAGGGAACAACTCCTGAGGAGGAATGGGAGCATGGAATATCCAAATTCCAGTATTACTGTATCCAAATCCCAGCGTTATTGTATCCAAATCCCGGCATTATTGAGCTCACTGGCGCCTCGGCACCGTGCTGTGGGCAAGGAGCACTGCTCACCCCAAGGGAACAACGCCTTGGCAGGAATGGGAGCACGGAATATCCAAATCTCAGCATTATTGTATCCAAATCCCGGCATTATCCAGCTCACTGGCACCGCACTGCGGGCAAGGAGCACCGTTCACACCAAGGGAACAACCCCTCGGCAAGAATGGGAGCATGGAATATCCAAATCCCAAGGGAACAACTCCTGAGCAGGAATGGGAGCACGGAATATCCAAATCCCAGTATCCCAGCATTACTGTATCCAAATCCAAGCATTATTGAACTCACCGCACCACGCTGTGGGCAATGAGCACCGTTCACCCCAATGGAACAACCCCTCAGCAGAAACAGGAGCATGGAATATCCAAATCCCACACTCCCCCTGAGGGAGTAACCCCCACTGACAGCTTCCAAAGTTACAGCAAGCAAGTGTTACTCCCAGCGTGCTTTGCTGTTCCTATGTTAATCAGTTGCACCCCACTGGCTCTTCCCTCTTGCTCCGCCCCCAAGCCCTCAGATGATTGGTCCTGATGTTCTACCACGCCCACCTCCTTTCCCATATAAACCCTGCTCCTTCTGACTCTCCTGCTCTTTGTCCCTGGACTCCAAAGAAGAAGCAGCTGAATAAAGCCTCCCGCAGAACTCCATATGAAGGCTCCGACTCCTCCTTCAGCCTTGCTCCAAAGAGCTGAAATCACTTAAGAACTCAAAATCACTCAGTGCCACCCCAAAGAGCTGATTTCACTGAAGAGCTGAAATCACTCAGTGCCACCTCAAAGAGCTGATTTCACTGAAGAGCTGAAATCACTCAGTGCCACCTCAAAGAGCTGATTTCATTGAGGAGCTCAAAATCACTCAGTGGCAACAAATGCGTCTGTGCCTCTGGGATGTCCTTCTAAGGACGCTTCTCCAGGAAGATCGTGGCACTCTGACCACCACTGCCCACCACGACATACCTTAGCCCAGGGAGCCACTGCAGAAACCATAAACCTGAGACTATGGGAGGCGGGATATGGAAATTAGGATGCTGATGGCATCATTCCAAAATAGGAATTCTGGTTCTGGTTCTCCGCGTGTTCAAGACCTTTGACATATAAAGTCATGTCCCTATCCCGTGTTTGGGATTGAACCCCTGCCCCCAGGGGTAACCTTATATATTGTAAAGTTAGCCACACCTCCAGGCCTTTGGATGCTGCCTCCCAAACCATGTGGTCGCTGTGTTTGTGATCAGACCACCATTAAAGTTCTGGTTTTGGGGTCTTTGGATGCTGCCTCCCAAACCATGTGGTCACTGCGTTTGTGATCAGATGACCATTGAAGTTCTGGTTCTGGGCACTCCATCATTCCATGTCCAGACTGGATCCACATTCACAGTGCATTATCCAGTCCAGCCCATGGCCCTGGCACAGTGTTGGGAGAGAACTGGAAGCACCAATTGGCAAAATAAATGTGTTGGACAAAATGAACTCCTGTAAACTGCTCTGCTCCTGTGGAACCTGGAGCTATCCAGCAGAATAAAAATCACACAGAATCACCAGGTTGGAAGAGACCTCTAAGATCATTGAGTCCAACCCATGCCCTAACACCACCTCAACTAAACCATGGAACCAAGTGCCACATCCAACCCTTTTAAAAACACATCCAGGGATGGTGACTCCACCACCTCCTCGGGCAGATGATTCCAGTACCTCATCCCTCTTTCAGTAAAATACTTTGTCCTAACATCCAACCCAAATTTCCATTGGTACAGCTTAAGACTGTGTCCTTTGGGTCACAGATAGCAGAAGGAATAAAAAAATCTTAGGTATCAATTCCTACTTCTGCCTCAATGGAAAAGTCTAGGCTCTGTTTGCAAAACTAAAGAAATATCCAAGTAATTTATAAAAATATATTAATTACAACCATTTTCCACCCAGAGTCCCCAGGTCTGCTTGTTTAAAATTCACTTCAGATAGCCCAAGTTTTCCTTGGACTGTACATTGCTCCTTCAGCTGGTTAAATACAGGATTTTGGCATGTTCCCAAGGGATTGTACATCCATGTAAAAAATCCACAGCTATGGGAAATCCTTCTTTAATTTAACACAGAGATAATCCCAGCTTCTCCAGGATGTTCTCTCCCATCAAGAGGGAAGCAAGAGAATCTCTCCAAGCTCAGGTTCAATCTTTCCCCCATTAATACCTCGAGCATTCCGCGTTTTTCCCTTCAAATTGCCTTTGAAACTGGCCCTGGCCAAGGAGGGGATGAGGGAGGATTCCAGGGAATTCCACTCACTTGCTGAGGATGTTCTCCAGGGAATCTGCTGCTCTGCTCAGCGGCTCCTCCTGCCCCACCATCTTGGCCACGATGGAATTCTGCCGGTCGTTGTTGAGGATCACTGTGGTCTGAGGGACAACACTGCAAAAAAAAACCCCAAAACAAATCACAGAGGGAAGGGGAATGTAAAGGAGCAAAGCTGATAAATAATCCATGAAGAGAGTTTTGGTTTAAGTAATCCAGGGAGGCCTCTGGGCCTCGGCCCTCTCCCGACATTGCTGACGCCGGCAATCCATCGAGTTTGACACCTGCACCACCTCGAGTGCTCCCATTTTTCCAGAGGATGGATGGCTGCAATGGAATTCTATACAAGTCCACGACCTCTGGGGAAGCAATAAGGAATTCATCAATTCAGGACACACAGGGGGAAGTCTGTAAATCACAGCTCCACCAAATTCTTTCTGGGAGAATCTGAGCGTTTGCAGAGGTGCTGTGGCCAATTTACATGGTAATGCACCAGTTTCTGCAGGGTAACTCACAGGAAAAGAGAATTTGAAAGGATTTATTGCAAAAGTGGATGATGAGCGTGGTTAAAGGGTGTGTGTTGTCCTCTGGGTGGGGAGATGAGCAGCACAAGAAGCATCAGAGCAAACAGGACCAGACTGAATAAAACCAAACCAGACTAAGTGAATAAAACCAAGACTAAGATATTTTTTGAGTACATTTCAAACCTTAAAAAACCTAAAACCAAACATCAAAATTATTTAATGTGTGAGAAACCAGAAAAAGCTTCTCCTACCACTCCTGATGACAATGGAGAAGGAAAACTCGAGGCATGCTAAGCTTGCACTGGACTGCAAAAGGAAATATGAAATAAACAACTGTGTCCACATACAGATGAGCACCTGATCTGTTTGCAGATTATTCACATTACTGCCACCCCAGCACTCAATATTCCGAGGTGTGGATTTGAGATTAAAACTCTTCCTGCTCTGCTCAGGGAGAAGTGAAGAGGAGGAATTTTGGTTTAGTTCCCCTTTGCTCCCCACAGCAAACAGCTCGCTCTTGTTCTCACTGCTCAAACGTGACTGGGGGTCATTAATTTTCCCTTGGCTAATTGCTGAAACACAAATTAAGCCAATCTGGTGACAGCAAGTACGTTTCCTTCAGCTGTAGCAGAGCACACACTTGAACATTCACGTGTCTGTGTAAGCCTGGAGTGCTGAATTATCCATCACCAAGGACAGATAAGGCCCTGTCATGGAGCTAACGATGGATGGATCCCAATTTTAGCACAAATAAAATTCTTGACCCCAGATTTTTTGGCTCCAAAAAGCCCAGGCTGCAATGCCCTGCCTCCCACTGCCAGGGACTGCATGTGCTGCCTGAAACAGCTGGGATTCCTCAGGGATCCAAGGATCACCGTGGTGCAAACCTGGGGAGGCTCTGGAAGATGTTTGGCTCACCCCAGACAAGGGCAGGCTCTGCCAGAGCTCCACGTGGAGCTCAGATTTTAGAAAAAAAGAAAGAAATGGGAGGTTCTGTTGCTTTCCTGTGATTCTCTGGAGAATCAGGACTTAAAGCACTTCCAGTCACCTGTTCAATAAATTTAATATAAAAATAAAATCTTATTTTTTAAAAAAGACAACTTCCATCTCCTTTCTCTGCACCAAACATTTCAAATCCCCAGCAAACACTTGATAAAACAGGGAGATGTGCTGGCAGCTCCCAGGCCATATAAAAATAAAATCTTATTTTTTAAAAAATGACAACTTCCATCTCTTTTCTCTGCACCAAACATTTAAAATCTCCAGCAAACACTTGATAAAACAGGGAGATGTGGCAGTGCTGGCAGCTCCCAGGCCATATAAAAATAAAATTTTATTTTTTAAAAAAAGACAACTTCCATCTCTTTTCTCTACATCAAACATTTAAAATCCCCAGCAAACACTTGATAAAAAAAGGAGATGTGGCAGTGCTGGCAGATCCCAGGCCATATAAAAATAAAATTTTATTTTTTAAAAACGACAACTTCCATCTCCTTTCTCTGCACCATTTAAAATCCCCAACAAACACTTGATAAAACAGGGAGATGTGCTGGCAGCTCCCAGGCCATACAAAAATAAAATTTTATTTTTTAAAAAAGACAACTTCCACCTCTTTTCTCTACACCAAACATTTAAAATCTCCAGCAAACACTTGATAAAACAGGGAGATGTGGCAGTGCTGGCAGCTCCCAGGCCATATAACAATAAAATTTTATTTTTTAAAAAAGACAACTTCCATCTCTTTTCTCTACATCAAACATTTAAAATCCCCAGCAAACACTTGATAAAAAAAGGAGATGTGGCAGTGCTGGCAGCTCCCAGGCCAGCAGCAACGTGTGTGTGCTCATTACATTTCCCAAATTATCCAAACAGCTCCTCTGGAAGTTCTCACATCCCAATTTAAAATGTTCAAGTATTTTACACTTCCTTTCAGACCCTGCTCTTTATCACCATCTCCCCTGCAATCACTTCTGAAGGCTTGTTTAAAATGTCACTTACCAAAGCTGCTTTTTAATGAACACTCCGAATAATTAATTTCAACTGGAGAGATAAATGCAATAAAATTACATTTAGAAAGTCCTTAGCATTTTGCTCTTATTAAGTTTGCATTTGAAAAAAAAAAAAAAGCCTTAGCATTAAAAATTGGCATAAAATAAGGAATTGGGGGGGTTGATTTGTTTTAGGAATATTCAATTTTATGGATTTGATTGAAATTCTTGCTGATGTCCAATCTGAACCTCCCTTGGAGCAGTTTGAGGCTGCTCCCTGTCCCTGTTCCCACCTGGCTGCACCCTCCTGGCAGGGACTTGTGGAGGGTGATAAAGAATTTGCTTCCCTGTGAGATATTCCAGCCCCTGTTTTCAGATTTATTTAGAAATCTGCTGAACAGACACGAAATAAAAAATGGAATTCTACATAAAATCAATTGGGCCAAACAGACAAAAACCCATTAAAATTCATTACAGCCAAGTGCATCCTTGGATTATTCCAATTCCTTTCTTCCATCTCTTTGTGAAGATGAAACAACTTTAACTGTTCCTTCTGTACTAAAACACAGAAAACACAAAGGAGGAGGAAGAGGGAAACTTTGGATATTCCCTCAGATCCCAAGGGAAGCAATTCTGAGTGCTGCCAGTACTCAGGGGGGAGAGGGAAGGAAAATATTCCAGGGGTCAGGGGGAGTTTCACCAACCCAGTGTCTGCACAGGCCCCAGAATTTTCCATTTGTGCTCATTCCTTTCCCCAGAAGCTTTGGGACTTGGAGAGACTGGAGCAGCAATTTGCCTCTTCTTGGACACAACTCCCTAAAAAAAATTTAAATGCATGCAACCTGCAGATATTTGGGAATTTTTTAATGTGGTTTATTCAATAATCTGTCAAATTACAGGTGAAAACATTCCAAAAAATAAACATACCAACTAATGATTGCGTATTTGGCCTCTGATTTTATTTTTGTTTTTAAATACAAAAGGCCAGCCTATATTTTGCATAAGGAAATGGCTGCCAGAGGTCATTTTCAGTATGGAAAATGTGTGAGTCAGATCTGATCACTCATCCTAAAGGCTGGGGGGTTCCATTGCCAATAATCTGCCAATCCCCCAGAGCACAGCCAGAGACAGAAAAGAACTTCTGGCAATGCCAGGACCATCCTCTCCTCCTCTTCCCAGCTGAGCTTTCCATTTGAGAGAGAGAAAAAAAAAATCAGGCAGAAGGAATGAACTGACATTTCTCTCTTCCACGAGGATCAAAAGTGTTTCTCTACAAAACTGACAATGACTTGGAGTGAGGTTTTCAGACAGGTTCTTCCCTCTGTCCTCGCTCACTCCCATGGATCAGCTCATGGAGAAGCATTAATGGGAAGAGGAGCTGGAATTCCTGCTGGAAAACTCTCCAGCCTTAAGGAAAGCCAGGCTGGAAAAGAGCCCTTGAACTCTGTTATTTCCCAGTTTAAATTAAGATTTAAATGCAGAGCTCATGAGGGGAGAAATATCACAATGATTCCTAGCAGGGAGAAAAATCTAAATATAACAAACACTGATGTGCAATGTGGTGTTTTCCTTCTTTTTTCTCTAGTTTATCTTTCACCAACACTCGTGTTCATCCCTACCAGCAGCCCCTCTTTGCATCTTTTCATCATTTTTTAAGAAGATAATGTCAAAATGCTCCTTCCTCCTGATGGCCACCTGCTTCCTTCTCCTGCTGCTCACACAGTTAAGGATCCCCATCCAAAAAAAGTGAGAAAATTTGGGATCTCAGGCTGCAACAAACCCCAAACTGGCACAGAATCCATGAAATCACATTGGATTTACGTCCCAAAGGGAATGCAGAGAACAAACCTGTCAGCAACAAGCAGGTACCTCGACAAGTCAAGTTTGAATTCCCAAATTCATGGTCCAGCCATGGATGCTGCCAAAAAAGCAGCAGTGTCATCCATCATTTCCAGTGAGAGGTCAGGATGAAAAATTCTCTGGATTCTGGACATCCCCCAGAGCAGACATCCCAAAACAAAGCCAAAGTACACCAGGCAAGGCTGGAAAAACTCCTGGAGTGAGAGCTCAGAGGGCTGGGAGCAATTTGTAATAAAAGATAAAGAAATGATGCTTTATCCAAACCATTTAAACACAGTCAACATCGAATTTTCAACTCAATTTAGTACAAATCAGAGATTTTCCAAGTTACAAAATCCATCTTTACCTACAGAGGAGCCTCTGGTTGGCTGGAGGCAGGAAAACATCAATTACCAGATTTAATATTAATTTTAAATAATTTTTTTTTAATTTAATTTTAATTTTAATCTGATTTTCAAAGTTGTTCGACTCTCCTGGGGATTTTTGTGCTCTGGGAAAAGCTGAACCCATGTGGAGAAGCAAATTCCAAAATGACAAGAGCATTTCCAAGGAGTTCCTCAAGTGCCCAAGAGCCACAGGTGACCCCAAACCCCCCTGATCCCAAACCAGGTTTGTTCCTACAGGGAATTTCCACCACCTCCATGGGGACACAAAGGATTTTAGATCTTGGTTTTAAAAAAAACACAACAAAATTTTAAAATCTCTCATTTTGAACACAGCTGAAACTGTAAAAATGAACTGTGGTGACAGAGGGTCCAAGGAATGTTTTAAAGAAATACACAAAACCAGGAAAAATAGCAAAAATAATCAGAAAAAAGTCCCCAAATATTAGGAAAAATAGCAGCAAAAAAATAGCCAAAAAAAAAAAATAGGGGAAAAAATAGAAAATATAGAAAAATATTTTTTAAAATAGAAAAAAATAGGGGAAAAAATAAAAAATAGGGAAAAAAAGGGAAAAAATTAGGAAAAAATATGGAAAAAATAGGGAAAAATTGGGGAAAAATAGGATAAAACAGGAGAAAAACCCTTCCGGGCCACATGTGACATAACCAGGACTGAAAAGTGCAAGAAATTTTATTAATTATCACTCTTCTACTTTTGATTATGGCCAAGAAAAGGCTGGGTCACGCCATAAGCACCAGGTCAGTGCCACCCTTTTTGAAGATAAACGTATCATAAAAACACAACAGCAGAGATATGTTGTTTTCAGGAGAGAAATTTACAGTTATTACCCTTTCTTTGAGCCTGAACTTCCTGAGGCAGATAAGGAGCAGCACTGCAGCAAGTGGAGATTGTGCTGGGTGGGAAATGAGGGAGCTGCCCTGCAGCTTCCAGGAGGGAAATTCTCCATTTAAATGGAAATTCTGCATGTTTGGAAAACACAGTTTGAAACAGGAGTAAAGACTTGGAAACCTTCATTATGCAATTTGTTAACTGGAGATGATTTTCCTGATTTTCTGATAAATTCTGACACATTTTCCTGATTTTCTGACAAATCTTCCTGATTTTCTGAAAAATTCTGATAATTTTTCCTGGTTTCTGACAAATTTCCTGATTTTCTGACAAATTTTCCTGATTTTCTGACAAATTTTCCTGATTTTCTGACACATTTTCCTGAGTTTCTGACAAATTCTGACACATTTTCCTGATTTTCTGACAAATTCTGACACATTTTCCTGATTTTCTGACCAATTTTCCTGATTTTCTGACAAATTCTGACAAATATTCCTGATTTTCTGACAAATTCTGACAAGTTTTCCTGATTTTCTGACAATTTTTCCTGATTTTCTGACAATCATTTTCCTGATTTTCTGACAAATTCTGACACATTTTCCTGATTTTCTGACAAATTCTGACAATTTTCCTGATTTTCTGACAAATTCTGACACATTTTCCTGATTTTCTGACAAATTTTCCTGATTTTCTGACAAATTTTCCTGATTTTCTGACAAATTTTCTGACAATTTTTCCTGATTTTCTGACAAATTCTGACACATTTTCCTGATTTTCTGACAAATCTTCCTGATTTTCTGACAAATTCTGACAAATTTTCCTGATTTTCTGACAAATCTTCCTGATTTTCTGACAAATTCTGACAAATTTTCCTGATTTTCTGACAAATTTTCCTGATTTTCTGACAAATTCTGACAAGTTTTCCTGATTTTCTGAAAAATTCTGACAAGTTTTCCTGATTTTCTGACAAATTCTGACAAATTTTCCTGATTTTCTGACAAATCTTCCTGATTTTCTGAAAAATTCTGACAAATTTTCCTGATTTTCTGATAAATTCTGACAAATTTTCCTGATTTTCTGATAAATTCTGACAAATTTTCCTGATTTTCTGATAAATTCTGACACATTTTCCTGATTTTCTGACAAATTCTGACACATTTTCCCGATTTTCTGACAAATTCTGGTATCAGCTGAAGTCTGATTTAAGCACTAAAATTTTCTGGGTGGAGGAGGCAAAGTTATAAATTGGATTTCAAGATATTAATTAGGGGAAGTGAAGCCTCACCAATCACCAGGTAACAAATAATTACTATAAATAAATATTATAATATTTCTTTATAATAAATAAATATTATACATAAATAAATAAAGAAAATGATAAATATTATATATAAATAAATAATATAAATAATATAAATAATATAAATAAATGAATGAAAATTAAAATTAATGAATTAATGAAATGAAAATTAAAATAAATGAATTAATGAAATGAAAATTAAAATAAATGAATTAATGAAATGAAAATTAAAATAAATGAATTAATGAAATGAAAATTAAAATAAATGAATTAATGAAATGAAAATTAAAATAAATGAATTAATGAAATAAAAATTCAAGTTCCTACAAACACCCCCTCCCAAAGAACACCCCCGAGTTCTTTCTGAGGAGTTTTTTAAATAATTCCCACCAGGTAATTCTGCTTTTCCAAGTTCCCAGCCAGCTCTGTGCCCTTGCCACACAACACAAACATTTTCCAGCCTTTCCAAGGATGCTTGGGATGAAATTAGGGATTAAATCTCGAATTTCCAGATGCTCTGAGGGCACCCTGAAGAAATCCTGCTCTTCCCTTGCTATGAAAACCACATTTCAGGAGTTATTGGGAGCAGATTTCCTGCTCATGGAACAAAGAGATGGAGCTCAAGATATGCAAAAATGTAAAATTCCTAAAAAAAAAAGGGAAATGCTGTTTGGAAATTCCAAGGGTTTTTAGGGGTGGAAATGCAGTTCAGTGGCAGAGGTGCTGCCAAGGAAAGCAGATGGAACAGGGGCTCCAACCTCAGCGAGATCTGGGAGAGGTTATGGAGCCACAAAGGTTGGAAAAGACCTTCAGCATCAGCAATTCCAACCTCAGCATCAGCAATTCCAACCTCAGCATCAGCAATTCCAACTTTTTAAGCTGCTTCATCCTTGGGAATCCCTCTACTGCTCCTTTCCATCCTGCTTCAAATAAACCTGAGGCTCTCCAATCCCACTGAAATCAATAAATTATTTCTTTTTCAAACTCGTGTGTTTTAAGTGACTCCACATTTCAATTATTATTTGATTTTCCAAAAGCAAGACTGGTTGTTTTTGCAATTTTTAAAAAACAGAATTATTGGTATTTTAAACTGCTTTAAACTGGTACAAAAATTATTCTGGGACATCCCTAAATCCCTGTTATTTCCAAACCTTGTCCCTTTCATCACTCATTGATTTCCTGCTCTCCATTCATTTTCTTGCACTGGCAGAATTTATCCCCCAACCTACAAGAAAAGTTTCCAAGGACTGCTTTTACTGCTGGATTTTCAAATTCCCAGTGACTGCACCATTGAAAATATTTAAATTCTGCCAGGCTGGAACCCAAAAGAATAAATAAGGCTTTTCTGCCCCCTTCTGTTTATTGTCTGCTCAATAAATTAAATTCATTGTGCCTTCCACAGCCCAGTGCTCTGCTTCACACAGATAAAGATTTTTTGAGTTTCATTCAACATTTTCCAGCATCCATGAGGTAAAATCCTGCCTGCTTTTATTAAAGACAATAATTTTTTAATTGTTGCTTTAGGCAGGAAGCAAAGTTGAGCCCCAAAGTTGGCCTGAGCCAAATCCACCTTTCCATTTATTCCTGGAATAGCTGGCTGTGCTCATGGAGCCACGGAATTAAATGTTCTGCTTTCCCTGGAATTCAGCTCATCCATGGGATTTGGCAAGGGAGGAGCTTAACCCACATTTTAATATGTTATAATTGACTTTAAATGTTCTCAGGCTGTAATTAGAGCAGTGAATGTCCCCCTGATTTGTGTCTAAACCCAAATCCTGTTTGATTCTTGTGTATTCCTCTTTTTTTCCCTTCCCAGAAACCCTAACAATTAAAGGATGTTGATCCTAAATGGAACTAAAAGGATTCCCTGAGGTCTCTGACCCAAAGCTGAGTGGGAATAAATAAATTGTTTATCCACATGTGGCTGAGAGTGAACAGGAATCCTGCAAACCTCCCAAATTCAAACATTTCACATTTATCCTGAGCTAAATTAACAGGGAAAATGCACCATTTCCTGGCAAAAAAAGTAAAATATCAAACCTGGTAACACATCTGAAACCTGTGTCTAAAACTTGAAGGAGATTTATTACCTAAAATCTGATTTTCAGTGTAAATTCTCTTTAAGAATTCAAACCCAGCTCTTTGTAAAAGTTCATTTTGGTGTTTTAAGCCTGACAGGAACATTTGAAAAAGCACCACTACAATTAAAAAGATCCAAACCACAATTTTTCCATCCTTCTCTCAGCCCTAAATCATCAGCTGCTACTTGCTCAGCTCTCACTTGAATTATTGAACTCTCAGAAATGATATTTCATCAGAAACCATTAACTTTAGAAAAATTGCAGTGGGGAGAAAGAATCCACAGTTCAAATCTTGGTCAGTCTGAAAAGTTTTATAAACTAATTCCACCCCATCCAGGCAGGAATTATTGAACTGTGCAGAACCCAGCTGAAAGGATGATGTGAAATTTTTTGGTTTAATTCCATCACTGACCTTTCCCTCTCCCTTTAAATGCTCCAAGTCAGACTTTGCTTCCCAATTTAGCAAGGAATTCCCGAGCACTTGGCTCCCCAATATCCGAGTGCAACACTCCTGGAATGTGAAATTCCACAAGAACTCTGCTCTGGGAGCTGTTTGATGCAAGATGTCACTTCCTCCTAATCCTGGGGGAATTTGGAATGAATAAAAATCCCAAACAATTGAATTGTTTTCAATATCAGCTCGTGCTGCTGATAAATAGAACAGATCACAGAAATCTTCCCCATGAAATCCACATGGCCAGGAGGGCAAAATAAAATTAAACCTCAAGAGGTTGAGGCTGACAAGTTTTGTGACAAATTAGGAGATTTTGGAGAGCACTGTCATGTTTTCCAAGGAATTAAAGATGTCAGGTTTTGGAAGGTTTGGGTTTTTTTTTCATTCCACAGCCAAAGAAACAACAGAACCCTGGATAACAAAAGAGGAGCTGACAGATAATCTAATAATGCCTTAATTTCATTTCTTCTGTCTATAAACTCCATTTTTGAATGCAGGACTGTCATTTGCAGAGAAATTTCTCTGCTGCACCTCAAGAAGGAATTTGGGGTTTTCATCACATATTCCAAGGCACAACAATTCCTCCAGGAATTGCTGAAATGCTGCTCAGGGCTGGCATTAAGGTGAGAGCCACTCACTTCCCTCATGTACAAACCCACACAAAACATAATCCACAAACTCAACCTGAAAATCAGTGTTCAAACACAAATAATGTGTGAAAACCCCTTGATTTCTTTATCAGAGCTGAAAACAGGAGCCTCAAAAGGCTGGAAAAGCAACAATTTTGTGGCCTGATCCATAAAATTATGAACAGCAATCCCAAATTCTCACCCCCTCAACTGAAATTTCACTTTACCAAATCATTTTGCTCAAAAATATCCAAATTTTGCTTCCACTTCATCAGTGCTCTTTAAAAATCTTGTGATTCTAAACAGCCTTTTTTAATCCATGAAGTGTTAATTATTTTTTTTCATTGTCAATATTGACTCTGTCCCCCAGCTGGGAACGTGGTGAGAACAGATCCCAAACATTTTGTGCCATTTTTTCCTGCAGCCCCTTCCTCCTGAATCCTTCAGGAAAACAGCCCCAGAATTCCACCTGGGAGAATCCCCAGCCCCAGTGAGCCTAGAACTGGGAATTTAAAATAAATGTTTGCTCCAGTGCCTGCTGACAGAAAGGGAAAGATTGGGAATTCATGGATCAATGAAGATAAATAAACCTGCAGAGGGACAGAATTCCTGAAAACCTGGGGAACTCCAAAGCTTCTCCAAATCAAACCTGGACAAATCACAATTTCTAACTCTGTATCTGACTCCCTCCCATCCCCAGCCACTCCTGAGTTGTTTTTCTCTGCTTTTCCCTGTTTTTCCTTGTTTTTCCCTGTTTTTCCAGGCCTGGAATTCAGTGTTTGAGCTCAGGCTGGTTCATGGACCTGCACCTTGAAAAGAAACCTTCACCTTTGCATGATCCTCTGCTCCTCCATCCATTCTTTGTTTCCAAATAAATCAATTAAAATCTTCCTGTAAATTCAGGGTCTTCAGAAGTAATTCCAAGAAGGAACAATTAGCTCTTGAGTTCAAACCAGCAAAAAATCCTGAAGGTTCACAATGTTAATTTATTTATCACTGAGTGAAATAAAAGGATATAAAGTGGTTTACATCCCCTAATGAGTTATAATATCAACTGCAGTGAGCACAGGGAAGAGACTCAGCAGCCACTGCTCACTGATAAGGGCTGAGGAATTATTATTCCTTCTGAAAGTCTGGATTAGCATAGTGGGATAGTTTATTTTAATCTGTAAAAATCCTCCTGATAAAAATGCAATTAGGTTGGCCAAGGGGTTTGTAACTCACAGAAGAAATAAATATATAGATATATATATATAAATTTTAAAAAATTGAATTCTGGCTATTTTAGGGTTTATACACCAATACCTCGCTTATATTTCTTTAGGTTTATTTGTTTTCCTAAAGATTTTATGCAGGAGCAGCAATATTTTTGCTAAATCCAAAACAGTCCCCCACAATTCATTCCACACCACATTCTCTGCTTTACAACCTCATTTAATATCATCCCAACGCTCAGTTTTGCATTATTTGACCCCAAACCCACTTGTAAACAAGGAAACCATCAGCACAAACACAGCTCTGGAATTTGGGGGACGTGGAGCCAGGAGGTTTTGCCAAATGGCACATTGCAAAGTGGGTGGACAAGTTTTGTTCTCCAAACTCAATTAAATTGTTTTGCTGATTAAATGTAATGGTAAAACAAACATTTTAATGATCCACACCTACAAAAATGCAGCAAATTCAAACATCCCATCTGCTACAAAACTGCATCTGAGGAATCTCTAAATTAATAAGGTTCAACCCTCAATGAGTTTTGTTCAAGGACACCAGGATGGATTTGGGCTCATTAACTGAGTGCAATTAATCTACAGTTCCATTTAACTGTCCCACTCTCATTAAAGACAAAAATATAAACGTTTTTATCTCTAAACTTGTTATCAATTAGCCACAAATGCACATGGAACAGAACCAGATGTTTGTGGTCTGTGTTTCACCTGTAGCAAAAAAATGAGTCCAGGAAAATACCTGAGCTCCGTTTACCTCTGGATTTTTTCCATTTACATCTGAACATTCCAGCCTGGCCTTGGACATTCCAGGGATCCAAGGCAGCCACAGCTGCTCTGGGAATCTGTGCCAGGGTCTGCCCACCCTCCAGGGAGGAATTCCTTCCCAAAATCCCATCTAAATCCACTCTGTGGCAGTGGGAGCCATTCCCTGTGTCCTGTCCCTCCATCCCTTGTCCCCAGTCCCTCTCCATCTTTCTCCTTGGCTCTTTCAGATCCTGGAAGGAGAAACACTCAGAGTTTACCCCCACTCCTAAGGATGCTCTGGATAAATGTGACTGGGAACTAAACCTAAAGGAACTTGCAGCCTGTCTAGTGACAAAGGATCACCCTGAAGCTTCTCCGGGTGAACAATCCCAGCTCTCCCAGCAGAGCTGCTCCATCCCTGGGCTCACCTGCAGCCTCCTCTGGGCTCTCCCCAGCAGCTCCAGGTCCTCCCTGTGCTGGGGCAGCAGGTGGGGTCTCACCTGAGGAGGGGCAGAATCATGGCCAGCCTCCCTCCCCAGGGATTCCCAACTCTCAGCCAGGATCCCAAAGGATTTCCTGCATTTATTCCTGTTCTTTTCCAAGAGCTGCTCTCGTGGCAGTGCAGCACCACCTTCCCTGACAGCCTTTAATAACCACAGCTTTTGGGTACAGCAGCAAACCCAGCATGAGTTTGGGGGCAGGAGGAGGAGAAGAGGCTGGAGAATCCCATTCCTGTGGAGAACCTGAGAATCCCAAACTTTTGGGAAGCTCTGCCTTCTGTGATGGGAAGGACACAGAGCTGGTACAATGGAACAGCTTTAACTGGAAACAATCAATGAGTGATAAAGGATTTATGGATGAAAGACAGGGAATTCAGGGAAACATTCTGTCCCTGTGCAACTGGGGTGTCCCCAGCGCCAAATGAAACACATCCAGCCCTATTTTCTCTCGAGTCTCACAGGCCACAGTCTGCTCCAGAACAAAAAGCCCTCAGTGCTCTGCTGGCATCACACCTTTGATAATGTGCAACTCCAGACCAACAGCAACAAATATCAGGGGCAGAGATTCCTGCTGTCTGCAAGACTTCTATCCAAATGATGCTCAGATTGGCTGAGGAGCTGTCTGCAAAAATTTGTAACCCAAACCAAAAGATGAAGCACCATCAACAGCCAGGACAGATTTCTGATGGTGCAGAGATGTAAAAACAAACCAAACCAAACCAAGCAGCTCAGGTCTGATAAATCCCTTCAGAAACTGCAAACAGTACAATTTACAGAGGAAAGCATTCACTGAGCATGAATTAATAGGGTCCCAAAGGGGCCATGGGTTCCTGAAAAGGTTTCTGAAGCCTTTTGTGCACAAAGCACAGTAAAAAGTTCACCTTGTGCACAAGAACCTAAAGATCTCTAAATTAACAATAAGAACAATCAGCCCAGATTTCAAGAAGATTCTTGAAGAAACAATTATTGAGAAAAGGATATTTAGCAAAAACCCTGGTGTAAAACTCTGGTTACTCCCCTATGACCCAAGTCTTTATTCCATCTACTTTGTTTCTGTTATTACACAACTCAGCCATAATTAATCTTTTCAGTGTATGAAGCCCTCAAAAGCAGAGGTAAAAGCAGACACAGCACCTGCTTAAAAGAAAAATTAAATGCCTGCACACCTTTGTAATGGAGAATCAAAAGCAGTTTTTAGAGATGTATGAAGTGTTTTCCAACTATAAAAATATGAAAAAGGAGGAAGAAGTGTTGGAGAAAAGAGTCTTTTGTTAAGCAGATTTCTCTGGCTGGGATCACCTCGATGATAAGATGACAGAACACATCAAGATTTAGGTATTTAAAAGCACATTAGGGGAGTGAGACACAAAGGGGCTGCAGGTCAAGCCTGCTCTTTCAGCAAAGTGCATTAGATTATTCAACAGATTTTCCATCTCCAGCTTCTAACTCCAAAATAAGCAGAGAGATTTTTCTAGCAGGATTCTTTAGCAAACAAGCTCATAAAACACTCTCCATTGTAGCTCTGGTGAAGAGAAGTAAAATGAGAAGCAATTAGAACGATGATGAACTCATTAAGTCAAAACAGCTATAAATAAAAGCAGAGCCAAGTCTCAAAAACCTGTCTGAGAGAGCTGCTGAGGCTTTTCCAGGGGATGGATGAAGGAGTCTGGTTTAAGTCAGGATGAAATGTGGGAAGAGCTGCAAACTGTCCCTGGACCAGCGTCTGCTTCTGAGTAACATCACAGAACTGCTGCAAAAATTACCTTCAAGAAGACAAATGAACTCTACCTCCACCAGCAGCCTCTTGCCAGCAGTGCAGAGAGAAGGAAATGCCCAAATCCTGGATTGAGGGGGATTTTTAGGGCAGTGGGGGGTGCTGTGTCCTTACCATCGAACTTTATTGCAGGTCTGGGTGGCGCCCAGCGGGGACCCGGCCACCATGGGCACCTGGATGGGGCTGTGCTGCTTGTTCATCACCAGGTCCAGCTTCTCCTCCAGGGATTTGCAGGTGGCCTCCAGGGCCAGCAGCTTGGCCTCGATGCTGTCCAGCCTCAGGCATATGGTCTGGTTGATGGAATACAGGAACGACTGGGGAGGGAGGAGAAGGCGCGTTAAACGCTCGGATTTATCCTCACTCCTAAGGAAGCTCCGGATAAACGTGACTGGGAAACAATCCTAAAGGAACTTGCAGCCTGTCTAGTGACAAAATCCACCCCTGATGACATCCAGGAGCGTTTCAGCAAGCTCAGATTCTTCCAGATCTTTATTTGGGAGCCAAAAGCAGCCCAGCCAAAGCCATTTTCACCTAAGCACTTTGTCAGGATGATTTCATCCGCTGCAAAATCATTTCTAATGACTTGCCAAAGCCTTCCAGTCCACATGTGAAAACAAAAGGATTATAAATCTCTGGATGCATCCTCCTGGATGAGTTAGTAAGGTTTTTTTCCTGCCCAAAGGGATGAATTGCAGTGGAAATTGTATCAACACAAAAAATCTCGGAGACAATTAATGCCACTCACTTCAGCTTCCTGCTGAACAGCAAATCAAGAAAAGCAAATAAATAAAATCTGTTTTGCTAAGCAATCTTTTTGAAAAGAAAACATATTCCACTCGGGTTCTCCTGGGAAAACAGGCCATTAGAGGGAAGAGCTGCACTCTGTGTGCTTTGCAAACAGCAGCTGTGCCATCTTGTGGCCCTGCAATCACTGAGCACCCAAATCCTTCACAAGCTCCTGGGATCACCCCAAAAATCCAGAATTACACAGGACTGGGGCTGTGGCACTAAATACTCATCAGGTACTCACACTCCAGGGCAAAACCCAACCCTAAATCACAGCAGTGAGAACAGCAGGGCAACTTCTGAGCTCCTGAGGCAGAATTAAATATGAATTATCTATCAGGAGAACGCTGCTAGCTTCAAATAACAACATGCTGAAAGAATCTACAAATTGTAACACAAACACATCCTCAAGTTCATCTTTTTGGTCAACTTCATTTACTTTATCAAAAAATGTCCCAGTACTGATGTTTTGGGTCAGTAGAATTAATTCTGGTGATATTTTATATTGCATCTGAAATTCTTGCTACTAATTCTACACTGGGAAATTGGAAAATAATCCAGATTTTTAAATTTATGCCTAAAAATGCACAAATATCTATAAATATAATTCCAGTATTAGGTATAAATAGTTTATTTTACTTTCTTGTAATAACTTTCTCTAAACTTAATTTGCATTAGAAATAAAACCAGGAAAGGTTTTTGAAAATCACCTTAATGGAGGGATCCTGGCAGTTGATTTCTATCCTCTGACGTTTCAGGGCAGGTTCCACATCATCATCTGCCACCTCATGGTTCTCCAACACAACTGCAAAGGAAAAAAAAAAGCATTGCCAGAGTTTAGAACCCAAGAGGACAAAGCTCAGATTAAAAATACAGTTAGTGGAGAAAACAAAAGTATGTAAATTTAATTAAGATATTTAATGTTTTTTCGACACTTGCTTGGGGTTTCTCTCAAATATCTGGCAGTGGTGATGGGACCAGGTTTGAGTTCCTCTACCAAGCTGACCAGAGTTTAGAACCCAAGAGGACAAAGCTCAAATTAAAAATACAGTTAGTGGAGAAAACAAAAGCATGTAAATTGAATGAATGTGTTCTTTGATGTTTGCTCAGGGTTTCTCTCAAATATCTGACACCTGATCTAACCAGGTTTGAGTTCCTCTACCAAGCTGAGCAAACCCTTTTGAAGGACTGGCAGGTCCCAGCTTCTCCTCCAACTCTTTGGGACCATTTCTGAGGTAACTTTTTCATTTTGTATCAGAAAAGCAGATTTTTGGCCTGTGTCTCTCATTTCCATTACTGTTCTTTCAGCCATTAACTTGCCATGGCCACAGAGGACCAACATCTCAATATATTTTCACTTAGCAAGTCCATTTCTGAGCAAGTGACATCCAAATTTTGCTTTCAGAAGTGGTTTTCAATTTTACTGTCCAAAGAATTTTAATAATGGATGAGACAAACTATCTTACACATAAACCAATTCCTAATGGATGAGAGAGAGTTCCCATTGGAGGAAAAGCCTAAACCACAGAGAAAAACAAGACTGCAGGAATATCTCATTGGTTTGGGGTTAGTCTACCCCTACACAAAAAACAAACAGGCAATAAAGCCTTGAAGAGAAAAGTGGAATAAATAAAATAATTTGATCTAAAGGGTTTGGAGATACATGAGAACGTGGGATGTGGGCTTCAAAAGCATCTTTGGGAATAAAAACCTGATTTTTGTTTTGAAGAAAAGCTCAGCAGTGATTTCCAGTTAATGGGCACTGCTGTAAATCTCCTCCTACCTGGATTATCTGGAGTCAGGTCCTCAACAGCGATCTGAACCACATCTGCCAAATCCTGCTCTGACATCATTCAGAACCAGCAGCAAAACCCCTCAGGCACCACTGCAGCTCCTCAGGGCAGGAGCTGGCCCAGGCATGCACTCCTGCAAAACAGCAGCAAGGAGAGGGTTAATATTTGTGAAATATTCCACACAGCATCAGCACTGCCAATTTTTCATTCTCCTTCCATTAAAAGATTCAGTTCTAAGAGAAATGATCAACCTACAAAGGGATGATCCAGATTTTCCAGGAGGAAATCTCCCTGCCCAGGGCTGACAGGAGCTCAGGTTTTCCTTGCACATTCCCAAGGGATGAGGAGAACTTTCAGGTTCAGACTCACAAAGCTCCAAGCCACAACCAGATTTGCAAGAACTGCAAATTCTGAATTTTAACAGGCCTCTAAAATCTTCTCAACTCAGTGTGAACGAGGAGTTTCCTCACATCTTATTACTAAATATACTAAATATACTAATATACTTATAACTAAAGCAAAACTTGACTTTTTTTCTTCAGGATGAACCTGCCTGGTTTTTCTACAGCTCAGCTCTGATGAAAACATTTTCAGGATATGGTCCTGATCCTAAAGTCGAAATATTTCTCAGCCTTGCTCTCCTGGAATTCTCAGTCCAGGTTATTTATTAGTGTTTTAAGAGAAGCCTTCAACTTGTAAAATTGAAATAAAATCACTGCAATCTCTCCCAGAAGTTTACAAAGGGCTGGCAAGGAATACCAAGAGATCAGTGGATTTTTTTCCTTTTTTTAACCTGGAGTAAAAAACCTTGGCGAGATAAATGGAGATTAACCGATGGAAATGATAATTCATCCATTAACACTGACATGGAATCAAATCCAACTTAGCACTCACATGGAATCAAATCCAACCACGCACAATGATTTTCCTCTTCTGCTTGAGCCCAAGAAATCCATTAAGCCAGACATGGAGAGGATAAATTTTTAGGAGATCAACACAACCTAGAGAAGGATTCTGAGGAGGCCTCCCCACATCTCCAAAGTGTTTACTCAAAATACCAGCACTGCCAGCACTGAGTCACTTGAAATTCTGCTCATGGTGAAAGACTTTTGGGCCAGCACTGAGAGTGGCAGCAAGCCCAAAAAACCTGGCAGTCCTTCCGTGCTTGTGGATGCCATTTTGGCAAGTGAGATTTGCCATTTCTGAGAAGTCCTGGTGCCCGGCCAGGCTGAGCAGAACAAAGCAGCTGTGCTGCACTCGCTGTTCCATCGTGTCACACACGGCCTGGAACGGGGAGAGCCCTGCAGGGGACACAGCCACCACTCCAAGTGCTAAAAATACCAAATTAGAACAAAACCCAACTGGTAAAAACCTTGTTATTTACAGGATTCGCTGTCATTCACTTGGTTATTTACAGGACTCACTGAGGCTGCACGTGTTGCACTGAAACCATTCATAGCTACAAATTTCTCCTTTGAAGGAACTGCAATAATCTTGTATAATTCCACTTTAATACTTCAGATATTTAGCACAAAAAATCCTGAATTTGAAGGGACCTACGAGGATCATCCAACTCCTGGCCTTGCACAGACAACCCAAAGATCCCACCACGTGCCTTCAAAACTAAACAAAAATATCACTAAATTCAACCTTTCTTCAACACAAACACAAAACAATTTCCCATTTCCAACACATGTTGTCCACCTCTCATGGGCCATAGGTGAGAGTGTTTAAATTCACCTCAGGAATATCCAAATTTTCTGTCCCAAAGCCTTGAAACAAGGGCACAACCACCAACCTACAGCTGGCAGAGCAGCTGTAACACCTACAGAGAAATGTGTGTTCATAACATCAGTATTTATTTCCATTCAAACTCATTTTCTTCCAATTTCAATTTGGAAGAAATCAGCCACAATTCTGCCTTTTCAAAGCCAGGACAGAATTCCCTTCTGCTGCCATCCTGTATCAAAACATAAAGGGGAAAACAAATAAATTTGTTATCAACCCTGGGGATTAAGAAAGTCCAAGAAAGCTGCAGGCACTGCAGTTATCACACCTGGAATAAAGTGTCCCTCTTCCAAATTCACCATTTCCATTTCTAACAGTAAATTTTACCGGTGGGCTGACCTTGCTCTCAGAACCAAGGGGAAAAGCCTGATAAAATTTAACAGGATGAGAGTTAGAGGAGTTTATCAGCTTCAAAAAGCTCCAGTCAACAAATTCAGAATAACTTTGCCATTATAGTTCCCATGTACTTTACATGGTGAAGTATTTACCAGCATTTCCTCACGTAAAACACTCTTTTTCTTGAAATTTGCTCCATATTCTCCCTTTTTTCCCCTAATTTCCACCTCCTGTCTGAAACTCTAGTTCCCATTAAATCTAAATTAAGTGTATGTACATTGGCATTGAGCCACCAGCGCTGAACCATTCCCAGGAACAAATTTTAAGTTATAAAAAAGAAATATTAACAGAAAGCCAGGAAGCTGGGGCTAAACCACAGCAGGGCCAAGGAACCACTTCTCCTCTCCCAGGCAGCACGTGGAAGTTGGACCAACACAGGGATATTTTATGGTCACTTTGCCCCTGTCTGGGGGAGGAAGGTTCTACCAGGGAGTGGAAAATATTCCATTAAAGGAGGCCCTGCCCAGCCAGGCTCACACCAGTTCCAGCTTTTGGGGGATCTGTGCTGCACTCATGGATTCTTCCAGACAATTCCAGGGGCTCCTCCAACTCTTCAAGTGAGGAACAGGTTATGGTGTGTCCTGGAGGGATTTTCTCCCCACTCCACTCCCAACTCCCTGGGTGCCTCCAAAGGGGACAGGCTGGATCCATGAGGTTCCACAGGGACATAACAACCCCTGGAGCTCCAGGCTGGAAAGCTGGGAAAGGACTGGGGATGCTGGGGACAGTGGCTGAACAGGAGCCCAGGTGGGCAAGAGGTCACTGGCACCTGGCTGGCACCAGCCCTGGCATGGCCACAGCCCCAGGGCAGGGATTGTCCCCTGTGCTGGGCACACCTGAGGCCACACCTGGAGCTCTGCTCAGGTTTGGGTCCATCCTTGGCACATTGAGGGACTGGAGCGTGTCCAGGGAAGGGAATGGAGCACCAGGAGAGGCTGAGGGAGCTGCAAAAGGGATGGAGAATTCTGAGGGAGCTGGGAAAGGGGCTGGAGAATCCTGAGGGAGCTGGGAAAGGGCTGGAGAATCCTGAGGGAGCTGGGAAAGGGCTGGAGAATCCTGAGGGAGCTGGGAAAGGCCTGGAGAACCCTGAGGGAGCTGGGAAAGGGGCTGGAGAATCCTGAGGGAGCTGGGAAAGGGCTGGAGAATCCTGAGGGAGCTGGGAAAGGGCTGGAGAATCCTGAGGGAGCTGGGAAAGGGAATGGAGAATCCTGAGGGAGCTGGGAAAGGGAATGGAGAATCCTGAGGGAGCTGAGGGGGCTCAGCTGGAGCAAAGGAGGCTCAGGGGGAACCTCCTGGCTCTGCACAATTCCCTGCCAGGAGGGGACAGCCAGGGGGGATTTGGGCTCTGCTCCCAGGGCACAGGGACAGGAGGAGAGGGAACAGCCTCAGGCTGGGCCAGGGCAGGCTCAGCTTGGACAGCAGCAGGAATTTCCCCATGGAAAGGGGGCTCAGGAATGGGAACTGCCCAGGGAGGGTTGGAGTGCCCATCCCTGGAGGTGTCCCAGGTATTCCTGGAGGTGGCACTCAGGGCTCTGGGTGGGGACACTGGGCACAGCTTGGTGATCCCAGAGCTCTTTTCCACCCTCAAGAATCAATCCTGTGAAATCCCAGTTTCCCCAAACATTTCTAACCCCTCAGAGCTCTTGCAGCCAGAGCAGCTCTTCCACTGTTCCCCCTTTCCCAACCCCAGGTCAGATCCCACTTTGTTCCTCTGCTCCTGCTGGATAAATGAAACTACAACTAAAAATTATGAAACTACAACTAAAAATTATCTCATTTCCCTCAAAAATGGGAGCAAAAATCCTTGAGCATCCCTATAAGCACTTGCCTGGAAGTGGCTCCAGTACTGGAATACTCAAAAAAACTCATCACAGACAACTAAAGATATAAATTTAAAGCTGATTAGATAAATTGCATTAACTATCTCTGCCAATACTCTTAGTCAGAATTGATACACTTAACACAGAATTCAATCAGCCTTTGTTTAATTAAGTAAATTAATATTTGTAAGCAACTAAATTAAATTCACCTGAATTCCAGATTAGCTTTTCCACACACAAGTTTAATGTAATTTAATTAATCTATTTTAAAACATTAATTCCAAATAATTCTTCTGAGCAGTCCCTTGTAAACAAAGCTATTTACTGAAATATCTGATGGCTTTCCCGAGTCACGGGGCAGCATTCCAAAGGGGATAATCAAACCCATCCAATGCCTTGTTAACACAGAACACACAAACCAGAAATCTTCTCTCTCATATTAATTAGCAAGGGTAAACATTATCTTTTAAAAAATCAAAACATATTCCAAAGCTCTGCTTTGGAGTGTGGAATTGCGCAGCTCTGGCTGGAGCAGCTGAGCTCGCTTGGACATTTCCCAGTGCTATTGATAAATGAAAAAACTTCCCTCAGATTCCAACTGTGGCAAATATTCCCTGCTGGTTGTGTGGGAAAAGCTGGAAAATGCCATTTCCCTCTGCCCAACCCAATGTTCTCAAACGTTCTTCCTCTTCTTCATTCTACTTTTCCTTTAAATTGATTAAAGGCAATTCTCAAATACGGAATTTCTGTTCCAAAAATCTTTATACAACCATATTAGGAATCATGGAATTGTTTAGGTGGGAAGGGACCTTGAGGATCATCCCGTTCCACCCCAGGGACACCTCCCACTGCCCTGTCCAGCCTGGCCTGGGACACTGCCAGGGATCCAGGGGCAGCCACAGCTGCTCTGGGAAATCCATGGCAGGGTCTTCCCAATATCCCATCTCTCCATGCC
Organism: Acrocephalus arundinaceus; assembly: GCA_021534815.1. Classification (NCBI taxonomy): domain Eukaryota; kingdom Metazoa; phylum Chordata; class Aves; order Passeriformes; family Sylviidae; genus Acrocephalus; species Acrocephalus arundinaceus. The sequence continues at coordinate 19,859,443 of JAJEOU010003008.1, read as the reverse complement.
CTTGTCCACGTAAAACCATTCCCCTTGAATGAATTTAGTTAATTAATTGAGCCCAGCAGCCCATTTTTTTGAGCCAAAGGTCCTTATCCTGCAAAAACTCTGATTTAGTGACACTTTTCAAGGTTTTCCAAAGCAGGTGAACACAAAGCCCAGCCCAGGCCAGTGCTGATCCCCAGGAGGACAGAAATGACCTCAGGGATTTTGGGATAAACATCATCCACCCTCTCCAGGGAAGATGTAGAGGACAAAATATTCATTAATTCAGTTTTTATTTAAATCCCTGAGGTCTGATCCCTGCAGGGAAACAGCCCAGAGGGACACTGAGCTGTCTCTGGGCAAGGCATTATCCACACTTCACCTGGGAAGCAAACTACGGAATCCCAGCAAGGCAGCAGCCCCAGAACAGGACAGGATTGTCCCTGGGAAGGGCTTCAGGGAGCAGAATCCCCCTCTGGAGGCTCCAAACCCCTGGCACAGCTGTGACCCCTCTGGAGTGTCCTGGGGGACACTGGAGCAGCTCCGAGGACACAACTGGGATGTTGGGATAATTCCATATGTGAAGTTGTTCCCTGCAGTTACAAAGCTCAGGACACAACAATTCTCTTTTCAGCCTCTCTCTGTGACTGGCAGTGATTTTCTATCCCAGAGCCTGGCTTTTCCTCCCTGGTAAAATCACTCTGGTTGGCAACTGGAACGGAACCTTCCTGCCCTAATTCCCAAAAAAAGCCACACCAGTGCAAGTGTAATAGAATAAAAAGCAACAATTTAGGAGCACGCAGGGCTCAATAAATCCAAGAGCCCCCTTTGAGCCCCAGCTCTCTGCAGCCTGTCACAATGTGAATTAAAACTCATTTTAGGAGGAAGAGATCAGATTTACACTTCCTTCTTGCTACCCAAAACTACAAAGGAGAATAATTTTTCTTAGCATCTGTTTGGCTGTCACCCTTATCCTCAATCCACCTTGAAAGACAAGGAAAAACATTGTGTTTCAATTAAGTTTCATAGTAAAACCACACAAACATTTCAGTTTAACAGCTTAAAAATGAGTGTAATAGTAGACAAGCGGCTTTGATTGAGCCAAAATGTCTATTTTCCCCCCAAAATGACAGAAATATTCCCTATCTGGGAAAACCAGGACACCACCCACAACATTCTGGAGAGGGATATATCAAATAAATATCACTTGCAGAGATATTATGGTGATGGACTCCAGTGCAAGTGGTAAAATTCAGATAGCAACCAAAAAAAAAAAAAAAAGGAAACAGTTGCTCCAGGAATAAAGGAGCTGGAAACTTTCTGGAGTAGAAAACCTCCCAGGGAGGCAGAAATTCTCAAATATTACCACAAAAAGCTCCCATTATTATTGTTGGTTTATTGTTTTGCTTTCAGAAATATTGGCTTTTTAAGGTTTTTTTTTTCATACCACCTAGTACAAGGCGCTGTTTTGCTTGGATGTCTTTTCCCAACTCTTCTAACCCTGGCACCAATCCTAACACAACACCCAACAAATAATCCAGGAATGCTTTCCCTGCTTCCCAGTGTCCTGAACACGCTCTGGCACAAGGAATGGCAGTGGGTGGTCACACAAATCAAGAATTCCAGCCCAAATTCCCTGTGGATTTTGTACAAACCCTGCTGCCATGTGCCAGCCCCCTCTGGCACAGCCTGGATGGAATTATTCCCCAGGGAGCTGGGCAGGAAATGTTCACACGCGTCCCAAGCTCCAATTTCAGGTGCTCACACACACACAGAGGCCTGAATTCAATTTACAGCCACCTAATCCCATTGAACTCCAGCAGCCCAAACCCCCGGGAAGGACCTAAGTGGTTGCAGATCCCAGGCCTTAAGGCAGAGGCTGGAATTCTGTATCCTGGTGGGATCATTCGCACCAGGCACAATTTGTCCGGTTTGCTGAAAAGCAGCAAATGTGAGAGCAGAGCTGCCCTGACAGCAAATCCTGTCCCGTTGTTTTCTTGTTTTTGGCCACTAGATGGAGGATTTTTATCGGGAACGGCTCCAAAAATCCGGCAAGGATTTCCAGGGCAGGTTTAGGGTGGATTTCAGGGAAAGGTTCTTCCCCAGGGAAGCTGCCAGAGCTCTGAGAGCTCGGACAGCGCTGCCAGGGATTCCCCGGGTGGGATTTTGGGAATGTCCTGCACTGGATGATCCCTGGGGGTCCCTTCCAGCTCAGGGTATCCCATCAGTCCAGGAAATTCAAAGAACAAAGTTCCAGGATTGCTTTCATCCACCTTCCACTATCCCAGGCTGCTCCAAGCCCCCATGTCCAGCCTGGCCTTGGACATTTCCAGGGATGGAGCAGCCGCAGGTGCTCTGGGAATCTGTGCCAGGGTTTTCCACACTCACAGGGAGGAATTTCTTCCTAATATCCCACTTATCCCTGCCCTCCTTCAGCTTAGGGCCATTCCCTCCTGCACCAAAAGAGAATAATAATAATAATAATAATAATAATTTACAGGGTTTTTTCTCTTTTTTTTCCTAATATGTGCACTGCTAGTCCTCAATACATTGGAAAAAGTTTCTGACCCAGCAATTCCAGAGGAGACAAGGACAGCCCCCAGTGTTGGCACAGGCTGCTGCTACTACAAAAAAAAGCAGAAAAGCCAACATCAAATGCAACCTGCTCACTCCAAAGCCCTCTAATGGATTTTCCTGCTGGAGGCATCAAGGAAAAGAAACAACTCCAGCTGCCAAACCAGACCTTAGCACTGCTTTACAACAGAGATAGCAGGATTTTCAAATTCTTGCCAAAAGTATTAATGAAAATAAACTGAAGAGCATCATTTCAGTAGGGAAACATGAACTGAGCAGTTCTTCAAAATCTGAATTATTTTCATAGGATTATTTAGGGTGGAAAAGAGCTCTGGGATCATGGAGTTCACCCCGTGCCAAACACTCACCTTGTCCCCACCCAGAGCACTCAGTGCCACCTCCAGGAATCCCTGGGATGGGCACTCCAACCCTCCCTGGGCAGTTCCCATTCCTGAGCTCCCTTTCCATGGGGAAATTCCTGCTGCTGTCCAAGCTGAGCCTGCCCTGGCCCAGCCTGAGGCCGTTCTTGCCTCCAAATTTTGAATTTTCATTTACATCACCTGATCCTGGCTGGGCAGCTCCTCTCCCTGCAGTTAAAACAAAAATCCCAGCTAAATTCAGCTTTAAATTCCCCAAACCTTAAATTCAGAGGGTGTTAGAGAGGATCAGGTTGGTGCATTTCTACCTGAGGAGCAGGGATGGGAAGGGGAACTCCCCAGCTGCCATCAATTCCTTCCATCCTCCTCCATGCTAAAATTCAGATTTTCAGAGGTTTGAACTGAAGATATTTTTCCCTTTAAGTGCTCTAAGTCAGGGGTTACAAACAGGAAGCAACATAAAATGATTCTGTTCAACAGACAAGACCACAAATTATTTTATTTCAAGTCCCACATACCAAGGGTGCGATGAAGTTAAAGCCTTTGTATATTTTTCAGTCTAACTGGTTGCAAAATTCACTATTTTCCAGCACCTTTAAAAACCTAAACCTGCAAGGAAACAAGGGGTTTATGTGACTGTGAAGATATTTTATTCCTTTAATTTTACTTGAGAGAAAAAAAAAAGAAAAAAGAAAAAAAAAGTGATGATTAGCCTTTTAGTGAGTATGGATAAAACAGAAAATCAGATTATTTCAATTGAAAGTAACTAAATATCAAATTCAAACTAAAGGAAATCAACCTGTGACCAAAATTTTATTGGCAAAGTTCTGCATACAAAGACATTTCGTGGTTCTAATTCCAACCCCTGGCTTTGCTCTGTCTCTTCCTATGAGTGGTTCAATCCCAGCAATTCCAATTCCAGGGTTCCTTCAAGGAAAGAGAGGAAAACCCTGGAATTCTGACAAAATAAAGGAAAACCCTGGAATTCTGATAAAAATAAAGGAAAACCCTGGAATTCTGACAAAAATAAAGGAAAACCCTGGAATTCTGACAAAAATAAAGGAAAACCCTGGAATTCTGACAAAATAAAGGAAAACCCTGGAATTCTGATAAAATAAAGGAAAACCCTGGAATTCTGACAAAAATAAAGGAAAACCCTGGAATTCTGACAAAAATAAAGGAAAACCCTGGAATTCTGATAAAAATAAAGGAAAACCCTGGAATTCTGACAAAAATAAAGGAAAACCCTGGAATTCTGACAAAAAAAAAAAAAATAAAGGAAAACCCTGGAATTCTGACAAAAATAAAGGAAAACCCTGGAATTCTGACAAAAATAAAGGAAAACCCTGGAATTCTGACAAAATAAAGGAAAACCCTGGAATTCTGACAAAAATAAAGGAAAACCCTGGAATTCTGACAAAAATAAAGGAAAACCCTGGAATTCTGACAAAAATAAAGGAAAACCCTGGAATTCTGACAAAAATAAAGGAAAACCCTGGAATTCTGACAAAAATAAAGGAAAACCCTGGAATTCTGACAAAAATAAAGGAAAACCCTGGAATTCTGACAAAAATAAAGCCGTGTGTTGTTCCTGCACCTACAAAACTTTACAAGTCATGGGGGAAACTCCTGAGAAAAACCAGAGCCAAACTCAAGTCCTGGCAAAGCCTGGAATTCCCTGGGTGTGAATCCCATGGGACACCAAAACTCCTTCCCAAGCCAAGGTAAATCCAGAATCAGCAGCTCTGAGCTGCCACTAAAAGCTCATTTTTCTTCACCTGATTGCCCAAAATTCCAGAAAAAAGGATGTTAAAACCAGCACAGGCAGGAAAAGAGCCTTTTCCAAACTTATTTATTGGAGCAGCTGCGAGCATTGCTAATTAGCACCACACCCTTAACGGTTTTATTCAATCACTGTGGCTGTTATTAATCCATTAGTCCCTTAAAAGAACATTAATTAACACCTGATAACTTTCACAGGGTTGGGTGATTGAGAAAGAAAACCCAGCTGAAAAAACGAATTTATAAAATGTTTTTGTCCTCTGGAGAAGATGGAATGTTTCCCAAATCCAACCTCCATCTTTTTATTCTCTCAATAAATTAATTAATCTTTCTTCCTAACATCTATTACTGAAAATGGAACTACTTGCATTTAATGATGGGAAAAGGTGCTCGGGGTTTTAGAATCAAAGTCTTGTTATTCTGGTGCATTTTTATAAGCCACTATTTAAAATAGATATAATTACATATATAAATACTTCTTAACAGAGAAAACTCTCTGTTTCAAGTCACTGCTATGAATTTCAAACACTTTTGTCTTTGGTATTTTAAAATCTTGGTTGAAATACTTAAAGTTAGACAAATGGCAGGTTTGCCTCTTGAAATCTTGGTATCAGCAGGGCACCAGACCTCAGGTAACCTCACACACAAGGCAAAAAAGTACCAAAAAACACTCCAAAATACCATTTTAAAGCTGCTTCCACCAAAGCAATCTCTCAGTTGTTAAATAACCCTTGTTTACTTCAAAAAATCTTCCCTGGGGAGCTCCAAAAATAAACTGATCCATAAACTATCCGTGCCATAGCAGGATAAAATGACTATATTTGGTGAAGTACACAACTTGCCGCTGTGGATGGATTTAAAAATAAAACAAACAAAAAAAAAACCAAAAACGGGGCTGGGAAGGAGGCAATACTTGAACTGCAAATAAGGGCATAGGAACACCGGGTGTGTTGGGAGCATCCTGGAATAATTTGGATGGGAAGGGATTTTAAAGCTCATCTTATTCCAATGGGCAGGGACACCTTCCACTATCCCAGGCTGCTCCAAGCGCTGTCCAACCTGGCCTTGGACACTTCCAGGGATCCAGGGGCAGCTCCAGGGAAACCAGTGCCAGAGCCTCAGCACCCGCACAGGGAATTCTTCTCAGGATCCCATCTAAACCACTCCATGTCAAACAGCTGGCTGGTATGAAGAGGACAGAAATCACCAATGCTGATAGGGATGTGAAAAGCCCTGTCAGGCACTAACTGAGCACACACGGGGATGTTCCCTGCCTGCGCCCCGCTGCACCAGGGCAGGGGATGGAGCAGCGCTCCCATCGCAGCCCGAGCCCGCAGTGCTCGGCTCCAACACATCCGGGGGGACAGCGGAACACCGAGCCCAGCACTGGGGAGCCCGGCAAGGGGGAGACCCCCGGAGCGGAGCGGGGAAGAGACAAACCTTTGGGTGGAAGGGATCTCAAAGCTCATCCCTGCCATGGGCAGGGACACCTTCCACCATCCCAGCTGCTCCAAGCCCTGTCCAACCTGGCCTTGGACACTTCCAGGGATCCAGGGGCAGCCACAGCTTCTCTGGGTACCCTGTGCCATGGCCTCAGCACCCTCATAGGGAGGAATTTCTCCCCGCTATCGAATCACGGGAGACCCCCATGAGAGCGATGGGGGGAGGCGGAGAGGGGCGCGCGGCCCCCCCGCCTCGGCCGCTCCCTCCCCGCCGGCTCGCGGCCCGGGGAGCCCGGCGGGAGCGCGGTGTGTGCTCGGTGTCCCCGTGCGGGGCCGTGCGGGCGGCCGGGGGGCGGCCGCGTAGCGGAGGCTCCCGCCCGCGGGGCGCCGCGTTACCGTGTGAGGCGGGCGCCGAGTTCTCGTGGTGTTTTGTGCGGCGGCTGCGATAATGGCGTCCTTCCTCGCGAGAGATCCGGCCCGGGGCCCCGCGCCGCGCACGCGCCGCGCCCGCGCGCGCGATGCCCCCGCCCTTCTCCGCCGAGGCGCCGCAGCGGGGACCGGACTACGAGTCCCAGAGGGCAACGCGCGCGCCCCCGCAGGAGCACGCCGGGACCTGTAGTACGCGCGGGTGGCGCGGGGTGTGCCGGGAAGTGTAGTCAGGGAAACACAGGATCCCGGGATGTTTGGGGGTGGAAAAGAGCTCCGGGATCGTCGAATCCCACCTGTGACCGATCACCACCTTGCCCTCAGCCCAGAGGACTGAGTGCCACCTCCAGGAATCCTTGGGACACCTCCAGGGATGGGCACTCCAACCCTCCCTGGGCAGTTCCCATTCCTGAGCCCCCTTTCCATGGGGAAATTCCTGCTGCTGTCCAAGTTGAGCCTCCCCTGGCCCAGCCTGAGGCCGTTCCCTCTCCTCCTGTCCCTGTGCCCTGGGAGCAGAGCCCAAATCCCCCCCGGCTGTCCCCTCCTGGCAGGGACTTGTGCAGAGCCAGAAATTCCCCCTGAGCCTCCTTTGCTCCAGGCTGAGCCCCTTTCCCAGCTCCCTCAGAATTCTCCAGCCCCTTTCCCAGCTCCCTCAGGATTCTCCAGCCCTTTCCCAGCTCCCTCAGGATTCTCCAGCCCTTTCCCAGCTCCCTCAGGATTCTCCAGCCCTTTCCCAGCTCCCTCAGGATTCTCCAGCCCCTTGCCCAGCTCCCTCAGGATTCTCCAGCCCTTTCCCAGCTCCATTCCCTTCCCTGGACACACTCCAGTCCCTCAATGTCCACAGCACTCGGCCAGCAGAGCCATCATCCAGCAGATTAAAATTAACCTGCACTTCCAAAATCATTCATGCCTTTCCCACCCTGTACTCCTTTCTCTGTTCCTTCCATCTGATTCCTCCCCCTCCAACAGCTCCTGGGCGTGGAGCTGGGATGAGCTGGATGTCACTGTCGTGTTAGGGAGAGAAATGTCACTGTGCCCAGAGCACAGCTGAGCAGCAGGCAGCAAGTGGGAATTTGCTAAATTAGCTCATCAGCCTCACTCCTCTGTCACTTGTGCTCCTGCGTGTGCTGTGAGAACAGGAGGGCTGGTGGGAACACGCCATGAACCTTCTGGGGATGATAAAAATATGGAAAAGCCCCCAAAAAAGAAGCACGGAGGAAGTGTATGCAAATGGCTCTGAAAGAGGACAACGATTAGATGATTTTATGTCTTTATATAGCACAGTGTTGCCCAATAAAGACCAACCACACTTCGCTTTTCAGCTTCACCGTAGCCAGCAGTGACATTCAGACTTCTGCATTAAAATATTCCTTAAATAAGAGAAATAAAAATTCCTAAATAAGATGCTTAGTGGGGTTCTGCAGTGTCGTGTCATGTACGTGGTTCTCCAGGCACCTGCAGGCCTGGTGTGTCAGGAAATTGCTCCCTCATGCAGGTTTGGAAGTGCTCTGCTGAGCCTGTTGATTTATTTACCATGTTCTCCCCCTTCACAGGCAGATTAGGCAGTTCAAAGGTTAAACTACTTAGAATCTGACTTTTCACACCGGATTATTTCACGCTTTGCTGCACCCATTTGCCCTGCAACAGCTTTGTTAAGAGTTTCTGCTGGACTCAAGCAATCGCAGGTCCCAAATGGAAAAACAGGGATACAAATATCCCTGTGTCCTGCTGGTTAAAGTTTTTGCCATCCTAAACCAGCCCAATGTAAAAACTGCTCTATTTTCTCATGTTTTCATAATATTGCCATCCCAAAGATTGTTGACTCCTGTTTGCCGGAGGTGTGAAGTGTTTCTCCTCTGGAGAGCCAGGAATCATTTCCCAACATAAACACAAAAACTCTCCTTGTCATAAACCACTTATAGTATTTACCCAAGGTTAATTTATTTCAAATTAACTGCAGGAAATGCTGGCGGGATCCAAGTGATGTCTGCAGCTCTGATCAGAGATAACAGCAGAATAAACAAATAAAACAATTTATCCCCAAGGAAGGCTGCAGCACCTCCTCCTGCCAGATCACTCTGATTCAGCAGCTGAGAATCCACAATTACTTCTTACCTTGTACCTCTTTTCCAGACCAATGAGTCTGGAATTTTTTCCAAACCAGGAAGCATTTCCTTTTAAAATTATGGATGACACAAATAAATCAGGGGCAGACTCATTTATCATGGTTTATCCCGTGTTTCCTTGAGGCTGCACAGCCAGAAATGACAAACACTTCATGCAGCATAAAGTCTGACTGAAAACACTGGGAAACAGCAGGAGGAAAAGGATTTTTGTGTAAAATCTGAAGGCCCAGATTTGGCTTTTAGTCTTTGATTCCCAGTACCAATGAGTGACTGACCAAAGGGTAATTGCTTCCTGTGCTTCACAATCTCCTGAGCTTCAGGTGCTGCCAAAACTGAGCTCCCGTGACTATTTCTGCAATAATTGAATGAAATTCAGTGTAATCCCCATTTAGTGAATGAGGGCTTCAGACTTTACCCTGGGATAAGTCTGCCTATGAGCAAATGCCAAGAAGAACTTGATACACTGGAAGGTTTATTCAGGTTTAAACCACAATAATTTGCTCAAGTGCCTACATCAAATCCATTCTTAATTTCCTGTCCTCATATAAAAAACAACTAAGAACTTCAGGTTGCTAACATACAATTTAGTATTTTAATTTTACAGGAGAAAATACCCCCTTGTTGCCCTGTTAGTCTGTTGTCCCAAATAAAACAAGGATTTCTTTGTTGTTTTATTTCCTCACATTTTCATGCTCTTTTTTTTTCCAGTCCCTTGCATTTTATGTCTGTGCTTTGCCATGTAATGAGAAATAATTTGCTTCCAGGAAGTATCCAGCTTATTTCACCCTGGTCCCAGCATTCATTTACTATTGTTTTCTAAGGAAGTTGCTGCTTTCACATGTTTTGTGTGGATCAGGAGAGATTGGGATCTCATTCATTGGTTTCCTTTTTTTTTTTTTCATTAGGGGAAAAAACCCCTTCCCATAGCATCAGAGGTAAAAAATTAACACACTGTGCACACAATTTTGCAGCTGCAACAGGAAAATAAAGGTTGCCAAACAAAGCTTTTGTTTAAACAACTGACAGACATCCATAATTATCCTCAGTGCTGAGAATGAGGACACAGAGAAAAAGGGATGGGGAAGATGTGAGCAGGGCACAGAAATCACTCTGGAGTATTTGCTGGGAGAATAATTTTGTTTCCTAAGGATAAAAACCTCAATCACATCAAGTAAAAAAAGTACTTGAAGCTCCCCTGTTTATTCATCCCTTTTGTTTGGGTTTATTCATTTTCTCTATAATATCTCTTGTAACTGGAGAGGGAAACAAACCCAGCCTTACGAACACAGCCTGTGCTATATTGTGACAGTGATGCTTAAGGAAAAGTTCCATAGAATACCTCTTTAACCAAGAGAATATTGATATTATTTGTAAATGTGCTGTAGCAGCATGTGAGGAGAACCTCATCATTTAATTGTCAGTTGCCACATCCATTTTCAATCCCTCAGAATTGTTCTGTGATTTGTAACAGAAAAAAGGGCAGCTTTAAGTGGGTTTTGCTCCTGGATGTACTTCAGCTACCTCTGTATCAATACCCTGATCTCATTCTGGTTTCTGCTGGGTAAACTCGATTTTACTCAATGAAAATGCTCCTAATTTTCATGAACAGGGATGGAAAAAAAGGCCCTGAATCCCCTCAGCAGAGAGGAAAACATTGGGACATGTTTTGCCACCTGTCTGGTCAAAGTCCATGGTCCTGTAGGGTCACTTCTGCCAGTCTGAGAAACAAGGTGAGAAGAGTCAGGCAGGATCTCGATGTTCTCTTATTTATTTACAGACTCTTCCATCTTCCTGGACACATCATGGAAAAAAAAATGATGGGAGGCTCCTTCTGAGAAAAGTGCCCCTGGCACAAGCTCTGTGTTTACATTCTGCCTGGCTGGGACCTTCCAGGATTGCTCACAGCTTCTTCTCTGCCCTTTTACTTCCCCTACAAAGCTCAGATTTGCCAAGTTTGCCCAGCTCTGATCAGGTACCATCATCATCTGAGTGTTTTTGGGGGATTATCAAAGCCTGAAGGGGATTCATTCCACCTACACATTTTAGAGGATTTTATCTCCTATGAGTCTAAGCAGAATTTGACCATCACCTCATTCTTGACATGCATCCATTTCGACACGTCCAAATTTATTTGTAACTGAAATATTTCAGGTGTGAGAGGTAAAATAAACAGAGTGGAGATGTCCAGCTGTGGGCAGGGTGACAGAATGTCACTGAGCAGGTTTCCACACAGCTCCACGTGGCAAGGCAGGAGGGCAGGGCTGCCTTTCGGGGCAATCCAGGTCAGCTGGAACCTCATCCAGGGCAATGAGGTAAATTCCAACCCTTGGGATGGTGAAATCCTGCTTTTCCCTACAACTCTGGAGACAGAGCTTTTCTCCCACTCCAGGTGTTCTGGGAGTGCACCCTGGCAGGGATGAATCCCTGTGGGCTGTATCAGACAGAGATTTCCAGCACACCTCAGGATTCCCCCTGCTCAGCACTCACAGGGACAAATCTGGAATGTTCTGTCCTGTTTGGGGACCCTGATGCCAGAGAGAGAATGAAGAAGCAGAGGTGGTTGCCAGGCTGCTGAGCTCAGCTGGATGAAGTGTCCCAGCAGAATGTGGACATCAAAATAAAAGCTCTTCTCAAGTAAAATCTGCCATGGGAGGTGTGAGGAATCCTCAGGGAAATGGGGGGCAAAGCACCCAGGGGTGACCTGGCTCCTATGGGGAACCTGCACTAAGTCACATTTTTAGTCACTCCATAGAGGTTTCCCTCCTCAGCAGCAAAATTCCCAGGCAGCTTCCCACAACTTGACTGATGGTCCAATTAGACAATAATTAGGTGAGGAAAATTTTCATTATTAAATCACTCCATTATATCTAATTACAGTAAAGATATGTGTACACTGTGGTTTTTGCTGAATTACTGGGTTTGACTTACAACTGAGGCAACACTAGGGCAGGAACACCCTTCCAAGCAGGATTCCTAGGGAGCAGATTCCTTGGACACACTGCAGTGAGGAGGTGATTTTCTCTCTGCAAGCAACACAATTAATACGCAATATAAACTTACATATTATAATTAATATAATAGGAAAACAAGTAAGTACTGGCAGTGCTCCATTAAAAAAATAAAAATAATTATTGATCCTCTGCTCAGTCTGGGGGCACTGACAGCAAAAGTCAGATGGGTGACAGCAAGAAAATTCTAAATTTTCAATTGCTTCATTTCTGTGAAGAAAAATAATCCTATTTTCACAGCCACACTTCTCACCCAAATTACCCAGTTATGAAGAATAGTTGATGTTTCAGTCTTTGGGCAGAACTCAGAGCTGACAATAGAGGCAGTGCTAGCTGGGAATGAATGACAAGCAGTAAGGAAGACTCTGCTAACAGGAGGGGTTGGAATAATAAATAGCACAGCTCAGCTGGCCACTTTAGGCTACCAAAGAGGATTCCCCGAGCCTGAGTCCTGCCCTGACACCCTGCGTGATAAGAGGTGGCAGACAGGCAGATATTTCATAAAATATCACCAAGAATTTTCTAATTCAAAACACCAGTTTGTCAAAAATAAATAAATAAAAAACCCCCAACGGAATGCAAATCAAAACTATTAAAATATTTCAAAGGTAATTTATGAATTAAGAAAAGAGTAGGGTTTAATGCAGAATGCTAATATTCTTATATCACTTCTTGCTCTGACACTGATGGATTCTGCAGTTTTCAAACTATACCATTTATATATTTAATGGAGAAAAAGAATCACATGGGTTGTGTAAATACTTTCATTTTGTCATGAGCCTGTGGGATTTTTTAATTAAGTTTTAATGATCCCAATAATCTCACCTGCAGCTTCCACCCACCACGATGGGCCGGGAGCCCATTTAAGCCTCAGCTCTGGGACTGGGCTTTTGGCTTCAGGTTTGTCTTTGCTTCTGGCTTTAGGAAGGACTTGGGATGTTTTTTGCTGTTGTCTCCTTTTGCTCCGTCCAGTGCTCCTGGGTTGTCTCTTTGTCACTCACAGTGGCTGGGAATGCTAAGGGACCCTTTGGTTCAGGCACTGCTGTGCTGGGTTATCCTTGACTCCCTGTCCTTGGAAAGGATAATTCCATCTTCAATGGCTCTCTGTCTTCATTCCCATTTAGCTGGTAATAATCTGAAATATGGGAAATTTTTATAGGAATAATGCCTTTCTTCTGTTTCTGTGCTTAGCCTGGAAAACTGCAGCTCTGACTTGGGTGTGTTTATGCCATTGACACGGATTTTTTCAGTCGGAGGAAGAGCAAACATTCCCAAAGAAAATGAAAGTGTGGGATTTCCATACAGGATTTTCACATAAGGTAACAAAGTTACTAGGAGTGCCCCTGGAAACAGCAAGAGAATAACATTCTTGCTTTCATCTCTGAGAAATATGGGTCTGGAAAACATCTCCCTCTGTCTTCTCCCAAAAAAAATTTCAGCTGGGTCTAAGTATGAGCACAGGAGTAATTATGGGTCCTTATGTTATGATTTTTAGCCTATACAAAATTAGGGGATGTTTTGTAACAAAATTTCTTTTGGCATCCCTTGTTCTACAGTTCTTCACTGCAATGCTGCTGTAGTAAACGCTCAGAGATAAAATGTTTCTTCCTGGGCCCAGCCTTGCATAGCTGCTGGATTTTGGGAATTCCTCAGCTGGAGCCCCAGCTCGGGGCATTTCAGCTGCTCCTGCAGCACCTCTTGGTATCAGTATTCAAATATACAACCATTCAAATTCCCAGTGTATGCACCGAGGAGTGATAAGAACCCTCTCCTTGCATACCAAAGAGGAGTTTGCTGCAACCCTTCTGAGTTCTCAGAGCCAGATGAGAGGGAAAAAAAAAAAAAAACCTCTGGGAAGCACATGTGGAATAATCATCAACCAGCCAGCCTCTGGAGAGAATGGAGAGCCAATGAAGAAGAGAGCACAGGGGCAAGTTGAAAATTAACTCCAGGGTTGGCTCCACCTCTTAACCAGCAAAGGGTGCTCTCAAATTTATTTGTAAGGAAACCTGGTGACCCCCCTGGAGCTCTATATCCATGTGATTTTTATTCTCTGTGATGTTGGTGGGTTGTTAGGCTGTGGGAGGCTCTGCTGAGGGAGCAGCGAAGATTTGGAGTGCCCGGTGGCAGCGATGAATGGGCTGAAGGTGACAGCCCTGGGGCGTCTCTCCAAGCAGCTGAAAACCCTCCGGGCTGTGCCAGCACGGCCCTGCAGCCTGGCTGCCTGCTCCAGGAAAACCACCAGGAAAGCTGCCTGTAAGTCACTTCATCTCATCCAAATCGGTGAAAAATGGGAGATGCTGAGGTGGGAAGAGAGCCGATGTGGTTGAGTGTTGTTCTTATTTAGTAGCGAATTAAAAAGGGGGATTTGGGAATGTGGCTGGAAGATTGAAGGAAAAAGAGTGGCTAGAATGAAAGAAATGAAAATATTTTGTGGAATTTCAGGGTTCCACCTTGTTCTTTGTTTCTGCTGTCAGTGGCACTGGGTGTTTTGTGACTCCAACCTGTGACAAAAAACAATTATTACTTGGAAGGTTTGGCTGCTTTCTATGAGAACTGTTCATGAGCATAATTCAAAACACATTTAGCACAAATTGATTCCGACTTGGAATTTCATAGCCACTGCAATGTTTGATTTGGAAAATGAGGCCTAGAACAAGCCACAAACCCCTCCAAATGTGCTGTACAGACCTCCAATAAATCACTTTGAGGTGCACGATACTCCTGGAGGATGTTAAAGATTTAGTTATTTAAAATACTGATTAACTTACTTTCAGATAAGATGAGCCAGCCAAAGATTGTGTCTACTCGCTGCTGTGCAGATAATGTCAGCTGGAGAATAGTAGAGAGTAATTTTTTACAGCTAGAAAAACCTTTTGTTTCTTATTTTTTCCTCTGTAAATTTATTCAGCATAGTAACTTCTCTCAAAGAACAGAGCTGGGTTTCTCCTTGAACATTTCAAAAAGCTAAGAGGAGATCCCATTCCAAGAAGAGATCAGACCAGTTTGTTCCATCCAAGGACTGCTGCTGATTGAATGAGCCACAACTGGTATCTATTTTCACTCACATTCCTCTTTTCAGTTTAAAGATAGATACTGTTTATTCCTTCAACCTTTCTCTTCTCTGTGCCATTCGTGCAGGAAATGCCAAAACAAACTGATTTGGGAAAACCCTTTCTTTGGAATGGCTGTTTTTGGCAGGCAGGGAGTGAACAGGAGCTCTAGTGAGACAGCCTGGGGGTTACTCCACAGTTACTCACACCAGCCTTAAACAACTCAAAGGCTGACAGTTTCTGGAGCTTCTGGATTCCCCTTGTGACACTGCAAGGACAAAGGGCTTTTCCTGCAGGAACACTGAGGAGGATTGTGGCATGGATGTCAAAATTCCAGTGGTGTGGAGGACCAGGGAGTGTCTGTGCCAAGCTCTGAGGTATGTTGTAATGACACACAGAGGTGGAGGTTTCAGACATTCATTTTTTAGAATAATTCCTGGAAATGCCCTCCCTGGGGATTTTAAAGCCTAATTTAATAATTATTACCAGAACAGGCCTGAATGGCTTTTTCCTTTCTTGCCCTTTTAGAAGTAGTTACAAGAAAAGCAGAATTCTTTAAGTTTAAGGGCTTTTTCTCAAAGAATTGTACAATTCCTGCAGAGCCACACAATCCAGGTGTGCCATCTCCAGGCCAGCACATACAACTGCAGTGCCTCCCCAAATTATCCAGGAGTTCTCTTCCAAGCCCTAAGCCTGCATGCATAATTTCAGCAAATGTTTTTTATACGGGAGAAGATAAAACCTCTGTTTGCTTTACCTCGCCAGCTGGAATTACCTCCCCCTTATCTGGGCTCAGCCACTGCCTCCTCAGCCAGGCTCCTATCTCAGCCAAACACTGTGGAGGCAGAGGAAAACTCAGCATTTCCCAATCTGCTGCTGCTCCCCTGTCGAGCTGGGAGCACCCTGTCAGCTACATCTGTTTGATAAAAACCTCTGGGCTGTTTATCAATAAACTGGCCTAAATCACAGCCCCCATCTGACATCAATTCAGCAGAACTTTCAGCACCTTGTCACGATGGGCCTGAGCCAACCAGCAGCGTTATCCTGCAAAATCTTGATTCAGACAAAAAAAAAAAAGCTTCAAGGAAATCAACCTGTCTTGGATTTCCTCTGCAATACTCAGTCCCAGTAGCTGAAGCAGAGCTGTGGTGCTTTTAAGTTTAAAGTAGTTCTTTACTGAGTTTCAGCAACATGTGTATTTTATTTTCTCATTCAGAATGTATTGCTGTGGCAAACAGAGCCTTATTTCCTTCCCCTGGGTGGGGTTCTCAGCTCTTCTCTCCACCCTGTCTGCCCTGGTTTATCTCATTTGTAAAGAAATCAAAGCACTTGATTCAACAGGTATTTTTCTTTTTAAAGATTAAAACCTTTATTTTCATCTGGATCTTGATTCCCACCCTGAAGCTTTTGATGCTTGCATCAATCCTAAATAGATTTTTTAAGAACTACTTCAAAAGCTGCAATTAATTATAGAAAATTATTCCAAAGATTGGGACTATTTTGATGGCTCTATATATATGAGTAAAGTGGGGAAAAAACCACAGGCAAATGTAAGAATCCCCCAAACATTATAAAATTTAATGCAGCATAACTGTGTCTGATGGGGATTTAAAAAAAAAAACAAATAAATCAGGCACAGATTGTCTGTTTGTGGCAGATCCCTTTTCACAGGTGATTCACATCTTGGTCGAGCTTTTTGTATGGCAAAATTGAGTTTAACTGCTCTGACAGTACCAGAGAGGGGTGTGTGACAAAGGCAAACACAGCCCAGGCCCTTCCCTGTGAGCAAAGGGTGCAAACTGCACACTTCTAATTCTCACCTTTTTTAAAATTAACTTTGGCCATTTGAAAACTGGAAGGTGAGGTTTCTATTCCTCCTCCCACACAGATTCCGCATCACTTGAGCTCATCCCTCGGGCTCTTCCCTTTCTGGTTGTGGAAACCACTCTGGGGTCAGGAACAAGAGAGAGCCCAGCTGGAACCTCCCAGATGGCCCAGAAATGTAACAATTTGGGGCAAACAACAGGGATATTGTCATCCTGGCTGCTGCTGCTCTCTCCAGCTCTTGCTGCATGAGAGCTGTGTCTCTCTTGCATAAATCACCATCCCGAGCTACAGATTTATGCAAGAGAGGCCAAGGGAAAACTGTTTCTGGAATAGTCTGGAAAAGAAGATTTTGGCTATGTTGGTTAAGAGCTGGGAAAAAGGTTTAGGGCTTAGGATTCCTTTTTGCACAGGTAGTTTTGTCTTTCTGTCTGTAGATTCCAAACCATCTCCCTGCCACTGAGATCCTATTTTAAGGGTTTTCTTTGAAGAATTTTTAAAAAATTCTAGAGTTTTACTGAACTTCATGCTCAGGAAGAAGTAGCATGTGCATGTGAAAAACTTGATGGGATTCTGCAAGGAAACAAAAGTGTTGCAGATCTAAGTTTTTTCTCTTTAGTTTTGTTCCTTGTCATTTCCAAGAATGTGCTGTAAACTTCCTTTTTTGCTGTTCAGCCCACAAGAAGTGACTTCTCTGTTCAGCTAGTGAAAAGCTCTAAAAAAACTTCATGCTTTTCAAAACCTTGCAGGACCAAACCACCAAAAAGCTCCATGAAGTTGGGTTGTCTTAATGGCACAGTGTAAAGCAGTGGAATTTGAGGCTTTTTATTTCATCAGCTTTAACATATAGAAAAGAGATGGTTGTAATTTTCTGTGATTTTCTACAATTAAAGAACCAGGTCTAGATGTAATTTCTAAGCTGCCTAAGGTTCTCAGTTGTATTTAGAGGATGCATCCTGGAGAATGGAAAGAGGGAGAATGGTGGAGGGATGACAGTAATTTGTTGGTAGATGAGAATAACCTCTCATATCTCTTGTTTATCCTGAATACGAAACACCTGAAGCCCATCTGAGCTGTCCCGATGACCAGGAGTTGCCTGTTGTCCATCAGTGGCTCCAGCAAGACACGTCTGTGCTAAAGAGTTGCCTAACCATGATCAATAGGCTGTTAAACTGTGATTAAACCTGACTGAATCAGGATGTTTATGGGCAGCAGGTCTTTTCCATTTCATTGATTAATTGATTAACCATCTTTTTAAGCTACAGGAAGGATTCTGTTGAGAATAGTAAAAAATGTGGGAGTTGAACCAAAAATTTATTTTGCTTGCAATTGAATCTTGCTGCACAACAAAGACTCTACAGGGAGGAAGTAAAATGGAATTTAAACCCAGTTTAACATCCTGACATCAGAAGCTGTGTTTGTACATCTCCTGATGATCTGTTTGTGATCATGCAGCCACTCAAAGCAAATTGTTGGCCAGATTTCAGCCTGCCCTTACTCAACTCAGGAGTACTTTAAACATGTTATACTGTGAATGCAATGGAAACTTCTTACACAATGTTGGTAAAACAGGGCAAACACTTCTTGGTTGAGTCTGGTTGAGTATCAGTATTCATATCAGTAAAACATTCTCAATTTTATGTCAGGTTCCTTGTGAAAACTCAAAAGTACTCATCCTAACAAGATTTAAAAAAAAAATCCCCAAAGATAAATACAGATTTTCAGAATTATTTTAAGAGAGTAACCAACCAAGATGAAGGTCAGGAGCTGAGGGTGGTGTTCTGCTCCTGGCTGCCCAAGAAAACTGGCAAAAATTAGAGCTCTTCCTTTATCTCTGTGCTTTCACTGATACTTTCAGCTTTTTACAGGCGTTTCCTTTATTTACATTTATTTTTTTGCTATGTGTTCCTTACTAGCAGCTGGAACAGGAGTGACAAAGGTTTTAACCAATTTCATTGAGATTTCTCTGCCTCAGGAAGTGTCAGGTGAATACTGAGTTGAGGTGACACTTTCACATCCAAGGTGGGACTATTTTGGCCTCTTGACTTTGTGACAGCCAACAAAAGTAAACATAACATTAACTTTTCATAACTTTTCCAGATGTGACTTGGAGAGGGACTCGCTGTGCCAGGGCCACCACCTCTGTGCATTTTTTGGTGTGAGGGAATAAATACTTTTTTGGCATTAGGGAATCAGTTGGTGTGAGGAGAAATACTTTGGTGTGAGGAGAAATACTTTGGTGTGAGGGAATAAATACTATTTTGGTGTGAGGGGATGCACTTTTGATGCAAGGGGTTGCTTTTTGGGGTGAGGCGATGCTCATTTGGTGTGAGTGGATACACTCGATGTGAAGGAATCACTTTTGGTGTGAGGGAATAAATACTCTCTTGGTGTGAGGGAAAACACTTGATGTGAGGAGAAATGCTTTGGTGTGAGGGAGTAAATACTATTTTGGTGTGAGGGGACCTTTTTGGGCGAGGCAATCTTTTGAGGGGATGTACTCAGTGCAAAGGAATCACTTTTGGTGTGAGGGAATAAATACTCTTAAAGTGAGGGAAAACACTTGATGTGAGGAGAAATGCTTTGGTGTGAGGGAGTAAATACTATTTTGGTGTGAGGGTTCACTTTTTTGGGTGAGGCAGTCTTTTGAGGAGACGTACTCGGTGCGAAGGAATCACTTTTGGTGTGAGGGAATAAATACTCTCTTGATATGAGGGAAAACACTTGATGTGAGGAGAAATGCTTTGGTGTGAGGGTGTAAATACTATTTTGGTTTTGGTGTGAGGGGACACTTTTTGGGTGAGGCAATATTTTGACAGGACGTACTCGGTGCCAAGGAATCACTTTTGACGTGAGGGGCCACACTTGGTGTGAGGGGACGCACTTTTGACAGGGCATAGACCCACCCTGAGCACGAGAAATGACAGACCCCACCCCGCAGGGAGCTGCTGCCGCTGCCCCGCGGTGTCACAGCAGGAGGAGCCGCCAGGGCAGTCCCAGCCCGCCCCCGGGGCCATGGCGGGGAGGCCGTGCCGGAAGAGGCCGCCCCGGGCCGGGCCGGGCTGGGCGGCGGCTCCGCGGTCTCCGCCGCGATGCTGCCGCTGCTCCGCCGCGCTTGGGCGGCCGCCGTCGCCTCATCCTCATCGTCCTCATCCTCCTCCTCACAGCAGGGCAGCCGCTGGTGCAGCCTGGCGCCTGTTGCTCCTACCGCCTGCGAGACGCCCGTGAGTGCCGCTCTCCCTCAGCCCCCTCAGCCCGCCCTGCCTCTGTCCCGCCATCGCTGCCAAACTTTGTGTAGGAGCCTCAGGGACGCCGAGCTTTGCCTGCCTTTGTCCTCGGCTGAAACATCAGGAAGTGGCAGTGTTTTAAGTAGAGGGAATGTCTTGCGCCGCCTTTGCCTGAGTTGACCTTATTGGAGCTCCATAAAGTTTGCTCCTCACTAGGGAAACGGGGGTGGGGTGAAAGTTGTTCGGTCGCCCCTCGTGTGAGTGGTTTGAAGGTGTAATTTATTTTTAATTCCTCCTTTAAAAGACCCTGAGCAGTCGTATCTAGTGAAGCAGCCTGTAGAGTGATGCTCAAAGCATCACAATTTGGGGTTCAGCAGAGGGACACGACACCAAAACCTGTGTGTGGGTCACTGGGTGAACAGGTCCACACAGGTGGCAGTTCTGGTTTTAAGCAGAATAAAGTCCTCTGGAAACCATTTATTTACCTATCCTGCTTGTGCCAATTCGAGGGGCCCAAGCTGCCCCCAAAATCGCCGTGTTTGGGTTTTACAGGTATGGGATCAGCAGGACCCGTCTGCACAAAGCAGTGTTGGTCAGGGTTGGTGTGGCTGCTGCAGGAGCTCTGAACCCTGCTTTGAGGAGTAACCCCTGTGCTTGTGTTGCCTTCTAGAGAATGTTTTGCTTCCCAGTGGGAATTATCCCATGTGTGGAGTGCTCCCAGCTCAGCTGATGGTGCTGGTGTGTAAAGAAAACTGTAAAACAAAGCCACCTTAAAATCTGGCAATAATAGGAAAACATTCTCTTTTTCTGGGAAATAAGGGGACAATTTCCTTGCAGAGCATTCTGCAAAGGCAGAAAGGTACTGACTGACATGATTCTATGTCAAAATACTGCGCTTCCCTGTGTGGCTTTGAGTCATGCAAGTGGAATGTTTTATTTTTCTTTTGCTTTCCTGGGCACCAGCTGACTCGAATTAGCCTTTGGTGACACAGCACCTTCCCTTGCCAGAAAGTTCTGTATCCTGCACCAGAGCCTGACTCTCCTCCTCATCTTGCAGTGCATCCGCTGTGGCAGAGCCCGCTGACAATTCCCGGAGGCACCCGCCAGTCTCCCATTAACATCCAGTGGAGGGACAGTGTTTATGATCCCTTCCTGAAGCCTCTGAAAATCAGCTACGACCCCACCACCTGCCTTCACATCTGGAACAATGGCTACTCCTTCCTGGTGGAGTTTGATGATTCTACTGATAAATCAAGTAAGCAAAAACTCAGGAAGAGAAAATCTATTTAAGGTCTCGTTAATGCTGAGAGAGGAGAAATACTTGTGTGGTGTAAGAACTGATGTTGAAAATGAATGCACGGTAAAAAAATGCTGGGTTTACAGTGGTGGGAATTATGATGAAGAAATTCTATACAGACTTCACATTTACAGTGTTTTTATTACCATGGGCATTGTGCACAAATCCCCTGCTGTATGTTGAAACTCCTTTCACAAGCCTCAGTGCCCTGTCTTGTAGGTTTTGTAATAAACTTCACCCACATGAGTCAATCTTCAGTCATTTATATGTGTACCTACTCAATTTGAAACCTGCTCTTTATTGAAGTTATCTGCCACTTATCTTTTGTGGTGTTAATAGAGATATTTAATGCACTTGAAATAATCAGCAGCCACATGAGTTGCAATTGGAAAGCACACACACTTATCTCCGTGGGGCTTTAGGGAATGAAATAACACTGAGCTCTGCCCTCAGGGAGCAGGTGTGTGTCCCTGTTGTTTCAGGGGAAGCAGGAGTGCATGGAAAATCCAACCGTGCATTCTGGCAATTTCATGTGAATAAACCTCTGACCAGAGCAGCTCAGCCTTTTCAAAGGCTCAACAGAGTAAAAAAAAATTGACTTAAAATCGAGATATTGCTCCCAAATCCCAGATTGTCTGTCCACTGTCCCTTCTAAAAGCTGCCTTTACCAAAGGATATTGCAGAATATGAAGATATTTTGTAAGGTCAGGTGAGCTGGTAGCAATTGGTCAGGGCTGTTGTGAAGCACATGATTGCCCAGCTTGTCCTGCAGGGAAAAACTGAAGGACCCTAAGCAAGTTTGAACCTGTTGGATTGGATTCATTTATGTTTAAAGTGGCTGCTCACCATGAGAGCTCCTCCAGCTTCCTGTGGGATTTAGCAATGCCCTTGGGGAGGGAGCCTTTGGTACACAAACAAACACTTTGTCTTCACAACACCAATATTTCTGGCTGATGTTTGGAAAGAGGCTGATAAAACACTGCAGCAAAAACAAGTGGTGGTGAAATGCAGGGAGCTTGTGGGATATTTGGGGCTTGTTTTGTTTTTCTTGTTTCTAGCTGTTCACTTGGAATATCCATTTCTGAGAGGGAATAATCCATTTCCAAGAGGGAATATCCTTGCCTTTGTCATTTAAGCACTAATATCATGAAGAAGCTCATTTAAGCCCTAATATCATGAAGGTAACATCACTTGTTACCTCAGCAGTGATTTTAATTTACTAACTTTAGATTTGCTTTGCTTTTCACTGAACAGCCTCTTGCTTTGTAAGCCACACCCCACTATCTGTTGAGGATAAGATCCTGAAAAGTGTTTAGTGGGTAACAAAGTTGGATGTTTTTCTTCAAGAATTGATGTGACAAAGGGGAATTGCCTGTAGGGGGTTCAGAAATATGCAATTTTAATTGCACAGGAGCAGTTTTTGTGGCATAAAGGCAAGGTGGAATCATCAGGCCTTTGAGGCTGGTGCTCACTTCTGCAAGATCCTTACCTGCTTTGTCTGTATGACTTTCCTTGAGGTAAATCTTCCCCTGTGAGCATTTGCTGCCTTTTCATCATCCTCATCTTCCTCAAATGAATTCAAGTCCATGAAGAGTATGATGGCATCAAATAATCAGTGACAGGGCCCCAAAATGACAAGAAGCCACAGATAGTGAGGTGTTGCTGTATAACCCCCAGTTTTCAGGTGCCTGCCTCTCTCCTCCACCTTTCTCTCTTTACTCTTGCTGTTTCTGGTTTTTCTCACTGCCAGCTTCTGTCTAACAATCATAGAAATCCAGAGAAGAAGCTTGGGAACAAACAAAAGCACCACAGTTGAAACAGAAGATGAAAAGACACCCAGGATAGACAAAAATGCCTGAATCCTGAGATGGGGTTTGCAAGACTGGGGCTAAAGCTGAAGGTAGAGCAGGAGGAAGAAGAGGGTGAGGGGAAGGTATGTACAGCTTGTGCTGTCTGTGTGTGGTGCCATCAGAAAGGAGGCTGAAACAGAGCCAGGGCTGCAAGAAAAACTGATGTGATTCTTGTTGTTAGAGCTCCTTAACTTCTGGTTTGTTTTGAAATTGTCAAGATTGTAATTTGAGAAGAAGTGCTTCTAAGGGGGCTGGAGCTCCTGTTTGTTTCCTGTCACTTTCTGGTGGCCACTGCAGGAGCCTGAGTCTCTCCATATGTGTGTCTGTGCCTGAAGTTACTCATGAGGCAAATATTCAGGTGGATGTGGTTGTTAACACAAATTTGTAGTCACTTGTGGGTTTGCATCATCACATACTCAGGACTGGATCGTGTTAGAGCACAGAAACTTCACTTCTGAGAGACTTGGCTGTGTGACCTCCTCCAGCACAGAATCCCAGCATGGTTTGGGTGGGAAGGACCTTAAAGTTCATCCTGTTGCACCCCCTGCCATGGACAGGACATCCTCCACTATCCCAGGGTGCTCCAAACCCTTTCCAACCTGCCTTGGACACTTCCAGGGATGGGGCATTGTGATTTTCCAGTGATGGTCAGTATTGCATTCATGCCCAGAGCTCAGCAGCAGGGGATGAAATTATGAAATTAATTCAATGTCACTTTGCACAGCACATTTTAATTTATTCCTTTATCACAGACAGGTCTGTCTGGGTAGGATTTCAACCTGCTGGCTGGCTTTCAGGAAAAAAAAATATACAAGAAAATCTCTTAATACCTCTCATTGTTTTCTCCTTAGCATGGAAGTGATTAACTTATTTCCAAAAGCAGTGTTGGGATTAGGTGCTTTATACCAAGGCTTGCTGTAAAACTTCCCCATGTCCTACAGTTCAGTAAAACTCAGCAGATGCTGATGGTTTAGTGCTGGATGAACACTTGGAAAATCTCTTCTCCAGCCTAAAGGATTCCCTGATTCCATAAGTGTAATTAGCCCTTGGGAAGTAATTAGGGTTTCTCATTTACCAGATGCTCTGATATCATAATTAACAAGATGACTTTGCAGGATGGTTTTGGTCCAGGTAGGAGGGAATGAGTGGAAGCAGAAAGCTGGCATGGACTTCTTCATTGTGTTTGCAGAGGGATGGGAGGCCTTTTTAAATCAGAACAGGCTGAAGCTTTACCTTGAAAAGGCATTAAATCTTTGAGAAACTTGCCCAGTGGCAGACTGGATGTTTAAATCCTTCATGAACAGCTTGTAAGCACAACAAAACATATTTCTGGCTGACCTTTGCTTGTGCAGTCTGGAAGCTGTGCTGAAGCAGAGTAAGATGTTTGTTTTTGTAGCTTGCAGGAGACTTGAAGGTTTGACTCAATACTCTGATTTGTCTGGCAATATTTGCTTTTTGTAGTCTTGTCATGAGAAATGCCAATATTTTTCACAGATCTTGTGGGGATGTCATTGGATCATTTAATGGATGTGTCACTGCTGTGTCACCTGGTCAGGCAGTCCTGACACTCCTGCTCTGACAGAGGGGTGAGAATGAAACTCATCACTGTGACTGTGCCAAACTTGGTGTCAGCTGGGAAAACATTCCCTTGAGGGGAGATGGATGGGGAGACTTCAGCTCATCTCCAGTTTGATGCAGGGAAAACCAGGAATGTGTTAGCTTGAATAATTTGGTCATGGCAAAGTGTATGTAGGGCACTCTTTGAGTTGCTCCACCTGATACATTTTCCTAGGCATTTTTTTCCCAAGGATTTACTTTTCTGGCCAATTTTAAATCATATTTATTAACATGTGTGTCTTGTTTTGTTTTCTAGTCATCGTTGGAGGCCCCTTGGAAAACCAGTACAGGCTAAAGCAGTTCCACTTCCACTGGGGAGCTATCAACGACTGGGGCTCAGAGCACACAGTTGACTGCAAATTTTACCCAGCAGAGGTATGAGCTGAAATCCTGAACAATGCAAATACTTGTCTCAGGTGTGTCTGAGAGAACTCCCAAATTGAGGAATTGCAGTTTATTTTGAAGTGCTGCAGCTCATCTGCTGTTTTATTCCATAAAAATTCATCTTCACTGTGTTTTCTGCAGAAGAACAGCCTGAAAACTGGACATTGGCCCCATTACTGAAAATTAAAAATCACTTTGTTTATTGTTACTAAATCTTTCAGAGAAACAAAGCATATACTAAACACTCTTAAAAAGCATCACTTTCTTCTCTGTTTGCAACTGTTGAACAGTTACTAAAATAGCAAAACTTTGATGCTTAAGTAACTACTAAGGAAGAAAACGTCAAAAAAGGATGAAAATGTGAAATTGTGACAGCTTTGACCACAGCTCTTTGCCAAAGGAGAAGAATTTGTCAAGTGATGATGAGTTATTTTTAAGCAGAGTTTCTCTCCTGTTGGTGTGTTCATGGTGGTGCTGCCAGCTTGGCAAAATCCTCATTAACAGGGAGAATGTGACAAAGTTTTTGGGCATTTATTTATGACACAAACCCCCTCAATGTACTGGCTGTCAGCAGTGCAGAGGAAGATTGTTATGTGCAGGAGGATGTTCCTCAGGAGGACAGGGTGCTCTGCTCCTCCTGGGAAGAGAGGAAAGGGATGGAAGACTGAGCTTTGTCTGTGCCTTAGACCAGCATTTGAGGCAGACTCCCACAGACTAAATCCCTTTTACAGGTGGGAAATGCAGTGGGTCTTAACTATTGCTTAAAGCAAAAAACAAAACAGGAAGGGGAGGAGCATTATTTACCAAGAGCATTTTGTCCCTCATTTGTGGTTTCTGGTGTTTTTGCAGTGCCTCACCCTGCAAAGGAGCAAATGCAGGCAGGATCAGAAGTCCTGATCAGTTGTGGTGTCTGTGTCTTGATTTCTCCCTCATTCCTCTTTCAGCTCCATTTGGTGCACTGGAATGCTGTGGAGTACCCACTTTTGAGGAAGCTGTGATGGAAGGGAATGGCCTGGCTGTTATTGGAGTGTTCTTAAAGGTAATTTCATTCTGTGGGACCAGCTGTAATGGGGCCTTTCTATCTGCATTCTGTTAAAGCCAATTTAGGGCAATTAAGGGAAGGCTGAGAGGGGATCCCATCAATCCAGATAAATGTTTCAGGGGGTGTCAGAGGATGGTGCCAGTGACACGATGAGGAGCAATGGCAGAAACTAAAAATTGTGAAGAACTTTATGTTGAGGGTGGAACAGCTGCCCTGGGAGGGTGTGGAATCTCCCTGTCTGTAGACATTCCAAACCCACCTGGATGTGTTCCCCCAGGTGCCCCTGCTCCAGAATGAGATCTCCAGAACTCCCTTCCAACCCTAAATATTCTGTGATTGTTGTTATAAAAAAATCCTGAGGCTGATAAGTAGAAGTGATTGATTATTGATCAGCTCATTGATTGTCCAACCCCTCTTTGTCCCTGCAGCTGGGAGCACGGCACGAAGGGCTGCAGGCCCTGGTGGATGCCCTGCCAGCAGTCAGACACAAGGTCAGTGCTCTGAGGTGTCCCACCCATTGTCACCCAGCAGAAGGCACTTGGAGAACCACAAAACACTGAGAAAAGCTTTCTTCCTTAAATTTTACCGGGCTGGGCTGATTGATACCTTGAAGTGGGAAGGGAAGCTGATTTTTCAGGAGGAATTGGATATTTAAGCTTCCCAAACCTCTTGAAGAAACGCTGCTCTTGAGATTGTTTCCCCTAACAAGGACATGCTGGAAGTGGGGGTTTATTTGCTGTGGGATTAAGGTTTTTGATTTGTGTCTGATCTTTGAGGAGATTGTTTGCTTTTTTTATAAACACTGAATTTTCTGCTGGGGGAATGGGATCGTTCCTGGCAGACTCCTGCCAGGAGAGGGAGTGCTGAGTCTCTGAGAAAAGCAGTTCCTTCTTCCTGTGCCTTCCCTTCTGAAAGTACATGAAAAAACCACATCCGACCTCTTCAGCTTCTACTTTCATCCAGCTGAAGTCGCTGTGCCACTGCTTCTCACAGGAAGGAGTTTTAAAATCCAAATGAAACAAATTTTATATCAGAGCAATGACAATCTGCCAGATAAACACCAAACACGTCAGTTCAGTGCCAGAAGGCATCCCCAAATCTGAATATATATTTATTGTGACAATATAATAATTTACAGCATGTGCATTTAAAAGAAACTAAGCCATGATTCCCCAGTATATCCTGAAAATCCCCCTGGAGCAATGTTTGTTTGGGAAATCTGGGTTTTGAAGCTCCTGCATTGTCTGATATCCCACTTGTGGGACTGAACATTCTGGAGATAGGAATATTTGATTTAAATAAAACTTAATCCTCTTCCTGCTGCCTAAAATCACGTGGTGAAAGGTAAAACACTTTTTGTTTGCAGTCTTTTAAGGTTCTGGCACAGCTACCTGAACTTATTCCACCACTTACTCCATCTTTTTCATGGTTGCATCCAGCTCCCGTAAAGCCTTAGGCTGTTGATCCTTCTCACTCTTTGTTTCTCCTGCACTGAATTCCTAATGGCTTGTGGGGACAAATATTTCAATTTTGTCTGCTCAGCAGTTGCCCCTTACACCTCAAACCCAATTTTATACAAATCTGTGGGATTTAAAATTATTACATTGTTAATATTCCCAACACTCATGCACACACATAACACCTCAAGATCTTTTTCAACTTTCTGTCGGTTTTTTTCTCAAAACCCCATCCTTACAGATGTTTTTTCCTGCTGTTCAGGACACTGTGATCGAGTTTGATGACTTTGATCCCTCCTGTCTGATCCCTTCCTGCCCGGATTACTGGACCTACGCCGGCTCCTTGACCACTCCCCCCCTCACCGAGTCAGTCACGTGGATCATTAAGAAGAAGCCAATCGAGGTGGATGAGGATCAGGTAAATCTCAGTTTTCCTTTCAGATCAAACCTCTTGTTGCCACAGGGATGCTCAGAACCACTTTTTACCAGCGATTCTCTGTGAAAATGCAAAAATTCTCTGTTTTCACAGAGATCTGTGAGTGTTTCAACCCAGGATTTGGGGAGGAATTCTGACATAAACAGCCACTAATACTTAAAGACCTAAGACCTCCCCAAGATGTTTTTCCAGCTTTATTCGACTTTTCCATCTATTCTCAGGAGTTTTATCTTGATCTGTATACACAATTCTGGAAGCTGCCCCTTGAAAACTTGGGATTTTTAGGAACTTATTGAAATTTTCAGACTTTTGCTCTCCTTAGCATGATGCAGCCTTTTTTTGTGGAGGGAAGGGAAAAAGGGAAGACTTTGTGAGAAGGAGATTGTTAACAGAGAACTGCAGGCATAGTGTGGCACTCTTAAATTGAAATTTTTCTCCTTTTTTTCTTTCTTTCTTGGCTCTTTGCTCTCATAGCAGTGACTTATTATTGGAACGGCCTTGTGAGCATTAAAAGCTGATCTGCTGCTTTATTTTAATCCCAGTGAGAGAACAACTTGGGGATTGTTGGGGTTCCCTCTTTTCTGGCTGCCAGGGAGGCTGTAAATGGAGGTTGGATGAAGTATTTGAGTGGAAGTAGCTCTTTTAGGTGTGCCACATTTGGATTTAATTTCCCTAAGGATGGCAGGTGGCTGATGATTCTTCATGCTGGTTTGGATAACGAGACAATCTTTATAAAGATGTAGGTGCTGAAAGCACTGTGGGTCACCTTTGATT
This sequence comes from Acrocephalus arundinaceus, assembly GCA_021534815.1. Classification (NCBI taxonomy): domain Eukaryota; kingdom Metazoa; phylum Chordata; class Aves; order Passeriformes; family Sylviidae; genus Acrocephalus; species Acrocephalus arundinaceus. The sequence continues at coordinate 19,830,771 of JAJEOU010003008.1, read as the reverse complement.
TCACTTTCCTCTCCAAGAACAAACTGTCTTTTTGCCATGAGTTCCCAAAGTGGGGAATTCCTGGGAAGTGACAGGAGTGGCCCTTTGTGGTTCCCAGCTGGAGGCCTTTCGGACGCTGCTGTTCACGTCGGACGGGGAGGAGGAGAGGAGGATGGTGGACAACTTCCGCCCGCTGCAGCCGCTGATGAACCGCACGGTGCGCTCGTCCTTCCGCCCCCAGCTCAGCCCATAGCTGGCCCAGCGCCCTCAGCCCAGGCTGCACAGCATTTTCCATGGTTTTTCCTTCTATCCACGCCCTTTCCATGCCACTCCTCCTTGACTGTCACTAAAGGAGCTGGGGGGTTTTTTAGGGTTTTTTTAAAAGTGAATAATATTAACCTCTAACATAACAAATCCACTTGTTCCGAGGCAGGGGCTAACAAGGAATTATTAAGATAGTTAAAGATAAGGATGGGAGAGCTCATCCCCTGCTCCTTGTCTGAATAAGGATGGGAGAGCTCATCCCCTACTCCTTGTCTGAATAAGGATGGGAGAGCTCATCCCCTACTCCTTGTCTGAATAAGGATGGGAGAGCTCATCCCCTACTCCTTGTCTGAATAAGGATGGGAGAGCTCATCCCCTACTCCTTGTCTGAATAAGGATGGGAGAGCTCATCCCCTACTCCTTGTCTGAATAAGGATGGGAGAGCTCGTCCCCTGCTCCTTGTCTGAATTGATCTGTGTTTCTTGAAATGCTCGTTCAGTGCCTTGCATGAATTAATAATCCTGGGTAAAAGTTGCTAAGAAGGAGGAAGTGGGATGAAAAGGAAAATATCAGTGGTGATCAGGTCCTTTTGGGGGATTGTTTGATGTCTGGGAAGAGAGCTACCTTGTCTCAGAGACATTTTACCTTCTTCCTTTTTCCTTGGATGAGGAGAAGGACAAAAATGACTTCCAGGATCTCTTTCCATTGTGTTGGCTGCACATTCCATGTTTGATGTAGGTGCCACAGAATGCTCACTATACTACACCAGGAGCCAGAAGACTTTTCCTAAAACTTTTTAACAACTGTAGAAGCTTTTGGCTTTGGCAGCTTTTGCTTTCCTGTGTTAATAATGATCAGGAGAAGACAATTCACCAGTATCTCAAGACTGGCAAGAGCAGCAAATGAGGTGAAAATGTCCAGTTGATTCCCAGGAAACTGATCACATCAGAGGAAAGCAAGATCAGATAAACCCCAGCTGACCCTCCCAGTGGGATTAGGGGGGAAAAAACCCAAACTAATTCCTCAAACCTGTGCTAGGACAGTGTGGACAAAACAGCACTTGGAAAGGACTTGCAGTTCAGTAACTCACAGAGCACAGTGCTCTCTTCAAAGTTTTGCCTTGAGATGTATTTTCTTATAAAAACACTTACCCAGCTTCAGGACCAGTGGGACCAGTTTGTTTTTATTGCACCTTATGGTAACGAGGTCCAGTGGGGTTTGGGGTTGATTTGTGGACCAAGCAGAGCTGCTGTGTGAGCTGCCAGCTCTGAGCCTTTCCCAGGATCACTGACCTCTCACATCCTGCTGAACCTCATTTTCTCTCAGGCACCTTTCTCTCTGGCCTTTATGTTCTGCTGTGCTTAGCAGATTAAATTCATGCAGCAGATTTCTGATGAGGAGCAGCTCTGTCTGTGAACTCCCTGTGTGATCTCCATGGCTTGTGTCTTTTGAGGAGTCTTTGGAGGAATCTTTCCTCCCTCTCTGATTCCTGGTGGGATTCAGTGAAGCCATGACCTGGCTTGGCAATTCTAAATCCAGACCTTTGTTGTTTTTTTAAAGTCCAAGTGTTCAGTTTCAAAGCACCTTAACTCTTTTCAGTGTGACCCTGATGATTTTAGGAGTTTGAGATAATCTTGTTGAACCATTTGAGTGCCCAGATCCTGCCTTTCCTTCCTCAGTAGCTCTACCTCAGGCTGTTGTTCTGGTTCCACAGTTGTGCCTTTGTCCCCTGAATTGTGGCCACTTCAGCTGGAGTGACTCTGGGTGGTGAAAGGAAGCAAATCTCCTTCTATCCTGCTGTAGGATATTTTTCCTGTCAGGAATTGTGTGGCAGTGCAGCTCTGTGGTTTCACCACTTCCCCCAAGCCCTCCCTGCCTGGGGGAACATTTCCATCTTGGTTGTGCCATCTCCCTTTGGATGGGGCTGGGATTATCCTGGGATGGTGGAAGGTGTCCCTGCCGTGGCAGGGGTGGCACTGGATGAGCTTTAAGGTCCTTTCCCACCCAAACCATTCCAGGATTTTTTGATTCCATGATCTCAGTTGAACTCTGCAGGCTTTGCCATCATCACACAGATTTTTAGCTACAAAACCACATCAGTGATGATTTTGGTGAGAATGAAATATTCCAAAATAAAGCTGGAAGGAATATCTGGAGTTCTGGGAGCAGAAAAATAATTACTTTACTTTTTGCCTGAATATATAATAATTATCATCGAGTTATTAAGTCTGACATATTTATTCAGTGCTATTTTCACAGACACTTTCCTGAGGAGGACCCTCAGAATTTTCTACTCAGCTCAGATATTTTCTACTCATTAATAGAAAAAATTACAATACAAAGACATCTTAATGTTGCCTTTTATTTAAAAACAGAGCTGCCTCAGCAGTGCTGGGCTGTAGGTGCATCAATCTCCTTATCACTTAGGAATGGATCTTTTAAAAAGCTTTTGTGATTGCTCAGTTTTTAAATTGCTTTTGTAATTCTCACTGAGTTTTTGGTTTTCTCTGATCCACTGAGAAGAATCACCAGTTGATCCAGCTTTCCCAATAAACACAAAATCCAGATTATTTTAGAAAACTGCCAGGGTGTAACTGTTTAACTTGAGCTGCTCTGGAACTGAGTAGCAGCCTCACACCCTCACACTGAGTTCTCCATGGTTTGATTAACTCAGATTTTCCTCCTGGATTTGTAAATCCCTTTTGAACCACCCTGCATTCATCAGAGGGAATCCCAGTGATCCAGTTAAAGTTCTCAGAGAGATTTAGTTAAAGTTCTCCGAGATTTACTTTGTTCAAGAATTGCCATGGCAGCTTTGTCAGAGAATAGTGAATTACCCAGTGGTACAGCTAAGCTGTGTCCATATTTACATCAAATCACACCTTTGTTTTACTGACATAAAATGAAGACATTCCAATTTCAGCACTGATCACTTCAAATATCTGGAAACAGGGTTAATGTAGATAAAAATAACTCTACTGTGGTACGAAAAGAACTTTTATAGGGGTTTTACATTTATTTTGCTGTTTCTTGAGTCCACTACATTTATGTGTAGTGTTTTAGCATCTCCTTAAGGCAGGCAGGAGCTCAGCTGCAGGGCAGATGGAAATGAACACACTGGGGGATGTTTGGGGTTTTTTTCAGTTTTAACTTTTCTGTTACAATGACTTTATTGACCTTGTGAATGTAAACTTCAGGAAAAGAATCGTGTTTAGAAGTAGAGATGGGATAGAATTCCTGTGCCTTATTCTCTCAGTTCTGTGTGGAAAAATGATTTGATTGTTGGGTTTGAGCTGATTTTTGTGATGATTTTGCACAATTAAGTTAAAAAGGAATCTTTGGGCTCTTTTGAGTGGCACAATACGAAAGGGTCAAAGCACATTATTTGTATTTTCCTTGCATAAGAGTCACTTTATTACTAAATACTGCCCTGGGAGGCATTCCTGGGGCAGCAAGTCCCAGGAATTAAAGACTGCCACAGGAATAATTCTGGGACAACTCCCTGCAAAGGGAGGAGAAGGTTTGGAGCAGGCCTGTGCTGGTGCTGCTCTGATTCCAGCTGATTTCTCTGAAATGCTGCTCTCACCTTGTCCTGGGTGACTTCACAGTTGGGACAACTTCCTCTGCTGTTGGAATGTTTGATCCCTGTTCCTGCAGTCCAGAACTTTCACACTTAAGGTGTTCCTGATGACTTTTGTTCTGCCTTTTCTGTCAGGAGTGACAGGAGGGTCTCCCCTGCTTTTGGAAGCTCCAGAATTGGAGTTTGCTTTGATCTCCACAGGGTTTTGGAGGACAGGAATTCTGCTTTGGATGAAGGGTCCCCTCATGCCTTAATTTGGGATGTTTTAACTTGTATTTCCTGGCACACCTTGGCTTTTTTTCTTTTTTCTTTGTGCATCGTTTTTGTGGCCTTTATGACATTGTGTATTTAATGAGTGTTACCTGCCTGATCATAAATCACTGAAATAACTCTCTGCAGACCACACCTGCAGCAGGGAATACTTTGTTTTCCTGACATACAGACCCTTCCCAAAGTTTTTCCCTGATGTGTAGAACCCTTCAGCTGCTGCATTTTACACTGTTACATTAGTGTGCAACTACAATAAAGGAATAGAGAAACCCTTGCCTGTATCTCGTTGTGTAATTAAGCTTTTCAAGTAAAAAAAAATTAGAATTCCTCTTTGGGAATGCCCCAGTTCATTAGGAGCAGAGTCTGATCAGCTGTCAGATGTTCTGTGATACTTCCAAGCTCTGAAAGACTCTGCTGAGCTGTGTTAGAATGAAAGCACAATGAGCTCTCTGTGCTGCTGGAGGGTATCTCATGATTGATCACATCCAGCCAGATGCCACAGGCCATCTCCAGCAGCATTCCAGGGCTTCAGGATCTTTCCTGAACTCCTTCACTGGACACTGCCCTTTAAACTGGACCTGTCAGCTGAGCTCCTTCCTCTGTCGTGTCACTGACCTTGGTGAAACTGAGCCTTGAGCTGTGTGCTGTGACTCCGCTGGTGCTTGGGGATACAAAAAATGCTGTCAAATAACCCTAAAAAACCCCTTTAAATAAATTAAATTAAAAGTTGATCTAAGAGAATGGGTTTAGATTAGATATTGAGAAGGAATCGAACCCTGTGAGGGTGGTGAGGCCCTGGCACAGGTGCCCAGAGAAGCTCTGGCTGCCCCTGGATCCCTGGAAGTGTCCAAGGCCAGGTTGGACAGAGGTTGGAGCACCCTGGGCCAGTGGAAGGTGTCAGGGTTGGAATTGGATGAGCTTTAATGTCCCTTCATCCCAAACCATCCCAGGATTCTATGAACATTGGGTGAAATAATCAGAGTTTATTTCTCTGTCTCACACTTGGAGTCCAGCTGTCACACAGGTTTCATTTAGCTTGGATTAGTCCAAAGAAATTTCCTTTGCTGGGAAAACCAGAGATTCCATTCCTGGTTAAGGAATCCCCCTAAAATAATTGTAGGTAATGTTTGTAGAGGGTTCCCCAGCTGTGCTGGTGGGTGGGCAGCCCATTTTCCTCTGGAGAAAACATGCCCTGGGTTAGGAGTGAGGCCAGCTCTGTTCTTGTGACCATTTAATGGTTCTAGAAGCTGCCACCACTTCCATTTACCCAGGAAATGCAGCTCTGAGCTTTTTATCAGCACAGCTGAGGTGTTTGCTGAAGAAATGGGGTGTCTGGATCAAGGCAGCTTTTCCAAAGACCTTGGTTCAAAACATCCCCATCACAAATGGCCCATTTGCTCCTGCTCCTGCTCATTGTTTATCCTTCTGACAAATCATTCCTTCCCTCCTCCTTTTTGATGTGCCAAACTCTGAGTGTTAGCACATGGAGAACTGATTGGATAATCAAATAGTCTTCAAAGATCCTGCGGAATAACTTGGGGGCCTGAGGAGAGGTAATGCTCAGTGGCCAGGCTGATAACAACACTCGGCATTTGCCGAGCGCTTTGAAGATATGGAGCACTCTGGGAACACGCCCCGATGCCAGGCTGGTGTTTTCTCAGGAATACAAATGGAGAAACAGTTGCAGAATGAACTCCCGTGGGTTAATTTGCAAGAGTGTCAAGCACGAGGTTGGCTTGGGCACTTCAGTGGTTGCTGCCCCACGGCCTCTGGAGCCTGGGAATTCCAGGTTCTCAGTTGTGAGTCCAGGAAGAAATTCCCTTTTGGAAGAATTAGAACAGGATAACTCTGTCCTGTTCTTGTGAGAGTTCATGGAAATGTCGGTGTGGGTTCATATCAGGTGTAAAATGACATAGTGAGGTTCTTGGGGCCAGGAATTGGATTTGATCCCTGTGGGTCCCTTCCAGCTCAGGAAATCCTGGTTCTAGGTCATTATTGGCCTTCAGGAACTTGTTCTGGAGCACTGGAGAAGTAAATCCCTCGATAAATGATTTTATTCCCCAAATACATAACTGAGTTTGAGAATCCATCTGAAAACACCTGAAGTGAATACTTAATTTCAATTCCAATCCTGTCTGCTGGATCCTGATTTAACAGGGCTGACACAGGGATAATCCCAGATATTGTAACTGGTTATTTTCCTGATTTCATGGTCCTGGGATAAATCACGAAATGCAGTAACAAAAATGGCCTGTAAAGGTAAACTGGTAAAGTGCAAAAGGCTTTCGGGGTTACAGAAAACCTGTGATAAATGTTTTGTTGTTTATTTTTAATTAATTGTCAGAGTCTTTTCAGTCTCTTCAGGATCCCATTTCTCCTTGAAAACTGGAGGAACGTGCTTAGTGCCAAGGTAATTTCTGTCTTTGCTCTCTTCCAGAATTTGGATGTTTACCTAAAGTCAGCAGCAGGTTTTTGAGCCCCTGAGCAGCCACTAGATGTCAGGTTTGGATTAGTGCTCCAAGGATTGGGCTGGTTGGGATTCTGGAATGGCTGGAATGGTGATGGAAATGAAATATACCTGAAATGTACCTGAAATGTACCTGAAATGTCACTGAAATGTGTCCTTTTCCCCCAGAGCGTGGATCTCACGTTTCCCTGGAGTTCGCTTGGAGAAAACCTTCCAGCCCACGCCCTGCCTGTCCGAACCGTGCCCTGAGGGTGCTGCAGGAGGATGAACCCCGTGGATTTTGGAGCTTGGGCACCACTCCTGGTGTGGCAGCACTGGCGCCTCACAGGTACCACTTCCACCCTCAGAGGAATGTTCGGAATCAGAGCTCCCAGGCTGGAGCCTCTGAGCTCCTCTCCTCCCACCAGGGCAAGAGGGAATCTGAATTTGCCAAAGGATTGGCCCCTTGGGTGTTATTGTAGTATCCAAGTGATTTTCCTTGGATGCAGAACCTCTGCCTTCAATGAGGCAGGCATTGCCTTTTTTTTTTTTTTTGCCTGCACGACTGCCAGATGGGTGAATTATTTTGCATTTTCGTTTTGCAAACATTATTTTTGGTCACTTTGCCGTCTGTCAAATCTGAGATTGGCGAACCATTTCTTTTTCAGACAAGCCCTTTTGGCGATGTTGGTGTCTGAGAGGAGGGGCCGATTCCCGCAGCGCCCCTGCAGAGGTGCAGGTGATGCAGCAGCGGGGCCTGGCCCTGCGCTTGTGAATCGGGATGGGAAAACACGGCGAGATGGGGCTGGGGGGAGCTGGGAGAGGCAGATCTGCAGCTTTGGACATACACAGGGATCCGTTCTCCTTTATAGGAACGCACAGAACGCGCTGCCCTTCCCTACAGGCACACAGCGGCCATGCAGGGAGGACAAGGGCGGCTAACACCCCTTCCCTGCGGGCACCCGGGGCAGAGCTGGCGGGTGGCTCCTGCTGTTCCCTTTTGGGGCTCGGGAACGGTCGGAGGTGCCCGAGCTGAGATCGATCCGGGTCCGAGCGCGCACCCAACGCCTGCCGCGCAAACCGGCGGCGCTGCAGCATCTCCTGCTGCTCCTACCCTACTCCTCCTCCTGGTCCTTCCCCCGGAAAGCAGCCCGGCCCACCGCCGCCGGAACGGAACAAAAGGGGCCGAAGGTGGCGGCGTGGCTGCTCCTGCCGCTCCGCCACCATGTCCGCCAGCGGCGGCAGCTCCCCCGGCAATGCCGTGAAGAAGCGGAGCCCCGCCGGCTCGGCCGCCTCGCTGCCGCAGGAGGAGGAGAAGCAGGCGATGGAGAAGATGCTGGAAGGGGCGCAGGAGAACGGCTGTGCCCGCTCGCCATCGCCCTGCGGCTCGGCGGAGGGGGTGACCCTGCAGCGGAACATCACCCTGCTGAACGGCGTGGCCATCATCGTGGGCACCATCATCGGCTCCGGCATCTTCGTCACCCCCACGGGCGTGCTGCGGGAGGCCGGCTCGCCGGGGCTGTCGCTCGTGGTCTGGGCCGTGTGCGGAGCCTTCTCCATCGTGGGCGCGCTGTGCTACGCCGAGCTCGGCACCACCATCACCAAGTCCGGCGGGGACTACGCCTACATGCTGGAGGTGTACGGCTCCCTGCCCGCCTTCCTCAAGCTCTGGATAGAGCTGCTCATCATCCGGCCCTCCTCGCAGTACATCGTGGCTCTGGTGTTCGCCACCTACCTGCTCAAGCCCATCTTCCCCACCTGCCCCGTGCCTGAAGAGGCTGCCAAGCTGGTGGCCTGTCTGTGTGTCCGTAAGTAGCCGCTCGTGGCTTGCAGCTGACAGAAGGGAGGGTTAGATGGGATTTGGGGAAGGATTTTCTCCCTGGGAAGGTGGGGAGGCACTGGTACAGGGTGCTCAGAGAAGCTCTGGCTGCCCCTGGATCCTTGGAAGTGTCCAGGTTGGAGCATCCTGGTCTAGTGGAAAGTCTCAGTTCCATGGGACGGGATGAGCTTTAAATTCCCTTCCTACCCAAGTCATTCCATGATTCCATGACCCTCTGCAGGTCCCCGCTGTCCTGCTCCACGTGGTTCATCACCATCACCATCCCCAAAATACCTGCACCATCTCTCCTGTGCTACGCTGGCTGCATCCTGGGGGAAGTTTTTGGCTACTTTGAATATCCCCAGCAGAAAATGTGACCCCACCCGTAAGAAATTGAGCACAAATCCCCCAAATTCCAGCTGTGAGCTTCTCTGATTCCTGAGCAGCGTGTGATAAATGCAGCGTGCGTTTTTCCTGGGAGCTGGAATAGGATTTCTTGTGCTCTCCCACAAGAGAGAGGACAGGGTAAAATCTCCTTGTCCCCAAACTCTGCAGGGCGGGGATGGACGTTGATGTGCGGGTTTGGGTGAAGATAAGAATTGTCTATCACCAGCAACTGGTGCTGAACACGCCCCTGAGCTGCTTTCAGCACCAGCTGTGAGAGGAGATATTTCCCGGCCGTGTGTGCTCTGACACCGTGCTCGAAACCTGTTTTTGTGGGGTTTCTTTTGGGCAGCAAACATTCTGGTGTTTGGGGCGGTGCCTTGCAGAGAAGTTCGGTCACGGTGGGATGAATTCGGGGCTGGTGATGCCAGCCTGGGCACGCAGAGCCCTGCCAGGGCACACGGATCTCTCCTGATGCACTTTTTATCACCTCTCTGCTATTTTGGGGTCTGCAGTTTTGCCATTCAAATCCTATTTTCTGTTCCTCTGGTGACTGCAAAGTCACTCCATCCAAATTCCCAATCCTTTAAATACATGACTGTGTCCTGCCTCTTCCCTCCTCATTTTCCATTCAATCAGTTCTGCTTCACTGGAATTTAATGCCTTTATGGAGATGTTTATTGGGAGAAGATATATTTTTGTGAGGGCTTTATAAATCATTCATTGTACAAAATCACAGCCAGGTGATCTCTGTATTTTTGCATTTTGAGCGATGAGGAGGAAGCTGCTCGTTGGTGCTGCCCTTTCCCAGGGGAATTGTGTGGGATTCCTTCCCCCTCCGAGGATCTCAGGCATCCCAAAGCTGCAGCACATGGTCGTTATGGGAAGATAGATTGTCTGGAAATGTCTCACAGCCAGCCTGACCCGGGCTTTGGGAGGTAAATTATATGGCTAATTATAGGATTGATAACAGGCAGGGCACTGGCTTGTGCTTTCTTCAGGCAAGATTGAAACTTCTCAGTCCCCAGCTGAATTTTTAGGAATATAAAGGCAAGCACGTGGATTTCCATCCAAGTTTTTTACAGCTCAGAGGGCATTTATTAGGGAAATTTAATCATTTAACTAAGAAAGCTGTAACGTGGTCAGGGAATAGTCCTGCTGATGGTGTCTTGCCTTTTGGAAATCTGATTTTTGAACTTTGCTGCCAGTCTGCACTGCAGTTTCCATAGGGAGACAGGAGAGGGGCATGGATGCACGTGGCATTTGTGTTCCTTGCTGAAAACCCAAGGGATTAGGGTATAATTTATGGTTTTCTTGCTGTCTTAGGGCAAAGTTTTGCTGTACAAAACAGACTGGAGCTGGCAAAGCCTTTGAGAACTTTCTAACCATGAGTGACTTTTCACCTTCAGGATCATTCCCTAACGTGTCTCTGTTCCCATTTTATTGATCCAAGCCCAGTGCAGGGTTAAACAGAGCTGCCCATGTTGGGATCTGCTCACTGCTGGGGGTTTGCAGTGTGAAACTCCTTGAAGCCAGCTCTCCTTCTCTCCTCCAAGAAAAGTCTCCAGCCTTCCTTTGGTAGCAATTAGGATTTCCCTGCGGCGGAATTTGTTCCTGAACCTTTATCCTGCAATGCCAAGGGAACGAGTTCTCCAAATCTTCATCATCCCCATGTGTTTCTCCTTTAAACTCTGCTCCCCCTTGCACCGCTGGCTCTTGGTTTGTTTATGCTTTGGGTTAAACTTGGGGTTGTCTCCTTTGCTCCAAAAGGTTTGTTCATCCTGCAGCGCCTTCAGCAAGGCAGCTTTGGAGAACTTTGAGGTTTGGAACTTTGATTTTTGGAATCAGCTTTTCATCTCCCCAGTGCCAAAACCACACCATGACCCAGGAACAATAAATGAAGTAAATCTGCTCCAAGGGCACAGGGAGCCACACAACATTTGTGGGGACTCACAAACAGCTTTGTTCAAACAGAAACTGCCCAGAGAGAGACTTTTTATTCTTTTCAAAAGCTCTAGAGTAGAAAAAAAATGACCTATTTGTGCGTAGGCTGTAGCACATACATGAATGAGTTACCTCCAAATGGGGGAGAGCAGCTTGGGAAGCAGCAAAGGAATTTGGGACCTGGGGCTGGAGTACAGTAGCCAAAATCCAGCCTTGCAGAACAGTCCCAGCTCTATTCCTTGCAGAGTTTGTATCTCCACTCAAAATGCACTTGGCTGCACAGTTTGTAGTAAGAGAAGGAATAACTAAAGTTATTTGTTTCCACTTCACTGCTGTTGAACAGTTGAATAAATCATGTGCTGTTCAGTATTTGCCACCATGAACTTCAGAGAGTGAATTAATGCATTAAGAGAAGCTAAATCACAGGCTTGAATGAAATGAAAAAATGGTTGGAAGAGGGAATTTTGTTCCCCTGGAAGGTGCTGAGGAAAACAAAGTGGGTGGTAAGGAGAATTTACCTGCTGATCTGAAGATTGTAATCTACACACAGTTGGTATGCAGGGCTTCTTGCCCATGGTGTTTGCCAAATAAAAGCTGGGAATTCTTCCTGGAGCAGGAGGGGTCAGGCTGTTCATCCTGGTTCATTTCATGTTCCCCAAAAATTTGGCTGAAAACTTTGCAGGCTGCAGGTTACTTGGGTGATTCAGAAACTTGAGCATCTCTTTTATCTGTGGATTGGATGGTTGATACTTTAAAACTGGTAACACAAAATCCATCCGAGTGGTTGATACCCAAAAATTGGAAGTTCAGGAAACAGTTTGTGCATTGTGTGAAAACCCAGGAATAATTTGAATTCTCTGACTTTTGAGCTCATCTAAACCAGTTTTACCCCTTTGTAGTGGGTGAAGGGACAGTTATTAGATCCTGAATTTGCATATTTGATGATTCACATTGCAATGTCAATATTAGACATGGCAAAGAATTAAACCTTGGATCCTGTGCTCTGCCTGAGCTGTGAGGGGCTCAGGTTTTCTTTCCATCCTGCTGCCCTTGTGTGAACATTTCTTCAATCCAAACTGATAAATCCTAACAAAAATCAGTAAAAATCACCAATACACCTTGCGTGTTCCAGAGAGGGCTTAGGGATGGAAAGTGTTAAACTGATTTATTAAAGATGCCGTGGATATTCCTCATTTCCCACTGATAATCTGCAGATTTCCTGCTTGCACAGAGGCACCTTCCCAGGTTTGGGTTGTGGTGCAGTAAATTAATTCCCTGTGGATCAGGGAGACAGGGAATGAGCTGCTCCCAGCCCTGAGCTGGTTCTTGATGTTCCACAAGTGCCTGAGCTGTTCATCCCACACTTCCTCACACCCTGAGTGCCACACACAGCTTCTTCTAGAATTCCCTGATTTCCTGACTGTAAAATCTGCTCCACAGATTGGACTGGATAATCCTTGTGGATCCTTTCCAGCTCAGGATATTCTGCTGTTAGAATTTTGTTCTTGCTCCTCTGTGTCAGATCAGCAGTTTGACAGTTTGCTTCTGAGCTCGTGTCTCACTTGTTAATTAGATATGCAAATCTGGCATTAATAACCCCAGCACAGCAATATCAAAGCCAGGGAATTTTAATCTTCTTCAACATTTCTCTAAACTTCCTTTAGTGCTTCTGAACTCTGCTGCTGGGCACTCCTCCTGCAGGGGTGGAATTCCAGGGAATGCTGATGAATTCCTCATTTGTCTCTTTTGTTTAGAGCAGCCAGAGAGTGAAAGGATGAGCAGGAGCTGGGGCAGGTCTGAGAGCACTTGTCCTGTGGAGGTGCCTGACACTCCTGAGAGGAAGCTGAGCAGGAGAAGGAATCCAGCTGAGGGTGGCTGCCAGGTTGTCCAGAAGGGAATATCCGGGTCAGCATTCCACCCACAAATCACAAATTCTGTGGGAAGCAGGAATATTTGACATCAAAGTTTTGCTTCCAACCTGCCAAGCTCAGCTCGTTTTCCAGGTGTGTGGATTTTCACCTCACCAGGTATTAACTGGTGAAAAGCAAACACAAAACACACCCAGGGCCTGTCTGCCTGACATGGGTTCATTCTGCAGCATTGCTGCTTTTAATTAATCAGCCACGACAGGCTGGGTGTGAAGCTTTGAAGATTTATTTTTCCTCCTCCAGAAAGGTGGATTAAGGGACTAAAGCTCCATCAGCAAATTGCCCTTGTTGGAGTGGAGTGGAAGGAAGGGGTCTGTGGAATCCCTGCTGGATGGCAGAGGCTGCAAGGCTGAGGTTGCTTTTTTAATCTGTGTTTAATTAGAGCAGCATTAATGAAAACAGGCTCTGACACTCACAGGACTCTCCAGAAATCATTGAGGGCTTGGAGGGCTCTTAAAACAGACAAGGAGCAGCCACTGCCATTCCAGCACCCCTCTCCTGGCTCTCACAACAATTATCCCATTAAATGTTACTGTGGTTGAATGATTTATGTTATCACTGAGATCATGCAGAGCCTTTCTCCCCCAGCATGAACAAATTGGGAAGGTTTTTGTGGAAAAGCCCTCCAGGGTCAGCCTCATTCAAAGCAGCATCACTTGTTGTGAGTATTCCAAGAGTTTCATAGTCCCAGGGTCAGATGTGGCCAGGAGGTCCAATCCAAGGGATGGGAAATTCAGTTTTTCCAGCCAGGATGCAGAGCTGAGTTCTGTGCACATAAAATACCAGCAATGCTGCTCCTGTTGGGAAGATGCTTCTGTGAGGTGAGCATGGAGTTCGTTTGGGATGTTAAATTTGCTGGGAATGGGAGAAATAAGGAGAAAGAGCTTTTCCATATCTTTTCTCTCTGTATTTTGTTTGTCCTCCTGTGGTAAAATTGTTGTGTCATGTCCTCTGGAAACCTTGGCAGTAAATCACAACTTTCTTCCTAAGGAGACAAAATAGCAACCCTGCCTCTAGGTGGGAGCCACCTCTCCCAACACTGAGGAATTCTATGGAATTTTCCTGTGTCAGTGTCCCACTGTTATTATGGGATGTTGGTACCACAGGGATAGGGGTGTTGACCTGTTCAGGGTGTCTGGGGTTGTTTGTTGGGACCTCCAGAGCTCCTGGCCTCAGGGTAGATTTGGAGATGATTTTTTAAACTCTTTGGTAGGGCAAGTTTGCCTTCTCCTTTGTTGATGCACCCATTCCCTGATTGCTGTTTTGGGAAGAGGAATAAAAAGGGAGTTGGGAAGTGTTGCCAGGGATGTTGATTATTATAAGTAGATTTTAATATAGACACATTTGCACCAGGGCCAAGAGCTTTCCAACAGCCTCATGTGCCCCCAGGCCTTTCCCTTTCCTGGACTGATTGCCCTGGGTGTTAAATTTCTCCAGGGATTTGTCCTTGCAGAAATATCTGCAAAGTTTTTCCCCTCTGCTTTTCCCCTTCCCCACCTTGCAGGGCACAAAAGTCTTCAGTCAATACCTGTGAAGCTGAAATATCCCAAAGCATTTTCTGCCTGTGACCTTGCCTGACTCACATTGGAATGTGCACTTTGAAACAGTCACCACAGATTTTTGGGGGACACTGTGGCATCCCAGCTGCTGGAATATAAAATTGGTGGAGCATTTTTGCCTTGGTGAATTGATTTTCCCATGGGTTTAATCCACTCTAGTCAGTATAACTTAATATTTTAATTTGTCCTGTGTGGATTAACTTGGTTTTCCAACCTTTGGTGGGTTCAGGCAGCAATTCCCTAAAGGCCATGGGGTGTTCTGTGCCTGTTCCCTGTGCTCTGCCATCCCTGGGGTTTGTTCCGTGGTCCCACAGGCTCAGCTTGTGCTGTCTCTGCCTGAAACCTCCTTTCACCAAGGTTGGAAGGAGAGAAAAAACTGCTGTAGTGTCACCTGCACTTTGTGGGGAGGGAAAGGAGCTGAAGCTGTTCTGAGGGTAATTGTGAGGGAAAATCAACATCACGCAGTGGCAGATGGTAAATGGGAGCATCATCTTACAGTGGCAAGGGCCAGGCACTCTGGAAATGTGAGTTAGAGTCATGCATGATAAAACAGTTCATAGGCCTTGTTTTCCTGGCAGGGAAGCTGATGGAGGGGATTTCCTTCATTTTTCCATTATTTTCCACAACTTCCCAACCTGCTGTGTATTATCACTGGGTCCTGTGATACCACAAACAGGAATCCCATGGGAATTGAGAGCAAGTTAATGAGTTTAGTCCCTTAAAGGCAGCTACTTCCACACATTTATCCTTGTTCAAGAGGTGTACGTGGAGTCACGCTGGCAGCACCACAGATCAGGCCCAGGGAATGCAGCAGGAGGTGAAATTAGGGACAAAAGGGACATTGTGCAAGAGTGTGTGACCCCACAGGCAGCACGAATGCAGCTGTGCCAGTACCTCAGGAATTCATTCCTGTGCTCATTCCAGAAATTGCACCTGCAAGCTGCTGTGACCCCCAGCCAGTTCCACGTGGGGCTGGAATTGGCTCTCTCTCCATCCAACTCCGTTATCCTGGGCAGGCTGCAGCCCTGCCTGTTGGACAGGAGTCCTGCCAAGGCTGTTGCATCAGAAGTGGCAGGCCCAGGTTTAGCTGTGTTTGCTCTGGGCACAGCCTGAGCTCTCCCCCATCCTGCCTTTCCCCAGCACACACAGCAGCTGTTGTTCCATGCATTTATTGTGGATGTGTCCCAGGGGGATTGATCCATTTATCTGTCTGCTTTGCCTGTTGTCCTCTAGGAATTGTGTCTGGGAAGGAGCTTGGGAGGCGACTTCAAAGGGCTAGAAGTGAGAATTGTGGGGTTAAAGTCCTGAGTCTGGTGTTGGATTAATCAGTTTGACCTTGTTCCTATCAGGAATGGGGAATCCCCGTGCTGTGCAGGTGAGTGCCAGTGGAGCAGGTTCTGTGGGATGCCTGAAGCCAGCAGGGACTGCAGGACAGAGGAAATATGAAGCCAGACCTGCTGGTGTGTTTAGAAACTCAAACTTCCCTTTGTGGTTTGAGTTGCCTTGGAATGAGGCTGGGCTGGAGCAGTCCCTGGAGGGGTGAAGGGATGAGCAGCACCTGGAGAGCAAAAACCAGGATCTCTCCTGCCAGAGTGATGAGTAATAAATAACTCGAGCTAGATTAGATGTAGGGGAAACTTTTTTATTGTGAGGCTGGTGAGGCCCTGGCAGAGGTTCCAGAGAAGCTGTGGCTGCCCCTGATCCCTGGAAGTGTCCAAATCCAGGCTGGAATGGACTTGGAGCAGCCTGGGATAGTGGAAGGAGTCCCTGCCCCTGGGATTGGAATGAGATGAGGTTTAATGTTCCTTCCCACCCAAACCAGTCTGGGATTCTCTGAAAAGTCACCCCCTGTCCACCTGCCATCCCTTCAGCTTTCTAACACTTATTATCCCAATTATGTAAAGCTTTGGAGAGGGGCTGCTGGCTCAGCCAGGCTGTGGCACCTCAGGTCATGCTGAAATCCTTGTTCCTCGAATGATTCCCCGATGGGTCACTCCAGAGCTCTGCCTGGCTGCTGTCTGACAGGGCCTGGAGCCTTAGGAAAACACTGGAATGAGGGCAGCACAGCCTGAGCTCTGTATCAGTGCCCTGATTTATGGTGAAGCTGTGCAGCTTTGTGTTTTTCCTGGAGCGATTCAGCCAAGGTGAGGGAGTGCTGCCAGGAGGATCCCACAGCTCCTGCCTGGCAGGGCAGCATCTGGGATCAAAGTGATCAAACTTGCTGCCCTAAGAAATCCCAGCCTCTTGAGAAGCTCAGCAGCCACTGGAATTTGTCCTGAAGTTTTATGGAAAAGCTTTCATCCTGCTTGTTGTCTGTAGGATTTTGGCCATTCCTGTGTTGGAGGTATTGAAGTGGAATAACTTCACTGTGCTCCTTTAGGAAAGACAAATATTATTGTGAAGTGGGAAAAGCAAAGCAAAGGGAATATGGCTGGAAGGGCTCTGACTGATGACCACAGCAGAAACTTCCAGCCCTGTTTACTCTCTGATCCCAAAGTATTTTCTCATTTTTAGGGAATCTGTTTATCTGGCACTGATGGGGTTTTAGGGCTGAACACAGACACTTGGACTGTGTAGGAAACTTTTGCCTTTTATTTTCACCACCACCCTCCAGGGGACTCTGTACAGAACCAGAGCAGGGAAAACAGCCCCCAAAAATCATAGTTGAAGTGGGGGTGAAGCAATTATTGACACAGACACTGAATGCCTAAATGGGGCAGGGAATGTCACTGTCACACCTCAGGGCTGTCCTCACTAGGGCAGCAGCAGCGAGGTTTTAGATGGGTGAGCTCATCCTTTAAATATCCCTCTGTAAACAAGGGCAGATTTATTTTTAGCCTAATGGCTGCTCAAAGGGAATCCTGGCTGCAGAGCTCGCTGCCCGTGAGGATTCACTGGAGGTGCTTGCAGTGGCTGAGTTCTGCTGGGTGTCATTCCCTGTGTTTCCTTGTCCCCTGTGGCACTGTGAGGTCACTTGGTTAAGCTGTGTTTCCTCCTCGCTGCTGTCTGACTGTGTCCTTTTGTCCTGTCCCCAGGGGCAGATGTGTCCCAGGGTCCCTCTGTGGGGACAGAGCTGTGACCCTACAGGTACAGGGCTGCTGCAGGGGCTGGGAACCCTCCAGGCCTGTCCCTGTCCCACATCTCCTGGAGAGGCCTGGCACAGGGACAGTGCTGTGGCACATCTGTCACCACCATCACTCACTGCTGCTCCTGCCAGAGCCCAGCTCGTGCTGTCGTGTGACCCCAGCATGGCTCTGCTTCCCCAAAAACAGCTCAGGGTCATTTCAGTCTCACTCACACTCCCAGAGGGGCTCTGAGGGCACAACACAACATCCATCTCCAATCCCTGTTTACTGCTGGCTGTGGGATGTGATTGGATCATGTGCTTTCCTTCCTGACACATCCAGCTCTCACTTTTCCGCACTTTAAACACTCTTGTGTTGGCAGTGGATCCTGGAGATGGGAGGGTAAGGGAAGGGGCCAATGATCCTGAAAGTGATCAGATCCTGGGACACTGGCACAGCCTGGATCCCTGGCAGTGCCCTTGGACAGGGCTGGGAGCAGCCTGGGACAGTGGAAGGTGTCCCTGCCATGGCAGAGGTGGTACTGGATCTGTAAGATCCTTCCAGCCCCAGCCACTCTGGGATCAGATGCTCTGGGCTCTAAACTCCAGCTCACAGCCTCAGGAGAGGGTCTGGGATGTTTTGGGGAGCAGCTGTTTGGCTCTGGTCAGCAGCCCGTGTGAAAAGGAGCTGCAGGCTTTGGGAAAGAGCTTTTGCATGAGGGCAGACAGAGCTGGGGAAGGATCCTGCAGGGAAAAGCCTCCAGCTCCAGGAGGAGATTTGGGATCTGCTCCTCCCTGAGCTGCTGGTGAGCGCTCAGGGCTGGGGCTGGCCAGGGGACAGCCAGGGGTCACGGGCTGGAGGGAGAGCATCCAGCACGTGGGCACTGTCACCCTCAGTGTGACATTTGCTGTGTCCATAACAAGCAGCAGGCCCTGGGGAGGGAGCAGGGCCCCAAAATAGTCAATGATTTGTGAGGGCAGCAGAGCTTGGCCATTATTTGCTCTGCAGCAGGTGAAGCTCAGCCAGGAGCAGAGGCTTTAATCAAGGCCTGGTTCAGGCTGTGCCCTGCCTGGCAGGAATGTCACACTGACAGGAGCAGGATACAGAATGGGGGAGGAATATGGCAAAAAAAAAATCAGGAATTAGGCCCCAGTAGCTGCATTAACCACAGGGGACCTGTGGGCAGTGGGAGCTTCTCAGCAAGCAGATATTGCTGGGGAGGCAGTGCCATGCTGGAGATCAGAGCCTTGGGGTGCTGGTGTTACAAAATCACCACACATCAGTCCTGGAGGCTCGGCCTGACACCCCTGAAGGGTTTCCACACAACAGCAGCACTAATTTGGGTTCACGGGATGGGGACTGTGGCCAGGCACTTTGGTGCTGAGGGGTGCAGTCAGTCCTTTAATTTGCAAGCCCTCAGGAGTGTTTTCCTCAGGAGCAGTGCCATTCCCTGTCCCAAGGACCACAGGCATGATTCAAACCACTTACTGCCAGAATAAAGGCTGGAGTTGAGATGTGTGAGGCTGCAGAGCTCTCAGTGAGTTTCTCTGCTGGGAAGAGGCTCTGGTTGGTTGTTTTAGCAAAATGGAATCACAGAATGGTTTGGGTTGGGAGGGACCTTGGAGAACATCTCAATCCATCTTCTGCCATGGGCAGGGACACCTCCCACTATCCCAGGGTGCTCCAAGCCCTGTCCAGCCTGGCCTTGAACACTTCCAGGGATCCAGGGGCAGCCACAGCTTCTCTGGGCACCTGTGCCAGGCCTGCCCACCCTCACAGGGAGGAATTCCTTTTATATATCCCACCTAAAGATTCCTTGTGATATTTTGGTGCATTTGGTGTGTCTCCCTGGGTGCTGATGCTGTCCCTGTGTGTCCCCTCAGTGCTGCTCACAGCTGTGAACTGCTACAGTGTCAAGGCTGCCACCCGTGTGCAGGACGCCTTTGCTGCAGCCAAGCTGCTGGCGCTGGCTCTCATCATCATCCTGGGCTTCGTGCAGCTGGCAAAAGGTGAGTTCTGTTCTTTTTTCTCCTTTTGGGGCTGTGCAGGTAAAGCAGGATGAGGGGCAAAGCCCAGGAGTCCAACCCCAGCTGTTCCAGAGCTTTACAAACCTCCCCGTTCTCTCAGGTGCTTGGGGGATGTTTCCAGCTTTGCCAAGGGCTGAGATTTTGTGTTTTATTTGTGGGATTTTATATTTTATATCACTGCCAGGCTTGATTTCATGCTCCTGAAAGCACTTTAAGTCTCTCCTACTTACACAGAGACTTCTCCCTTTGGGATTGCAGGGAGTGAAAATGTTGGTGCTGCTGCACTGGGAAATCTCTTTGTAATGCGTGGCCTTTTGCTCACAGAGAATTATCTGCATGTGCAAACCACTCCCAGTCATCTTAATCCTTCCACAAACTCCCCCTGCACATTTCCCTTCATCCTGTTCCAGGTGTGCAGTGGCTCAGGCCAGCTCTGGGTCACTCAGGGACACAGAGCCCACGAGGAGCAGAGAGATTGGAGCTCTCAGCTGGCACTGGCACCTGGAAAAGGAGATAAAAATGGGAAGATAAAGCAAATTTTCTGATGCTTCTGCTGGTTTGCTTCATAAAATCCTCTCAAAGCAGGGAGATTGGTTTGTTCCAAACCCATCTGAGTTTGTTCCAAACTTGATTAACTCACATTTAAACCTTTTTTTTGTGCAAGTTTTGTGGGAATAAACGTCTCTTGGTGAACAGTCCCGTCCTTATTTGCTAAAAGGGGATAAAATCTCCAGGGAATCATGTCCCTGCCCAGGGGGTGTGTCTGTGTGTGCTCGTGGGTCTCTAATTCCTGTCTCAGCTCTGGGAGCCAATGCTGTCTTTGCAGAATTTCTTGCTTTGTCAGAGGTTTTATTTTCTTGCAGCTCAGTGCAGACACTCAACAGGGACATTGTTTGAGGCTTATCACAAAATACACCCCCTCCCTCTGCCCAGCTCCCCAGCCTCCTCTGCTGAACTTTTTGATTCTCTCACAGGAGGAAAAGGATAAGTCATGATAAATCTCTTTTAGTTGATTAACATTTTACCATGAAGATCTTTACAACTGGGCTTTTTTTGCAGATAAAATCTTAATTTGCATCTTGAGAATGTGCTGTTCTTTTGGCCTTTTTGGGGAGGCTGAGCCACTTTCTGCCCTGCTTCCTCAGGTGGAAATCCGTGAGATTTCCCTTGTGTCTGTAACCAAGAAAGGATTTCTGCCTTGTTACACTAAAACCCCCTTCCCCTCCTGAGTCCCAGGAGTTGTTTCACTCCTTTGAAGTTTGTTGCAGTTTCAGGTGTTTGTGGCTGTGCAGACCTTGCAGGGCAGAGAATTCCATGTGATTTATTCTCCTGCTGATCCACCTGGCAGGGAGATCAAAAGCAATTCCTGGACAGTGACACCTGTAAACTTTTCTCCCTGTCTGAGCACCCAGCACTCAAACAAGCCTGGATCAGAATCCTTGGGATCCACAGCAGATCCTGGTTCACAGTTTGTCCCAAATCACACATTCCTGCTTGTCCACAAGCTGGGATTCTGCCTGGGCTCCAACATGGATTTTATTAATCTCCTTAGGGAAGTTCCAAGCTCTCTGCTAAGTCCTTAAGAATGTGCAAGCTCCTTTCCTGTCCCTTCCTCAGCTCCCACCTGCTGTTTGCACCTTGCTCCATTTTCCTTTCAATCATTCCAGGTGACTCTGTGCATTTAGCACGGATACAGCCAGAAATTCTCTTTTTTCTTCATTTTTTTTTATTCAAGGAAAGCACAAAAATTCCCATTTCAGTGACAATGGGAGAGCACTGCCCTGTCCTCCAGCTTTGTCCCACACAGCCACATTTCCACACCCTGTGCCCATTCCAATGTTTTTTTTGGAGCAAGAGGACTCTTCCCACCAGGGTAACTCCATCCAAGCTGGCAGCTGGTTTGGGCTGAGATCTGCACCCAGCTGGTTTGTCTGGGGCTGCTGGTTCAGGGGGAATGGGGCTGTGTATTGCCAGGACATTCTGGACAATGAACTGGTTTTACTGGTTCCTGTCCCACTGCTGGTTTGTGTTCCCAGTATCCATAAACAGACCAGAGAAGCAACACCACATTTTTTGCTCAAATGTGGAAATTTGCTGTGATTTCACAGAAATCTCTCTGCATTGACCTCCCACCTTCAGCTTTTGGCTTTTTCTCTTTTCATCCTCTTTTTTGGCTCTTTTCTGATTTGCAGAAGAGCAGGAGTCCCTCAAGGACAAAGGACTCTGTGGCAATTTTGCCCCTCAGGAAAGAAATTTCCCTGTCAGCAGCTGTTTCCCATCACTCCTTCCCTGCCCTTTCCAAAGGAGGAGGATGGAAGTTGGTTTCCTACTCAGCCTTTCAAGTGCTTGGAGGTTGACTCAGTGGAACTGAGCTGCTTGGGATGAAATTATTTTATTAATCCAAAAATGAAACTTCAAAAAGCTTTAGTGGGGATGGAGATGTGTGGTTTGAAAAGTCCTGGATTTGAGTATTGGTGTGTAAAACCTTGTGTATGGCCCCCAGATTACACCCTGGAAAAAACAGAAATTAATTAATTAAATAATAAATAACTTCTTAAAATAATTTACTTATAGAAATAATTACTTAAATAATAGAAACAACTTAAAACATAGGATCAGATTTATTTCACTCCAGTATTAGGAGAACAAGATTTATTTGGGTTCTCTTATTTTATCAGCTCTCTGAATTTGCTTTTGTCCAACTGGGTATTTTTTGTCCATATTCCTCAGCTGGGACTGGATCATGGAGAAGGTTTGGACAGCAGGTTTGAGGGATATTTTTACCCTGGATGTGACACAAAGATCTGTGGTTATGTCCATACTTGACTGAGGTGTGAAATGATCAAAAAGTCTGGGTGTTTCTTTAGACACACTCGTGCTTTTTACAGGTGAGGAAGTTCAGGAAAGGTTTTGATGTCAAAAAACTAGAAAAAAAACTTATCATAGACATATTTTCCATTTATTTTTCCTGTGGATGAGGCCTCAGGGTTTCTGGAGTATTTCTCTGCCCTCAGGCAGCCAGAGCAGGGATGCAGCTCCAGCCCTTGCTGTGATCTCTCACCAGCAGCTCTGCTTAAAAACCTGGAATTGGGCCTTTGGGACTGAGAGAAATAGAATTTAACACTGATTTTATTGAATTGCTTTTATTGGATTTATTGTCCTTTTATTTATTGTCCCTTTTCTTTTTCCTGGCCGTAAAATTCCTGGTCTGTGGTGCCTCCAGGAGCTGTTTGGAGGCAGCAGCATTTTTCTCCCTCCTCCTTTCCTTGTGCTGTCAGGGATGCAGAGCTGCATCTGCAAGTGCAGCACGGGGTCAGTTAAGGACAGAGCAGGCAGGTTTAACTCCAGAGCAGAGCTTAGACAGGGCAAGAGGTTTAGGTTTAATTTGGGCTTTTTATTTTTTAATTTTTTTTTTTTTTTTGTAGAATCATGGAATAGTTTGGGTGGGAAGAGACCTCAAAGCTCCTCCAGTGCTGCCCTGCCATGGGGAAGGACACATTCCACTATGCCAGGGTGCTCCAAGCCTGGGAGGAAAGGAAGAGAAAGTCAATTTTCCTTCCCCCTCTCTCAATCACGGGATTCTTCTCTGAAAAAAAAAGGCAGGGGAAAAAAAAAAAAGTGAACTGGAAACTACCAAAATAACCTCCAGGGAGAAAGAGGCCAAAGGGGCGTTTTCTAGAAAAAGGGATTTGATAAATGAAAGCAGCACCCAGATGTCTCAACCCCACAGTGCCAGACGTTTTCTTGCACCTGGAGTACTAAAAATGGCATTTGAAGAGCCAAACTCTGCTCACTGAAGGTCTGAATCTTCCTCCTGGTACTTTCAGAACCCTCCCAGCAGAGTTCAGGATTTCTAGCCACAACATCACCTTCAAACAGCTTTTCACAAACAATATTGGGGTGGCAGAGCTGGCTGGGATTGTGCCCTGGGGCAGAGCTTGGGTGTCCAGGGAAGCTGTGGCTGCCCTTGGATCTCTGGATGTGTCCCAGGTTGGACAGGGCTTGGAGCAACCTGGGATAGTGAAAGGTGTCCCTGCCATGGCAGGGGTGGGATGGGATGAGTTTTGAGGTGCCTTCCCAGCCAAACCATTCCAGGATTCTGGCCACAGCCTGGGACTCAGGCTGGAGCCCACAGCAGGGGGATGTTCCCCACCCATCCCACCGAGGATCCTCCCTGGCAGCTGGAGCCAAATCCCATGGACAGGGAACATCCCTCCCTGAGGGCACAGCAGGATGGCAGGGACAACTCTGCCCCTGGCATCCCAAATGCCACTACCCGCAGTGCTTTCCCAGCAGGATGGCAGGGACAACTCTGCTTGCTGCTGTCTGTCCCCCTGGCATCCCAAATGGCACCACCTGCAGTGCTTTTCCAGCAGGGAGCTTTGCAGGGAGGCTCCATCCTCATCCTCCCGTTCCCGGAGCATGGCAGCAGGGACAGGGAAGGGACAGGGAAGCAAGGACAGCTGCCACACCCTGCGTCTCTAAATCACAGCAGCCTCCTGCTGCAGATTAATCAGGTGTCAAACACTTTTTTTCCTGACTCAGTCCCTGAATTCTCGCTGTTTTTCCTATGAAATGCCTCAGCAGCCGAGTGCATCTCCTTCAGGTTCTGGGTATGGACACCCCGTGCTCAGGGCCCCCTCTCTCCATGGCCGTGTTCCCTCTCCTCGCTGTTGGGGCAAGTTGAAAATATTTAATTATCCTGCAATGCTTTGTGCAGGAGAAGATTGCTGTGCTATTAAAACCAGACTAGACATGACTGGGGAGCAAATGAACGTTTTTGAAGGAAGGGCCTGAACACGCAGCGCCTCGGCCGGGCCCCTCCCGCCTCAGCCGGGCCCTCCCGCCGCAGGCCCCGGCTGACCCGGCACAATTACCGCAGTCTTGGCAGCTGGAGGAGCAGCAAATGGGCTTTGTGTCACAGCTCGTTACCTTAATTTGGTTAATTGTAGAGCAGAGTGCGGTGGAACAGGCGGTTCAAACCAGGCTGGGGCTCTCCGGGGTGCCGGGCATGGGCAGGGCAGTGCCTGGAGCCCGGGATGAGCTCAGGATGCCCCAAGGCCGTGCTTGGCAGCCTCAGCTGCACATTTGTAACCTTTGATTCCATCTAAAAACTGCAGATCCAAAAGCCCGGGGGCTGGAATTGTCGAGGCTTGAAGGATGGAGTGTCTGGGAGGTTTTGTAGATGGTCCAGCACAGCCGCTCTCCCCTCCTCCCTCAGCACACCCCAGTCTGGTTGACAAGGTGGGGTTGGTTCAAAGGTCCAAATTAGGAACAAACCTAAATAATTCTGCGGTTTTTTAGCAGGGCTTGTTGAGGGGATGAGGGGTAAATGGTTTTAAACTGGAAGAGGGCAGGCTTAGGTTAGATTTTTTAGATTTAGCAAGAATTTTTTTATGCTGAGGATGGTAAGACACGGGCACTCCTCTGGTTATTTAATTGTGTCCTGACACGTTGCTAAACCCGTTTTACCCTGGGGCACAGAAATGGGAAATTCAACAACTCACTGGGAGGTTTTGGGGAGCTCCAACTCCCCATAGGTGATGTGGGAAGGGCAGTGAGGTGTTGGCTGCCTCAGGAAAACAAACATTTGGCTTGAGAGGGTTTTGCCTGTGACAAAAGAAGGATTTTGGAAGAGCTGGTGTCCAGCTGTGGACAAGAAATGGAGTGGTGCTTGTGCTCCCAATGGGAGCATCCTCCTGGGTGCTGAAGGTGATGATCCATGGATCAGGGTGGGAACATGGAGAGCCTGAAACCTTTGAGAAGAGATATCCTGAGGGGTTTTGAAATGCTGGAGAGCCTCCTGCTCTCCCAGTCCATCCATGTGCTGTTGCAGTAGATAATTACAGGCACTGTGAACAAAATGTGTCTCTTATTCCCATAACAAAGACCTGGAAAGAACCAGACTGGTAATTATTCAGGAAGGGCAGAAAATGAGGTGGGGAAAGCTGAGCCCGAGGGATGCAGTGGAATGTGATCCCTTGCACACCCCTCCTGCTCAGCCCTTTGATTCACCTAGGCTAAATTGGGATTCTGTGCAGAACCTGCAAGGCAGGAATTGAGGTTAAACTCAGCCTTTTATCAGTCCCTGCATTTCCTGGCTCTCCTGTTGCACTCAGATGTGTTTTTAGAAAGGATTGGTGCATTTTGCTGAGGAAGATCACAGGCTCCAGGGCATCAAATACATCCAGCACATCCCGAGGGAGATGCAGGGAAGTCCTTCCTGGTGCAAGGAGCTGCTGGGGAAGAAATGACTCCAGCAGAGAACAGCTGGGATTGGGATCTGGGCAGGAGGAGCCCTGCACACCTTGGGTTTCCCACTCTGGATGGATTCCCAGGCTGTGGATGAGCTGCAGCTCACACTCACAGCATCCCCCTGCAAATGAGGGGCTGCAGCCAGGGAAAGGCAGAGGGATGCTGGTTCCCTGGGCAGCAGAGAGCATTTCCCATACTGTGATAGGGAATATCCTACCCTGGTCAGGATTCAGCAGGAGCAGGAGGGAGAAAGGAGAAGGGAGCAATGCCCAGGGTGGAGAGGATCAGGATAGAGCTGGAGGGTCAGGGAAGGAGGAGGAAGAGGAGATGGAGCTCTCTGCCCCCACAGGGCAGCTCCAGGTCCCTGGTGGAGGTTTGGAGCAGCCCCATGAGTGGCAGATGCTCCAGGAGCTGTTGGGAGGAACCCTTCTTTCCCAGCACTGGGCAGATGAGTGGGAGCTGTTCCAGGGCTGCTGCATCCACGTTTGTCACACAGCCTCTGCAGCAGTGGCACAGGGGAGGCAGAATTCCCAGAGTGAGGTGGGAAGAGAGGCCATCCAGAGGGAGAATTCCTGCTGTTGGAGCATCCCTGAGCTTTTCCAGCAGCACCTCCTGGGTGCCCTGTGCCGAGGGCTGAAGGGTTAAGCTGCAGGCCCTGCTGACTGCCTTGTGATGCAGTTGCTGGGGTGATGAGGAGAGCTCTGTGCCCTAAGAGGAATCACATGGGCTCCCCCAGGGCTCCCTGGGTGCAGAGGTGCCCCTCTGGATCCCACCACATTCCCTGCACTCTTGTCCAGGAGCGTGGCTCTGCCATCCCTGTCCCACAGCCAGCCCCTGCATCAAAGACGGGAACAAAACAACTGCAGAGCATTTGAAAGCAAAATAAATAAACCTGGGGCTGCTCGGGGAGAGCTGGGACCAGAGGCACAATCAAATCTTCTATTTCTGGCGTTTTCTTTCAAAAGCAGATCCACAACAGGAACTTTTGATCTTGAGGCCCTAAAGAAGGTGACTTGTGATATCCAAACCCCCAGAACCTGACTTCCCTCAATCAAAGGGATTGCCACAGGCCTCTGCTTTATCAGGTGGCTGGTGGGACTGGAGGAAATCCTGGGTTTCTGGGGGTTTGGGTGGCTGGTGGAAGTGCAGGAAATCCTGGGGCTTTATCGAAGGGCAGCAGCCTCGAGTTGAGAGGACAACGTGACAATCTCTGTTTGCAAAGCATCTTCCAGCAGGAAGGTCCCCAGGATGTCTCTGGGACATCACCTTGGTGACAGCACGTCGCAGCCTGAGAAAGTTTGGAGGAGTCAGGCCTTGCTTGAGATGAGGTTTTGGGGTCATCATTTGGGGATGAACCCAGCTGGATTGATCCCTGGAAAACTGGAGGGAAAAAGTGCCCGTGCTCAGCATAACCCAACAAATAGCAGGGTGATAATGAAGATAATTTAATCCCAAGGGCAGCTCTTGTCTCCAAGTTTCTCTGGAGGCCTTTGGGGTTCAGATCCCGTGGTGCTGAACAGGTTTGTGTCCTGCAGGTGACGTGCAGAACCTGGCCCCTGAGAACTCCTTTGAGGGCACCAACAGGACGTGGGGAACATCGTGCTGGCTCTGTACAGCGGCCTCTTTGCCTATGGAGGATGGTAAGGCACAGCCCTCTCTTCCTTCCACAATGACTTCAATTCCAATTCCAATTCCAAACTGAAGCTCCTGCAGGGCTCCTTTGTCAGTGCTTTGAGCACCTCTGCTCAATTTGCCACTTGTAGCCATCCTCATCATGGAATGATTTGGGTTGGGAGGGACCTTCGAGATCATCTAATGGGCAGGGACACCTCTCACTATCCCAGGTTGCTCCAAGCCCTGTCCAGCCTGGCCCTGGACATCAGCCATCCTAATTTTTCCCACAGGATCAGTACCTGTGCCTCTCCTGGAATGCCTGTGCAGATGAGTTAAACTGGAGGTTGTTATTTATGCCATGGACCAAACAGGACTAACCTCTGTCCTTTTGAAATTACAGGAATTACTTGAATTTTGTGACAGAAGAGATGATAAATCCCTACAGGTAGGTGTAATCCTGGCATGACTTCCCTGGGGGAAAAGCTGCTGTTTTGGGGAAGCCTCTTGTGTGTTTAACAGAGGAGGAAGCCAAGGTCTTCATCTGGAAAAAGAGAAAACAAGATGAATTAATGACCTCCTACCTCCCTGGAATCAGGGAAAGGGAACAATAATCCGTGCAGGAGCAGGGCTGTTGTTTCCCTGCTCTCCTGTGCCCTGTTATCAGCACTGGGAGAAATCCCTGCTTCCTTGGCCTGACACCTCTGTGAGTTATGGGCCAGGAAAGAGCACTCAGGGCTTTATTGCTACCTTGGTTCAACTCCCACTGAGCATTTGTGCTGCTCTCCATGTGTTTGTGCTGCTCTCCATGTGTTTGTCCCGTGCTCTTCCCATCCTGTTGAGCAAGAGCTGCTTCCTGCTCTGCTCGTGCCTCTCGGGGTTATTTGGGGCCCTCAGCAGAGCAGGACAGTGCTGAAAAATCCCTTCTGCTCCTGGGAAGGGTCCTGGGAGCTGCTGGGGGCACTTGTGCAAGAGCCCATCCTGGCTGACCCTGGGGGTGCTTTGGTCCTGCTGGGAAGCACGGGGCTGGATCCGCCCCTTCCCAGAGAAACAGCAAAAGGGGGGCTGCATTTTGCAATTATTTTCATGTCTGCTGGATGCAGTCGTGGTATTTGACTCTGCTCCTGCAGCTTGGAGCAATTAGCGTGGCACCAAGCAGGGTTTCCTTTTGCACTTTCCCTTCACAAATGAAGTTAAACTGTTGGGAAAGGCAAATTTGTACTGACACAGGCTGTTCACAGACCCACTTAGGCTGTGCCTGACCTCCTTTTTTGAGTTCCCTCAGCACAGACAGTTGAGTTTGGGTAGAGCCTAAAACTGCCCAGTGCATCCCAGAGATTCCCATCTCCCCCAGGAATGCCCCCAGCACAAGGGAGAATCCTCATGCTGGTGCCACTGGTATTTTTAATTAATTGTCTTTGTGGTAATTTTGGATTCCTGCTTGCCCAGGCAGCCAGGGCCTCTCCATGCAAAAATTCCCTTCTGCCATCATCCTTCCCTGTCCATCTGCAGCCTCCAGGCTGTTCAGGGAGCCACAGAAAGGCTGGAAAAGACCTTTAAACCATGAAACCAGCACCGTGGTCACCACTAACCATGGCCTCAAGGGCCACATGCAGGTGGTTTTTGAGGGATGGGGACTCCCCCACTCCTTGGGCAGCCTGTTCCCCTGTGGATATCCCCTCTCCCTGGGCAGCAGTGTGTGCCTGGGACACTGCACACCAGAGAAGCCAGAGAACAGAGCGGCTCAAACGAAGCAAGAGCGGGAGGGTGGCGATCCCTGGATCAGCAGCTCCCTCCTCGAGCTGCTCCAGGACAATGGATGGTTTTTTTTCCTAGAAACCTGCCCCTGGCTATCATCATCTCCCTGCCTGTCGTCACTCTGGTGTATGTGCTGACCAACTTGGCTTACTTCACCACGCTGAGCACCGAGCAGATGCTGACGTCCGAGGCTGTGGCCGTGGTAAGATCCCTGCTGCTCCAGCCTGACTCATCCCAGGGCAGGTGAAATCAGCCCTGGAATCACTGCACACATCTCCTGCTTTGTTCCAGGCTGCTTGTAGAAACCCTGATGTTGAGCAGGAGATAAAGAGCAGCGTGATGGGAGCAGGGAAGAACAGCGTGATCCCGAGGGGATTATCCTGGGCAGCAGTGTGGGTGGCTGGCACTCAGTGCTGCTCTTCATTCTCAGCTAGGGAAGGTTTCTGCTGGCCTTGTGACTGCCCATCAGTTACCAGAGCTTGATATTTATGGGGAAAGGTCACTCAGTCCACACTGAACTGGATTGTTCTCTCTCCATGTCTTCCTAGTTTGAATTAAGAGAGAAAAATAATACTTGTATTAGTTAAAATGCCAGTGTGGTCAGGAGCCCTGATGGCCTCAGAAGGGAGCAGACCCTGCAGACTGAGCCTGACCAGGATTATCAGGCTTCAGGGGGAATCTCCCAGCCCAGGATGAGCTGAGTCCCTCAGGTGACACCGCTTCATCCTTTGGGTTGGGAACCAAGGTCATGCTCCAGCCACAGCCTGTGCTGCAGGGAATCCTGGAATGGTTTGGGTGGGAAGGGACCTGAAAGCTCATCCTGCCATGGGCAGGGGCATCTTCCACTCTCCCAAGTTCTCCAAGCCCTGTCCAGCCTGGCCTGGAACAGCAGAGGCTGGGAACCAATCCCGTGTTGTTGGTGCAAACCCGCAGTGGAGCAGCTCAGGCTCAGCCTGCGACAAAGAGCTGCAGGGCCGGGTCCCTGCGTGTCCCCAGGGCTGTGTCCCAGCTCCTGACTCAGCACTTGGCAGGAGCTGCTGTCTGAGTTTCCTCACAGTTTCCGTTTGGTCTTGAACGTTCCGATAGCTGGTGGATAAATGTCGTGTCCTGGCCCCAAGGGAAGGGCTGGCTGCTGATGTATTTTAGCAATTCCACAACTGCTTTTTCAGGAAGGGGAGCAGCACATGGGAATGTGGGAAACTCTGTCACAGCTTCAGCACTGAGCATTTGTTGAGATTTCCCCATATATTCTTTGTAAGCAGCTCTGAGTTTTTGGGACATTGTGAGTTTAAAATGTCTCTTGTCCCCCATTTAGGATTTTGGGAACTACCACCTCGGTGTCATGTCCTGGATCATCCCTGTCTTTGTTGGGCTCTCGTGCTTTGGGTCTGTCAATGGATCTCTTTTCACTTCTTCCCGGTAGGTTCCTTGCTCAATCCTGTGGGTTTTGTTTACAAGCTGTGCTCAGTTCCTGTTCCTTTGGAGTTCTCCTCCAGAGAGTGGCTGTGGGCAGACACAAAGTCTGGAGGGCCTGGAGGCCATGTGGGGAATGCAGGAAAGACAAAGTCAGACTTTAAACCAGATTAAAGGCAACCTTTCAGTGGTCTCAGTCTGCTGTTCCTCAGGCAAAGTCCTGGTGAGGTCAATAAACCAGAACCAGACAGGCTCAGGGCTTGGGGCTGCTGAGAAAGTGACTTTAATGAAAAGCAGAAAGTTGGGAAACTTCAGGGATGAGAATCCCTCGGGAAGGGGAGAAAGGCCAGGCGGGGCAGGACTGAGATGGTTCTGGCTCTGACACATCCCTGGGTTGCCTGAGGAGTCACTTAATGGCTGTCCCTGGAGAGCAGGATATAAATCCATCCTTCCTGCATTCCCTGGCCGTGTCCAGCCTCCCTGGTGAGTCAGGGACTGCAGTTCCAGTCCTGCAGTTCCAGTCCTGCCTTGGGGCCACCTGGGCTGAGCTCAGGCTGGCCCCACTGGTTCTGTGCTGGGCGCAGAGCCCTGCAGGGCTGTGACTGCACTGTGTCCCCTCTCTGTGTCCCCTCCCAGGCTGTTCTTCGTGGGATCCCGAGAGGGGCACCTGCCTTCCATCCTGTCCATGATCCACCCCCGGCTGCTCACCCCTGTCCCGTCCCTGGTGTTCACGGTGAGCCCTGGGGCCGGGCTGGGGCATGGGGCAGGGCTGGGATCCCTCTGGAATGGAGCACAGCCATTCCTGATGTGCCCACAGGACATGGACCCTTCCCATTGTGTCTCCTCATTGTCCAATTCTGTCTTGAATTCTTCCCATCCCTGGGAGTGTCCAAGGCCAGGCTGGACAGGGCTTGGAGGAACCTGGGATAGGGGAAGGTGTCCCTGCCCGTGGCAGGAGGTTGGAACTAGAGGTCTTTAAGCTTTGAGGTCCTCCCAACCCAAACCATTCCATGATCCTATGAAATGGTTCTAAGCACCAATTGAAAAGAGCTTAAATAAATAAAAAATAGTCAATGTGATCCCTTTCCTGGCAAGTATTTCCCCTAAATACCCCCGTTTAGTGTTGGTTTTGCCTGCTGCCTTTCCTAATGGCCTCTTCCCTGGATTCCCAGTGTGTCATGACCCTGCTCTATGCCTTCTCCAACGACATCTTCTCAGTCATCAACTTCTTCAGCTTCTTCAACTGGCTGTGCGTGGCCCTGGCCATCATTGGGATGATGTGGCTGCGCTACAAGAAGCCAGAGCTGGAGAGGCCCATCAAGGTGAGAACGGGGTGGGCACTGCCAGGGGAACCCTCCCAGCACCAGGGGGGGCTCAGCTGCTGCTCCTGCATGGAAAAGTGCTGGGATTGCAGGGAAATGTTGTGTTGTGGCTAAAGGAGGTGTCCCTGCTGCTGAATCATGCAGGAGCACAAAGAGCTGCCCTGGGGACAGCACAGTGAGGGAGCTCTGGGTGCAGGGATTATTCTCCATGAGTACCAGACAGATCCCAGGCTGTGGCTCTCAGTGTAACACTCTGTACCCCCGTGGAATTCCCCTAAAATAGTTTTCTGCTAAAGCAGCCGGCCCCGTGCCGAGCTCTGTCCCCGGTGTCCTTGGCCAGCTTGGCAGCCCCGTGTCCCATCTGGGGGGAGGCCAAGATCCTGTCAGCCCCCAGTGCCTCTCCCCCAAAGGCTGTTTTTTCCCTCATCCCACACTCTGGTCGTGCCAGGCAGCAGCACCCACAGAGAAACAAATCCAGGGCCTGGACTGGTGCATCCCAGAGGGAATCTTTGCTGGCTGTTCCCTTTGCTTTTGGGGTTTTCTTCTCAAAGCTGGGCTGCCCTGCTTGGAGTCCCTGAGAAACAGCCCCAAATTGTGCTGTGCCTCTGCTGGGTTTGCTGTTTGGTGCTGATGATTGGGATATGGATTTAAATATGATTTGGATGTATCTTTTTTTGGATATTATGGAACTGAGGTCCAAAAAGGTGTGAGAAAGGTCTTGGCCATGGGAGAACAATAATTCTGTCCCTCCCCAGGCTGGATAAACTCCTGGAAAGCCTCCCTGGCACATCCCCTAAGCTGTCCCTTGCTCCCTGCCCAGGTGAACATCTGCCTGCCCATCTTCTTCATCCTGGCCTGCCTGTTCCTCATCGCTGTTTCCTTCTGGATGACGCCCCAGGAGTGTGGGATTGGCTTTGCCATCATCCTCAGTGGGATCCCCATCTACTTCTTCGGGGTCTGGTGGCAAAACAAGCCCAAGTGGGTTCTCCAAGGCATCTGTGAGTATCTCCAGGGAGGAGCAGCTTTGGCTCCCAAAAGGTTTCCCAGTGCTGTGGTGCAGCTGGCAGTGCTGCCTCTCCTCCCTCTGCAGGAGCTCCCAAAATCCTGGCTCTGCTCCATTCTTCTTTCACGGGAACAAGTTTATCCTGATGGTTGCCATGTGGCCAAGCACCCAAAATGCATCCTGATATGCAGTAATGGCAAAGTTTGGGATCAATATATTTTTTTATTGAGTTTTAATCCTGGCAAAGAGGTTGTTAGCAGCAGAGCAGAATTCCCTGCTCCTGGAAAAGCCCAGGGCCAAGGGCTCAGCAAAGAATCCCTTCCAGTGGTGTAGGAGGGACTGAGCACAGCTGGCCTCAGTTTGACTGCTGAAAACCCCCAGTCAGTCCCAATCCATGGCTTAGGCAGTGCTAACATTTGGGATCCAGGCAAAGCTTTCCTTGGCATCCCCCTGTGCCAGCAGAGCAGAGAGAAGGGGAACTCCCCTGGATGTTTTCTCTCAGATTTATTTTTAAGGTATCTGCTCCAAGGTTTTCCAACAGCTGCCACAAGGCCAGGGTGGGTTTGGAGGGATGGAGAAGCTGTGCTTGGCACATGGAAACTCTGCCTCAACAGCTGAGCCCAGAATCAATCCCTGCTGCCCCAGTAACTGAGCTCAGCTGCCTCCCACTCTCCTGCAAGGGCTGACCCAGAAAAGCAGGCAAGGAGAAGTGCCCAGCCTTAGCTGGGTGTTTCATGAGGAAGAAAAAAGCTTCCAGCAGCACTCAGCACTCGTTATTGTTCTTTTCCCCCTGTCTCTCCCTCTGTCCCACACTCACTTTTTTATCCTGGGTATTAGGCTCAGTTCCTGGAAAAGTCATTTTTGCAATGCCTGTGTGGTAAATTACCATATTCATTGTTTTCCTCCACCAAAGGGCTGTAAGGAGAATATTGAAAATATTCTGGGAACAGACAGTGATAATCCTGCAAATGTCCAGTGAGAAACACAGGAATTTAAATGTGATTTATGGATACACTGCAGATAATCTGATCCCCTCCAGCTGATCTGAGCCTCACTTGGTTGTGCTTGGAATTAGTTTTGCCATTTGCAGGAATATTTTGTGAGCACAGAGTGGAGCAGCAGGGGCCAGAGGAGTGTTTGGATGGCTGGGATAATAAAATTACTTCAGTTTAGCACCTTTTCCTGGGAAATCTGCACCTGGAATGTCCCTTTGCCCCCACCTGCCCTGGGCCAGGCAGTGCCCTGTGTGCAGGACAGGGGGCTTTGGGTGGGTTTGTCCTTCAGGAGAGGCTGGGGGCTCACATGGCCTTCAGAATTGGAAGGAAAAGCTTCACCTTGGATTTTCCATGCCCATTCCCAGTCAGCTTTGGCTGCTGACACTCAGAGCATCCACAATCAGCTCCTGGATCAGCAGGCAGGGAGAAGCTGTGTCCAGGAGTCCTGGAGCAGGGCAGGGGCTCCTGGTGTGAGGTTTGAATTCTGGGAATGGAGTAGGGAGCATCCATGGGATGGAGTAGGGAGCATCCATGGAATGGAGTAGGGAGCATCCATGGACTGGAGCAGGGAGCATCCATGGGATGGAGTAGGGAGCATCCATGGGATGGAGTAGGGAGCATCCATGGGATGGAGTAGGGAGCATCCATGGGATGGAGTAGGGAGCATCCATGGACTGGAGCAGGGAGCATCCATGGGATGGAGTAGGGAGCATCCATGGAATGGAGTAGGGAGCATCCATGGAACAGAGTAGGGAGCATCCATGGAATGGAGCAGGGAGCATCCATGGGATGGAGTAGGGAGCATCCATGGGATGGAGTAGGGAGCATCCATGGAACAGAGTAGGGAGCATCCATGGAACAGAGTAGGGAGCATCCATGGGATGGAGCAGGGAGCATCCATGGAACAGAGTAGGGAGCATCCATGGAACAGAGTAGGGAGCATCCATGGGATGGAGCAGGGAGCATCCATGGAACAAAGCAGGGAGCATCCATGGGATGGAGCAGGGAGCATCCATGGGATGGAGCAGGGAGCATCCATGGAACAAAGCAGGGAGCATCCATGGGATGGAGCAGAGAGCATCCATGGAATATTTCAAGCCTTCAGTTGTACTTGGACTCAGGGCAGGGAGGCAGAGGGCTCAGCCCTTCCCTCATGGCCCCACATTCCTGCCGGGGTGATCCCTGACCTTTCCTTTGCTTTCTCCGCAGTCTCCGCCACCGTGCTGTGCCAGAAGCTGATGGAAGTGGTTCCTCAGGAATCCTAGGCAGGAGGAGCAGGGACACTGAGCTCGAGGAAACGCACAACGTTCTTTTGAGATGACACAAGGATCCCACCCCTCACTCCCGAAATCCCAGGCACCGGAGCTGCCTCCCGCTGCCACCACGGCCCCAAGGCTCTGCTCAGCTCCTGCAGCCCCTCCCAGCCCCACAGACCAGCCAGGAGAAGTCCTTGGTACGAGCACGAGCCAGGAGGAGGAATTCCAAAGGGCATTTCCAGAGGGTGCTGCCTGTGCCCTGTGTGTGTGTGAGGGCTGTGCTTGGCTCTGGGGGCTCCTTTGCTTTGGCTCTGGGCTGTGCTGGAGCCTGCTTTGAGTGTTCAGAGTGCCTGGGGGGTGCTGGGGCTGCCTTACCTGGCCCAGGTGAGGGTTGGGAGGCAGAGTTGGCTGATGTTGGCTCACTCCCCAAACTCACACCCGTGCTGGCAGTGGGACAAGGCAGAGCAGGATCAGTGACGTGGGGGACACCTGAGTGTCACTGTGTCACTGGGGGCCCTGCCACCCTTTGGATTCAGATCACCACTCTCAGATCCACTCTGAGGCGCCCTCCAGGGTGCTCCTGCCCACAGTGCCCATCCCTGGGAATGAGCACTGAGGGGGGAGTTCTGTGAGGAACCCAGGAGCTGCACTCAGCACAAGGCCAAGCCCTTGGCTTGCTCATTCCATGCTTTTCTGTGCCAGGCTTTCACCCAGCGTGGGATGAGCAGTTCCGTGCTGTGTCTCCTCATGGCCCTGCTCAGGGAGCCATGTTTGCCCCAACCCATCCGCAGAGAGAAGTCAAGGGTGGGGATTGCCCTGGCACATTCCCTGGGGTCTCTCCATGTGCTGCTCCCTCTGTCCTGCTGTGTTTCCTCTGGAATGTTCCATGGAGATGGGACCACGTGGGTCTGGGGTGTGAAAAGGTCAGATGTCCTGGAGCCACCTCAGGCTGCTGGGGATCATGGAATGGTTGGGTGGGAGGGACCTTAAAGCTCATCCAGTGCCACCCCTGCCATGGGCAGGGACACCTTCCACTATCCCAAATTGCTCCAAGCCCCATCCAGCCTGGCCTTGGACACTTGCAGGGATCCAGGGCAGCCCCAGCTGCTCTGGGCACCCTGTGCCTCCCCACCTCTGAGTAATGACAGTGAGTTCTGCTCTGAGGAGCAGGGCCTGACCCTCCTCTGTGCATCAGGCCTGCCTTGATGAGATCCCAGCACCACCCTCGTGTTCCACGAGCAATCCCTGAGCCCAATCCATGATCTGCTTGTGAAATCCTGGTTTGCTGTTGTGGGTGGTGCCATCCCAGCCCTGAGCACAGCCAGAACTCCTGTAGTTCCCCCGTAGTCAGCACTGTCCCCTTCCTTAGGGACACGTTGCTTTCTTTGCTCCAAAGTGTCACCCTGTGGAAAGCTGCACTTCCTGAACCATTTGCTCCTTGTGCCTCTGCGCTCTGACATCTCCTGGAATTCTGATCTTTCCCCCACTGGAGCTGCTTTGCTGTCTGTGTTGCAGATCTTTGTGCTCGTGCTGTGTGCAGGTGGCTTGGTGAACTATTTCCCATTTTTTTTGTAAACTTGGCCGTTGGGAAGCCGGGGTGCTCCGGGAGCTGTCGCTTCCCGCTGGATTCTCCTTGTAGCAGAGTTCCTTGGGATGAAGGGGCATTAAGGACACCAAGGTACTCACTCAGGCTTTGTCCTGGGAAGTTGTGCAGCACTGCAGCTTTTGGGGCAGGGGCAGCTCCACACTCCCACTTTGCCAGCCCCGTGTCCTGCTCCGAGGCAGGAATAGGGGAGACAATCACTCTTTATTCCATGGCAGCTGGTGTGGAGATTCCCAAATCAGCCCAGTGACAGTGTGGAGATTCCCAATCCAGCCCAGTGACAGTGTGGAGATTCCCAAATCAGCCCAGTGACAGTGTGGAGATTCCCAAATCAGCCCAGTGGCAGTGTGGAGATTCCCAATCCAGCTCAGTGACACTGTGGAGATTCCCAATCCAGCTCAGTGACAGTGTGGAGATTCCCAGTCCAATTTAGTGACAGTGTGGAGATTCCCAATCCAGCTCAGTCACAGTGTGGAGATTCCCAAATCAGCTCAGTGACAGTGTGGAGATTCCCAATCCAATTTAGTGACAGTGTGGAAATTCCCAGTCCAGCTCAGTCACAGTGTGGAGATTCCCAATCCAGCTCAGGTGACACTGGAGATTCCCAGTCCAGCTCAGGTGACACTGGAGATTCCCAGTCCAGCTCAGGTGACACTGGAGATTCCCAGTCCAGCTCAGTGACACTGTAGAGATTCCCAGTCCAGCTCAGTGACACTGTAGAGATTCCCAGTCCAGCTCTCTGGGATCTGAGTTAATCCATGAGGATTTGCAGCTGGTTTGGGAATATCCAGAGGGCAGAACCCAAGGGTTTGGCCAGTGCAAGATTTTTGATGCCTATGGAGAGGCTTTGGCATAAATCAGATCATGAATCACAAAACCTGAACTCGAGTTTTGGCTTCCTCCAGCTGAGATGGTTTTGAGCAGTGATGGGAAATGGTGGCTCCTGCTGGACCTGTCCCATGGAGAGGGAACCTCTCAGTGTCCTCCTGGTGACCCTTTCATGCTGCTTTGAAGGAGGAGCTGTCACACTAAAAAATACTTTTTAAGCAATTAACGGATTTTAATGAAATCCTTAAGTGGCTTGCTTTGCTTTCCTGGATTTCCATGATTTTTCACTTGCTGCTGAGGATCTGTCTCTAGTTCTAACCTGAGCCTCTGGCACTGATCCCACATTCAGGGGATCTCATCAGCATCTCCTTGGCAAGAGAGGTTTAGGAAGAAACTGAACCAGGGACCAGCACAGAGCCACAAAAAGGCTGAATTTGGTCAGCCACAGCTCCCACCTCACATCTCAAAGTTGATTTTCCAAAAAGCTGAGTTCTTCCACCCTGGAGTCATTGATCCCCCTTGGCTGCCCTCCACCAGAGCTTGGTGACATGGCTGGAAGAGCCTGGGTTGGTTTTTCCTGGAGGTTTGGGAGATAAAGGGGTAAAACTGAATTTCATTTTAGAAAGAAAAGGCAAGAAGTAATTTTCCAATCATGGAAGTGACTGCCACAGGCTCTGCTGCCCAGCGTGGCAGCTTTTCCCTTGGGTCAGCAACACCTGCCCTTGGCTTGGGCTGTTCTGATGGATGTGGGTGTGGAAAAGGGAGAATTCATCCCTGGGAAAGAGCTCCTTGCTGCTTGTTGTCCTCAGACATGGAGTGAGATGTGTCAGGGAGAGTTCCCAGAGTTCCCCATCGTTCCCAGCACTGGAGATGGGATTTCTCCTCTTGTTTCTCTTGTGCTCTTTGGAGCCTGTGGTCAGTCACGAGGGAGATGAGCCCTCCCCACGAGAACTCTGCAACCACAGTGACCTAAACGAGGTTCCACAGGAATTTATTGCATGGACAGCTCCCTGCAAGTGCAGCTGGAGCTCCTTTGTCCATGGAATTCAGGTTGGAAAGCCCTTGAAGGTCACGGAGGGCGCCGTGGCTGTGCCGCAGCCATCCCGTGCTCCTGGAGCTGACCCCAGCCTCCACCTCCTGCTCCTCTGCAGTTGTTTTGGAGCTCAGGCTCCCAGGCTGGCAGTTGTTTGGGGTGTTCACGGAATTGCATCCCGCAGGGATTGCTAAACAGAGCAGGAGCTGCTGGCCAGGCACTTCCCTGCCCGTTGGGCTCCTCTGTCTAAAAGAACCCTTCCTCCAGCTGGGAGGGGAACCAGCCCTGCTCAGACCGGGGGATTTATGTCATCCTGGTGGATTTTTAATGATTTTTTTATTTTTAAGCTTCCTGCAGAATTTGCAGTGTTTCCATCTCAGACACGGTGTTCTGGTAAACAGGCTTTTGTTTGGAACGGCCCCCTCGGTGGCCACGGAGTTCAAAGGGACTCTGGCACAGTTGAACAAACTTTAAAGGCCCCTGAGCTGGATTGAAACTCCCGGGATTTGGCTTTGTTGTTGTCCAGGTCCTCTCCCAGTGGGTGGCTCAGGCAAGGGAATAAATTGGGCTCCTCCAGGGGCTGCTCCGTGGTGGGTCTGGGCAGGGCTGGTGGGGCTGTTCCTGGAGCTGCGGCTTCCCAATCCTGGAGAGAGATTCCCAACCCAGAGATTTTCCACTGGGAGAGATTTCCCAGTTCCTCTGGCTGCAGGGAATTCCAGGGAACGTTTCCACTCAGTCTGGGAAGGGACCTGTGCCTTCAGCCGAGGCCACGGCGCTCTCGGGCTTTAATAGAAAATAAAATCACAAAACAAATCCAGGAGGAAACTGCCAAACCTTGTCCTGCCACAATGCTCCGGCTGCCTGGGGCTGTTCCCGTGGGATGCCAGCGTCTCCTCCACCCACTGTGCAACCTCCTGACACGAAATTGGGAAAGGGCTGGAACAAAGCAGCTCCTGGGGTTTGGGAAAGGGCAGCCCCAGGGCGAGGCGGCTCCAGGCTGGTGCTGAACTCTGGCTGGGACGCCAGGGATTGAATCCCAGCCTTGTGCCAGCCCTGGGAGCATCCCGAGCTCTGGGATGAGCCAGAGCCAGCCATGCTTGGCTGCCAAGCAGAGAGATCCCTGCAGGGATGGGAATCTGCTCCTTTATCCTTACAGGGATGGGAATCTGATCCCTGATCCCTGCAGGGATGGGAATCTGCTCCTTTATCCCCACAGGGATGGGAATCTGCTCCTTTATCCCCACAGGGATGGGAATCTGCTCCTTTATCCCTGCAGGGATGGGAATCTGCTCCTTTATCCCTGCAGGGATGGGAATCTGCTCCTTTATCCCTGCCAGGACATCCCAGGAGTTGCACCCAGGATTGTGCTGGGTGTGCCTGGGCTGGAGTTCATCCCAGTTGGAACTGGAGCTGGATTGGGAATGTGTGTGGGATTCTGCTGGTGCAGCCAGGAGCTCCCAGTTTGGTGATTCCATGGTAGGAAATGTGCTTGGGGTCGGTGATCCCAAAGGATCCCATATCCAAAGGATTATTCCATGCTTTCCCCCCCTCCCCATTCCTTGCCTGAGAAGGGGTGTTGCTTCCTCCAGCTGTGGAAGTGGTAAATGAGTAAAAATAAAAAAGTATTTTTTTAAACACTGAATTAATTTCTAAACTGCCTGAAAGAGACTTTATAGCTTCACCTGAGTTCTTTCTGAGGCTGACGTTCAGCCTGGCACAGGGATTCCCCCCATCCCAGGGTCTGGCTGTGCCAGGATCAACGTCGGACACAGGGAAAAAATTCCTGATTTGTTCAGAGGACGGGGGGAGGTCCATGTCCCACCAAAATCCTTGGAGAGGGAGGATTTTGGGGGGTTCCCAGACCTCACTCTCACCCTCAGAACAAAGGGAGGTGATCTTCACTCCTGGTGAAGAAATCTGACTTTTCAGAGACACTTTGCTTTGTATTTTTGTTGTTTGTTTTTTTTAAAACACGAAAAAAAAAGCTCTTAACACACACACAAGAAAACCTAGACCTGATTTACGATTTTGTTACAATTCTGTTACATTTGGTTGCTTTAAAAAAAAAAAAACCTGTTGTACTAATTTAAATATTGCTGTAGATGACAACTCTATTTATTTGAAAGAGGTAAATATCTTATAGTCTTAATTCTCTTCTCCAGTAAAAGCTGTGTATTCCCAACGTTTGTGTTCCTGGCAGCGCAGCAATTCCACTGACTGAGGGCTGGGCAGCCAGCAGCTCCTCAATCCAATGGCCTTGGACAACAAGATGTCTCCTGCAATGTTTTTATTTTTTGTTCGTTTTGTTTTGTAGTATTTCTTGGTTCTTTTATGTCTGTGGTTTAACCAATCTGTTCAATGTTTGGGTTGTTCTATGTTTTGGGTTTGGTTTGTTTTTTTAACAAAGAAAGCTGAATTACAATAATCTCGTTGCTGGTCTTTGCCTTGAAAATTTTTCTTTTTCTGTGATTATCCCACGTCTGTCAGCACCTGGATTTCCAAATATTCTCTGGATTTAGGAGCAATCCATGCCTCCATCTCCATCCTTTTTTAAATTCTAGTTCATTTTCCTGAGGTTAAAACTGAGGGAATGTGAAAGTGGGAGAGCTTTGGGCAGGAGGAGGGAGCAGAGGAGGAATATCCCAATTCCCAGGGTGTGTCCGTGGTTTTATGCAGAGAAAGGAATGCCCAGCACTAGGAAGGGACCAAGGTTTTATGGGAAAAGTGCTGCAATTCCTCTTCCCTGAGCATTCCAGGCTGGAGAAGAGGATGTTTCCATGGGAAAGGAGCAGGGCAGGGATGCTCAGGCTCCCAGGGATTGGTGGAAAATTTGTTTTGGGGTTGTAGAGGGCAGAACTCCAAGGTTTTCCCTCCTAAAGTAGAGGGTGGTTCTGGGGCTGTTCCCTGGGAACACAAACACATCCCAAAGGAAGAAATGGACAGGAAAAGCTGGGGAGAAATCCCGGTAAAATGAGATTTCAGTGGTGCCACACGGGCTGAGCAAATGTCCCCACAATTCCACAGCCAATTCCGGTGTGACCAGGAGGGAATTCACAGGGAAAGGCAACTCTTGGTTTGCTCCCCAACATTTTTGGGAAGTAACCCTGGAAGTTGGGATGGAGCTGGAAAGGCACCAGGAGTGAGGGACAGTGCCCAAAACATGGAAACAGGAGGGATGACATGATGTAGGAAAAATAATTCCTTTTTTGTTTCAAGAGCTCTTTCTTCAAGCCCAACATCCCAAACCCAAACCCTGCAACCACGGCAGCATTTACCTGGAAATATTTATTGAAAAAGGAGGAATTGGAGGTGGGAAATGGGAATGGAGCTCCAGGAATCCTGAGGAGGATTCCTCAGAATCAATTTTTTCCTCAGAAAAAAGCACTGAGGAGGCTCTCCTGGAGCCCCTCGCAGGCATTCAAGGCTCTCGGTGAAGGAATTGGAGTAATCCAAGGAAAACCATCGCCCAAAGCCAGCATGGCTGAACAGTGGGATGGGCTGTGATTCCACAGAGATCATTCCAGAATCAACAGCTGTGGCCAGAGAAGGAAACCAGGGGAAAGAATAAACTGGCAAATTAAATAGGAATAAATATAAAACCTCACTAAGACAAATCCCTGGGACATTCACTGGTGGGACACGGAGGAGCAGGGCTGGGATGCCTGGAAGGGGCACAGGAGCAGGTTCAGGTGTGTGCAGCCACTGCCAGTGCTGATTCCTGGGAGCTGGGAGGTGGAAAAAGTGGTTCCAGCACAGGCTGAAGATCCAGGAGCAGCACAGAGGGGTCCCAAGAGGACTGGAGGATGCAGGAGCAGAGATGGAGCATCCAGGGGGATCAGAGCTTTCCTACAGGGAGCTCCTCAGCAGCCATGGAGCTGCCAGTACCTCCATCCTGGGTTTTCTGCAGGTTGGGACTCACCGAGCTTCCCGTGGGGTTTGGAAAAGGGAATTGTTGTTTGGGAGAGAGGGAACACTGACAGAGTAGTGAATAACAGGGGGAGGTCTGCACTGCTCCCCAGGGAGCATCTCCTGCCCCAGGACACTGGAGCACACAGAGGGACAGGCAGAGCCGGGAGAACAGGAAATACAAAGCAGGGAGTGAAATCCCCATGGATCTGTGCAATCCCCATGGATCAGAGCAATCCCCACAGATCTGTGGGATCCCCATGGATCTGTGATATCCTCATGGATCTGTGGGATCCCCATGGATCTGTGCAATGCTCGTAATCTGTACAATCCCCATGGATCTTTGCAATCCCCGTGGATCAGAGCAATGCCCATGGATCAGAGCAATCCCCACAGATCTGTGCAATCCCCATGGACCTGTGTAATCCCCATGGATCTGTGGGATCCCTATGGATGTGTGCAATGCCCAAGGATGTGTGCAATGCCCATGGATCAGTGCAATCTCCACAGATCAGTGGGATCCCCATGGATCAGTTGTGAGCAATCCCCATGTGGGATCCCATGGATCAGTGCAATCCCCATGGATCTGTGGGATCCATGGATCTGTGGGATCCCCATGGATCTGTGGGCTGCTGCTCCATGTCCCTGCCCAGCCCAGCCGTGACCCCTCCAGGGCTGGGTCTGGGCGGGAGCAGCAGCAGGAGAGGAGCTGGACACCCAACAAAGGCAGGAAGTGTCTGCACAGCCGGGGCTGGGGCTGTGCTCGGAGCACTTTGTGAATTCAGTTCACACAGCGCAGATGAAAGGGTTTGGTAGGGACTGCAGGAGCCTGGGGACACTGAGTGCAGGCAAAGCTGGGCTGGGATCACATCCCCTAAAGATCCCCATGGCTGGTGTCCCCTAAAGATCCCCATTGTTGGCATCCCCTAAAGCTCTCCATTGTTGGTGTCCCCTAAAGATCCTCATTGCTGGCATCCCCTAAAGATCTCCCTTTCTGGTGTCCCCTAAAGATCTCCATTGTTGGGGTCCCCTAAAGATCTCCATAATTGGCATCCCCTAAAGATCCCCCATTGTTGGTATCCCCTAAAGATCTCCATTGTTGGTGTTCCCTAAATATCCCCATTACTGACATCCCCTAAAGATCCCCATTGTTGCTATCCCATAAAGATCTCTGTTATTGGCATCCCCTAAATATCCCCATTATTGGCATCCCCTAAAGCTCTCCATTGTTGGTGTCCCCTAAAGATCCCCATTGTTGGTGTCCCCTAAAGATCTCCATTGTTGGCATCCCCTAAAGATCTCCATTGCTGGGATCCCATAAAGATCCCCATTGCTGACATCCCCTAAAGATCACCATTTTGGCATCCCCTGAAGATCTCCCATTGCTGGTATTCCCTAAATATCCCCATTACTGACATCCCCTAAAGATCCCCATTGTTGCTATCCCATAAAGATCTCTGTTATTGGCATCCCCTAAATATCCCCATTATTGGCATCCCCTAAAGCTCTCCCTTGCTGGCAGCTCAGACGGGCCCTGGGGCTCTTGGCTCCCCCTGACCTTTCCTTGGTGCTGCTGTGCCCTCACAGACTCCTGGAATGCTTTGGGTAGGAAATGTCCTTAAACTCATCTCACTCCCACCATCCCAGCGTGCTCCAACCCCTTCCAAGCTGGCCTTGAACACTCCCAGGGATGGAGCAGCCATCCTTAATCCCTGCAGGGATGGGAATCTGCTCCTTTATCCTTACAGGGCTGGGAATCTGCTCCTTTATCCCCACAGGGATGGGAATCTGCTCCTTAATCCCTGCAGGGATGGGAATCTGCTCCTTTATCCTTACAGGGATGGGAATCTGCTCCTTTATCCCTGCAGAGATGGGAATCTGCTCCTTTATCCCTGCAGAGATGGGAATCTGCTCCTTTATCCCTGCAGAGATGGGAATCTGCTCCTTTATCCCCACAGGGATGGGAATCTGCTCCTTTATCCCTGCAGGGATGGGAATCTGCTCCTTTATCCCCACAGGGATGGGAATCTGCTCCTTTATCCCCACAGGGATGGGAATCTGCTCCTTTATCCCTGCAGGGATGGGAATCTGCTCCTTTATCCCTGCAGGGATGGGAATCTGCTCCTTTATCCCTGCAGGGATGGGAATCTGCTCCTTTATCCCCACAGGGATGGGAATCTGCTCCTTTATCCCTGCAGGGATGGGAATCTGCTCCTTTATCCCTGCAGGGATGGGAATCTGCTCCTTTATCCCTGCAGGGATGGGAATCTGCTCCTTTATCCTTACAGGGATGGGAATCTGCTCCTTTATCCTTAGAGGGATGGGAATCTGCTCCTTTATCCTTACAGGGATGGGAATCTGCTCCTTTATCCCTGCAGGGATGGGAATCTGCTCCTTAATCCCTGCAGGGATGGGAATCTGCTCCCTCCTAACTTTAAGTTCTAGTTCATTTCCTGGGGTTCAGAGTAAGGGGATGGGAAAGTGGGAGAGCTTTGGGCAGGAGGAGGGAGAAGGGAGACATTTCCCAGCTTCTCTGGGAAACTCCTCCAGAGAATGGACATGGATCCATCAGCAGTGGCAGCGTGGCAGAGGAAGCCTCCTGGAGGGCTTTTCCTGGGAAGAACCCCTGGAATGGGAGCCAGGAGTGTCCAGACACATCCCCAGCCCAGCTCTTGTGG
Organism: Acrocephalus arundinaceus; assembly: GCA_021534815.1. Classification (NCBI taxonomy): domain Eukaryota; kingdom Metazoa; phylum Chordata; class Aves; order Passeriformes; family Sylviidae; genus Acrocephalus; species Acrocephalus arundinaceus. The sequence goes on along the minus strand of JAJEOU010003008.1, from coordinate 19,785,845 downwards.
CTGCTGGGCTTTGTCCCGGGGGCTGGAGGTGATGGGAGAGGGCAGGCGTGGGAATGCATCCCTCTGGAAAACACACAGGGAGCAAGGCTGACACTTTCCCACCCTCACACCAAACCCAGGATATTTTTCTCCCCAAGCCCAGGAGCTCCTGTGTGGGAGGGCCGTGGAGAACACAGGGAATGCCACCAAGGAAGGGTGAGCCCTCGAGCAGCAGGTGGGAATGTCCCAGGACTGGAGGGAACTGCAAAACCCATAAAAGTGTTGTTGCTTTGATGATTTGTGTGGAAGATGAAAGGCCCTAAATCTGTTTGGGTTGGGAAGAAGCCACTGAAGGGTGGGGTGTGACACGGGCCAGGAACAGCTTCAAGGGTGCAGGGATAAATCAAAACAAGGAGCTGACAGGGAATTGTGGCTGGAACTAATAAAGGGATCCTCGGAGGGAAATAAATTCATACAGTGAAAACGAGCTCCAGGTATGAGGGAAATCGGAGAAAAGGAGGATTGATGTTGACAAATATAACACCCAAAACAAAATTGTTCCTTTAATATTGAGGCAATGGAACTGCCTGGAGGGATTTTTTAAACCATTTTTTAAAGGAGTTGCTGATTTTAACCTGCAAAGCCATGAAATAAAAGTGTGTCTCCAGCTGATTTTGCTGGAGATTTATTTTTATTTAATTAATTTATTTTTTTAGGTGTCAGAGCTCAGCAGCACAGGATTTTTGGAGAAATGGGTGGTAGAGATCTTTAACAAAAGGATGTCTCCAAATGATTCCAGACCTTGAAATGTAACAGGGATTTTTTTACAGATCCCTACAAGGTTTTTTTTCCCCCTGCATAATTCCTGGAGATGCAAATTTCCTGCCTGTCTTGCACTGCAATTCTCCCAGTTGGGAATGGGTGGCACAGGAAATATTGGGGTGGGCAGGAGGGACCTGGAAATCCATGGAAACCACCGTTGTTCCTGGCTGTGCCTCAGTTTCCCCTGCTGAGAAAGGTCTTGCTCATCTTCCCAGAACAGACTGGAAGCTCTGTCTCAATCACTCGGGGAATAAATGCTGGAAATTCCCCTGCTCTTCATCCAAGCTGCACAGGGGAAAGATGAATCCACATTTGGATCCCTCCGTGGAATTAGGGAAACAAGAAATGGTAACTCCTGTTGCCTGAGCCTCTTTCCTGATTTAATTAATGTGTCCTTTAATTAATGTGTTCTGGGGTGGCCTTGCAGGACCCTGTCCCCAAAATCCAGTTTGCAGTCAAGGTTTGCTGGGAAAATGTCCCTGTTGCCTCAGGCAATCCATGCCTTGGAACGCCTGTTCGTGGATTTGGGGAGCTGAATCCAATTATCCACGTGGGCACCTGGGGCTGTGGCAGCCAGCAAAGAGCTGGGATGGAGCTGGGAGGGCACCAGGAGTGAGGGACAGCGCCCAAGAGATGGGAACAGGCAGGATGGCACATGATGTAGGGAAAATAATTCCTTTTTTTTATTAAGAACTCATTTTTGGAAGTGATTCCCTGCCTCCCTCTGCAGCCAGGGCAGTAGAAGTGGGATGTCCAGCTGGAGGATCCCACCCTGCTCTCCCAGTTTTCCTGCAGGAGCAGCCATCACTGTGTCCCTCACAGTGACAGGGACACACAGAGGTCACAGAGACATCTCGGTGGCTGCAGGTGCATTTGGCCATGGCTGTCTGCATTCCTTGTATCACAGAATCATGGAATGGCTGGGCTTGGAGGTTAAAGCTGGGGGCAGATCCCACTCCATGTGTCAGCATCGTGCCAGCACCACCAGGGACCTCTCTGGGGACTGTCACAGCAGCAGGTGACAAATCCTGCAGCCTCCAGAGCAGCCCCGAATTATCCCCACAATGAGCGACAGCAATCAAAGGCACAGAGCCCCGTGCCAGAAGCCAATCCTGGGGATGTTGCAATATTCCAGGAGTGTGGTGTGCTCCACTTGGAGCTGTTTTCTGGCTGGTTTGGTCAACACCTCCAGGAGCTTGGCTCTGGATTTCAGGGAGATCATTTCTGCTCTGACATGCCCGGGAAAAGCAGGGGCTGCCCCTCTCCACACTCAGCTCCTGATTTGTGTAACCAGCGGGAGCTGCAGGGTGGGAGCTTCGTCCTTTGGGCTCCAGGGAGCTCCAAAATCAGGTCTGGGCACCTCCGGAATTCGGGAGGTTTGTGGCGCAGTGAGCTGCTGCTGCACGTCGGATCTGGGAGCGAAAAGGGCCCGGCTCAGCTAAAAGACAAAAGAAATGTCTGCAGGGCCTCGGTGCCCGTGCCAGCAGCAGGGAGGGGGGGAAACTCCAGGGATTTCATCCCTGCCAGGCTCTGTGTGCTGGAGAATATTCCAAACACACCTGGGGCCTGTGGGGCCTGAAGGAGATTCCTGCTGGGCAAAATTTACTTTTGCTGGTCACAATTTTTTCCATGAGGAGGAACATTCGGGGATGGAGAAATCCTTTTGTCCCCTTGTTTATATTTGTTTTTTTCATGCACCTCTAATATTTTTTAAAAAACCCAGAACCCTGGTATTACCTAATTAGAAATCCTGCAAGCCTCAAACCATTCTCTCTTTATCGTCCATGTTTAATTAAAATTAACAGAAATTGAAGCAAAATCAGCCTTTTTCCTGGTATCCCACGGAATTTCTGAGCAGGTGCTGAGCAAAGGTGATGGCACCTTGTTTATATTTTTTTTTTTTCATGTAGCTCTAATATTTTCTAGAAAAGCCTGGACTTTAGGTGATTCCTCCATGGAATCTCTCTGGGGAAGATGAAGCTGAAGGTTTTGGGGCCTGGACTCCAGGTAATTCCTCTGTGGAATCTCTCTGGGGAAGATGAAGCTGAAGGTTTTGGGGCCTGGACTCTAAAGGTAATTCCCCCATGGAATCTCTCTGGGGAAGATGAAGCTGAAGGTTTTGGGGTTGTCCCAGCAGACAGCTGTGGCCGTGGGGGATCTGAGCAGCTCGACTTCCATAAATAAATTAATTCCATAAATAATAAAAGGGCTGCTTCCATAAATCCCCCATGGGCAGGCCTGGCACAACTCCCTGGAAGTGCCACTGGGTGTGGGCACTGCTGGGCACAGCTGGAACAAGGAAAATGTCCCCAGGGACACAAAGGGATGTGCTGAGGTGACTGAAGCTGCCCCACACTGGGCACTGCCACATTTTCCCTCATGTTTGGAGGCAGCTGGGTTGTTAAATGATATTTCTGTGAATTGCAGGGCTGAGCTCCCTGCTGGGGGCTGCAGTCTCTTGTCTGTCTGTCTGTCTGTCCACAGCCTTGCTAAATGGGATTTATCCCTGTGCCAGCACTGGGTTTGCATTAGGGAAAAAAAAAAAAAACCAACCAAAAAACCCCCATATAATCCACGCTGACAAAGTTGCCTGAAAGAGGCTTTACCAAGAGGCTCCCCACAAGGTAAAGACTTTAAGCTCTCACATGATGGCTCAGGCTGTGCAATTCCTGCAGGAGTCAGCTCTGGGCAGCCCAGTCCCAGGGGAGAGCAGGATCCTGGGGGAGCAGCCGCATGGACAGGCCTGGGCTCTTCATTTCCACAGAAATAGGAAATAATGGCTGCAAAATAAAAATCACAGCTCACAGAAGAAAGTCACTTAAAGCCACAATAACCCCAGTGTACACCAGACCCTCTGAATAATCAAGAATTATTCTTGCTGGTCAGAGGAGGAACATTTAGGGTTGGAAAAGCTTTTTGTTCCCTTGTTTTTGTTTGTTTTCTCCAATACTTCTAATATTTTCTAAAAAACCCAGAAGCCTGGTATTATCTAATTATAAATCCTGCAAGCCTCAAACCATTCTCTCTTTATCGTCCATGTTTAATTAAAAAGAACAGAAATGGAAGCAAAATGAGCCTTTTTCCTGGTACCCCATGGAATTTCTGAGCAGGTGCTATCACTGCTGAGCAAAGGTTAAACTGGTTTTTGTCTGTCTTATTCATGAAAGCAAATCTGAGAGAAGCTCCTGTACCCAAAGCAAACAAGATAAACCCACAAATCCTGCAAAATATTCTCTCTGGGATTTACCTCTCACTGTGTGGGCCAAATCCCGTCTGGATTTCTCTCCTGCCCTCCACACAGAAAAATCAGCATGAAAAAACACTTTGACACCCTCCTCATTCTGGCCACAGGCTTGCAGCATCCTCAGGGACTGATGCAAGATCCTGTTGCATCAGAAAAACAGCAGGAATCAGTTGGCTCTGCCCTGTTTTCCCCCAAAATTGCAGATTCTTCTTCCTTCCTTCCTTTTTTTTTGTTTTTTTTTTTTTGAGGAAAGTGGCCTCCAGCCACGAGGCTGCTCTGTGCAGAGGTGTCTGGGGAATGGGAAGTTGTGCTGCAGAAGAAGATTCCCTCAGGAACAGAATTTATGGCAACTCCTGGATTTTCCCAGCTGCCTGTTGTGGCCTGCTCTCCACTGGGAAAAACGCTCCAGCCTGGAGCCTTTGGATGCTGCAGCTCTGTTGATTCATGCAGGGGATTAGGCAGGGAAGGACGCTTTCATTTGATTTTCCTTGGCTTTATTAAATGAATTCCAGCTTTTCTGTGGAGCTGCACACGCTGCTTTGTGTGCCACAGGCTCGCAGGCGCCAGGCCTGATCCTGCAAGGATCACTGAGGGCTGATCTGCTCCATCCTCAGTCCCAAAATCCCGTTGGGATGGGGATCCATCCCCCTGATGGAGATGGGGGAGACTCTGAGGACACAACAAGGACAAAAGGGATCTCAGGGGTGCTTGGCTGCAGCCAGGTGTGACAGAAACAGGGAAGAGATGTGGAATTGGAGACAAAGGGGAAAATTGACCTGGGCTGAAGAAGGGATTTGATCCTACAAACAGGAAAAGGAAGGCCAGGAGGAGATCCCCTGCTGTAGCAGAATTTCTTAGAGAACAAGGGCATGATGCATTTTGGGATTAGGTATGAGCTATTCCAAGCTGGGCCTCAGATTTGGGCCTGGGTGGTAGTAGAGAAGCCTGTGGCGCAGTAAGAAATCAGATTAAAGTGTATTTAGGCATTTCATAGTACAGTTATAATAAATTCACAGTAGCTGCCTTAAGGTTAAGATTGTTTGCATTCTTTTCTGCAAATTCTTATCTGAATACCAATTAGAAAGCAGCTGTAACTGTAAATATCTGGAACTGTATTTAACCCGCCATTTTGAGATAATAAATGATGAAACCACATTTGCTGTGTCCGTGTTGCTCTGTCCACCTTCCCATGTATTAGGGGGATCCCTGGCTTTGCCCTGCATGGTTTGGTGGTGGGCAGGAGGCAGAAATCCCTGTACACAGCACCCCAAAGGGGTGAAGGGAAGCACCAGGCCACAACCTTTGGATTGCAGCACCTTGGGAAGTGGAAGGCTCTGGATAGAGCTGCTCAAAGGCCGAGCCAGCCTGCCTGCAGCAGCTGGTGAAGTTTTTACCTGTGGCTGAAGGGATTTGTGAGGATGCAGGCAGAGCTTTGGCTGTGCCTGACTCACTGCCTCTCCCCAATAAAGCTCCACCAGCCCGTTCAAACCCCGCTGCCCTGCGGCTGCAGGGGATAAAGGTGAGGGATTTGGGAGGAATGAGCCCAGCACCAGCCCATGCCTGCCTCCAGCTGAGCCCTTCTCCAGGCAGGTCTGTGCCTGGGCAGAGCTGCAGCCTCTCCTCACAGCTGCTCTGCACTTCAGAGCGTCACTGCTTGTGATATTGGTGCGACATTCATGAATTGCCACTGATTAAACCTCCCTGGAGATTCTGCAATGGATGTCCCACAGCAGTGCCACATGGAAGGACTCACTGCCCTGTGTGGGCTGTGCAGCTTCTTCATTTCATGGTGTCCTGAAATATCCAAGTTTTTCTGTGGACTGGCAGTGCTACAAGTGAGCAGGAGGTGCCTGTCCATGAAAGCAGAGGGCAGCTGGCATTGCACAAACACATTCCCTGTATCCTCCTCTTCTGGGGGCCTGTCCTGGACTCTCAGGGAAATTGTAGGGAAAAGCAATTGTATAAAATCCAGGGGCAGGGTTTCAATGATCCTTCTGGATTCCCTCCAGCTAGGATATCCTGGGACTCCTCCATGGGAGTATAACCCATCACTCCTGCTGGCTGCTGTGGGGACAGCCTGGAAGAGAGGAAAAACCCCCCATGGACACCTTGCAGCCCACCAGCCCCAGGGACTCAGCCACCATCCCAATCCCAATCCCTCCCAGGCTGTTTGTCCCCAGAATGTGCCACTTTACCCTGTGGGAAGAGTGAAGCTGCACCAGCTGCCAGGAGCCGCCATAGAAACCCCGTTTGCACTCCAAGCAGTGCCAGGCAGAGCTGCCCAGCAGGGAGCTGAGTAAATACTGATTTTCCAAAGGGATCCAATTCCCACCTGCCTCATCAGTGGGATGGATGAGGTGTGGTGGGTCAGGTTGTTCACGTGGTCATCATGAAACTTCTGGTTTCAGTGCAGGCAGCACAGAAAACCCAGCTGTGACGTGTGCCTGACACCTGGGGCTGGCCTTCCTGTGTGACTCTGTCTTCTCCAGAAACAGAAATGACATCTCAGGGCAGGAAACCAAAGTGTTCTTTTTCAGACAGAACAGAATGGAAACACATAACTGAGGCTGCAGATTCAAATGAGACCTTTTCTTCAAAAAATGAGTCAGTGATAGAGAGATAGGGGACAATCACCTGTTACATCACTCTGAAAAAACACCCTGAGGTGTGCTCAGGAGTGGATGTGATGTCACCTTTTAAAATCTAAATCGCTGGAGTTTGAATCCATCTGGCAGTCATGCAGGAGCAGTGATGGGAGGAGGTGAGGGGCTCTGTGGATGACACTCTGTGTTCTGCTGGAAGGAAAAATTTATTTACATTTCACTGTCCCTAAATTGCCACCCATCCCTAGAGTTCTGCTGAGGCTTTGGGGGTTCGCAGGGAAGAGTAAAAAAGAGGAAATTCAATATAATTTTAGCCATGAGGAAGAACTCCCCCATTCTCCTGCACTGACCCCACCACAGCAGCTCCTCCTCCTGCAGGTTAATTCTTTAGGAGAACATTCCTGCTCAGGACAGTGGTTAACACACCCACTTGTACCTTTTTAAGCCGCTGAGAATGAACAAATATTTTCTTTCCTTTTGCAAAACCACAAGGAATCTTGCCAGGGTCATCATTTCCTGAGGGTAAATGCTGAACAAGATAAGAGATGTAAGGAGTTATCTCTACTGAGGGGCTCAGGGAACCAGACTGAACTGGAGCAGAACTCACCAAATCCTACCCCAGGCTGGTAAAGCCTTGTCAGTGCCCTGACAGCAGCAGGTAGGGCAGGGAATCCATCACCTGATCCCCAAGGCTGTCACCAGGAAAAGCAATGCCAATCAGCTGTGGAAAAACCTACTCACCCATTAGGCCAGGGTCAGTGGGTTTTTGTGGAGATAAACCAGAATTGATGCCATCAGTGTTGTCAGGGCTGAGAGAGGTAAAAATCAAACACTGAGGGTCAGGCCTTGTCCTTTACCTCTAGCTGTGAAAGCTGGGCATGGCAGGACAGGGAGAAATGATCCAGATCCACTCTTCCCACAGAACAGGTTGTTTCCCTCCAACCCTCTTTGACAGGGGCTTAGACACAGCTCTGAAAATTCCATGATCGGTCACTCCTCATGTCTCACTCTCCTGGAGCTCAGCCCTTTTCCTGTGACGTTCAAATTAAACTTTTTTCTGTTAATGTATAAGAAATCCTCCTCACCCTCTCTACCATGAGATTGCTCCCTCTGAACACAGGTGAGCCACGGAGCCCAGGTTCCTGAGGATCCCCCAGGAAGTGACAGAGGAAAATTGGAGAACACCTGAATGAGAGCATTTTCTCCTGGATTGCAACAAAAGCAAGTGGGACACTCAGTCCTGCCCTACCCCAGCCTGGCTGTTCTCACTGCTGATTTCATCTGCCCCCCACATTTCCTTCCCCATCAGAGAGAAACATCTCTAAAATGTTCTCAGCCCTGTGAGGAAGGGTTTGTGCTGGGAACTGAGTGTTGGCTGTAAAATAACTGGATGTCAATACAGCATTTAAGGTTATTTTTAAGTGAATTTGTATCTGCTCTCTGAGGGCAAACAGTGCTGAGAACTGTGGCCAGTCCTCTACAACACCCACTGCAGGCTTTGCTCTGGAGATAGTGTATCCCAAAAAAACCAGCCCTGGGCTCTCTGGAGATAGTGTATCCCAAAAACCAGCCCTGGGGTCTCTGGAGATAGTGTATCCCAAAAACCAGCCCTGGGCACTCTGGAGATATTGTATCCCAAAAACCAGCCCTGGGGTCTCTGGAGACACTGTATCCCAAAAAACAACCGTGGGCTGTGCAGGCACCTCATGGTGGTGTCCCTGAATGTGCTTGGACACGTTGTCAGCAAAAAATGGGATTAATAGTGGAAATACTTTCTCCCCCACCGAATTCCTGAGGATGTCCTGAAGCTGGGGAAACTGAAATACAAAGGATTTCTCCTTTTGAACATGCTTTGCTCACTGGAGAACACTTCCTTGCCGGCCTTTGGGAGCTGGGATATCGGCATCCCTGAATGCAGGGCTGTGCCTGGAGCTGGGATATCGGCATCCCTAAATCCAGGGCTGTGCCTGGAGCTGGGATATCCCCATCCCTGAATGCAGGGCTGTGCCTGGAGCTGGGATATCCGCATCCCTGAATGCAGGGCTGTGCCCGGAGCTGGGATATCGGCATCCCTGGATGCCGAGCCCTGCTCGGGGCTGATGCAAGGCCGGGGCGGGTGTTGCAGCAGCAGCAGCAGCAGCAGCGGGGCTGCACTGGCGCTGACACCTCGTGGGGCTCCGCAGCCACTGCAGCCTGACTCCACTCCAGCCCGAGTTGCATCAGACTCCGAATTTGAATATTGGTGAGGAAAAACGCTCCTTTGGAAAGGGAAGGGGATTTTAAGGTATGTTTGGCAATATGATCTCACTGGCCAGGACTCGCTTCTCACATCTCACCCCTGATTTCCCGGGGTTTCCTTTTACTCACTTCATTTCTCTCAGGTTCACACAATTATTTCTTTAGAAATCTCAAAGTGGGTACAGAAATACGGGGTTGAGCCCCAAATTGTCCCCTGGACCTACAAAGCCCTAACTCCAGGTGAGCCAGGGATCTGTGTAATGACACTGGCACTGAAGTGCTTCTGGGTCAGCTTGGGACACAAATGAGTGGAAAAATATCAAAACTTGTTCATCAGCAAATTGGGAATAGAGTAAAGCAAGGCTGGTGACAGGTAAGGAAAAGCAGTTTCAGCTGGTGTCAGCTGGATCCATCCCCGAGATTGTGAGCCCTGCTTGCCCAGGGAAGATTAAGCATCTCTAAAGAAGCTTAGGTAGCCTAATTAATGGTTCACCAGCCTAATTAATGAACCTCCAGGACAGACATAAAGACAGAGTAAGATTTCTGCTTTCTCATCACCGTCGTGGTGCTGGCACACGACAGGATCAGATTGATGGCGGGGTCAGTGTCCTGGAAAATGTGACAAGAGCTGGACAGAGCCTTTGGCAGCAGCTGCTGGAGCATTTCAATCAGGAGCAGCTTCGGTTGTGGGCTGGTAAATCCAGTCACAGCTCAGTGACACCACAAACACACCCCAAACACCCCCATTGAAGCTGCTCTGATGAAACAATGGCACCAAAGGCTGCAATCCCTGGGGTCTCATAAAGGACAAGCAAAGGAGGGCAGTGACACATGCAGAGAAACTTGGATGCTCTGGAGGAAGTTTGGCTGGAATGGCATGGAAACGCAGTAAAATCTTGGGATGCTTCATACTTCTTTCATTGCAAACAATGTTTATGGTATGGCCTGTGAAGCAATTGAAATGAAGTGAGCTGGCACATTACTAGATTGATAATTCCTCCTGCTACTTACTGTTTATTCTCAATACAGATGTCCCCAATTCTTTCTATCACATTAAGTTTCTTGTCTGCTTCAATTTCCCTTCCTCCAAGAGCCCCATCCCCCTGTGCTTACTCAGATGTGAGCACACACATGTGCTGGGATTGAGTCACCAGGGCCTTTCCCTGAAGGGAATTTTGGGATTTGGGTGCTTTGGAAGGTGGGGATAAGCCAGTGAACAGCGGAAGCAGAACCCCCTCATGTGGCAGCTGCTCCTGGTGAACAGCTGAAAGAATTCCATCATCTCCCTGCTCTGGCATGGGAGGTGCTCCATGCAGGATCCCAGCACAGTCAGTGTTCCCTCAGCACCCTCCGAGACGTCTTTACACCAATCAGAAAATCTGTATTTCCCCCTATCCATAACCAGTGAAAACCAGAGATCAGAGAGGGGAGAGTCTCAGGCCCCTTTGCTCTGACATTCTTATTTATTTGCTCCAATTCTCCTCTCAAAAAGTGCAGAAACCCCAAGGAAATCCTACTGGAATGGCAAAAGTAAGGGCTTTCACAGCTTCACGGGGAATTTTTGGCCTCAAGCCTGGCACTTTGCTGATGGATTTAGATGGATGTCCCTTGGGACCTGTATCTGGATAAAGCCACGCTTTGTACTTCCCCCAAGGGAAACCTCTGCCTTCCTTGGCTTCCTCTGTTCTCGAGATATTAAAGCACCGATTTCCAAACAGAAAATCCAGGAAGCCAATTCAATGGCTGGGAGATTTTATCAGCTCCTGGTTATAAATGAGCCTTGAATGGAGCAGCAGGCACCTGCCAGCTCACAGTCCAGCTCCAGACTCTCCCGGCATAAGCAGGGAATGAGGGGCCTCTGCTGGACTGTCAGCACAGCCAGGAGAAAAAACGAGAATTCCCGACTTTTTTCCAAGTGAGCCCCGGGTTACGGACAAACCTTTGTCCCTCAGCTAGATTTACCTTCGGAGATCACCGACTCTGTCACCAGAGCCTGGAGGGCACATTTTGGGTGGATTTTTTCCTATTTTGTCCGTGTGGAGGAGGAAAATTGCATCCTAGCCTGGAGACCAAAGGTTAATTTGACTCATTTATGAAGTTTTCCCACATGAAGCTGCTTCCAGCTACAGGATGAGAGGAAATTACCTCAGGATTTGCCAGGAGAGGTTTAGATTGGGTATCAGGGACATTTTTTCATGGAAAGGGTTGTCAAGCCCTGGCACAGGCTGCCCTGGGCAGCTGTGGAGTCCTTATACCTGGAATTTTGTAAAAACCATGTAGATGTGGCACTTGGAGACATGGTTGGTAGTGAATGTGGTGCTGCTTTGATGATTTTAAAAGGCCTGCTCCAACCTTAATGATTCCATGATTTTCTAGGTTTTTCACCATACAGCAGTTAAAGAAAATCATTTTTCCTGGGCATCCTGGCATATCCCAGGGCACTCAGAGCCCTCGCTCTGCTGAACTTCTCCAACACCCCCGTGTTCCCAGGTGTCACTGCTGTGAGTTTGTGTTCCCTGGCAGTGCTCCTGATTCCTGCATCCACCAGCATCATTTGACTCCCCACCCCTGGAAGCATCCAAGGCCAGGCTAGACAGGGCTTGGAGCACCCTGGGATAGTGGAAGGTGTCCCTGGCCGTGGCAGGGGATGGAATGGTTTTTAAGATCTCTTCCAACAAAACCATTCCATGATTCTATAAAACACTGCCCACCAGCCGCCCCACAGCTCTCTCTGTTTGCAGGGCTTATCTTTATCCTCCTCTTTCCATACAGACAGAGGCAGAACTCTTCAACACCAGCAATTCCAACCACTGCAATGCCTTTTTGGTTGATTTAGTTCCTGTGCTGTCAGCATGTCCTCCCGCCTAATCTGTGGCATTAATTCCTTCCTTGCTACTGGCTTCAGAAAGCATTAACAAGGGAAAAATAAATCAAGTGTTAGAGCACAAAGAAGACTTGTGGGAAAAAGCTTTTGAGCCTTTTCTGAGGCTTTCATGCCTGTTATTCTTTACTTTGCTGATACAGCTGGATTTACCATCCTGTTGAATGAGCATATTCCAGACTATAAAAAAATAACAAAGTCCAACCACGTGGGCTTTGTATAGGTCAGAGCTGGAGAGGGGCTGCCAGAGACAACAGCACAGGAAGACTTCAGAGCACGAAATGTGCAAACACAGCCAAAGTGAAGCTTATGTTCCTCCAAACAAAGCAGGGACCAAACCTGAGACACAACAGAAATGAGAGGGGGACATGTGGGCGTGGGAGCTCTGTGTGTGTGTGTGCCCCAGCTCAGAGCCACAGCTGTCTGCCAGCTGTGTGCAGATGTTGCTGAGACTGTGGGAACGTGGAGTGGCCTTTCCTATCCTGGGTGATGGGGAGCTTGTGGAAAGAGCTCACCCAAGTCAGTGCTGGAGTTTTAAATTGATGTTTTAGGGCATGTTGATGCTCTCAGGTCTTTAGTCTCATCTTTACCTACATCCTTCTGAGGAAGACTCATCCCTGAAGTCACCGTTGTGGACACAGCAACTCCTCAATAGTGAGCAGGCTGAATTCCCTGAGGAATTCCTGCCCTGTTTCATGCTCCTGTTGTGCTTTGCATTTTCAAAGTGCAGCGCAGAGCTTTGGTTGTCCCCCCATCCTCCTTTCCCACATCCCCCGTGAGAAGCCGGACTGCGAAGTTCAAGAGATCAGAGAACTCACACCAGCAATGTCCTGCCCCACGTGGGAGCCAGCTCCCAGTGACCCCACACATCCCAAACTGCACCAGAAACATGGAAAACAAAGGGGTGAGAAAGCAATCTGAGCTCGGAGAATCTCTGAACTTATGGAAATAACCATGAATGATGAAGCACCAAGAAGGGGTGAGTGGAGCTGGGTGTACAGGAGGTGAAAAACTTCTCGCTCCCTCAGCAGGTGAAGACTTTGAGGGTTAATTTCCTAAAAATGCAGCTTTTTCCTTTCAAAGCCTCCCTAAAAAGCGCTGGAAGATCTGGACCCAGAGGAATTGTTGACCTGTAGACACCAGGAGGGGACGTGTTTTCACACACTGATGTCCTTTTGAGGTTGAAGCCCGAGGAGCAGCGGGGAAGCTTCCGAGCCCGTTTGCAGCGCCAGGGAACTCGGCAGAGCTCCCACATCTGGGAATTGCAATTGTCCCATCTCCGGTGCCTCCGCAGTTTCTGTTCCCCTTCCTGCACATAAACATGGACGTGCTGTGGCTTGAGCTGAAACCACAATATTTTCAGAACAAACAGAAAAACAAAGTGCTGCTCATGGTGTGCATTGTCTGCAACCTCAAAATAACTTTCCCAGCTCTTCCCTCCGTGCTCCAGGGCTGTGTTTTTCCCTGATCCCAGGTTCAAGAGTAGGTGGATGTTCACAGCAAAGGATCCATCCTGCAATTCCATGGCACGTGCTGGATGTTTGGGATAACTCAGTGGGTGTTGAATTGTATCCTCGCTGGTTTGGGGTGGTGAAAACCCCCCTGCTTCCAGGAAATAATGGGTTTTGTGGGTATTCAGTGAAAAATACTGTGGTTTTATTACTTCTGCTCCGCAAGAAACAATCATGGTGGCAATTTAATGCACAGTGGGATGAACTCGCAGCTAAAAGATGCATTTCAACCCCTATTTACACCCTCATATGTTCAAAATAGGTGTTTTCCCAGGAATTTTTCCCTGGGCTCAGCATCTGTGTGAAATACCACGTAAATCATCATTTTTCCTTCACCACTGAGGGAAAAAGCAGCTGCCTGGCATTGGCTGACAGTGCCTGTACTTCTTTTGGCTCTCCAATAACTCAGGATTTGGAGAGTGGCCTGGATAAACCCCATTCCCAGAGGTCTGCAGCTGGAAATGGAAACACGTGCACAGCGCCCCAATCCCTGGGCAGTTCTGCCCGTGGTTTAATTTTATTTTATTTCCTCACAGGGCCTCCCCCAGGCCTGGCTCACGTCTCAAGTGATGGAATTACAGAATCACAGGATTGCTGAGGTTGGAAAAGAGCTCCAGGATCATCAAATCCAACTTGAAGCTGATCCCCACTTTGTCACCAGCCCAGAGCTCTGAGTGCCACATCCAGGTTTTCCTTGGACACATCCAGGGATGGGGACTCCAAACTTCCCTGGCAGCCCCCTCCAGTGTTTAACGACCCTTTCTGTGGAGAAATTCATCCTAATCACAGAATATTTAGGGTTGGAAGGGACCTCAGGAAATCATCCAGCCCAAGGCAGGGCCACCCAGAGCAGGTGGCACAGAAACGCATCCAGGTGGGTTTGGAATGGCTGCGGAGAGGGAGATTCCATAACCTCCCTGGGCAGCTGCGCCAGGGCTCTGCCACCCTCACGCTGAGGTGAAACTTGTGGTTTAGTTTATGGCCATTGCTGTTTGTCCTGTCCCTGGGCCCCACCGAACAGAGCCTGACCCTCCCCTGAGGGGGGGCCATTTTGTGTGAGGGGAGGGGGCCATTTTGTGGGCTCCACATTCTCCTCAGGGCGGGCATCAACCCCAACGCGTCCAAGCCGTGCCAGGGCGGTGCTGGCGGGTGTGCGGGGCTGCATTAACCCCTCTCCCCGGTCCTGTGGGGCTCCTGATGCCGGCTCGGAGCGGCCACAGCCCGCGGAGCTCCAGCAGCGCTCCCTCAGCGCAGGCGGCCGCCCTCAGTCCTCCGGGCGGGCAGGGGGCGCTGCCGCCCGGCACAAGGAGCGGCCCCGGCCCGGCCCCATCCCGGAGCCTTCCGGAGTATCCCGGCCCGGCGTGATCCCGGTGTGATCCCGCTGGAATCCCCGGTTATTCCGCTGTGATCCCGGGGTATCTCGGTTCGTCCCGCTGTGATCCCGCTGGAATCCCGGTGTGATCCCAGGGCATCCCGACCCCGTCGCGCTGTGATCCCGCTGTGATCCCGGCGTATCCCGACCCCGTCCCGCTGTGTTCCCGCTGGAATCCCGGGGTATCCCATCCCCGCCGCCATGGGGAAGAAGGGGAAGCGCGACAAGAAGGGGAAAGGCGCCGAGAAGACGTTGGCGAAGATGGAGAAGAAGGTGTCCCGCAGAGCCAAGAAGGAGGAGGTGACGGCCATGAGGGAGCTCCGGGGGCAGGGGGAAGGTTCAGGACAGGGTTGGGAGCAAAGGAGCGAATCCAAAGGGAACCTGTGCTGCCCAGGGAAAGTGTGGATCAGGGAACCGCAGGAAATAATGGGCTGGAAGACACCCACGTGGATCATCTGGTCCAGCTTTGCTCCTCTGAAGACACCACGACAATCCCACACCATGTACCAGAGCGTTGTCCAAACCTCCTTGAACTTGGACTTCAGGGATGCCCCTGGATTCCTGGGGATGTTCCAGGCCAGGTTGGATAAGGCTTGGAGCAAGCTGGGATAGTGGAATGTGTCCCTGCCCATGGCAGGGGTGGGACTGGGTGAGATTTAAAGTCCCTCCTTCTCTGATTCTAAGCAGAATCTTGCTTAAATCCCCTCCCATCCCTTGTGTGTGACAACAGGTGTAAAAGAAGAACATGAAAACACAGTTCAAGGCTCCTTCTTGCTTTCCATCCCCTTCATCCTTTTCTTCTGGGCTTAAAAGCAAATGAGAATCTTTGTTTTTCACTCCTAGAGGGGCTGCTTGTGTTTAAGCCTCAAAACAGTGACTTCCCCCTGGTGAAAACGTGGTGTTCATGGCTTAATTCAAAGCTTAAAGCCATGGATGGTTCCCCTGTAGACATCTCCTGGCTGCAGGGAGAGCTGATTCCATGCTGCAGAGGCAAAATTCCCAGACTTTGGAAATTCCTGCTCAGACCACACCTTGAGAAAAGTGACCTGGAGGGAGGAGATGAGCAGTGGGGTTGTAGGAGAGACCCTGGCTCAGAACTTCCCTCTTGCTGCAGTCCTGCTTCTGCCCTTGGTCTGTCAGCAGTTTTGAGGGGGCAGATTTTGGGTTTAACTGAGTGAAGTTGAAAGGAAATAAAGATACATGAGGTTTCTCTCTATATAAAAGAGCTTCCAGTTGTATTTGAGTGGTTTCCCTTTCTAAAAAAAGGAAAATTGTGGGGAGTGAGTGCTGGTTTCATGTGTGCTTCTGTGTGTGTCAAGCTGATCATGTCTGGCTTTTTCTTTGCAGGAGGATCTTGAAGCCCTGATAGCAGAATTCCAAAGTTTGGATGCTAAAAAGACCCAAGTAATTGAATCATCCTGCCCACCCCCTCACCCAGGTGAGAGCTTGTGTGAGGTTTTGGCTGCCACTTGTAGAGCAGCTGGGGGTGCTTTAAATGGCATTTATTTATGTAAAGTTACTTCCCAAGAGTGGAAGGTATAGCTGATACCTGGAGTTATGGAACACCTGGAATACTGAATTCATGGTTAAAAAGAGACAAAAGCCTTTTTTTGTCCATCAAAATCCACTTTTTAACCACCCCATCAGCACAAGAGAGGCAAAGCAGGGTTAGATTTCAGGGCTTTGAGGGAAAATAAAAATGAAGAGAAACTTTTGGATTTGGACCAGAGGGCTGAAGTGAATTCAGAAGCAAAAGGATTTGTCATGAGGTAAAAACCACTTGGTTATGTGGGGTTCACAAACTTGGGGTATTCAGGAGAGCAGTGACCAGCAGCAAGTGCAGAATAATGACACAGATAAATGGAGAGGAGACAGCCCAGAGTTCTGTGCCCTCATAAAAGTAATTTTTGTTCCTGCCACCCCAGCATTAAAATTCAGGAGCTCACGTCAAAGGGGGAGTTAAATCACAGAGTAACGTGTGCTCCTGAAATAGGAGAGCCTCTCAGACAGTGCCCAATTCATCTTGCTGGAAGTTTTGGAAGAAATTAATTTCTTTGGAGAAGTTTTTAGCCCTGGGGTGAATATCACAGCAGGGTAATTTGGCAGATGATGGAGAGACCTTTGTGGCTGGAGGGCAGAGGTGCTGGTGCCTGAGTTAAAGGCTCCAAGCTTCAGGGTATTACAGGACATTCACATCTTTATTTTTCCATCCTCTTTTTTCTTTCAGGCTGAACTGTTCCCTCTGTGCTCACCCCGAGAGAGACGAGCTGATCCTTTTTGGAGGTGAATATTTCAATGGCCAAAAAGTAATGTATACTTCATTTTCTTCTTCTTTATCTCCCCCCTCCCTCCTTTTCCTGTAATTTGCACGGGTCTCATTTGAAGGGAAATTCAAGGCAGAGTCATAAAATATGTATTTGTCCCTGAATGAGGGCAAAATAGCCTTTTAATTCTGCCATGGCTCTGTCTCATGGCTGAGCAGTTGGCAGGAAGGAGACACGCTGGAACCCATTAAGGAGTCAGAGTGATTGTCTCAGCCATCAATATTTCAGGGCTTCATAATTTCTCCAGACTTAATTGTAGCCATATCTGCCCCTCATTTGGGATAGCTAGTGAAAAATCTCTTCCACTTCTCAAAACAAGATATTTCTGCACCTTTGCTGCTGGCTGCCTTGGAGATGGGAGCAGCAGCAAATTGTTGCACTCAGGAACACTCTTTATCCTGAGTTTCTGCAGGTTGCAAGTGGTTATTGTGTGGAAACAACTGCTCTGGAAAACTCCAACCTGGCAGTGATGTTTGGCCACCTCAGAGTTACCCAATGTGATGAGCTGAACTAATTCTGCTTTTTTTTTTTACCACCTGGAGCTGTTCTTTGCTCTGCAGTTGAGCAGCTTTAACCTGAACCTCTGTGCTAAGCTCCAGCGTTTTAAATCCTCATATCTCAAGCCGTCACCAAGGGTTTGATAAAGAACATTCCAGCCCAGTGGAAGAGTTGCTGCCTCCCAGTGCAGTGCAGGAGCTCGTTGTCCTCCTTCCCTGCCCACTGAGGAGGTTGTGCTTTGCAATCTTCACCCCAAATCCCCTGTGCAGAGCTGGGCTGAGCTGCTGTTTCCTCTCACAGACCTTCCTGTACAATGACCTGTACATTTACCACATCAGAAGAACAGCTGGGCCAAACTGGACATCCCCAACCCACCCCCGAGGCGTTGTGCTCACCAGGTAAAGCTCTGGCTGCCAGAGCAGCAGCTGGGATTGTTCTAAACTTGATTTGGGAGGAGGGTTTGGATTTTTTTCACCTCCTGAGAGTTTCTTGTTCTCCTCATGGGCTGCCAGTGGTGTCACTTCAGCTTTTCTGTCCAAGGTGCTCTGGTCACTGGGTGTCCTCTGGCAGTGTTCAGTGTGGAATGAGGATTTGGGGTTGTGTCTGTTGGTTTGGCAGAACTCAAGCAGAGCCAGGTGGGGAGATTCTTCTTCAGAAATGAATTCTCTTTGCTGCATTGTACAAGACCAGCTCAAATCCATAATCCCAGGGGAGCACTGAATTTTCAAACTGGAATTTGACCAAAGTCCATTATTCCCTTCATGGCACAGCCCTACATCCATGAACATCCCAGGCACTGCCACTGCTGCCAGCAGGGAGCACTTGGGCTCTTCTCCACCTCTCTCAAATCCAGGTCACTGGCTGCTTGTGAGGGTGAAGGATTTGGGTTTGTTTACCTTATGTGAACACCTGCACAGCAGAACCTGGACCAAAGACTTGTATTTTTTGCAGGTCTTTGGCCCTCACCAGCTGATAGATTTTCTTACCAAAGCTGCCATACAGGATGTGAATGTCCTTTTCCTACCCATCCCAAAGCTCCCTGGTAAGATCCAACATCCCAATTAGGTTCATATCCCTTTGGTGTGTTACTAAGTGCCAGTCTTGCTCCCAGCTGTGTATCCTTGAATTGAAAGATTCTGACTTGATTTTTGGGCTACTTTGTGTTGTTTAAAACACAACTTGTTTCAGAGGCCACATTCCAGTAGCCAGCAGGTGGCTGTCGAGCAGCTCAGTCCAAAGGGAGCAGCTCAGGAGCTGCAGCTGGATTACAACAACAATAAACTGAGGAGTTCTGCTTCAGCAGTGTTTTCTGTCTGATAATTAATTATGGTTCCACAGGAGACAGTTCAGCCTCACGAGCTGACTGGTTTGTCTTCCTTGTGGCTTTATATTTAATACACAGCTCAGAGTTAAACAGAAGTGTGTCTGTGGGTGCCAGGTGCACATTTTCAGTTTTATTTGTCATGCCTGGTCTCTGACACACTGTTGGAATTGAGTGAAGGAGCTATGGGCAGGTGTTGGCAGCTGTTCAAGGAAAAAGTTTGGTTTTGTCATGAATTTCAAGCCAGCTCTTGGGAAGGTCACCCACAAGTATGAGCAGGCTGTTGCATAAACCTTCCTTTAAGCTTTTAAGCACTGGATGCCCATGGAATTCAGGCACACATCCCCTTTGTTCAGGTAACTTCATGTTCCCACAAATCCTGCCTGAAAGCACACCCTGGATTTTCTTATTTAATCATTTCATGTTTGGGCTGGTTTATGGCAGGGCATGGTCCTGTGTGGGGCTAAAAATCCTTTTTTTGCTGGGAGAGACTTTCCTTGTGAGGAAAGAGATCATTATCCCAATGTTGAACTGTGATGGGAACCCTGGAGAAAACACAAATTGGAATTTGCACAGCCACAGCATTTCTTGGGATTCTCAGGATTCCTTCCTTATTCCTTGGTCCTAATATAGATAATTTTAGTGAAGTCTTGCTCTTCTCCCTGCTTTTAACTGACATCTTGCATGCCAGAGGTGTTTTGGTGCTGCTCTGTGCAAAAAAAATATAAAAAACCTTCTCTCCTATGACACAATCAAAGTAGTAACAGCCTCTCCTCTTGTCCAAATGTTGCACATTTTCTTCTCTATTTGATTTTTTGGTGTTTTGTTTTGTTTGGTTTTTTGTTGGTGGTGGTGGTGGTTTTTTTGTTTTCTTTTCTTTGTTTGGTTTTGAACAGTGAGGGTCAAACAATTTTTGTTACATTAATCCAAAATGTTTCCTAGGACACTTGAACTTCCCACAGGAGGTGGGAAGAGCCCAGCTCCTTATCCAGGTTTCTTTTGCTCTGGGAAGGTGTGCTAAACCATGAGCACTTTTAATCCAAATTCTCCTTCCTTCAGCCCCAGAGAGCTGCTGCTCTTCCCTGGGATTTGGAGCTGTGTGCTTGACTGGGGGAGCTCTGTGCCTGGTTTGGAATCCTGCTCTGATCCAGCTCTTCCTTGTCCTGCAGGCAGCTGTGGTGCCCACGGCTGGGGGGCAGCTCTGGATCTTCGGGGGCGAGTTTGCCTCTCCCAACGGGGAGCAGTTCTACCACTACAAAGATCTCTGGGTCCTGCATTTGGCCACCAAGACCTGGGAGCAGATCAAGTAAGTGCTGGGCCCTCACATCTGGACCTTTTGCCAAGAAATTTGGATCTCAGTGATCCCTGAGATCCTGGTGTTCCGTCACTCTTTGGTGTTGGCCTCATGAGGAGCTGTGCCAGTGTGATCCAAGTTTGATTCCTGGCCCGTGCTGTGATTTCCCAGCTCTCCCTTAAATACAGAGGTGCCCGTGCTCAAAGGGGTGGAGAAGACACCTCCAGAAAGAGGTGGGAATGAGAGATGTGTTCCAAGTGTGTTGAGATCAAAGCTGGTTTATTTCATACCTGATTTTTGGGGTGTGGTGTTGCTTAACTGAAGGGAAGAGTCTATTTCCAGATGTCCAAAACTGATGCTCTGTTTTCCTGGGCTCCTCCAGTGGGGCTGTACAATACCAGTGCAAGGATCTCCCAATTTTAACACCAGTGGAGAAGCCAGTTTGTATTACCCAGCTTCATTCCTTGTAACTGGCATTTACTGCCTTGAGATTCCTTGGGATAAACAAGCCAGTAATTCAGGCCTGTCAAAGGAAACAGGTGCCAAAAGTTTTTGACAGGAGTGAAAGTGTAAATATTTTCAGTGGATCTGGCCCAAACTCCAGACTTTAACCTTTGGCTCCTTGCTTTGGCTGCTCATGTTTGTATTTGCATGAGAGGAGAGCTCTGGTGACATCCAGTGGACTGAGAGGCAGGAGATTGGCTTTGAGTTTGGCATTGGCTTCCTCTTGGACTTGGGGATTGTCTTGTACTCAGGACACAGCTTTGGGTGGGCTGGAGCTCCAGATCACCCTGGAAGTGCACTGAGAAAAGCAGCAGCTTTTGATCACTTGTGAGCTCCATGTTCTTCCTTCAGGTGGGAACACCAAATCTGTCCAGGCTGATCCCTTTTCACCCTGTTAGAGAGTGCAGGCTCAGTTACTGTGTCTTGTGCAGTAGGTGAGGGTGGTTTGGGATGAGGGATGGAGACCCTGGCTCACAGGGTCACACAGTGACTCACTGTGCCTGTCTCACCTTCTTCCCTGTCCCTGCAAAGTGGGAACACTGATAGTGCCTGACAAGTGGGAATTTGGAGTCTGCTCCATTTGAGCTTCCTGCTGTGGTTGGGTGGCCCTCTGTCCTTCAGCCTGCTGGAATTTTGGGAGCACCCATGCCCTGGTCCCAGTGTTGCAGTCAGACAAAGCACATCCCCTCCCATCCTTGGGCTGCTCCTGGAGCTGCATTAATGAGGCAAAGGAGGGAATGGTTTTGTTTTAATGCTGACTGGCTGAGCACAAAAATCCTGGTTCTGCTTCCTCTTTGCATTTCCATACAGCTTCTTGATCAGGAGGCTGCTTGGAAAGGGGAAGAGGAAAGGGCAGAGGTGACTGTTGAGTTCTACAAGGGATTTTTTCCTGCTTCTTTAAAAACTCTGATCATGACACCTGCTGCACTTCACTTCCTTCAGCATTTCCCATTTGTTGGGATCATGGTGGGGAACCATCCCTGGTACCAAGAGCCTTCACACAAACCAAGGAATAATTCCATGTATCCAATGTGCTGCCAGTGTTATCTGAATAAATTCCAGGTGACAGACATGGGGTACAGACTAGTGTGGGGTTTAGAAAATGTCATCTTAGTGCAAATAATAAAGCAATAAAATTAATTATTCATGAAGAAATGTCTGGGCAAGAGAGGCAAAGTTTCTGTTTCTGTTCCCATGGGAAGGATCACAAGTGCCCCGTTCCAGGTGGGTTTGATGTGTTGGTTTGTCCAAGATGACCCTGCTGGGATCTAAACATAAAATTCTTGGAAGTCTGGTTTATTCCAGCCCCACAGTTCAGATTCCAGACAATGATGTTGTCCTTCCTGGCCTAAAATTCCTGCCACAAACCATCCTGATGCTGTGAGGGGGCTTAATTCTGAAACCCTTGGGAAGAGAAAACCTTGAGTAACTGTGAAAACTTCCCTGTGCTGGGGAAGCACAGCTCCATTTTCTCCTAGCACAGAGCACAGTGGTGCCAGGCTGCCTGACAGAGTTAAAAGTTGCTAAATTTAGCAAGATTTAGCTGTGTTTCCTTGCATTTTGCATGCACAAAGATGATCCAAACACAGCGAATCCCAGCCCGTTAGAAGCCGTGCCAGCAGCTGACTTTGACTTAGTGCAGCCACCTTATCTTGTGTGTGATGCACGAGGTTTCCTCAGTCCATGAACTGTTTGTTACCCTGCCTTGGAGCAGCAATATTTTAACCTAATTGCCTCATTCCTTCCTAGAGAGAACATTCCCACTCAGCTCTCTGTGGCCCAGTGCACTCCCTCAGGGAGAGACAGGGACTTGTGCTTGGGAATTGCCACATCCCTCCCCTGGAACTCCCTTCACTGAAATCCTGGAATGCTGCTGATGCTTCCTGTAGGATTTGGTGGGATGTGCTGCTATAAATTTCCCAGTTTCACCAGTGTCTGTTTAACTGGAGCAGTCTCTGCAGTGGAGGATGGCCCAGCACAGGGTTGGGTCTGATGGATTCCTCTCCTTGCTCACCAGAAAAATCAGGTCCTGCCACACCAGGTAGAATGTGCTTAAAGAAAAAGATGTTTTGGTGTAAATCAGGTAGATACAGCCCAGAAATGAGTTTGTTCTTTGGTAGATCAGGATCCAGGTGTACAACTGTGGATTGGCTTTGCAAGGGGTTGGAATTGAGGATTTGAGGCCCTTTTCCAGTTGTGTTTTCCCTTCTCTGCTTCCACCTGAGTGTCCAGACACGAGGGGACAGGAGCTGTGTGTGCCACTGACCCCAGCACTGGGACATTCCCAGGGAGAGGTGTAAAACAACACAAATCCTGAGTTCAGCTTCCTCTGCAGGATAAAAGTGCTCTGTCCTCAAGTGCCCCTGTGATGGGAAGTTCCCTTCATCCCCACTTTTATTATTATTGAACATTTCCCAGGCTTCACCTGAGCATCCTCTGGATGAAGAGGCAACTCCTGCAGCCACTGGGCCAAGTAATTCATGAATCTGGCGGCTGAATTCAGCTCTGATTTGTTACTACAAGTCCCAGAGTGACTCCAGAGGCAAAAGAAAATTCTTTATGGAGCAGCTCAGATCAGCCTCATGCTGTACATGTGCAGAGCCATGAGTCAAACTTAGCCAGAGTTTTTCATCTATTTTAAAAAAAAATCTGAAGAATTTACAGCTCCCTCCCAAATGTCTGCATTTGGGTGCCAACCCCATGAAACAGAGCATTAATCACAAAGGTTGGGGAACCATTTCCAAAAGGTTTCTTTGGGACCAGGAGCACTGAAACAGGTACAAGGGGAGAGTTTGTATTTGGAAAACAAGATCCAGGAAGATCCTCCTTGGGTGGGAATGAGGTTCTGCATCACTGCCAGTCCTGCCTGGCTGTGCCATTTGTGCCTTGGAGTTAAATCTGCATTGGTGGGAGCTTTATTAAAACACGCCAATGAATAAACTTTTATTGATTTTGAACTCAGAGGAGACCTGTTTGAGAAACAAGGCATGAGGTATTCTCTGAGAACAGGATTTGAATGCTCATGTTGGGTTTTAATTCATCCTCTCCTTAAAAAAAAATAAAAAGATGATTTTAAAAGTGCCATCTTCTGGAGTAATGACACAAGAGCTTTATTACAGCAAGAGAAAATACTGATTTCAGGTCTTGATGAAATTATTACCAGAGGTGCTGTTCTGCAGGGTGATACTTAAAGATCCTGTAAATGCTTGGAAAAACCTCCTCTCTGTTAGAATAAAGAGTCCAAGCAATCAATATTAATTCAGTCTTCCCCAAACGCTGCTGTTCTGGTGGAGTTTCTCATTATCACCGGGGTGAGGCTGTCATTTTCCATGGTGAGTAAGGGCCCTCATTTTCTCTCTCCACAGAGATCCATCACCACATTCCCAGCTCCCTGCTGCCACTCCAAGTGTGGCTGGGGGGGTTTTGGCTTTAGGTTTTGCTGCTGTTTTCAACTTTATTTATTTAGGCCCTGATTGTGCAATCACTTCCACACCTTCAGGCTGCCTGTTGGAGGAGTCTTGCTGGGCTCAGTGGTGCCAGCTGGGAACTTTGGGAGACTCCTCAGTGAGGGAAAACAGGATGGATTCATCCATGGGGACAGAGAACACACACAGCAAACTCTCCATGGCCTAAAGTTGGCTTTGTTGGAAGGTTGTTTGGATTGTTTTTGTTGTCTCTCATGTGGTGCTGTGGGTGAACATGAAGGAAGGAAGGTGAATCCATGTTGGAATGGTGTCCAGCTGCCCAGCTCCTTGGGATTCTTTTGGATGGGACAGATGGAGGGGGTGTTGCTTGTTCCTGGAAATGGAAGCAGCACATTTCACTGAAAGGTCAGGAAAGCTTGGAAGAGCAGAACAGGAATGTGTGGCTGCTTTTGAGTGTGTAGGATCATGGAGTGAGTCACAGTGTCATGGAATGGTTTGGAAGGGATCCTAAATCCCATTCCTCCCTCTCCATGGACAGGGACACCTTCCACCATCCCAGGGTGCTCCAAGCCCCATCCAGCCTGGCCTTGGACACTTCCAGGGATCCAGGGGCAGCCACAGCTGTGCCAGGAAGAATTCCTTCCCAACACCCCATCTATCCCTGCCCTCCTTCAGTAGGATAATGATGACAATGATGACTTGTTTTGCTGCAGTGCCTTTGTTCTTGAGGAAATCTGGGTAATCCATGGAGTGTTTTCACTGCTTTGGTGTCACAGCCAAACTGCAGGTGGGTGAGTGGAGGTGATTTCCTGAGACACTGAGGGAGGGGGGATGTCAGAGCCAGGCTTTGTCTCTTGGTGCTTGGAGAAAACGTCTCAGTTTGGAGTGACTTCCCTGCAATTGTGAAGTGCTGTTCGTTAAACTCTCCTGAAGAATCAGCTCCTGAGTCATCACTGAAAAGACTTTGGGTGCTGTTAGGGTGGTTTATCTCTAGGAATAAAACTGCCTGTGCTGCAGTCCCAGGAGTTCCAGGAAGAGCACTCCTGTTCTGGAGAAAAGCAGACAGGGATTGAGCAACCACATTCCCAAAGATTCCTATTTCCAGGAGAGGCTGAGCTCAACCAGCTCAGCTGCCAGTGACTTCAGTAAAAATGGCCTGATGCACTACCAGGACAGGGGAGTTTGCTGATAAATGGAATTTCTTTGTGTTTCAGGGCACCAGGAGGGCCCTCTGGACGAAGTGGACATCGGATGGTTGCGTGCAAAAGGCAGCTGATCATCTTTGGAGGCTTCCATGAGAGTGCAAGGTGGGCTGCTGGGGTGGCTGGGAGTTTGAGTCCTCCTTAAAAAAGGCAACAAAATTTCACCAGCAACAGAAATCTGGGTGTTACTGGGAGGGTTATCCTCAGCAGGGCTGGGACTGAACAGATTTTTGTGTTAGAAAGACAAGGGATCTTGATTTAAAGTCTTCAAGTGTGGGTGCAACCGTTGTAGCCCTGCAGCAGCTGCCCATCCTTGTAGCCAAAACTCATTGTAGAACTTCTGGCCTCTGAATCTTGTCAGATCCTTGTGTTGTAGAAACTCCTTCTCCACTGAGGGCTGTGAGTAGAGCTCTGAAGTGCTGTTCTCTCCTGTCCTGAGTGTCCCCATGACAAAATGTGCTGTGCTGTGTGCTCTGTGCAGAGATTTCATCTACTACAACGATGTGTATGCCTTCAACCTGGACTCCTTCACCTGGAGCAAGCTGGCTCCTGCAGGGATGGGGCCTGCTCCAAGATCTGGCTGTCAAATGACTCCCACCCCTGAGGGCAACATCATCATCTATGGAGGCTACTCCAAACAGGTAGGGACACTTTGTGCTAAGTCAGGTGTTGTCCACAGGCTGGGAACCAAAAAAGGCATCTTCTAATTCTGCTTTTTTCATGTACTTCTGCTGATTGAGGGGCTAATCTTGGTTCAGATGATTTCTCTATTTTCCCTGCTATTCTAATCCAACAGAAAGAATTGAGATTGCTGAGGGAGGAATTAGCAACTGGGAGAAATGACATTTTTTTGGCAACTTAAAGCATTCTCAGGTATTCCTTTGTGCTTCAGCACTTGCAGGTTAAAAGCAGCAGTTGCCAGGAGACTTTTATTTTGTGCCATCCGTGGCAGAGGTGAGGGAGCAAACTCAATGAGCCAAAAAAGACTTTTGATAAGAACCAGGCGCCTCCAGCTCTGCCCCTTGCTCTGTTAATCCTGGGAATTCATCCCAGAGAGCACATTGCTCATTGAGCAGGTATCCCTGTGGCCATGCTGGGCAGCAGGAAGGAAGTGTTTCATTGAGCAGAAGGCTCCTGCAAAAGCTTTTCATGTTGGGAATGCAGGCAGAGGCCCAGATCCTGCTGCTGCCGTGGAAAGGCAGCAGGGGAGGAGGACGCCTTGTTCTTCTGAGTGGAATAAATGAACAAAGGAGGGAAGCAGGGAGAGGGGAGAGAAGGGAGTGGTCTCTCTGTATATTTAGAAGCATTTGTGCCTCCTCAGGGCCTGAGCTTCGGGCTCTGCCTCATCAGATTTAACGGTGGTAACGACACGGAGCCTTTTCCTCCTGAAAGGGCTTTGTCCTCTTCCCTTCTCTGTGTCCTCACTCCTGAGGACAGCTGGAAGTGTCTGTGACAACAAAATCTGACTCCCACTCCACCTCATCGAGGTTTTCTGAGCCCAGGGAGCTTTGTCATTTGTGTTTACTTCAGGGAGCTTTTCAGGAGGAAGGAGCCTGCGTGCTCTGCTGGGTGTGGAGCTCTCCTGGAGGCAGCTGGGCTCCAAGTGCCCCATGAAAATAAAAAAGTCACACATGTTTGTTAACAGTTTGTTCTGTTCCACGGCTGCCCTGGGTTGGTGTGAGCTGATAAAAATGAAGGAGAAGGGATGGGGGGAATGCAAAGCTGCCCTCAGCCTTTGGCAGGGCACTGGGCAAGGATGAGAGCTGGGGGAGGTTCTCTACAGCTTTTCCATTAGAGCAGACCCTCCATTAAAGCAAAACAGACATTCCATTAAAACAAGAAATTTTTAACAGATGTTAAAAATCTCCTTCCTTTGTCATGTGGAGAGCTCCGTGTTCTTCTCTCTGATGGGCCATTCCTGCCAGGCTCTGCTTTTGTAGCACAAACTGACCAAAGCTCTGGACAGAATTTTCTCTGCAGCCTTCAGCATGCTCCTGAAAATTAAATTCAGCAGGATATGGCCCCTCTAGGAGAGACCCAATTCTGTTAATGCCTGGCTATTTAATTCTCATTGTGTCTTCACTTAGAGCTGATTGTGGAGCTGAGTGTCTGGGTTTGCTTTGAAGTGAACAAAATGTGTTTGCCTGGGATACTCTTGGGAGAAGGTAGACATGGAGAAAACAATACTTAATTGGAGTTGGGCAGCTTCAGGAGAAGACATTTTCCTTGTCTCCAGTTGTAGGGGCAGATCCTCCAGTCAGGGGTGCTGTGAAGGCATTTTGGGGAGAGTGAAGGCATTTTTACATCTGAAACAGGCAAATATCCAAGCAAAGTTCATCAAATGCAGAGTATTCTTAGGAGAGGCAGGGCTAAGTCACACATGTGATAGGAAATTTTGAAGGGAAGAGGGGAGGAAAATCATAATAGCTCTTCTTTTTAAATAGGAATAATTGCTGGAGGAGGGTGGTGGCGTGGCAGGGCTGCTGGCCTGTGATGGGCTGGGAGATGGGGAGGCAGAAACAGAATTTTGGTGCCTGCTTTGAGTTCCTGAACTTCATAACATGTCAGTCCAGGGCTGAATTCCCTTCATGGACCTGGATTAAAAAGTCTCTTTCCTGGCTGGGGAAATAGAGACAGAGAAGATGGAATGTCTTATCTGAGGCACTCCAGGACTTGCCTGCAGAGCCTTTGTCCCCAGATGTGGCTTTGCTGTGCCAGCCACTGGATTTTCCTGAGCAAACCAGGCTGCAAATGGTGAAAAAGGAGCTTTGCAACCCTGGGTGTGACTGCCTGGAGGTGCTGGTGCCTGATATTTTAAAAAGCAGGATTCCCACACAATGGTGTCTCTGTTCTGTTTCCTCAGCAGCCTGGAGATGATAAAGACAATTTTTGTGATCTCCTGTGGAAGGGGATGTGTGGGTGCTGCCAGCCCTGCCTAGAACAGACCCCAAAATGCCCAGAGGAGCTCAGAGCTGCTCTCCTGCTGATCCTAAAGATGTCCTCAGCCCTTTCCCGTGCTGGGGATGGGGCTTGCTGCAGCGAGCTGCATTTTGGGCTGTGTGAAACACCGAGGCCTCTCCATTGCTAGGCAACAGAGGGGCTGGAGCTGCTGCTGCTCCACCTTGCAGGTGCAGCCTACAGGCCAGGGGAGGGCTGGAGTTACACGTGGGCAGGGCTTGGGGATGCCAGAGATGGCTGGGGTGTGGGGATCTTGTTGTTGTTTGGGGTTTTTTTTTAGTGGCAGTCATCACAAAGCTGAAGTGGATTCTGCTGGGAGATGTGGAAGTGCCTGAATTGTGAGGTCTGGTGGGACTGGATCCCTCTTTAGCTCTGCCTGCTGAACACTTTTGCTATTTGGATGTTTTTGAACACTGTAGATCTCCTATCAGACAATTTCAGCACATGGAAAATCCTGATCCCACATCAAGCTCTCTGTGCCTCAGTTTCTTTGCAGTCTGTCAGCAGAGTTGGAATTTTCAGCTGATACCTGTAAAGCTCTTGTAACTCCTCACTGCATGTGCAAAGCACAGGCCATCCACAGTGGATATCCCAGCCAGTTTTGGGCTGGAAAACAAACAGCTGGAACTTTAAAGCACAAAGGACAGGGAGGGGAGCAAGAACCTCTTATGAATGAGGGAATGATTTGCTCCGGGCTGACTTGTCCTGGCTGGGAGGGGATGGATCTCTCCAGCAGCTGGAAGTGTCTGTGACAACAAAATCTGACTCCCACTCCACCTCATCGAAGTTTTCTGAGCCCAGGGAGCTTTGTCATGTGGGTTTACTTCAGGAGGTTTTCAGGAGGAAGAGATGTGGTGTTTGCACACAGCTTGGGTGGTTGTGGAGCCAGCTGCTCTCTCTGTGTTTGCTCTCTTGCCTCACGCAGTGCTGGGCTCCTCACACTTCACCTGGGTGCAGTTGTGCCCTGCCTGGAACACACTTCCCTCTCTTCTCCCTAAGAATTGAACCATTCCCAGGGATTGGATACCAGGCCCTACAGCAACAACAAAACCTGCCAGGTACAGGTGTGCAGCAGGATCTCACCCTGAGAGTTGGACCCAGTTGGTTTTAATCCCCTGTGACAATTTATTCCTGTTCTCTGAGTGCCAAAATTCCTGCATCCTGTAATCTCCATAGAGCTCCTCTTCCTGAGGGCTGGACCTTGGGATCCACTGCTGGGATCCACTGCTGGGATCCACTGCTGGCATCCTGGGGGCAGAGTTCCTCATCCCAGCATCCCATGGCCCCAGGGGAAGGGAATTACAAGGAAGCAGGAGCTGTGCACGAGGGATGGGTGGATAATGACATTATTAACACACCTCCTGCAGTGGTGTGGCACAGAGCTGCCTTGGAATGCTGCTGTTGCCATGAGCACTGGAATCCAGGG
The DNA here is from genome assembly GCA_021534815.1 of Acrocephalus arundinaceus. Lineage (NCBI taxonomy): Eukaryota > Metazoa > Chordata > Aves > Passeriformes > Sylviidae > Acrocephalus > Acrocephalus arundinaceus. Next base: position 19,756,243 of record JAJEOU010003008.1, on the reverse strand, counting down.
CTTCCAGGGAGAGGAGCAGGGAAATCACACCCCAAGTCAGGCATTTAATTGCTTCTGCTGAGCTTTAATTGCTTCTGCTGAGCTTTCACCTTGTCCTTGCTGCTGTCTCGCTGTTGCCTTTTGTAGGGATGGGAGTGGGGTTTCTGCTGCTGTTTAGGAGGATGAACTTTTGCTCAGGGCTGTGTGGGACCCCAATGGCAAAGCTGGCTGCTGCAGGGGGACAGAACTGTCACCTCTGCCTGTCCTGTGCTGCCTCAGGTGGGTGACAGGGCTGGTCACAGGGGTGGCCCATTGGTCATTGCAGATCAGAATTTCTGCTCAGCATCCAGGCCAGAGTTCCAGAGGGCCTTGCAAGGCCTGGAAAGTTGTCATGTCCCACTTTAGGAATGTGGGAATCTGCTCCTTTTGCAGGAGTTAAATCAGCCCCTGGAGAGCACCTGGTGCTGTCTGGGGCAGAGTAAAAGGCAGATCTTGGCTTTTCTGTTTCCTCAGTGCTGCCCATCCTTCCTTCCTTTGCAAACCACTTGGTTTTAATTCCCTGTGACAACTTTACTCTGGGTGCCAAAATTCTGCATCCCCATGTCTCTACACAGCCACAAATCCCCAGAAATCCATGCTGCAGCCTGGGGAGCCCTTCCTGCTGCCACAGGCAGGAGTTCTGGCACATCACAGGGATTATCCCTGCTTGGAATCCCACGGTTTGGAGCTGCCTGATGTTCCTCTCCCTGCCCAGTCCCTGTGTTTGCATTGATCCCCTCTGTGATTTGGCCACTGAAGCTGTTCCCCTGAGCATCCCTGTGTTTCCTTTCCCTGCAGAGGATCAAGAAGGATGTGGACAAAGGCACCCTGCACACGGATATGTTCCTGCTGAAGGCTGAGGGGGCAGGCAAGGAGGAAGGTGAGCACTGCAGGCCTGGGAGTGCAATCCTTGGAAAAACACACCAAAAAACCTGGAACCAAATTCCCCTCTCAGTGATAACCTCTGTGCCCCTGAGTGTTGGCTCAGGAAGAAATCCAGGAAAAGAGATTTTAGTGGGTTTTAAGAAATCCAGGAAAAGAGATTTTAGTGTTTTGTGGGTTGTTTTTTTTTTTTTTTTTTCAGTTTGTATGTGGGAGGGAATTAAAACAACATTTCCAAATTCCTGTTTCTGGGACATTTTGATCAGTGCTTTCCTGTTCCACAAAATAAAATCTTTGGGATTGCAGAATTCTCCTGGGGTGGGGTATTCCTGCTAAAGCTGCTCCATCCCTCCCTCCTCAGCTGGAGAAGGGAGAGAAGATCCAATGGGAGACTCATGGATTGAGATAAGGACAGGGAGGGATCCCTCAGCTCTTTCCCTGCTCCAGGTTGGGCCCATTCCATGGGGTTCAATCCTTCTGGACCAGATTGATCCATTGTGGGTCATTGGTTATCTTTGATTGGAACAGGAATTCCATCACTTTCCTGAGGAGATTTTCTCCTTGACTCAGGCAACGGGACAATTTTCTTGGAGCTGAATTTCTAAAATGTTAAAATTGTGATTGATTTCTCCAAAGCTGTCTGGGATGGGATTTGGGGAGGAGGGTTGGTTACCAGCACTGTCTGGATTCCAGGTCCTGTTTGCATTTTTCCTATTTATAGTTTTATCATGTTGGAATTGCAGTTCCTTCAGAAGCACAAGGCCTGGCAGTGCTTCTCCCAGCCTGCATTTCAGGGATTTGCTCTGAAGTCAGAGTAGAAGGGATTGGAGAAAAGCAGAGGGATAGAGCACAAGCCTTGTCCTGCTGCTGAGCCCTCTTTTAAAGCCTGCTTGGGGCTTTTTGGGATGATCTGTGTTTATTTTGGGGGGTAAGGCAGCGGTGCAGGGTGGCAGGAGAGGTGGAGACAACTGATGGAAGGTGGGAGAGCTCCCTGGGGTAACTGAGGGACAGTTTTTGGTGCTTGAGGGCTGTGTCTGATCAGGCCTTGTCTGAACTTCACCCTCCACCAAAGGTGCAGACACTTGCAAGAGTCTCCTCACTCCAGAAATCTCTGAAAACACCTTGGAGATGCCATGAGAACATCCAAAACGGGGCTGGAACTCCCTGCTGGAGTTCTGGGAGGCTTTGGAATACACAAAGCAAGCAGGATTCCCCTGTGCTCATGCTGACATTTCTCTCCCTTGCAGACAGGTGGAGCTGGAGCCGGCTCAACCCCTCTGGAGTGAAACCAACCCCCAGGTCCGGCTTTGCTGTGGCTGCTGCTCCCAACAACCGCTGCCTCCTTTTTGGGGGGGTGCACGATGAGGAGGAGGAGGAGAGCATTGAGGGGACTTCTTCAATGACATTTATTTCTATGACATGGGGAAGAACCGCTGGTTCCCTGCACAGCTCAAGGTTTGGGGTTAAATTCAACAATTTCATCACCTGGCACATCCTTTAGGCCTCTTGGAGGTTTCACAGATTGTTTGGGTGGGAAGGGACCCTAAAAATTCTCTCATTCCACCCCTGCCATGGGCAAGGACACCTTCCATGAGCTCAGATTGCTCCAGGCTGGCCTTGGACGTTTCCAAGGATGGAAAAAGGATTTTTCTCTCTTTTTGAGGAATCCTGTATTTCTGCTAGCTCAGGGTGCACCTGAGGAATCCCTCTCCTCCAGGAATCAGGCTGCCCTATTATTGTGGAATGCAAAATGAAGCAAAGCAGCTTGAAAACATTATTTCTGGTGTTTTGCTGAAAGCTCTCTCCAGGCCAGATGAGTCTGACATGAGGGAAGCTCACTCAAAGCTGCTGTGAAAAGATTTTGGGGTCAAACCCCTCCCTCTTCTCCCCAGTGCTGATGAGCTACCAGAAGAGATGAAATATTAACCTTGCCTCCAAAAGCTTCAGGGCTCAGCTCAGCTCTTTGATTGTGTTTGAACCACTCTCACAGGCCAAGGGAGGTGCAAACCTGGTTCAGCTTCTCCTTCCCCCAGCCCCTTCCTGGCTTTGTTCTCCAAATGGAGAAGTCAATCCCATAATAACAGGCAAACAGCCACTCAGCTGGTTGCTTCAGCCTTCCTAAAGTGATTGTTTTCCAGTCCTTTCACAGAGTTCTCCCAAGACCTGGAGTGCTGCCTGGTAATGGGCAGTAATTTAGCACCCAGCAATTGTTGTGATTTCAGGAAATGGTGGGTTACTTTCCCTTGTCACAAACGGTGGCCTCTGTGTGTTGGTGGCACCTGGGAGCAGGAGAGCTGCTCCTCTCTTAACAGAGGGAGCAATTCCATGCCCTGAATTCTCTGGGATCTTCACTGTTCTTTGTTTTAGGTTGGGAGAAATGCTGTAGGAGGGATTGCACTGATCACTTGAGACTTTAAATGGTGATGAAAAATAAGAATTGTTCCTTCCCACCAGCAGCACCTGTGCTGTTTGTATGAACTGCTCTTAGGTACTGCTGTTAGGTGCAGTGACAATTTTTGGCAATTGCCACAAAATCTCCTCTAATTCCTGCTCTCAGGGCCCAAAGTCAGAGAGGAGGAAGCGCAGGCGTGGCAGACAGGCCGAGGCAGAGGCTGCTGGAGAGGAGGAGCTGCAGCTGCCACCTCCCCAGGGCCCCCTGGAGATCGTCAGGAGGTGGTGGCAGAAGATGGCACCGTCATGACCATCAAGCAGGTGATCCCTGGAGCTGCAGAAGACAAGGACGGGTCTGGCTCAGAGGAGGAGGAGGATGAGGAGGATGAGGAAGAAGCCCTGGGCCAGGCTGTGGAGCCATGCCCACGCTCCAGTGCCATGGTGGCAGTGAAGCACGGGGTCCTCTACGTGTATGGGGGCATGTTTGAGGTGGGAGACCGCCAGGTGACCCTCAGTGACCTGCACAGCATCGACCTGCACAGGATGGACCAGTGGAGGGTGCTGCAGGAGATGGATCCAAGTAAGATCTGCTGCTGGGAGCTCTCCTGGGGGGGGAAAAACCCAACTGTGGGGCTTCTCAGGGGTGGTGAGGAGCCTTGGAGTGGAGGATTTCCCTGGATAGGAAAAATCTTGGGGGCTTACCTGCATGGCCCAGAGCTTTGGGGTCACTGTAGAGTCAGCTCTGCCCTGTGACTTGGAAATCTTTGAGCTGTAAGGAGAGTTGTGGTGGCATGAGCCACGCTGGGAATCCTGCTGTGCCAGGCTTGTCCACTCCTCCAAGGAGCAGGGATGCTCCTGCCTGTCCCCACTGTCTCAGGGCAGTGAAGGGCCTGGCTCCTGCAGAGCATGTGGGCAGTACCTGGGGTCCTCTCTTTGTGCATTAATTCTCTCTTTGTGCTTCTCTTCTCTTTCCTTCCTCATCCAAGAAACCCAGGAATGGCTGGAGGAGTCAGAGTCAGATGAAGAAGAGGATGATGATGTGGAAGGTGCAGAGGGAGGGGAGGAAGAAGAGGAGAGCTCTGAAGAGGAGAGTGAAGATGAGGAAGGTAATTCCCAATAAATGCTGTCTCCATCCTAATCTAAAGTGGGGTTTAGTGCAGTGCCTGCTTCTCTCCCTGGCACCCAGGTGAGTTTTCCAGCAGAAGCAGCTTTCCCAACACATTGCTCTTGGAATAAAAGAGAAAATTTCCTGATTGCTGGTAAATTTTCAGGCTGTTAGGTTCAGCCCCCCGTGGGCTGGCTGCTGTGGCCCTGGTGAGCTGTGTGTGAGCCCTGTGTGTGCCTGTCTTTGCCCAGGGGAGCAGCAGCACCCAGCAGTGCAGCCGGGGGAGGCCCAGGCCCAGTACGTGGCCAGGACAGAGCAGCACTGGCTCAGGCTGGCCCGCAGCCACATGGGCCCCGAGGCCAAGGACAAGAAGGTGCTCAAGGTGGCTCATGCCATGGCCAAGACTTTCTATGAAGATCCCATCCACGTGTCCTGAGGCTGCTGCAGGAGTGAAGAACGTGCTGGGAGCAGTGGTCAGCCCTGCTGAGCTCATCCCAGTGTCCAGCCTGGCCTTTCCCAGCTCTGGGCTGACCATCCTGGATGGATGCTCTGGATCTGCTGTTACTCCTGGGAATGCTGTGGGAGGGTCCTGAGGAACAGGATTGCTGTCCAAGCACTTGCTCTGCTGAGGTTGGGGCTGTACAACACTGACTTTGTTGTTCCAAAGTTGTTTGGGGTCTGTCCACACAAACTGTGCACGTGACAATGGGTCACTGGTCCCAAATTCCTGACTGGGCCAGGACGTGTCTCCAGGGGTTCCTACAATAAACTGACTTGGTTACATCATCTTGTTTGCTCAGTAAATCCCATCCCAACTTCTGTTCTTTTTTTCCTCCTGGTGTGGAGGTTCCTGCTGTGAGATCTGCAGGCAGTGTGAAGTGCACCAGCAGCTCTGAGACGCCTGAAAAAACCTGGGAATCCTTTCCTGCCTTACCTGTGAGATGCTCTCACAAAAACCTCTTCCTTTTCCGTGTTTTGCCTTTGTGGAATCTCCCAGTTCATTTTTCCCCCCTGTTGGCCCAGTTGTCCTGCAGGTGACCTCTCCATGACCACTGAAATGCCCACCTGCAGCTGGGAAGGAGTGAGCTGATCCCAGGGTTTGGTTTTCATCCCCTTTCCTCAAGGCATCCCTTCCTTCCCAGCAGAGCAGTGCTGTGTCCTTGGGGATAACAGATGGGATCCAAGTGTGAGCTGCAGCAACCCAGCGGTGCCTGGAGGTGCCAGCAGGACTGGCTGTCCTTGTGCAGGGAATTCCAGGTGCCCTGGGTGTTGCTGTGGCAGGGCCATCCCCAGGGATGCAGCTCTGGGGAGAGCAGGGCTGGGATCCCCGGGCTAATTAGGACAGAAGGAAGATTAAATGGAGCTGACAGGGAGCTTGAATCGGTGAGATAAAAACATGTCTGACAGGGAGGGACCTTCCCCAGGAAATAACAGGTGAAAAAAACATAGAAATGGAGAGAAAAACAAAAATTTATTGATAACCTGGGAGAGGTGAAAACAAACATTATTGATAACTGGAGAGGTGAAAACAAAACCATTTATTGATAACCTGGGAGAGGAGAAAACAAAACCATTTATTGATAACCTGGGAGAGGTGAAAACAAAACCATTTATTGATAACCTGGGAGAGGAGAAAACAAAGATTTTATTGATAACCTGGGAGAGGTGAAAACGAAGCATTTATTGATGATCTGGGAGAGGTGAGAACGAAGCGTTTCTTGTTAATCCAGGAAGGAATCCCTCGTGCTTGCTGTTGTCCTCTCACTTGGGTAAGTTCACAGCTTTCTGTGCAAAGTTTTGGGGGATTTGCCACTCCCTGGGAAGGTGGGGAGGCCCTGGAGTGAATTCCCAGAGAAGCTGTGGCTGCCCCTGGATCCCTGGAAGTGTCCAAGGCCAGGTTGGACAGGGCTTGGAGCAGCCTGGGATGGTGGAAGGTGTCCATGGAAAGGATGGGATAGGATGAGCTTTAAAACCCCTTCTAACCCAACCCATTCCTTGATTCTGTGATCCTGCCACTGCTGCAGTCATTCAGGAGCTGAGCTGTTCCCTAAACCAGGAAAAGCTGCCACTGTCAGGATTCTGTTCCGTGCAACCCCCTCACCTCCAGCTCAGGAGATCCCATCCCACCCCTGCTCCCTCCTGCCTTAGCACAGCCCTCTGGAGCCACCCTCTGTGTGTGCCAGCTTCCCAAAATCCCTGCTTCCCATCCTCCCCCGACTTGCCAGAGCTGCCGTGCGTAATTAGTCCTTAGGTCTCAATTAAGCCCTTCAGCGTGGATCCCACCCTGTTCCTCCTGTCGCTCCTCCCCTTCTGATGCAGTGTGGATGTGTTTTCCTGGCAGGGACGCTGCCACAGCTCAGGCTCTGGAGAGTGCTGGAATCTGGGTCTCGGGTCCAACAGCCCAGACAGCAGATGGGCTGGGGAGCAGCTGACGTGGCACAGCGGGTTTGTCTTCCTTCCTCCTCGCCTTTCCCAAGGATGCAGAGCTGGGCCAGCCCCTCTCACACAGGTGGGATCCAAATCTTCCCAAATTCCCCCTTCCCAATGGCTCTGCTGTGCCAGCCCCTCCTCGTGCTGTCAGAACACAAAAATTCCAGCGCAGCCTAAAAAAAAATGATCCAAACCTTCAACTGACCAAGTGCAGCAGCCAGCCTGGACATAAAGCAGCAGGGCTGGATAATTTCCATGGATTTATGGATACCTTGATGGGCATTTTTATGGGCCTTAGGTAGATCTGCAGGAGCCAGGCTCATAAGACAGGGAAATACACTGAATTATTTTTCTCTCTGGGCTACTTCTCAGCAATATTTCTGGCCTTGGGCAAATGTGAAAAGCCCAGGACTGAGACAAATTGCTCAACTCCCCGGGATTAAGAAAGGAATCATTATTTTGGACCATGTGGGTTGGGAGCTAATTAATATCAGTCTGTGGCTGTCTTTCCTACTGAGCAAAACTCAGCTTGACTGAGTGGAACAGAGAGCTGAAAAATCCAAGTTGGATTTGTGCTGGTCCAGGGGCAAGAGCAGGAATAATTAGGCAGGCACCAGTGGGAAAAAATCCAGTCAGGAAACCACCAGTGTTTTTATTTGATGGATAACAAGAGGCATTTTGGGGCTGTTTTACAGATATCTAAAATATCTGTGTCTGCAGGGCTCTGTTTAACCTGCTCTGACAGGACCTTTGTGTCCTGCACTCAAATGCACCAAAAAAAAACACCCAAAAAACAACCTCAAGAGTCTTTCCAAAGAGTAAAAGCAGAATTCCAAACCCCAGGGGTGAATTCCTGAAGCTGCAATCCCAATTTGTTGTTTTTTTGGTTCAAGTGTGCAGCAAGCGTTGAAGACGGAAAAAAAATATAAAAATATGATGACTAAGGACCCAAAAGGAAAATCCAAAACAACACAAAAAAAGGAAGAGGTGGGAAGATGATGGACAGTTACTGTGGAAAATGGAATTTCAAAATTATCCTTTCCCCCTGTCCACCCATAGCCCTGTGCCTGGAAAGGGAAAGGAAGGAGAAGAGGAAGCAAAACTGCGACAGGAGGGAATCAGACCATGTAAGGAAAAGAACTGAATTTAACTGGCACATGCTCTAATCCTTAGTTTATTTCTGGTTAAAAATATAGCAATCCAGTGCAGTGTAATAAGAAATCTGCTGAAAAGGTAGCAGAGAAACAGCTAAAACAGAAGCAAAGCAAAGCTGAGTCCACGAGTCCGGGCTGGATCCAACAACTCTGGACGTGAATGTCGAGGAGGGTTTTTCCCTCCTTCCCCACCCCCAAAAATCTCCTGGGAGGGTCTCACCCCCACCCTGGGGAGCTGCCACCCTCCTGCACCCTTCTCCTGCTGCTGGAGCTGCAGGGTGGGGGCACCCAGGCTGGGATTTGGTCCCTGGCCCTGCCAAATCCCAAAGGAGCCGTGGGGAGGGAATGGGAGAATTGGGGAAGCCACTTGCAAAGGACTGGAGCTGAGAGCACACGGTGTGACCGGGACCAGGAGAGCTCAGAACAGGGATACGGCATCTTTAATGAGTATGCAGATTATCCGTGGGGACAGGGAGGGGACAAAAATCAAGGCAGGCATCGTACAAAGATGGTAGAAACGAACAAATTAAATGACATAATAAAAAAAAAAAAAGAAAGAAAATACATCCTTAGAGGCTGCCATTGCCAATGATGTTTGGTTTGATTTTTTTCCTTTTTTTCTTTTTTTTTCTTTTTTTCCTTTTTTTTCTTTTTTTTTTTTTTTTTTTTTTTAATACAGGGACATGTTGGAAGCTGGAATATACATCCTGCATTACAAAGTGCAAAATACTACATGCTCAGAGCCCAAGCATGATGTCTGAAACAGTCCACAGCAAGATGTAAGAGACAAACCCACCACCCTCTCCCTCCTCTCTGGGACATGCTCCAGGTGCTCCTCCCCAGGTGCCTTTGAAAGTTGGATTTTTGCTTGGTTTTGTTTTATTGTCCATCCTCAGTGGGTTGGAATCGAGCCCTCTGTCCCCTGTCCCTCCCCACCCTGCATCCCTGTGCATTTTTTTTGGGATGGGCTGGATGCTCCTCACCAGCACAGCACCATCAGCTGCTCCATCCGTGCTGCTGGAGGTGCCTCCAAGGGGTTTTTTTTTTTGGGGGGGGGGGGAATTTTTAGCCAGGAGAAATTGGCTGTGAATTAAAAGTAACTCTGGGTGGTTTTCCAGCCTTGCCATGGGTGAGGAGCAGCCTGGGGAGGAGGAGTGAAGGCAGGAGGGTGCTGGGGCTGCTGCTCACACCTCGTGTTCCCTATTCCCCCCTGCCCCCAGGAATTCTGCAAAAAGCCAATTTTTGTTTTAAAAACGATCAGAACGGGGCCTGTTCTCCCCTTTTCCCACCCAGACAGGGTTCATTCCATCCCTGTGCTCCTTCTCTCCTCCTTCTCACAGCAGCATCCCTCCATTTCCAAAGGGTGAAAAGCCTGATTTCGCTTTTCTCTCCCATTTATCATTAAAGCTGTTGTGGATTTCCCTGGGAAACTCAGCCTGGAGCATCCCAGAACCCATCCCCACTCCACCCAAACTCTCCCCACGGTCCCCTCATCTCCATCTCCATTTTGGGGTTCATTGCTGTTGTTACAAAAACAATTTTTTTTTTGGGAGGGGGTTGGTGGTGAGGGGAAGGAAAACGAGGTTTTTTTTCTTTTGTTGGGATTCCTTCTCATCCTTCCCAGTGTTGGGGGGGCAGAGTGTTGATAGCATTTTGCCATGCCACACAGCATAGTGTTATACAAGCAAAGAATTTTGGCTAAAATCCAAAAAACATTACCCAGGAAAAAAGGCAAACTGTGAGTGAGACTCGATCGTTTGTTGTTCTTCTGTGAAAAGACTTGGAAATTGTCAGAGGACAGTTCGAGTTATGATTTTTCCCTTTGTTTTTTTTTCTTTTTTTTTCTTTTTTTGTTGTTGTTGTTGTTTGGTTCTGGTTTGTTTTGTTTTGTTGGTTTTTTTTTCCCCCATTCATACATGTAACTGTTATTTTTGCAAACAAGACAGTCTTGAATTAGATGAAAAAGTTAATAAACAAAATGGCGACTCCAATATTTAGTAAGATCACCATGACTACCAGGATGGGAGCTGAACCCTGCAAGAGAAAGAGAAGGACAAGAGTTAGATGGATCCTTGGAATTCTGCAGGGAGCTCTGGGGATGAGCAGATCCAAATTTACACCTCCCAAAATGCCCAGGAACCCTTGGGGGATTTTTTAAAGCTGCCAAACAAACACTTGGCTGCACCCCTGATGGATCATGGATCATCCCATGTCATTCCCATAGGAATTCTGGCCTTAAAAACATAACTACAGTTGATTGTTTATATGGTGGTCAATGGAAAGGAAAAATAAAAGCAAAAAAAGCAGATTATGGGATTTTAGAGTGGTTTGGGGGTGGTTTGAAGTGTCCACAGGACATTTCCCAATAAACTGGGTTGTTTTGCAGGTACCCTGGACATCAGGTCAGCACACGGGGGTCCATGGTCAGGCAACATTTTGGGAATGCTCTGAGTTTATACGGACCTTTCCTGACTTTACAGGGACCAAATGAAGCTCCTGGGAGCTACCTGGAAGTGTCCCAGGCCAGGCTGGATGGGGTTTGGAGCAAACTGGGACAGTGGGAGATGTCCCTGCCATGGCAGGGGTTGGATGGGATGAGCTTTAAGCTCCCTTCCCACACAAACCATTCCAGGATTCTGTGATTTTCCCTGGAGAGCATTGCAGGAACCCCACTGCAGCAGCACCCACACCCACCCCAGCCGGGCTGAACATCCTCAATCCCCTGGGGAGCATCCACTGCTTCCCCTGGAGCACCTCTGGGACAAGCCACCAACATCCCAGGAATGGCAGAGTGCTGCAGCCAACCGTCCAACACATCCTTGTGCGGGACATGGGGCAGGAAAACATCCACTGGCACCTCATTCATGGCACCCCATCCATCCCTGGGACCTCACCCATGGCACCTCACCCATCCCTGGCACCTCATCCGTGGCACCTCACCCATCCCTGGGACCTCATTCATCCATGGCACCTCATCCATCCCTGGGACCTCATCCATGGCACCTCATCCACCCCTGGCACCCCATCCACCCCTGGCACCCCATCCCTGGGACCTCATCCATCCCTGGCACCCCATCCACCCCTGGCACCTCCCTCCCCGGTGCCACCGTGTGAGCGTGGCTGGCGCCAGGGCCGGCGGTGCTGGCAGCGGGTGGGTGGCTGCTATTTCTTTGGACTCGCTGGGATCCTCAGCTATTCCCGCTGCATCCAAGCCCTGGGATGATCCAAACGCTTTTCCCCAGGCTCCTGTCCCTTCCCTAACGCTCCCCACGTCGCTGGGATGGAGTGAAACAAGGCTGGGCACCCCTCGGGAGCTTTCCCTGGGCTGCTCTGCGGAGCTGCTGGAAAAGAACGGGAAAAGCCAGCTCCTGGCTGGCTGGGGATGGTTTTGGTTTTTTTTTTTTTCCGAGCAGCCTGATTCAGCTGGCGTTTGGGAGTGGGTGGGAGCGAGGATGCTGGAGCCTGCTGGAAAGGCATATTTGTATCTTAGCAACAGGGTCAAAGGCAGCCAAGCCAAGGCAGGGATTGCGGAGAGCAGCCAGGTCCCCATCCAGGGCTGGCTGCTCCCGGCAAACCTTTCCTCCTGTGCCGGGAGAAACCTTCCAAAGGCAGCCCGCACCCCCTGCCCGCCGCTCCTTCCCTTCCCCAGCCCGGCCGTGCCAAGCCCGGCCTTGCTGGCGCTGGGAGGGATTAGCTGCATTTCAGAAGATTATTGGGTTTTAGGGGGTTTTGGAGCCGCCGGTAATATAATAACAGATTGCAGGCGATTATCAGTGTCATTGTTTGCCTTGGCACGGCCCCGCCGAGGCACGGAACGCGCTGCTGCCCCCGGCCCCGCGGCCAGGGAGGGCTCAGCCACGCTTCCAATTGCTCCATGGAGGAATTCCCTGCCAAAACAGCACAGCCAGCGCTGCTGATCCCTCCAATTCCCTGCTCCCACATTTTGGGATGCACCTGAGGTCCAGCCCTTTGGTGGGAGCGCAGCCTTCAGTGGTCACAAAAAAGCAGCAGGACAAGAGGAACCAGCCCCAAGTTGTACCAGGGAGGTTCAGGTTGGATATTTGGGAATAATTCTTCACCCAGGGCAGTGGTGAGGTCCCCATCCCTGGGGCTGTGTGGGTTTGGCACTTTGGGGATGTGGAGCAGTGCTGGGGGAATTGTTGGACTCAATTCCAGAGCTTTTCCCAGCCTGGATGACCCCGTGGTTCTGTGATTTACACACAGGGCATCAAAGCTGTGCCCTCAGCTGGAAAAATGAGGGATCCAACCCCCTGGAACTGTTTGCATCCTGCACCCCCTGAGCAGGGCAGGCCCAGCAGAAAATCCTTCCTTTGCACTGCAGGATCTTCCACATTTCCCAGCCAGAGCATCCCAGGAACAGGACAGCCAGGGAGGGTCGAACCAAACAGCTCAAATCCAGCTGACACCTCACAAATTCTGCCTCCTTTTCACAGCTCCTTCTTTTTAACCCCCTCCTCCCTGTGCTGCTCCAGCCAGGGCTGGCCAGGTGGGAATGGCAGGGAATGGGAGCTCCTGCTGGATAAGCAGCTTTGCCCCTCCAAAGCTTCTGCTTTAGCTGCAATTACAGATCCTGCTGCACTTCCCAATGCTTATGTCTGCCTGATTTCTGCCCTGTGAGGTCTCAGTGCCTTCCCCTCTGCTCACAGGGAATATTTGCCCTTCTCCCTCCCCTGGCAGGGACGGCCTGAGGGATGTGACAGCCAGCACCATTCCTGCTCCGTGCCTGGGCAGGAGATGGATCAGTGCTGGAGCTGAGCTTTGGGAGCTGAGCTTTGAATCTCCCTTTTGCTGCAGCAGTGGTTTAAAACCAGTGGCTTTAAACCCTTCCTGCTGCATTCCAGCCTCCAACAGGAGCCTGTGGACAGAGGAGACACAGCCCCTGATCTGCAGCTTTGCCTGCTGCTGTCCTAAAATCAAGGAATTCCACAGGAGGCCAAAGGTGAGATAAGGAAATGAGACGATCCAAAGTTGGAATGAGAGGATCCCTAAAGTCCCTTCCAACCCCAATTCCTTGGGGACCTTTAGGATCCTCTCATTCCACCCCCCTGCCACAGGCAGGCGTCTCCTGGAGACTTATTTTAATTTTTTTTTACAATAAGATCCCTGGAGTCCTTCACAGGAGAAGGAAAAACATCTGCCAAGGATGGGAATCTGCACCAATATCAGGATATCAACAAGTTGGATCCTCAAGGATTTTTAAGCTTTGCTTCCAAGCTTAAAGAATAAAAACTTAGACCTAATCCCATGGAAACCCTAAACTAGGAATAAACCATGGCTATGGCACAGGAGGAATAACAGAAATTGGAGCTGTGGAGTAATTCCTGCCCCTCTGCCTTGTTTGTTTTTATCCTGGAGCCGTTGTGTAGCAACTCCGGAGTTTTCCTGGGAATACGACGGACAGCTGGTTTACAAATGCAATTGTGGCATAATTAATTTAAGCATTAGCAATCCATTATTATCTGTTATCACAGGGTACAAGCTCTGCCTCTCTGCCATGGAAACCAGAGTGCAGGTTACCTAGGAATCCCTCCGGGATCTATTAAGTGTAATTACCAAGGACTTGGATCAGCAAAAAAAAAAAAAAAAAAAGGATATGCACCATTTTCCAGCCTCAGCACTGCAGAAAGGGCTGCAAACTTAGCAGCTCGGTGACATTTGTGCTGAATTGTCACATCATTGCCAGGAACAGGCTCTGTGAAATGGTTAAGGAGCATTTAGCAAAGGAAACATCAGGGAGTCTCTTGGCTTTCTCCAGCGGATTGCAGCAGCTCCACTGCTCCAGGAAGGGGCCCAGGAGATGCTGAAAGTGCTCGTGTGAGTGAAAGTGAGTTGGGTGGGATGGAACAACCTGCTTCTGGGGGTAAAAAGGCTAAAAAACGAGAGATTATCCTCTTAAAGATCCTTTAACCTCTTAAAGAACTGGTTTGTCACTGCTGGTTCAATCCTCACCTTCCAGGTGCTGTGACTGAGCTCTGTTTGTTTAGGTATGTTTGGAGCTCTAATTTTAAGATTTTTATTCTAAAACCAGCAAAGTTTGGTTCCTATGCAGTCAAAATCTGGCATTTGGCCCCAGGTTTTCCAAGCTAAGAGATGGAATCGGGCTCAGCCCCCACATCCAGATGAGAGGAGCAGAGCCAGGAAGGTGCTCCCAGGTACATCAAAGGCCCTGGAGATGAAAAGGCTTTGAAAAGGACCCTGGTGAGTGGAACATCCCATTTCTCTCTGAAGATTATTTACCTCAGGTTGTCTGAACACGACGGGGATTAGAGGAGGAACGGTTTGTGATTATTATTTGTCTTAAGGACAGACAACCCCTGCAGCAAAGCTCAGCCCTGCCTCATTCCAGGACTCCTCTTCCTCCCTGTTCCCATGGAATGATGGCTTCTGCTTGTCTGGGCACGCAGATTGGGATTGGGGCTGAATCTGGCTGGTGGAGATGGGAGGAAAAAGGAAAACCCAGGGGTGATTGTGATGGGAGACCTGGGGATGGGGGAAATAAATAAATGGGAAAACCCAAAGCTGGAAGGCCACAGGGTTAAATCAGGGGTTTAATGCCAGGGAGGTTAATACCAAAAAAGTGCCTAAATCCCTTTTTCAGCAGCCTCATCCCAAAGCAGCCAAATGGGAAATCCCCATGCACAGGGAACCTTCACACCTCAAACAGGGCCTGGTTGGGACAGAGAAAACACCCAGGTTTTATTTCTAAGTCATTTTGCGACCTTTAGGGCTAAAAGAGCCAAACTTCTCTTAAAAAAAAAAGGAATTTCATCTCCACCTGGAGAGGAATAACCAGGATTAGGGTTAGGGAAGCGCTGGGGAGCACCCAGCGAGGAGGCGGCGGTGCCGGGCTCCGAGCCCCGCTGCCCGTGCCGGGGGAGGCTGTGCCGAGCCCCCTGCCCGCATCCCCGGCTCCGGCAGCTCGGCAGCTCCCTGCTCCGCCCGCACATTGGCTGCCTGCTCCTGCCTTTCCCCAGCGACAGCGAAACCTGCCTGGAATATCTCGCTGGCGAATCCGCCCCGCTGCCGGGGGAGGGAGGGAGGGAGAGGCTGCGCTGCCGGGATCCCTCCCCGCCGGGGACAGGGGGGGCTCTCGGAGATCCCTCAGCCGGGAGATGCCTCTAAAGATGCCTTTAAAGATGCTTTTAAAGCCTCTTTTTCCCAGGAATTTTTGCGTTCTGGCCGGGATTTGCTCCGCTGACGGTGCGGGGGAAATATCAGCGGGGGCTGCGCTGGTTTGTGCTGCTGCCCTGGGGATGCGATGGGACAGAACCGAGCCCCGAAGCTCCTCAAAGCCCCAGGGTGCCCTGAGCGAGACCACGACGCGTCCCTGCAGGCTCCCCGAGCGTGATGGTGATGGCTCAGTGAGGCCAGGAGGATGAATCAGCCCCGGCCCTCCCCGCGGAGCTGCTCCGTGTCCTGAGCGCTTCTCCTCCCTTTCAGCACCTGCAGGGAGGGAGAGCCAGGAAGGAAGGAAGGAAGGAAGGAAGGAAGGAAGGAAGGAAGGAAGGAAGGAAGGAAGGAAGGAAGGAAGGAAGGAAAGGAAGGAAGGAAGGAAGGAAGGAAGGAAGGAAGGAAGGAAGGAAGGAAGGAAGGAAAGGAAGGAAGGAAGGAAGGAAGGAAGGAAGGAAGGAAGGAAGGAAGGAAGGAAGGGGAAGGAAGGAAGGAAGGAAGGAAGGAAGGAAGGAAGGAAGGAAGGAAGGAAGGAAGGAAGGAAGGAAGGAAACCCTTCCTTTTCCTTTTCTCCCCAGCCCTGCCATGGGCTGTGCTTGGTGCCCGTGGATAAAAGGTCCTTTCCACTCTCCAACAATCCCTTTCTCCCTTTCCCCTTTTAGTTCTCCTCCAGGAGCCTGTGAAGCATCCAGGTTTGTGCCTCGTGGGCCTTTAAGGCCGGTGAGGATGGTGACGTTCCTACAAATCCCTTAATCCCACAGCTCCTGCACGGCTCCTGGAGCACCTTGGCTCCCGTTCTCCTCCACCCCAGCACTGACAATTGCTGTGAGTTTGTCCTGTGGCTGCTGGGGTCGGTGCCCACAGAGGCACAGAGAGATCAGGTGCCCTTAAATGTCGTTTTAAAGTGTTTGTGTGGCTCAGTGACCCCAAAACCCCCAAATCCCCAGAGAGCCAACACCGAGCAGGGCTGAGTTTCATCAGCGTTATGGAGCTGTGGCCTCAAGAAATGATTTTGTGAGAGGATTTTTCAATTCCAGCCCCAACAAAGGAGGGGAGGGGAGGTTCTGGGAACTTCTTTTAAAGGGCTGGGGAAAAGTGGCAGAGGAGAACAAAGTTCCTACAGCCCCTACAGCAACCTGTACATCTGAGCTCTGTGGAGTCCTCATCCCTGTGCACGCTTTGGAAATCTTGGATTCAAGGCCCTGTGGCTCACACTTGTTTTTCAGACAGGAATCAAGAGCAGGGATTGTTTTTGGAGCGTGTCTTTGCACCCCCAGCCCATCCCAGCCCTACCAGAGGTGTTCTGCCTCTGCACAGAGCCAACCCTGGGGCTCGTGGCTGGCTTGTGCAGAGCTGGTTTAGGGCAGATTATTTTTAAAACAAGCTAAGCTGTGAGGGTGACCTCGCTTCTGCTCAGGGATACCTCAGGTAGGGCAAAAATAGCCGTGCTCAGCTCCGAGCATCCTCCCTGCTCACTGCAGCACCTTCCAGAGCTGGAGGCAGGGGGAGCTGCCCCTGGAGCCCCTCCTTTTGAGGGAGCAGCCAGGATTGGGATCCAGGGAGGAGGCAGTGAGCAGGCTGAGCTCTCACACCCCTGCCCACAGCTGCCTTGCCCCAGAGCTCACACCCTGCCAGGCCACAGGGGATTTCAGGCCAGAAATTTGGGCTTTTGGGGGCATTGGGGAGCCTTGATTTGCTGTGGGGGGATCTCCAGCAGGATGCAGGGGGGGTTTGCAGGATGGAGTGTGTGAATGTCCCATGCTGCCCAGTGCAGGGAGATGGATGTGGGGTCTGTGGGATAAATCCTTCCTCCTTAACCTTCCCCTCCTCTTCCTCAGGGATTCACCACCTCCCTGAGCTCTGAAATGCTCCTGGTGGCAGGTGCAGGTGAGGTCAGGGGTTTGGGCAGGGGGTTGGAGCACAGATCCTGCACCTCCCCTTCCTCCCCTCACCTCCCCTGCTCCTGTCCAACCACCCCCATCCTGCCAGGCCACTGGAACAAAAACCTGCTAGCACCGAGCCATTCCTGCTAGAACAAATTGTTGCTGGCATTGTGGGTTATTTAAATCCACATATTATCTCTTCCTCTGTATTACATTAGCTTCCTCCCAAACCTTCGCCATCTGTTCCACCCTCGGTTATGAATGTGAGAAAACTGAACATGCTGCTCCACAGCTCCAGCACTTCCAAAGTAGGATGTGCATCCTAATGGCTTCTCCATGCAGGCTGGGCCTTCCTTGGCGCTCAGGGCTCGCTGGGAATGGTCAGGAATGTGTTGGAGTTTGCCCTCAGCCATGTGGTGCCCCTAAATCACTTCAAAAAACCCCCAAACTCCCCTCAATAAACCCCAAAAATCACCCCCATGTGGAGGGAGGTTTGTTGTGACAGCTCCGAGGTGGGAGCTCATCTGATGGGCTGGGTGGGGAGACAGCCCAGGGCTGCTGGTGCCAGTGATCTCCCCAAAAATCACATGGCTCTCAGCGAGGAGAAACAGCGATTTCATCCCTGCTGTGGGCCCTGTGTCCCCCAGGTTGTGTTCTCAAAGGTGCTGGAACATCTGCGTGTCCCAAACCCTTCCCAGGGTTGGTGTCTGTGCAATTCCTGCTGCTGCTCTTCCCCTCTGGGAGCCTGGCAGGCTCCTCATGCTGCCTGTCATGTCTCCAGTGCTTCCCAGGCAGGCAGGGACAGCCTGCACGGCTCTGTTTATCCAGGGAGCTCTGGAGCCACCGTGCTCAGCTCCCCCTCGGTGCTGGGTGGGAGCTGCTGAGTCTGAACCCATGGGCAGGGAGGCAGAGAGGTGCTGGGTGGGATGGATCAGCAGGGAAGTTGGGAAGATCAACCTTCCTGCATCCCAGGCTGCTCTGAGGGGGATTTATCCACAGCCCCAGCAGGGAAGCTGGGGCAGATCCATCCTCCTGCAACCCAGGCTGTGCTGGGGGGATTTATCATGAGGGAATTTGGGGTAGATCCATCCTTCCTGCATCACAGGCTGTGCTGGGGGGATGGATCAACGGGGAATTTGGGGCAGATCCATCCTTCCTGCACCCCAGGCTGCTCTGAGGGGGAAGGATCATCAGGGAAGCTGGGGCAGATCCATCCTCCTGCACCCCAGGCTGCTCTGGGGGGATTTATCATGAGGGAATTTGGGGCAGATCCATCCTCCTGCACCCCAGGCTGCTCTGAGGGGATAGATCAGCTGGAAAGCTGAGGCAGATCCATTCTCCTGCACCCCAAGGTGCTTTGAGGGGGATTTATCCACAGCCCCATCAGGGAATTTGGGGCAGATCCATCCTTCCTGCACCCCAGGCTGCTCCCTCCTCTCTCTCCCCCTCGGCCCTGCTGGCAGGGGCTGCAGGAGCAGGGATGCTGCAGCCGTGGCAAATGTCACCACACCTCGCACACCTCGATGCCTCTCACCCGAATTTTCAGCCTGGCTGACAAATTCATTTCAGTTTCATGACCAGGCACCATCCTGTGCTCCCCTGCCAGGGAGATTCAGCTCCTTTCTGCTGAACTGTCACCTCCTGAGCGTGACAGGTTTTCCATTTCTCCTGGGAAGGTCTGGGCCATCCTCATGGGCACTGCAGCCCTGCCCTGTGTTTGGCACTGACTCCACCAGGGGCACTTTGGGTGCCTCCCCAGTGCTCCCAGCAGACCCCACCACCTCTCCTGTCAGTGCCAAACCAACGGGGACAACAAATGAGGAAACTTCTAATGGGAAATCCAGGAATCCTCAAAAAACAAAGCTGCCAAAACCCCAAAACCCACCCAGCTCAGCCTTTCCTGAGGTTCAGCTCTGCCCAGGTCCTGTCTGAGCTGCTGATGTCCAACCTTAGACCCTCTCCTGCCCCAGTCCCCACAGCCTGGCCAGGCAACTCATTACAGCCCTCACCTCATTAGCGATGGTTAATGGCTCACCCTCCTTGACTTTAAACCCATTAATTCTGTTCGTGGAGAACAGATTATTCCCTTCCACTTTGCAGCAGCTTTGAAGATCACTCTGTCTTCTCTCCTGAGCACGTCCAGCCCTTCCCAGCAGGCACCTCATGCCCAAAGCGTCCTTGTCTCCCCCAAAATGAGGAGCCAGTGTCTCACACGGGGTTGTCCTGGACCAGCAGGAAGATCTATGACCCAAGGAAGCATCACCAAAGCCTTGCCTGCTCCTGCAGCATTCCCACCAAATTCCCAGCAATAATGGATTTTTATTGCTGGCCAGCAAAACTCCAGCTTGGTGCTCACATCCTGCTGGGAAAATCCTGCTGCTCCCACCACGTTCTGCAGGGAACACCCCACACCAGCAGGATGGGAGAGGGGAGGAGAGCGAATTCAAGGCACAAACTGACAATAATTCACATTTCCCAAATTTCCCATCCCGCTCTGCTCAGCCCCACAACGGCCCCAGGATCCCACACCCATCCCCTCACTCACCGTACTGGATTTGAGCGCATCCCCACTGTCCTCTTCAGATTCTAGTGCAACAGGTAAAGATTTCTGTGGCGGGGAGAAGGTTAAGTCCCACCTCAGTAGCCGAGGTTCAGCTTTGTCCCCGAATCTCAGGTTTTCCAGTTTCTGCACCGTGGGCTCGGCCGAGGAAGCTGGCCTGAAATTCTCTTTGTTCTGGGACTTAGACCTCAGCCTCTGAACCCCGAAGCCCCGCTCTTCCCCGCGGTGCTCGTCAGCCCCGCTCCTGCAGCCTCCCCCTTTGCTGTAGTGTCTTTTTTGGGTGTGAATCTCTTGCATATAAGAATCCATCCTCATGAGGGGCTTCATCTCCATCTCGTAATTGCTCATCTTCTCCTCGTCCAGCTCAAGCAGCTTGGAGCTCCCTGAGCTGTGGTTGTGGGACCTGTGGTGGGAAGTCCATGAAACCGTGGCTGGGGAATCTGTCCACCTCTCTCTCGGCTTGTGGTTGGAGGTCGAATGTTTGTGCCCCCCGCTCCGACCTCGGTAATCTTCGGGGCCGGCGGTGGAGCCCAGCTGCCCGCTGCGCATCGTCCCGCTCCTCCCGGCGCGGCTCCCGCTCACCTTCTCTTCGCTCCAGCTGTTGGGGCGCAGGTAATCCCCGCCGCGCCCCTCCAGCAACATCTGGATCTCGCCGCCCCTCTCTTCATCCACCGAGACCTGCCTGGAGAAGTGGGCGCTCTTGTTCCTGCAGGAGGGGCCGAGGGGCGGCGTGGAGCAGGGGCTGGCGGGGAAGCTCTGCAGCGGGCTGTCGTCGGGGGTCAGGTCGGACGGGGTGGTGCCCTTGCGGTACAGCTCGGGGCTCTCTTGCTGCAGCGGGGTCCCGGTGGAGAGGACCTCGATGTCGTCGCTCGAGTTCTGCCGCTTGGGCCGCTGGCATTCGAGCCCTTTTGGGGCGGAGGGGAGAGAAGGGAGAGAGGAAGGCAGCGGGGTTATTCCTGGTTGGTGGGTGCCCCGCGGGTACGGGGGGCAGCGGGGTGGGGTTGGGACAGCAGTGTCTGTCCTGGGTTACAATGTCAGCTGTGCCCACAGTCTGTGCTCCATCCCCATCCCCAGGAGCTGCTGGAACCAGCTGGGGCAGTGTTTCCCTTCTCTCCTGTCCATGGCCCAGCAATGCCGTGCCCATGGCTCATGGGGAACTCCCTGCGGGAGCTGTCTCTGGTTCATGGGCCAGCAAGGAGCCACTGCAGGGCTCAGAGAATGAGATCAGCCCATGGGGAGATGCTCCGCCCAGGGGGAGGAGCCAAGCATTCCCACCTGGATAGAATCTGGGATTTGGGACAGCACAGGGAGCCCTGACCCACTGCACTCCCAGAGGAGACAAGAGCTGCCAGACTTTCAAGAGCATTTCATCCAGACTGCTACTACCACCCTAACAGGGTGTCAGGTTGTGTTCTGACTCTGTCAGTGGTTTTTTTTTTTTTTTTGTAGTATTACTTTTATTTTATTTTACTTTCCTTTATTTTCTTTTCATCTTAATAAATTGTGTTTCTGACTTGGAGTCCTTCACTGGTTTTGCTTTCAAACCAGCACAGTGTCACAGCTGCTGGCAGCGCTGCTGGGACACCAAACTCACCCTGAGCCCTGGCCTGCCCAGCCACAGCCGGCACAGGAATGGTTTAACAGCCACCATCTATACAGAGATGCTGGAGGAGGTTCTGGGGGTTTCAGGATCCCTCTGACCACATTTCCTATCACTTCCCAGTCTGGACACATGGGAAGGGAAATCCGTGATGTGGCTGGTGGCACAGTGTGCTCTGTGTTTGGGTGTGCTGGGTGGCACTGGGACCACCCTGGGTGTGCTGGGTGGCACTGGGACTACCCTGGGTGTGCTGGGTGACACTGGGACCACCCTGGGTGCCACCAGGATCACCCTGGGTAACACTGGGACCACCCTGTGTGTGCTGGGTGCCACTGGGATCACCTTGCGTGTCACTGGGATCACCTTGGGTATAATGGGTGACATTGGGATCACCCTGGGTGTCATTGGGATCACTGTGGGTGTCCTGGGTGACACTGGGACCACCCTGGGTGTGCTGGGTGACATTGGGACCACCTTGCGTGTCACTGGGATCACCCTGGGTGGCACTGGGATCACCTTGGATATGATGGGTGACACTGGGATCACCCTGGATGTCACTGGGATCACCCTGGGTGCCACTGGGATCACCCTGGGTGTCACTGGGATCACCCTGGGTGCCACTGGGATCACCCTGGGTATGCTGGGTGCCACTGGGAGCACCCTGGGCATCACTGGGATCACCCTGGGTGTGCTGGAGGTCACTGGGATCACCCTGGGTGTCACTGGGATCACCCTGGGTGTCACTGGGATCACCCTGGGTGTGCTGGAGGTCACTGGGATCACCCTGGGTGTCACTGGGATCACCCCACACCAACAGCCCTCACCCCCTCCAGGACAGGAACCACCTCAGTTTTCATCCACCATGTGCAGGAAGGGGAACAGCCACATCTGGGCAGGTGTGCAAGGAAAACCCCACAAACCTGAGATCCGAGAGCTTTCCTGCCCAGCCCAGCCCAGCAGGACGTGGAGATTTCCCTGCTCAACCCCAGCACGGGGAGGAAGGACAGGGCTGGTTGTGGATCCCTAGACCAGCACCTCCCATCCTTCTCATCCCTCTGGAGGCTCCTCATTCCTTCAGCTCCGAGATTCCCTGACAGTGCCACCCTGGGGATGGGCACCTCAGGAGGGGCTGGATGTCTCCTGCTGCTGGATGCAACAAAAACCTCCAATGTGTTCATCACTGATGAAACACCAAATGATTTCAAGCCAGCTAATCGCTGTTAATTCTCCTTTCCCCCTCTCCAGCCGTTCCCAGCGAAAGCCACGCTAAATTAGGTGAATAATTTGATAAATATATTAAGTGCCTAATGCCCCTGAAATGCATCTAATTGCGATTGCTATGGCGAGACAAGAAACGAGTCTTGAAAAGGGAGAGCTCTATTTTCACGGCATCGTTTAAAAATCAACGCTTGGCAGCGCCTGCTCGGGTCCCTCCACCTCTGCTGAGAAATTTTCTCTCTTGGATCTTTTTTGGGAGCTGCTGGGATGTGCCTTCACCCCTGCCAGGGTTGGGATACGCACAGGGAATGCTGGAGTTCCCATTGGAGCACTGGCAGGGAGGGAAATGGTAAAAAACTGCTTGGAAATCCACCCAAGCAATTCCTGGGAAATTTATGGATGAGGAGGGCACAGCCAGCACCCACAGTTGTGAATATGGGGGCACATCCAGCACCCACAATTCTGTGTAAGGGGGGCACATCCAGCACCCACAATCCTGAATGAGAAGGGCTCATCCAGCACCCACAATTCTGAATATGGGGGCACATCCAGCACCCAGGATCCCATGCAAGGAAGAGCATTTAGAGCACCCATAATCCTATGGAAGGGAGGCAAATCCAGCACCCAAAATTGTGTGAAATGGGGGCACATCCAGCACCCACAATCCTGTAAAAGGGAGACAAATTCACCCCTGCCAGGGTTGGGATACACACAGGGAATGCTGGAGTTCCCATTGGAGCACTGGCAGGGAGGGAAATGGTAAAAAACTGCTTGGAAATCCACCCAAGCAATTCCTGGGAAATTTATGGATGAGGAGGGTACATCCAGCACCCACAATTGTGAATATGGGAGCACATCCTGCACCCAGTATCCCATGCAAGGAAGAGCATTTAGAGCACCCATAATCCTATGGAAGTGAGACAAATCCAGCACCCACAATCCTGTGAAATGGAAACAAATTCACCCCTGCCAGGGTTGGGATATGCACAGGGAATGCTGGAGTTCCCATCGGAGCACTGGCAGGGAGGGAAATGGTAAAAAACTGCTTGGAAATCCACCCAAGCAATTTCTGGGGAATTTATGGATGAGGAGGGCACAACCAGCACCCACAATTGTGAATATGGGAGCACATCCTGCACCCAGGATCCCATGCAAGCAAGGAAGAGCATTTAGAGCACTCATAATCCTATGAAAGGGAGAAAAATCCAGCACCCAAAATTCTGTGAAAGGAGGGCACATCCAGCACCCATAGTCCTGTGAAAAGGAGACAAGTTCACCCCTGCCAGGGTTGGGATACGCACAGGGAATGTTGGAGTTCCCATTGGAGCACTGACAGGGAGGGAAATGGTAAAAAACTGCTTGGAAATCCACCCAAGCAATTCCTGGGAAATGGTGTCCTAATGACTCGACCTTTTAGGACAATGCTCACATAGTCCAGCCTTCATTTTTTCCCTGTTTGTACGTGGGAAACTCCAGGGATTTATCCTGAGCAATCCTGGTATTGGTGGGAAATTGCTGAGAAGGAGCAAGGTGGAGCTCACCCCTGTGTTCTCCTGCAGAATATCTGTCTCTGGGATAAAAACCAAAAATTTTTGGGTCTGTTTTCCAGTTATTCCTGTCCCAGCCACCTTCCAAGATCCCAAATGGGAAGTTGAGACATAGGGGGAATAAATAATTTCATGTGAGAAAGCTGGAAAGCCCCATGTGGGAATGGGCTCACCCAAGGTTTGGGGTGTCTCTGGTTTTTGGGCTTTATCTTGCCCAGCTCAGGGATTTCGCTGGAGTTCCAGGGATTTGCAAACTTCCCCCCAGCTCCAAGGCCTCCAGAGCTGATCTGCAGCCCCAGCCTGGCTGCACCCACAGCTGCTGTTCCAGAGAAATCCCAGAGATGTTCCCCCACAGCCACACCAGGGGCGATCCTACTGAACCCCCCTCATCCCAAACCTTCCCCAGCCACCCCTGCACCTTTCCATGGGCTCATTCCCGGCGGAATGAGGAGGGGTAGGACAGGAGGGGATGCTGAGGCACAGCCGCCCCCCGGATCCCGCAGGGATGGAGGCGTTTCCTTGCGCAGGAACTCCGCGGATGCACCGGGGCCGCCTCTCGGCACCACCCGAGGATGTGCAACAATTATCCGCGGCTAAAATTAGCCGGGCAGCACGTGATGTTCCTGGAAAAACGCTCGTGAGAGCGCGAAGGAGGACGCGGAGCACCAAATCTGGATTTCCAGCGGGATGGAGGCAGCGCAGCGCGGCCTCCGAGGCTTCAAAGCCGAACCTGAGGAGCCGCGGTTGGGATTTTGGGAGCGGGGCCAAGCTCCGGCCTCTGGCTCTGCTCTGCTGCTGTCACCGGGGTGGGAAATCAGTTCTCCAGCATCACCCATCCCATCCTGCTGTGTCCAGGATTTGGGATGAGCAACCACCATGGGAGATCCCCGTGGCTGACGGGAGGGCAGGACACAAAACAGGGATAATTTTGGTTTTTCCAGGTGCTCAGGGATGCCCAGGGGTGATGCTGAGGTGGGCACGGACCCCCCTGTGTGTCCCACAGCACCCACCAACCCCTCCGAGGGGGCACCCACTTGCTGTGCCAGGTGGGTGGTACCCACACCCACCACCCTGTCAGGAGCTCATCCAGCACCCAGGAGCTCATCCAGCACCCAGGAGCACATCCAGCACCCAGGATCACATCCAGCACCCAGGAGCACATCCAGCACCCAGGATCACATCCAGCACCCAGGAGCACATCCAGCACCCAGGAGCACATCCAGCACCCAGGATCACATCCAGCACCCAGGAGCACATCCAGCACCCAGGAGCACATCCAGCACCCAGGATCACATCCAGCACCCAGGAGCTCATCCAGCACCCAGGAGCACATCCAGCACCCAGGATCACATCCAGCACCCAGGATCACATCCAGCACCCAGGAGCTCATCCAGCACCCAGGATCAGATCCAGCACCCAGGAGCTCATCCAGCACCCAGGATCACATCCAGCACCCAGGAGCTCATCCAGCACCCAGGATCACATCCAGCACCCAGGATCACATCCAGCACCCAGGAGCTCATCCAGCACCCAGGAGCACATCCAGCACCCAGGAGCTCATCCAGCACCCAGGAGCACATCCAGCACCCAGGAGCTCATCCAGCACCCAGGAGCACATCCAGCACCCAGGATCACATCCAGCACCCAGGAGCACATCCAGCACCCAGGAGCTCATCCAGCACCCAGGAACACATCCAGCACCCAGGATCCTGGGGAGAGGGAGCACAGACACAGCCAGGGGGTGGGTGGCACCCAGCACCCACCGCAGCACGGCGTGGGTGGCACTGGGGACTGGCAGCACCCTGCGAGGGGGCACAGACAGCACCAGGGGTCCTGGGTGAGGAGAGCACGGCCAGCACCCACAATTCTGAATATGGGAGCACATACAGCACCCATAATTGTGTAAAAGGGAGACAAATCCAGCACCCATAATCTTGTGGAAGGGAGCTCATCCAGCACCCACAATTCTGATAACAGAGGCACATCCAGCACCCACAATTCTAATATGGGGGCACAGCCAGCACCCACAATCCTGTACAAGGGTGACAAATCCAGCACCCACAATCCTGAATGAGGAGGGCTCATCCAGCATCCAAAATTCTGAATATGGGGGCACATCCAGCACCCAGGATCCTGTGCAAGGGTGGGCATTTAGAGCGCCCATAATCCTGTAAAAGGGAGACAAATCCAGCACCCAAAATTCTGAATAACAGAGGCACATCCAGCCCCACAATTCTGAATATGGGGGACACAGCCAGCACCCACAATCCTGAATTAGGGGGGAAAATCCAGCATCCACAATTCTGTGATAGGAGGCCATATCCAGCACCCACAATTCTGAATAAAAGGGGCACATCCAGCACTCAGGATCCTGTGCAAGGAAGGATATTTAGAGGACCCATAATCCTACAGAAAGGAGACAAATCCAGCACCCACAATCCTGAACGGGGACGGCTCATCCAGCACCCACAATTCTGAATAAAGGAGGCACATCCTGCACCCAAGATCCCATGCAAGGAAGGGCATTTAGAGCACCCATAATCCTGTGGAAGGGAGACAAATCCAGCACCCAAAATTCTGAATAACAGAGGCACATCCAGCCCCACAATTCTGAATATGGGGGGAAAATCCAGCATCCACAATTCTGTGATAGGAGGGCTCATCCAGCATCCACAATTCTGGATATGGGGGCACATCCAGCACCCAAGATCCCATGCAAGGAAGGGCATTTAGAGCACCCACAATCCTATGGAAGGGAGACAAATCCAGCACCCAAAATTCTGTGAAAGGAGGGGTGGGGTGGGATCCATGGGATGCGATGATGGGATGGATGTGATGGGATGATGTGATGTGATGGGATGGGATGGGATCCATGGGATGGATGGGATGGGATGGGATGGATGGGATGGGATGGATGGGATGGGATGGGATGGATGGGATGGGATGGATGGGATGGGATATGATGATGCGATGATGGGATGATGGGATGGGGTGAGATGGGATGAGCACGATTTGGAACAAGGCTGAGCCTCTCCAGCAGGCGGGAGATGCCGGGGGGATGCAGGGGCTGCTCGGCCATCCCGGAATGCCCCAGGCTGGGGTTGTGCCCTGGCTCCGGCTGCAGCAGCCCCCAAAGCCCGCGGTGCTGAGCCATGGGATGCCCCCGGCCGCCCCATCTCGGTGAGGC
Source organism: Acrocephalus arundinaceus (assembly GCA_021534815.1). Taxonomy (NCBI): domain Eukaryota; kingdom Metazoa; phylum Chordata; class Aves; order Passeriformes; family Sylviidae; genus Acrocephalus; species Acrocephalus arundinaceus. Next base: position 19,729,077 of record JAJEOU010003008.1, on the reverse strand, counting down.
GAGCACCGGGCCGGGCTGGAGCAGCAGAGCCGACGGTCCCTTGTCCCCGAGCTCGGAGCAGCCCTGAGTCACCGGCAGCAGCCCCTGGAGCGATTAAAGCGAGTGAGTAATCCTGGCTTGGAGCGGGGACAACAATGACAGCCCTGAGGAGGGCTCGGGGCTGGAAAACTTCTCAATAAACCCCGCCGCACATTAATTATGATGTTAATTACTGCTGGGGGGACTCGGAGCTTCCCACTCCAGCTCGGCTGCAGACCCCGGCCCGACCCTGGCTTGGCTTCGGCTCCGTCCTCCCCGAGGCTTTGCTGAGCAAAAATGTGACAAAAAAAACAAAGGATGCTGGAAATGAGGGAGGGAGGAAGGGGAAGGGAAGGGAAAGGGAAGGGAAGGGGAAGGGAAGGGAAGGGAAGGGAAAGGGAAGGGAAGGGAAGGGAAGGGAAGGGAAGGGAAGGGAAGGGAAGGGAAGGGAAGGGAAGGGAAGGGAAGGGAAGGGAAGGGAAGGGAAGGGAAGGGAAGGGAAGGGAAGGGAAGGGAAGGGAAGGGAAGGGAAGGGAAGGGAAGGGAAGGGAAGGGAAGGGAAGGGAAGGGAAGGGAAGGGAAGGGAAGGGAAGGAAGGGAAGGGAAGGGAAGGGAAGGGAAGGGAAGGGAAGGGAAGGAAGGGAAGGGAAGGGAAGGGAAGGGAAGGGAAGGGAAGGGAAGGAAGGGAAGGGAAGGGAAGGGAAGGGAAGGGAAGGGAAGGGAAGGGAAGGAAGGGAAGGGAAGGGAAGGGAAGGGAAGGGAGGGGGTCAGGCCCCACTGGGTCCAAACTTTCCAAAGAAATCAGAACCACACAAACCATGGGTGTAAAGTCAGTGGTGACCTCTGGGATCATCTGTGTTTGCATCCAGAGCCCTTTTTGGACTCTTGCTGTGCTACCATCAAGGGCTATGAACTAAAAAATTGGGGGAAAAGAGGAAATACCAGGGGAAAACACTGAATGAGGTGGAAATGTTGGATATTGACAGCTCTGTCCTAAATCTCCCAAAACCTGGTGTTCCATGGAGCTTTCCCACTCTGTGCGCTCCGGTGGGGATCGGGAGCTGCGGGAGCCTCCAGCCAGGGGAGTTTTGGGGTGTTTGGGGCTCCGAGGGGCAGGGAGTGGCAGGGTGGGTGCAGCACTGACCGTTCTCCCGGTGCTGGAAGGAAGGCGAGAACTCTTTGGCAGTGATCCTGGCGATCCGCGCTTCCTCCTGCGCTTTCTGCGCCGCCGTCACGGCCGCCTCCGCCTTGGCCCTGGAGTGAGAGGTCCTGCAAGGCAACACCAGACACCCCGTTAGGGAGCTCTTCCCCCAAAAAAACCCCCAAATCCCCCCATGGGTTCCTCCTGATCCCCACGGATCTCCTCCCTTTGGCTGGATCTCGGAGCTCGGGGCTGCCTGAGAAATTTGGAATTGTCCAACACCTTCGTGAGCGTCTCCTCAGCCTGGAAATCACCCGGGGAATTTCGGATCAGGACAGGATTTGATCCATCAGGCTCCCTCCATCCCATTTCCCACCCCATCCTGGCGCGCATCTCCCACGAGACTCCAGGATTGAATTTAAAGCTGGTTTTTAAAAATTTTTTGTTTTGTTTTAACCAAACCCATTTGCATTACAGATGAAAAGAAACCCCCCCAAAAAGAGAACATTTCCAGGGCTGAATTTAAAGCTGGTTTGGTTGCTGATTTTTTTTTTTTTAACCAAACCCATTTGCTTTGGGGATGAAAAGAAACAAAACAACAACAAAAAAAGAACATTTCCAGAGTTGAATTTAAAGCTGGTTTGGTTGTTGATTTTTTTTTGACCAAACCCATTTGCTTTGGGGATGAAAAGAAACCAAAAAAGAATAGAAAATTTCCATGGTTGAATTTAAAGCTGTTTTGGTTGTTGATTTTTTTGACCAAACCCATTTGCTTTGGGGATGAAAAGAAACAAAACAACAACAAAAAAGAACATTTCCAGAGTTGAATTTAAAGCTGGTTCGGTTGTTGATTTTTTTTTTGACCAAACCCATTTGCTTTGGAGGTGAAAAGAAACAAACAAACAAAAAATTCTCCAAACGTTTCCAGGGCTGAATTTAAAGCTGGTTTGGTTGTTGTTTATTTTTTTTAAACCAAACCCATTTGCTTTGTGAATGAAAAGAAACAACAACAACAAAAAGAACAATTCCGGGGTTGAATTTAAGGCTGGTTTGATTTTTTTTTAACCAAACCCATTTGCTTTGGGGGATGAAAAGAAACCAAAAAAACCCAGAACATTTCCAGAGTTGAATTTAAAGCTGGTTTGGTTGTTGATTTTTTTTTTTTAACCAAACCCATTTGCTTTGGGGATGAAGAGAAACCAAAGAAAAAAATTAGAACATTTCCAGGGTTGAATTCAAAGCTGGTTTGGTTGTTGATTTTTTTTTTTAACCAAACCCATTTGTTTTGGGGATGAAGGGAAACAACAACAACAAAAAAACATTTCCAGCGTTGAATTTAAAGCTGTTTTTTAAAAATTTTGTTTTGGTGTTTTAACCAAACCCATTTGCTTTGGGGATGAAGAGAAACCAAAAAAAAGTTAGAACATTTCCAGGGTTGAATTCAAAGCTGGTTTGGTTGTTTTGGTTTTTTTTTAACCAAGCCCATTTGCTTTGGAGATGAAAAGAAACAACAACAAAAAGAACAATTCCAGGGTTGAATTTAAACCTGTTTTGGTTGTTGATTTTTTTTAACCAAACCCATTTGCTTTGGGGATGAAAAGAAACAACAACACCAACAAAAAAAACAATTCCAGGGTTGAATTTAAAGCTGTTTTGGTTGTTGATTTTATTTTTTTTTAACCAAACCCATTTGCATTACAGATGAAAAGAAACCCCCCCAAAAAGAGAACATTTCCAGAGTTGAATTTAAAGCTGGTTTGGTTGATTTTTTTTTAACCAAACCCATTTGCTTTGGGGATGAAAAGAAACAAAACAACAACAAAAAAAGAACATTTCCAGAGTTGAATTTAAAGCTGGTTTGGTTGTTGATTTTTTTTTGACCAAACCCATTTGCTTTGGGGATGAAAGGAAACCAAAAAAGAATAGAAAATTTCCATGGTTGAATTTAAAGCTGGTTTGATTGTTTTGGTGGGTTTTTTTTAACCAAACCCATTTGCTTTGGGGATGAAAAGAAACCAAAAAAAAAAAAAGAACATTTCCAGGCCCACCCCCACGTTTTGCGTAAAACTCTGGATGTAAATAAATACCGGGAGCAGAGGGGGTTCGGCTCCGGTGCCGCCTCCTCCATCCCTTCACACATTCCCATCAGGGCACTTCTCTTCCCTCTGGATCAACAACTGTCCCCTGCCATCCCCGATGATTCCCCAGAGGCTTTTTTTGGCTGGCATTTCATCCCATCACTCAGGATTTACAGCTTCTCCCGGAGCATCCTCAGGAGGTTGCTTTGCCCCTTTTTTCCCCCCTTATCCCAGCTATCCAAGCACTTTTAAAAATTCCTTCTCCCACCCCGGTGCAGGCAGGGTTATAAATAACTCCACTGATTTATTTTCCCTCCAAAATCAGGCCCTCCATCTCCTTTAATCTATTTTTTTTTATTTTTTCTCCCTGCCTCTCTCTGAATTCCCTCTAATTTCTCGACATCTGCGTGGAGAGGGAGTGGCGTTTCTGACAGGCTCCTAAAAATGGAAATCAGGGCCAGGAATGTGCCTGATCTGCTTGGAATCATCGCTGGGGAACAGGGTGTGAGCGTGGCCGTGCTGTCACCTGTGTCCCACCCCTGACACTCCTCAGGTCTCTTGGCTCCAATAAATGTTTTATTCCCTGTTTGGAACCAAATCCAAGCAGTTTTCCAGAGTTTTTGGAGGTGGTGGATGGGTTGTGGTGGTGCTGGTGCAGGTTCTGAGGTTCTCTGTGATTGATCACCCCAAAATTTGGTTTGGACGGGGTTTTACCCACCTGGAGTGCAGAAATCCCTGCTCAGGAGGGGACAAAGGTGGCACAGCCCCGTTCCCTGTCAGGAATTCCTGTCAGGAATCCCAACCCCAAGGAGGAGCTGCAGCCAGGAGAGGAGGTGCAGACTGCTCCAGTCCTTCATGGAATCATGGAATGCTTTGGGTTGGAAAATTCCTCAAAATCCATCTCATCCCAAGCCCTACCATGGGCAGGGACAGCTGCCACCGGTCCAGGTTATTCCAACCCGGCCTTGGACACTTCCAGGGATCCAGGGGCAGCCAGGGCAGGGCCAGGGCCTTCCCACCCTCACAGATATTGGGATGAAATTCCCAAATCTCATCGAAATCCATCCTTTTTCAGCCCAAAGCCATTCACCCTTTGCTGTCCTCCATCCCTGCCCAAACCCCTCTCCGGGTCTCTTTTCAGCCACATTTTTTGGCCTCAATGGGTTTGGGGCATCAAAGCTGTGGATTGAACCATCGGAGCCACCAGGAGGTTAAAATTCAGATTTTTCAGATTTTTCAGCTTTTTCAGCTTTTCAGATTTTGCAGATTTTCCAGATTTTTCAGATTTTCCAGATTTTTCCAGATTTTTCAGATTTTCCAGATTTTTCAGATTTTTCAGATTTTTCAGATTTTCCAGATTTTCCAGATTTTTCAGATTTTTCAGCTTTTTCAGATTTTTCAGCTTTTTCAGATTTTTCAGATTTTCAGACCTCTCGTTAAACCTCTGGCATCTCCCAGGGGAGCTTCTCAGGGATGTGGATTTGAAGATTCTCCATCCGTTCATCCCTCTGCCATCCCCTGGCCTGGGAGCTGCCCAGGGCTGTCCCAACACACAAATTCCTACAAAATCCTGATTTATTCCAAAGCAGCCCAGAACTTCCACAGTTCTTAAAAAAAACCAAAAAACCCTCTAAAAAACAATTCCAAAATTACTCACTACACTTAACTAATCAATCTAATATTAAACAATTTTTAAAGCAAAATAAATCTTAATTTTTTAAATAATTCACTCTTAACTATACCCATAGAACATAACAAAACCATCACAACCCTCAATATAAAACTCTATCACACCTTAATATCAAAAAAAATTAAATGAACAATAAAACCAGTAACTTAACTTCCCCTTATTTTAATAATATTATAATATTATTAAATGTTATTATATTATTAAATATTATAATATTATAGTTATAAAGTATTGTAAGTATTAAAAAGTATTGTATTATAAAGTATTGTATGTATTATAAAGATTATTATATTTTATTTAATATAATATAAAAATATTAATTATTAAATTAATTATTACATATAAGGTATTATAAGAATTATAAAGTATTGTATTATAAAGATTACTATAATTTATTTCTATATAAAAATGTTAATTAATTTGTGATCAAAATATTAATTAATTTTAACTAATAATATACAATATTAATGATAATAAATAATTACAATATTAATTTAATAAACTAATTAATATTATATACTACTAAGAAATTAATTAATAATTACAATATTAATTAACTTAATAAATTAATTAATATTGTATATTATTTAAGAAAATAATTAATAAATAATATTGTATATTATATATAAGGTATTATAAGTATTATATTTATAATATATTTATATATTATAATATCTATAATATACTATAAGTATTATAATATTTATAATATTCATAATAGAACTATTATATTATATAAATATTTTATATAAATATTATAAAGATTATTATATATTATTTAGATATATCTTTAAAACATAATTAATATATAATAATGCATATATAATATAATATAATAATGCATATATAATATAATATAATATAATATATATATATATATAATATATTATATTATATTATATATAATGTATTCTATATAATTATATATAAAAATATAATATATATAATATATATAAATATAGATATATAAAATATATTATATAAATATATATTTAAATATAAATATAAATATAAATATAAGTATAAGTATATAGTATATATATAAAATATATATTATATATTATATAGGATATATATTATTTATTACACATATTTTATATATATATTTTAATTATATATAAAGTATTATAAGTATTATAAAGTATTTTTAATCCTCACAAATTCATTCCTCACTGCAGCACTTCCGCAGGTCCGTGCTGGCCCCAGGCCGGGATTAACAAAGCCTGGGAGCGCCTGGCCCGGGCTCAGCAGCCGGGATTGCGCTCTGCAATTCCCAACGCTGCTCCCTGGAGAGGCGGCTGGAGGCGCTCAGCGCTCCCTGCCCGCCGGGGGAGGATGGAGCGGCCACCCGGGCCATTCCCGGGGCTGGGACACACCGGGGTGGTGGCACTGCGGTGGTGGCACTGCGGGAGGTGACACTGGGGGAGGCTGGAGCAGCCACCCGGGCCATTCCCGGGGCTGGGACACACCGGGGTGGTGGCACTGCGGTGGTGGCACTGCGGGAGGTGACACTGGGGGAGGCTGGAGCAGCCCGGGCCATTCCTGGGGCTGGGACACACCGGGGTGGTGGCACTGATGGAGGTGACACTGGGAGAGGCTGGAACAGCCACCCGGGCCATTCCCGGGGCTGGGACACACTGGGATGGTGGCACTGATGGAGGTGACACTGGGGGAGGCTGGAGCAGCCCGGGCCATTCCTGGGGCTGGGACACACCGGGGTGGTGGCACTGCAGGAGGTGACACTGGGGGAGGCTGGAACAGCCACCCGGGCCATTCCCGGGGCTGGGACACACTGGGATGGTGGCACTGATGGAGGTGACACTGGGAGAGGCTGGAGCAGCCCGGGCCATTCCCGGGGCTGGGACACACCGGGGTGGTGGCACTGCCGGAGGTGACACTGGGGGAGCCCCATGGAGCCACCAGCCCGTTCTGGGATTGCCCAAAATCTGCTCCTCTCTACCACTCCCTTGGTGGAATGATGGGATCCTTGAGGGTGGAAAAGAGCTCCAGGATCACCAAATCCAATTTGTGCCCAATCCCCACCTTGTCCCCTCCCAGAGCACCGAGTGCCACCTCCAGGAATTGCTGGGACACCTCCAGGGATGGGCACTCCAACCCTCCCTGGGCACTTCCCATTCCTGAGCCCCCTTTCCAAGAAGAAATTCCTGCTGATATCCAACCTAAATGGATGAAAATCACCATCCCTGGATGCATTTTCATCCCTGGATGCATTTCCATCCCTGGAAAACTCACTCCCGAAACTTCTGGATCTGCTCATCCCCATGGGCTTCCAGGATCGACTCGGGAAGCGCAAGGAATTTAAAAAAATGAAAACTTCGGAAAAAAATGAAAAAAGCTTTGAAAAAAATTGAAAAATTTGGCCCAGCAAAGGTTAAAAAATCAATCACATCAGTGAGGCCGCCTCTGATCCAAAATACACCCGGGATGGGATGGGATGGGATGGGATGGGATGGGATGGGATGGGATGGGATGGGATGGGATGGGATGGGATGTACTGGATTCCCTGGAGCAGGTGGGATACACTGGATTCCCTGGAGCAGGTGGGATACACTGGATTCCCTGGAGCAGGTGGGATACACTGGATTCCCTGGAGTAGATGGGATACACTGGATTCCCTGGAGCAGGTGGGATACACTGGATTCCCCGGAGCAGATGGGATACACTGGATTCCCCGGAGCTCACAGATGAATTGTTTGTAAAGCTCCCTGGGACGAGTGAAAAGCAGAATTATGGAGATCCATACGTTGCATAATAAAATCCATAAGTATTCCCAAATAAATGCCAGTAATCCAGTTAGTGACTCTCATGACTTTGTCACATCCTAAATTTGCCAGCTGTCTCCTTTCTCCACGCCTGCTGCTCGTGGCGTGCGCTAAATCTTAATTCCCACTTAATTGCCTGGAGTTTATTTCCCTGGAAAAGCGGTTTTCTTCTTCTCCCTGACACACGGACCGGGCCTGATCTCATCACTCTGCTCCTCCTTCCCTAAGTGCTGCCATAAATTTGTTTTTTCCAGGATGAAGTGGAGGCTGCAGTGAAAACGAGGCTGGGGCATTCCCGATAAAACAGAATTATGGGATGGTTGGAGTTGGAAGGGACCTTAAAGATCATCCTGTTCCTGTGGGCTCATGATGGGATGGAGTGATGCAAGAGGAGCTGTTTAATTCCTCCCACCTCTGAGCATCCCCAGCCTCCTCCTCCTCCAGCTGGGATGAATCCAGGAAAACCTGGGATAGTGGAAAGTGTCACTGCTGGAATGGGATGGGCTTTAAGCTCCTTCCAACCAAATTCCAGGATTTTAGTGCACTTCCTTATCCAAGCTGAGCTGGGGGAGAGTGTTTAGGCAAAGATTGGGATTGGGAAGAGCCAGAGGGGGGAAGGCCGGGATGGTTTGTGGATTTGAGCCCCGTTTTGTGTCCCTGCTGGGATATTTTATTTATTAATTTCTTGCCAAGCTGACTCACTCTTCTCGGAGGATGAGCGGGCAAGTGGTCAAACTGGCACGGGGAGCTGGCAGGAGGCAGGGAAAAATCCCAACCAAGCAGATTCCCAGGAATCTTTGCAGATCTCCTGCGATTTGGCCGCAGCTGAGAGGGGAAGGGATAATACCTGGGCCTCCTTCCTCCTGCCAAGTTTATCAGCTCCAGCTAATCTATAAGGAGCTGGAATCAACTGATTTACAAAGGGAGAACTTGGCTTTTTAGGAATTCTCTCAGTGACTCCGGGCTGCCTTGGGGTGAGCAAGGAGTGGATCCGAGGTTGTGCTGCAAACCCAGGGATTTGGCTGGTTCAGCCAAAAAGGGGTGAACTCCCAGCAAAATCCTCAGGGATTCGGGAAGGAAAGGAGCAAAATTCAAACCAGGTGAGGCTTGAGAGGTGTTGTGGTTCCAGGAATGCTTTGGCAGGAGAACAAGTGGGACAAAGTGCTTTAAAATTAGGCTGGAAATTAGAGCAAGTTTACAGAAGCCCAGGAAGGTTTTCTGAGCTGTAAATGTGACACCTGGAATTGTCAGGATGGCACCTGGAGCCACGAGAAACCCGGATCACCGGTGAGTCCTTCTCCATCCATTGTTTGAATCCATCCAAGGGAGGGATTTGCTGCCCTTATTCCTATTTTTCCAGTGTTTTTGTAGGGAAAATACATTCCAAAAAAACCAGGCACAGACACTGAGCAAACTCATGCTCGGGGTCAAGGGACTGGTGAGTCCTTCTCCATCCACTGTTTGAATCCATCCAGGGGAAGGATTTACTGCCCTTATTCCTATTTTTCCAGTATTTTTGTATGGAAAATACATTCCAATAAAAACCAGGCACAGACACTGAGCAAACTCATGCTCGGGGTCAAAGGGAGCTCTGTGCTGAGCACAGGGAGAAATCCACATCATTGGGAATTGGGAATTTTGATATCCAATATTCCCAATTGGGATTGGGAATTATTGGATATTAAAAAGCATTCCATGGGTAAGATTTCTGGGAAAGAAGGAATTCTGAGGGAAGTATGAAATTCCTGCTTTATTGGGATCCTGTGCAGGGATGGAGACGCTCAGCCCTCCTCCATCCCACACCCGGAGCTCTCCCATTATCCCAACTCCAACAGGGCACCACGAGGCTGTGAGAAATCCCAAACCCTTTCCACCCCATAAAAAGAGGACAACCCCTGGTCCCTATTTTCATGGAAAACCTGGGAATTGCCACAGGTTTCAGTGGGAGTGGTGAGGATGGAGTTAAGCTGGCAGTGAGCTCATCCCTAATGAGCAGCCTCAAGTTTTCCTAAGGGGCCGGGTTGGCTCCATCTGATCCACTCTGTCTCCAGGTCAATATTTCATCAGGCAGCTTTGGGGCTGGGTTTTTCCCTTTTTTTTCCTCTTAAAAAGCATCTTTATCTTCCTATAGGAGGGAAATGTTTTCTTTCCCTCCATTACAGAGCTTCATGTATTTTTCAGACGGTGAAATTCAATTAAAACACACGCTGGGCTGCAAGGAAATACTTGAGGAAAAATTCAGAGAGAGCATTTAGAAGGTTCGCTCATCCTGGGGTCAGGAAAGCCTTGGGATGCTCCTTGTCCTGGGAAGGGATTGGCTGCATGAGTGAGAAAAATGAGATTTTTGGTGCAGGGAATACCTGATTCTGTCAATTTTTACTTTGGCCTCAATTGTTATCAGTATTACACTTAACACCTCCAGTATTATTCATTGTTTACCTCTAGAACAATTTCCCTTTACTTCCAGCATTCCCTTTCTAGAAGGGAATTCAGGAAATTTGGGAGATACAAGAATGCTCGACTGTTTCCTAAATTTGTTTGCAGAAATAAGAATTTTCAGATTGGCCCTACTACTGTAACAAAATCATTCCCCATGTGGAAACCTCAGGCTGGGAAGGGACAGGTGGAGGAGAGGAAAAGCAGAATTCCAGTCCAGCCTCTCATGGATGGGTGAGGAGAGGAAAAGATTTCCAGTCCAGCCTCCTCATGGCTGGATGAGGAGAGGAAAAGATTTCCAGTTCAGCCTCTCATGGCTGGGTAAGGAGAGGAAAAGATTTCCAGTTCAGCCTCCCCATGTCTGGATGAGGAGAGGAAAAGATTTCCAGTCCAGCCTCTCATGTCTGGGTGAGGAGAGGAAAAGATTTCCAGTTCAGCCTCCCCATGTCTGGATGAGGAAAGGAAAAGATTTCCAGTCCAGCCTCGCCATGGCTGGGTGAGGAAAGGAAAAACAGAATTTCAGTCCAGCCTTCCCATGGCTGGTGAGGAAAAGCAGAATTCCAGTCCAGCCTCTCATGTCTGGGTGAGGAGAGGAAAAGATTTCCAGTCCAGCCTCTCATGTCTGGGTGAGGAGAGGGAAAGATTTCCAGTCCAGCCTCACCATGGCTGGGTGAGGAGAGGAAAAGCAAATTTTTCAGTCCAGCCTCTCATGGCTGGGTGAGGAGAGGAAAAGATTTTCAGTCCAGCCTCTCATGTCTGGGTAAGGAGAGGAAAAGATTTCCAGTCCAGCCTCGCCATGGCTGGGTGAGGAAAGGAAAAACAGAATTTCAGTCCAGCCTTCCCATGGCTGGTGAGGAAAGCAGAATTCCAGTCCAGCCTCTCATGGCTGGGTGAGGAGAGGAAAAGCAGAATTCCAGTCCAGCCTCTCATGGATGGGTGAGGAGAGGAAAAGATTTCCAGTCCAGCCTCACCATGGCTGGGTGAGGAGAGGAAAAGCAAATTTTTCAGTCCAGCCTCTCATGGCTTAGGAGAGGAAAAGCAGAATCCAGGAGAGGAAAAGATTTCCAGTCCAGCCTCTCATGGCTGGGTGAGGAGAGGAAAAGATTTCCAGTCCAGCCTCACCATGGCTGGGTGAGGAGAGGAAAAACAGAATTTCAGTCCAGCCTTCCCATGGCTGGTGAGGAAAAGATTTTCAGTCCAGCCTTGCCATGGCTGGGTGAGGAAGGGAAAGGCAGAATTCCAGTCCAGCCTCCCCAACGGGAATCCCTCCGGTGTGGTTTTCCCGTCCCTCTGGCACAGCGGGGAGCAGCTCCCAGCCCTGCCCGCACCCACAAAGGTCCCCGGGCGATCCGTGCCGGTCACCAGCCCCGGGAGAGGATATGGGATCGCTCCGGGATCCCAATCCCAAATCCCTGCCAGCTTGGGATCGATCCCTGCAACAACCCCGGGAGGTTTCGCCTCGCTCCGGGCAGCCGGGAGGGGAGGCTTGGCTGGGCTTTCGTGCTCTCCTAGATGGGACAAATTGGGACTGAATTATTAATAAGCACTGCAGACTGTCTGCTTTCCACCTCTGCGGGAGCCTCTGTGATTTAGGGCACAGCTGCAGTGCCCATCCCGCTTCCCTCTCCCATTCCAGGGGCACCGCATCCAGCGCTCTCCGGAGGCTCGGGATGAGCGCAGCCCGGAGCCGGGATCTGTCTAGACACGGCCCCGAGGGGATGAGGAGATGGCAGCAATTAACAACCTGTTTGTTATTTCCCCTGCTCCGCCCTTTATTGCCCCGATAAAAGCCGCTCCTCATTTCCAGCTCGGCTCTTCCCACAGCTCTTCCCTGTTATTGCACCAGCCTGGCCGGGAGTGATTTGTGCAGGCAGCAACACCGCGCTGGTCCTCAGGGGGTGAAATCTTAGACACACCAATTAGCTGTCTGTGGATAAATTCTCATTTACCTGCTCGGCGCAGGCATTTTTCCCAACCCTTCTCCCCCGCTGGAATTCTTAATTAAGGGGAAAAAAAAAATGGGTTTAATGTGACCTCTGACATGACGTAATGCAGCCCCGAAGGTCTGCTCGGGTTCTTTGCAGCCAGACACGGAGCAGGTGCTGTGCATAGCAAAGAGAGAGCCAGGCTCGCCAGCTCCAGATGGAGATTTTTGGGATGGATCACCCCTGCCTGAGCTCCGGGAAGGAGCAGGAAAACTCCCAGCCGCAGAAGGGAAGCTTGGGAAAGCTGGGATGGCAGGAATGGTGATGGCACGCTCCAAAAAAACAGCTCTGGAAGTTGCATTTCAAGAGAATTAAGGAAAATAATCAAAATCTCAAATTAAAATCAAAATACTCAAAAATACAAAATCAAAATACTCAAATTCTTTAATCCTGGAGGAAAAAATAAAATCCCCTCAATGTGTTTGTTGCTGGCCAAATTACAGAGGAGCACGGAAAATGTGGTGGTCAAAAAGCCAAATCCGAGTTTCTCTGGAGTTTTACGGCAGGAAATGTCACGTTAGGGGGGAAATCATTCCCCAGGCAGCTGGGAGAGCTCGTGGGCAGCTGGGCATGGAATGCTCCAGGTCTCCCAAATTCCTGGGATCAGGGCTGGAGCCAGTTCCTGTTCAGCTCATTGCTCCAGGCACCTGTGCCAGAGCCTTCCCCACCTCGATATTTTTGGAGTTATAAATGGGGAGTGAATTCACCAAGAAATCTTTTGCCGTTTTACACTGAAATTCCATTTTTTAATCCAAGTAAGGAGGGAAAAAGTATCCCAGGCTGTGTCCTTGTGTCCTGTGCCTTGGGGTGGCCAAAAGGAGTTTTGCTGGAGAACTGAATTCACAGCATGGAAAGGTGCAAAGTCTCCGTGACTCAGGGGACAGGGATGGGCCATGCCCCCAAAATTCTGGGAGGAACAGCTCAAACCACATCCCTGAGCTGGGCCATTCCCAGGGGAGAAGGATGAGAGCATGAAACACCGGGATCATGTCCAGCTCACCTTCTTCCCACCATCCCCAAAAGAATTTATTTATTTTTCCATGTTTTTGCTAAACAAAAATGCCAAGAAAATGGCATCGACTTTTAAAGGCTGGGCTGGGTGGAGCTGGTGCCCAGAGGCACCAGGACACTCCCAGGATCTCCCTGGCCATGGAATAAGCAGGGCCAGGCAGATTCCTGCATTCCCCTCCCTGTGACTTCTCCTCCTTTTCCCTTTTTGCCCCTCAGCAAGGACAGAGCTGACGGGTTTTGCAGGGAGATGATGCCCTGGGGGTTATTCACATCTGGCCAGAAAATCAACATCTGGAAGGGATCCTCATCCCTGCCCATCTGTCACGGGGTCCCTGCCTGGTCCCCAAACCCCCGGCGAGCCCCAGGCCAGCAGACAGCTCTGCTTTTCCAGCTCCGAGCTGCCTCCGAGGCAAACCCCGTGAAAATTTCCACTCCAGCGGCCAACAGCACAACAGGGGAAGGGGCTGAGAGCCCGGAGCTGCCAGGAGAGGATCTGGGCTTTTAATTATTTCTGCTTCACCTCCGTGCTCCGGAGCCGCCGGGACACAGCCGGGAGCGGGGCGGGGTCGGCCCCACCTCTGCTCCTCTCACCGGGCACTGCCAGGAATCAGAAAAAACACCCAAACCCATGGAGAGAAGGAGGAGGAAGAAGAAGGTGAAGGAAAGAACAACTCACTCCACCCTAAATGCTCCATCTTGCCCCACTACATACCAAAATCCCCAAATTTAAGTTTCCAGAATTCCAGCGCTGGGGGAAAGGCACAGAGGAATGGATTGGGGTGGAGCAGAGCGTTTTAGGGTGACACGATGATGTTTGTACCCCCAATCTGTTGGGTGCAAAGGGGAAGGGGAAATAGTTTGGTTTTTTTTCCCCAGGAAAACTCTGCTCCTCAGAGCAGCCTTAGAAGCGGGGGAGTTAGAATATAGAGAGAAGAGAGAGATTCTGCTTTTTTTTAAAGTTCTTTTTCCCCAGCAGTTAGTTAGGGGTAGCTTAGTTAGCTGTAGGTCTTGTAGCTAGCTGAAGTCTTTTTTTTCCCCTTTTTTTTTTCTTTTTTTCCCCCTTTTTTCCCCTTTTTTTTTTTTTCCCCTTTTTTTTCTTTTTTCCCCCTTTTTTTCCCTTTTTTTCCCTTTTTTTTTTTTCCCCCCTTTCCTCCCCCCTTTTCTTTTCTTTTTTTCTCTTTTTTTTTTTTTCCTTTTTCCCTTCTCCTCAGAACTGTTCAAATCTGTCTAGACTGCAGACCTGGGGGAAGCACTGGGGGCCTCCACCAGGGACCCACCCCACCAAGACCAGCCCTGTGCAGAAACTCCTTTTTCTCCCAATGCCAGAGGAACAGAGCCACAGAACGCAGTGATTATCTCTGAGGGGAGACCTTCTCTCTCCGAGTTTGTCCCACAAAGTTCTGTCATTGAGTATTGTGCTGGGAGTGTTTTGCCTGTTTAATAAACAGGTTTTTCCCTGTCTGTCTGAATTCTTTGCTTGAACCACTTAGGGGAGGGAAAACCCCATAAGAAGTTTTCTCCTAAATCTGCCTGAAACCAAGAAAGGAGCCACAGGTGACATTGTCCCCGTGAGAATTGATGGCACTGACAGAGCCAGGCCAGCACTGGGGATGTTTTGTCTCTGTGCTGAAGTCGCCTTTTAATGAAACACTTCTTCATGTGAGAGTGAATTCTTTTTATGCCACAAACCTCGGGAAGGGGCTCCATCCCTGCCTCCCATTGCTGCCATCCAGCACTGAAGGGTTGGGGAGATCTGCCACAGCTCCCTGAGGTCCCCAGGGATCTCCTGAGGTTGGATGGGGACAATCCAGCTTGGATTTCCATGAGGGAATACGATCCCAAGGAACTGCTCATGGAGCCACCACGGGACACTTCCTGTGTGTCCACTGCCCCACCTGAGGCCACTCTGGGAAATCCAACAGCCCCAAAAAACCACCCCATGACCCCAGAGGGTGACACCCAGGGACGGGATGGGGCAGATTTGGGATGTGGTGGCAGCCAGGCTCTGCTGCCCCGGTTGCAGCAAAAGGAAGCTGCCCACCATGGAAAAAGGGGGTTGGAGATGGGCTAAAATTAAAAATTGGGTCCCAGCAGGTGCTGGGCTGGGCACAGGACGTGGCCGCCGTGGGATTTTAGGGTGCTCAGCACCCTGAAGAATTGGGACTTTCTTAGTCACAACTTTAAAGGGATAATCGGTCGGATCCATGGGTTAAATCCCCCTGGGATTTCCAGGGGGGAAATTTGCTTAGCAGGGTCTACGGTCAAATCCTTTAATTTCCTGGATTAGGGAGTCAGGCCAGCTTGTCGTTTGTCCTGTGGGGAGGAGGTGACAGAAACCTCATTGCTTCTCTGGGGCTTTCAAACCAACTGAGATCATGGAGAGCCTGGAATATCCCAACCCATTCCCTGTGCTCCCCACAGCATCCCAAACTCGGGGAGAAGGAAAACCAGCAAGGAAAATACTCAATAATTTGGCTCAGATCTGTGTTTTCCTCTTGGTTGTGCTCCTGATATTAATTTTGCCTCTCCATGGGGAGGAAATGGTTTGGGGAGGGATAAGGGTGGGATGTTGGGGATTTGCTGGAGGGAAGAGGGTGGGAACAACCTGGACACCCAAAATGGGAGCTGGGAGAAGAAAAAAGCACAGGGACATCTCTCACGAGCTGGGAAAGCAGCAGAGAGACCCCAACCCTTCCCTCGGTTCTTCCCCACCCTCAAACTTTGGGATGCAGCACCCCGGGACACGGGTGGGTTTGGGGATGTGGGAATGGCAGGGAGGGGCTGCCAGCATCCCCCCCTGGGGCCCGGCTGTGGCCCTGGGCATCCCAGCGGCCTCCCTGCACCCCTGGGAGGGTGAGGATGAGGATGGAGAGGGCGCAGGCTGCCAGGGGTGGGATCTCTCCTTCCCTGCCCCAAATCCCTGGGAATTTGCTGCGGTTTCTGCTGGTTGGGCAGGAAAAGCGGCAGAAAGGGAAAGCAGGGGTTGGGTTTGTGGGGTTGTTTTTGTTGTATTTCGCTTTTTCCCACCCCCTCCACCCAAAAACAACGGGAAAGCTTCATCACTTTGTGCTGGGCACGCAGGGCAGGCAGGACGTTCCTGGGGGATCTCCGGGGGCTGGAATGGTCCCGCTCCCCTCCCGGGAAGGGCCGGATTAAAATCCAGGCGCTGCGATGGGATGCGGTGCGATGGCAGGGAGGAAGAGGAGGGTAAAGAGGAGGAGGAGGAAGAGGAGCAGGGAGCTTCCCCTTTCCCCCGCGCTGCCCTCGCCTCCTGCCCGGCGCTTCCCATGGCAGCGGTGCCTGCCAGCACTGAATCACCTCCTCCCGTCCTCCCCGTGCCACCCCTCCCTGTCTCTTCCATCTGTCCCCGCACAGGTCTCCGGTACCGCTCCCCATCCCGGCCCTGCCCCGGGTATTTCCTGCTGCATCCCAAATCCTCTCTGCTGCTCCGTTCTCTGGCAAAACCTTCCCTCCCAGGGATGCGGGCCTGTCGCGACACAAAACACGAGGATTTGGGAGAACTTTCCTGGTGAGAACGGGGAGCAGCTGGGCCAAGGGAGGATCCAAGGGGCCGGTCCAGCACAGCCCAGCAAAGTTGGGAATGGTTTTAGGAATGTTTGTCACACACCCAGGCCATGGATATGGGATGTTTTGGCTCGCATTTACTCACTGGAGAGGGAAAGGGGTGGGAATGGCCAAGTTGGGATTGGTGGTGGTTAAATGAGGGATGGGAAGGCAATGAAAAGCAAAACCCCACTGAGCTGCTGTGCCAGGAGATCCAAATGGACCCACTGAGGCTTTCCCAGCTTTTCCCTGGTAATCCCAGGATTACCTGGCAAAGCTTCATTCCTACAAAAGGCCCTTGGCTTGCAGCCTGTCCCTGCCCGTGGATGGATGCAGCCGTGGTGGGGTGGCTGCTGGGGACACACCGAGCCCTGGGCAGGCCCGGAGGCTGCTCCTGACTTTTGACACGGCCACACAAAAGGGCTTAAGGCTGCAAATCCTGTCTGAGCAGGAAGTTATCAAATCAGCACGGCAGGAGCACGTAAAGAGTCACGGTGCTCACATCACACCCCGCAGGAGCCTGGGCAGGGAGGGAGGGAGGGATGGAACCCCGGGATGGCTGAGCCTGGGCTGGGCTGGACTGGAGGTGGGAATGTGCCTGATGTGTCCTTGTCATCCTGGCTGACAGGGACACGCCAGCAGCAGGAATAACAGCTGATCCTAATCTTATCCCCAACCCTGTCAGCACGGGCAGGAGCAGGGAGGGAGGTGGCTGGGAAGGAGGGAATGCTCAGTTCCATCAGCAGCAGAGGCTGTTGGAGGCTGCCAGCCCAGGCTTTGCTGCTCTTGGATTGCACAGGGAGGGTTTGGGGGAGAGGGGGCTGGGGGAACAAGGAAAAGGTTCTGAGAAAAGAATCACCTCCTGCCCCAGCTGCTCTCAGCCTTTGAGTCACATCCATCCATCCATCCATCCATCATCCATCATCCATCATCCATCCATCATCCATCATCCATCCATCCATCATCCATCCATCCATCATCCATCCATCCTCCATCCATCCATCATCCATCATCCATCCATCCATCCTCCATCCATCCATCATCCATCATCCATCCATCCATCCTCCATCCATCCATCATCCATCATCCATCATCCATCCATCATCCATCCATCCATCCATCCATCCATCATCCATCATCCATCCATCATCCATCCATCCATCATCCATCCATCATCCATCCATCCATCATCCATCATCCATCCATCATCCATCCATCATCCATCCATCCATCCATCCATCCATCATCCATCCATCCATCATCCATCCATCCATCCATCATCCATCCATCCATCATCCATCCATCATCCATCCATCCATCCATCCATCCATCCATCATCCATCCATCATCCATCCATCCATCCATCCATCCATCCATCATCCATCCATCCATCATCCATCCATCCATCCATCCATCCATCATCCATCCATCCATCATCCATCCATCCATCCATCCATCCATCCATCCATCCATCCATCCATCATCCATCCATCATCCATCCATCCATCCATCATCCATCCATCATCCATCCATCCATCATCCATCCATCCATCCATCCATCCATCCATCCATCCATCATCCATCCATCATCCATCCATCCATCCATCCATCATCCATCCATCATCCATCCATCCATCATCCATCCATCATCCATCCATCCATCCCATCATCCATCCATCATCCATCCATCCATCCATCATCCATCCATCATCCATCCATCCATCCATCCATCATCCATCCATCCATCATCCATCCATCCATCCATCCATCATCCATCCATCCATCCATCCATCCATCCATCCATCATCCATCCATCCATCATCCATCCATCCATCCATCCATCATCCATCCATCCATCATCCATCCATCCATCCATCCATCCATCATCCATCCATCCATCCATCCATCCATCATCATCCATCATCCATCCATCCATCCATCATCCATCCATCATCCATCCATCCATCATCCATCCATCCATCCATCCATCCATCATCCATCCATCATCCATCCATCCATCCATCCATCCATCATCCATCCATCCATCCATCCATCATCCATCCATCATCCATCCATCCATCATCCATCCATCCATCCATCCATCCATCCATCCATCCATCCATCATCCATCCATCATCCATCATCCATCCATCATCCATCATCCATCCATCCATCCATCCATCATCCATCCATCCATCCATCCATCCATCCATCCATCCATCATCCATCCATCCATCCATCCATCCATCCATCCATCCATCCATCCATCATCCATCCATCCATCCATCATCCATCCATCCATCCATCCATCCATCCATCCATCCATCCATCCATCATCCATCCATCCATCCATCCATCATCCATCCATCCATCATCCATCCATCCATCATCCATCCATCATCCATCCATCCATCCATCATCCATCCATCATCCATCCATCCATCCATCCATCCATCCATCCATCCATCCATCCCCTCAATGTCTCCCTCCCTGACTCTTTGGATCCCTCAAGGAAAGGTTGGACACACCAGGAAGGGATGGAGGGATCACATTCACCCACACGAGCCCTGCCGTGTTCCAGGCGCTGCCCTCAGTGACCCCATCAATGCTCAGAGGGACATCAGAGTTACCAGAGGGACAACTGGGATTGGATCCCCTTTGCTCTGAGCAGCACCCCAAGGCTCAGGTGACCCAAGGCTGCTCTGAGCTCCACCTTGCACCAACCTGCAGCTGCCCACCACGAGCTGCTCTCCTCCAGCAGCGCCCTGACCACAACAAAAACTCTTCTCCCACCGTGCCTGGGCTGCAAATCCCGAGCTCCAGCTGCTGCCAGGGCCTCGGCAGGGAGCAGCAGCACTTCTGCAAAGGGCCACAGGCAGAGGAATCTCCCTGGATTCCAGGTTGTCCAGAGAGGAGCTGGTGGGAGACCCTGCCCCAGCTGGGCATCAGCTCAGCCCCATCCCTGCAGCCAGTTCAGCTCTGCCCCGTGCTGGCTCTGTTTGTCCCTGCTGTCCTGACCCAAGGAAGGGACAAAAACTCTTTTGGGACCCTTAACCCCCACCCCTCCTCCTCCTCCTTCCCCCTCTCCATCAGCAGCAGGAGGCGGGATTAGGGTCAGCAGCCAGCCCCGCCAGGCACCCAAAAAGCAGCAGCAACCCGAAATCAAAGGCGGCCCAGACAATGGCAGAGCTGCAGGCTCAGGCCTGGCAGAGCATTAAGGAGCAGCATTACCGGGGAGCGCCGGTGGGGACATTACCGGGGCCGGGGAGCGCCGGTGGGGACATTACCGGGGAGTGCCGGTGGGGACATTATCACCACTCTCAGAGCCCGGCTGCTTTGCTTTTCTTTTCTCTGAGTTTTGCCCGGGATACGTTTCTATTTTTCTCAAGAAAATCCCTGTTCGGCTCTAAGAACCTCCCGCACTTTGCTGCTCAGCTCTGGGGGTTTTTCCTGCCTGCTTCGCTCTCGCTGCAGCATCCTGAGGGAGCACCCAAACATTCCCCTTCTCCCCTCTCCTCGCTGCCAGGTTGTTTTGTTTGCCTCCTTTTCCCATTTTCCTCCACTTTCCCTTTCTGAAGTGCAATGACTCCGTGCTAATTTGCGGCCCAGCCCCTCCTGAGACCGTGGAGCTTTAATTATATTTTTTCTCCTGGTTGGTGCAAGGCTGGGCTATAATTATGCCAGGAAGAGCATTACTTAGGACTGACCTGGGAGCAGCATTCCCTCTGGGAGCCTGGCTGCTCCCAGGAATTCTTATTTAAGGTGCTGGACAGCAGATCCCCCATGCAGCTGTGCTGGAGAGGAGAGGAGTGAAACATTTACCATGTGCCACCCATCCCTGGGACTCATCCCTGACACCAGCAATGGTCCCAAAATTCTTCTAAGCTTTCTGACGTTTATATTTTTGTAATGCAGTTTCTCACACACTTTTATATAAATAATGATTGTTTGCATTCATTTCTGGAGGAGAGAATCGATGGACTCTTGGTTTGTCCAGTGTGGTTGAGAGGGGATGATTTCACCCTCCAATCCATGGTCACTGTCAGAATTCTATAAATTCAAAGTCTGTAAAATAAACTCTCTCCTTTTTGCCTCAGACACCTCAGCGTGTGAGTGCGTGTTCATTTCATGTCCTATTGCTGCAGTCCCTTCTCCCAGCCACTAATCCCAAACCCTCGAAGTGTGGAAGCAGGAGGGAACCCTGGAGAGATTTGGGGTCTGTACCCACCATCCTCCACCCTGGAGCCAGCCCTGACCCACCCCGACATTCCCTGTGCACCCAATCCTCCATGGCACGTGGCTGTGCCAAAACCCAGGGGCTGGGATCAGCTCCCTGGGACACCTTTGGTGCCTGGATATTTTATTTTAGTGGATGATGGCACACCAGATAATTAGCCTGAGGTATCAATTAGCACTAATGACATGAAGCTCGGGGTGTCCAGGGTGTCCTTTGTCCTTGCAGGGTGGCAGCAGGAAAAGTGTTGGCTGATCTGAGAGGGGATGAAGATCTCCCAGAGAACAACCTGAACTTTCCTTTTAAACATTCCTTTAAAAAGAGTTCCCTCCTCGTCTCCCTCTGAAAACTGGTCATGGAATCATGGGAAGATTTGGGTTGGAAGGGACCTTAAAATTCATGACCTGTGAGTAGGGACACATTCCCTATCCCAGGGTGCTCCAAACTTTGCCCTGGCCATGAACACTTCCAGGGATGTGCCAGCTGCTGCCAACAGGAGCTCCTCACCCCTCCTTCACATCCCTTCTGCCCCCTTCACTTCACCTGAACAATTCCAGACAATCAGAGGGAATTTTGCCTTCTCCCATTTCAATCACAGCAAACAGAACTTAGCAGAATCTCCTCTCGACCCTAAAAGGAACCCCATAAACGTGCAGGTATCACTGTGCTCTCCTCAGAGTCCAACAACTTTGGGAAAGCCATTTACTTGTCTCCAGCACGCTGTGTTTTCAGCCTGCTTTCCTCAGGAAACGGGGCTCTCTCCTGTGATGGTGCTGTTTATAAATCTATATGCCATCACTCCCACACTAATAACTTCTGAACGTGTTGGCCAATTCCAACCCAATCTGACAGAGCGGCAGAGTTTTCAAAAATACTGAATTCTTACAAATTTAATGAAAGCCGTGGGTGGGCACATTTTTTTTTTTTAATTTTTATTTTTCCCCCCCCACCAAGGGAAAGGCTGCAGAGTGAACTCGGTATGATCAGACAGAAAAGAATGCACACACACACAGAGCCATGCCAGGTGCTGGGAAATTGGAGTTTATGGAATTAGAGGGGGGATATTCCACCCCTGAGCCCCAAAAGCTCAGGAATGAGCAGCAGGATTCTCCCCCAGCTCTGTTTTGTGGCAGTTCAGTGTGGGCACTGCAGGGGAGGGTTCCTTCATTAGGAAGCTTTAAAATTAATCGGACTAAGATTAATAAGAAAGCTTTTCTAGCTGGATCTCAGTATGTAAAACCTCGCTCTGCTCTGGTTCTGCAGGCTCAGGGACTCTGCCAAAACCCTGGCGAGGGGGGAGAGCTCGAGCCGAGGGATTGGAGGTTTCAGACAAAGCGGTTTAAGGTAAAAGAGCAGAGATTTACATGGGATATTGGGAAGGAATCCTTCCCCGGACCCACCTAATCCCATCCATCTCCAGCTCTCCACCCTCCACCCTCCCTGCTGCTCTGCACAGAGCCCTGAACCTCCCAGCCAGGGCAGGGCAGGGAGGGGTTCACACCCGGCACCCCTGACTTGATTTTTCCCCCTTCTCTCCCACAATTAAAGGTGGAATATTACATGCTGAGAGCTCATTAAGCATCTCTCCCAATCCCACTCTCATGTCCAGGATCACCATTTAGGATAGAGGATGCTCAGGTTCTCAGACACAGCATCCCATCCCAGACTGGAGCTCCACATTTCCAGGATCCATCCCACAGCACAGCAGAGCTCCAAAATTCCAGGATCCATCCCACAGCTCACCAGAGCTCCACATTTCCAGGATCCATCCCACAGCACCCCAGAGCTCCACATTTCCAGGATCCATCCCATGGCACCCCAGAGCTCCACATTTCCAGGATCCATCCCATAACACACCAGAGCTCCACATTTCCAGGATCCATCCCACAGCACCCCAGAGCTCTACAATTCCAGGATCCATCCCATAACACCCCAGAGCTCCAAAATTCCAGGATCCATCCCATAACACACCAGAGCTCCACATTTCCAGGATCCATCCCACAGCTCACCAGAGCTCCACATTTCCAGGATCCATCCCATAACACCCCAGACCTCCACATTTCCAGGATCCATCCCATAACACCCCAGAGCTCCACATTTCCAGGATCCATCCCATAGAACACCAGAGCTCCACATTTCCAGTATCCATCCCACAGCACCCCAGAGCTCCACATTTCCAGGATCCATCCCATAACACACCAGAGCTCCACATTTCCAGGATCCATCCTATAACACCCCAGACCTCCACAATTCCAGGATCCATCCCATAACACCCCAGACCTCCACATTTCCAGGATCCATCCCATAACACCCCAGACCTCCACATTTCCAGGATCCATCCTATAACACCCCAGAGCTCCACATTCCCAGGATCCATCCTATAACACCCCAGACCTCCACAATTCCAGGATCCATCCCATAACACCCCAGAGCTCCACATTTCCAGGATCCATCCTATAACACCCCAGAGCTCCACATTTCCAGGATCCATCCCACAGCACCCCAGAGCTCCACATTTCCAGCATCCATCCCATAACACCCCAGAGCTCCACATTTCCAGGATCCATCCCATGGCACACTAGAGCTCCACATTTCCAGGATCCATCCCATAACACACCAGAGCTCCACATTTCCAGGATCCATCCCATCCCAGATTGCAGCTCCACATTTCCAGGATCCATCCCACAGCTCACCAGAGCTCCACATTTCCAGGATCCATCCCACAGCACCCCAGAGCTCCACATTTCCATGATTCCAGCCTTTCCAGGCATTCCCATCCATCCCCAGATCACAGGGAAAGATCTGCTCTCCCCACTCCTCTGCAGCCTGCTTCCTACCTGCCATTCTAGTGGGATTTTTAATTTTTTTTCCCCAACCATCAGCTCGAAAACATCATCAAGCCCAAATGTGCTCCCAAAGCAGGCCTGGGAGGCTCATTCATATTGCAGATAAGCCCTTGGCAGACGTGCTGATAAAGATTTCAAGTGTGACTCTGCATACCAATAATTCCAAACCCAACAATTAATCCGGCGCAGGAGGCTCAGGAGGTACCTGGGTTTTTCCCCTAACCCCAGCCCTTTCTCCCAGCCTGCCTGCTAAATATAACTCCTGCTCAGAAAACAGAAAGGAATGACATGCTCTAATAAACCACCCCAAAATGGGATACAAAGAGCCCTGAATTCTCCAGAGGAGCTTTTCCTTCCCACCTCACCGCTGTTCCTGGAGCTTCCTGCAAGGCACAGAGCTCCAGGTGCCTTTTGGGACCAGCTACAGGGAGCTTGAGCTGGCCCTGCCTTGAGCTGGGACTTTATTTCAACCTAAATTAAATAGAGAACTTAAGTGGCTCGTTTTCCCCTTCCCTCCTGCTGGTTTTTAGACGGATCAAATCCCAGCTCTGGCTCTCTGTTCCATGAGGGGCATTCCTGGGCACCCAGATCTGCTGTTTTCCAACAGAGCCTCAGCCAGGGCAAACCCTCCCCAGGGCTGAAGCTGCATATTTGACTGGATTTCCACTCAAAAACCCTTTTGGGAATGGAAATAGCTGGGAATCCTCCCAGCACAGGGCAGCCCTGGGATGGCTCCTCTTGGCTGTGAGTCAGCCAGAGGATAAGGGCAAACAGCATCTCAGGAGCTCCTCTGCTTATCCAGGAGGAGAGGGAAAAATGGGATAAATAACCCAGCACCCCCTAAGTGACAGCTCCCAGCCTGTGACAGCCACCAAGGTGCCACCACCCCCTGCCAGGCTGCCCTGCTCTGGTGACCCTGTGTCACCCAAGGACAACCCTGAGTGACCTCCCTGCCTCACTTGGGGAGGTTGTGAATCCACTGGGAATTACCAGAGGGACAGCTGGGCTTGGATCCACCTTGTTCTGAGCAGCACCCCAAGGCTGCTGTCAGCTCCACCTTGCACCAAACTGCAGCTGCCCACCACGAGCTGCTCTCCTCCAGCAGTGCCCCGACCACAACAAAAACTCTTCTCCCATCATGCCTGGGCTGCAAATCCCAAGCTCCAGCTGCTCCAGGGCCTCGGCTGGGAGCAGCAGCACTTCTGCAAAGGGCCACAGGCAGAGGAATCTCCCTGGATTCCAAGTTGTCCAGAGAGGAGCTGGTGGGAGACCCTGCCCCAGCTGGGCACTGGGCATCAGCTCAGCCCCATCCCTGCAGCCAGTTCAGCTCTGCCTCGTGCTGGCTCTGTTTGTCCCTGCTGTCCTGACCAAAGGAAGGGACAAAAACTCTTTTGGGACCCTTAACTCCCATCCCTCCTCCTTCTCCCTCTCCATCGGCAGCAGGATCCCCTCAGGCAGCGCGAGGCAGGGTTAGGGTCAGATAATCAAGATTAGGGACAACTGGGCTTGGATCCACCTTGTTCTGAACAGCACCCCAAGGTCTGGGCAAGAGCTCACAGCTCCTAAGGCTGCTGTGAGCCCCACATAGCACCAACCTGCAGCTGCCCACCATGAGCTGCTCTCCTCCGGCATCACCCCTACCACAACTTTTCTCCCATTTATCCCAATCCCCCAGGGCGGGATCCCATCTCAGACACACCAGGACGGGCAAGATCCCATCTCAGACTCATCAGGGTGGGCAGGATCCCATCTCGGACACATCAGGACAGGCGGGATCCCATCTCAGACACATCAGGATGAGCAGGATCCCATCTCGGACACATCAGGACAGGCGGGATCCCATCTCAGACACATCAGGACAGGTGGGATCCCATCTCATCCCACCAGGACGGGCGGGGATCCCCCTTACCTGGACGCCGCAATCTCCGCTTTCTGCTTGGCGATGGTGGCCGCCCTCTCAGCCGCCTCCACAGCCCGATCCACCTTCTCCCGGATCTTGCTGGCGCGCAGCGGGATCAGGTTCTTCCTCTTGCCGCTGACCAGGATGTTCTGCTTGTACTTGCCCTCCTCCTTGGTGCCGTCGGGGAAGGTCATGCAGCCGTAGCCGTGGCGTTTGTTGTTGGCCCACTCGCCCTCGTACTTGAGCCCGTCCGAGCGCTGGCTCACGCCCGAGCCCGAGCGCTTGTCGTTCTTCCACTCTCCCACATAAATCTCGGTGGTGGTGGCGTCGATGTCGTCCTCGATGACCGAGAGCTCGGCCTCGCCCTCGCCCAGGCTGATGGTGGAGTTGATGTCGCTGGCGGTGGAGCTGACCGTGCTCATGCCGGCCTCGCTCCGGAACGAGCTCTGCTTGCTCCGCTGGCTGGCCAAGGAGCTCTTGGACTCGGACTTGCGGAGCTTGAGCCCGCTCAGCAGCGAGCGCCGGAAGATTCCTTTCTTCTTGCTCTTGAGGATCTCGGCGTCGCTGTGGGCCATGAGGACGAAGCCGCCGCGGGACACGGCCGGGCTGCCGGCCACGGCGGGCGAGGCGTCGGGGTGCAGCGCCGTGCCGTTGGTGTGCTCGCTGCGCAGGGAGTTGATGGACGTCCTCAGGGGTGACCTGATGACCGCAGCCATGCCGTAGGGAACGCTCTGCCGGACGCCGTAACCCTGGCGCATCCCTCCGACCCACTGGCCCTGGTATGTGCCTGCAGAGAGGAGACAAAAGCAAACAGAGGGTGGGGTTGTGGCATCCAGCTCCTCTGGGGTAAGGGAATGTGCAGGGTAAAAATGGGCGTCTGAATAATAGAATCAATAGGATTTCAGCAGAAATTATTGTTTATTTATTAAATAAATAAATAAATATTGAAATTTATTGTTTACATAAAACCCCAGTTATAGTTTCTAGTCCCACTGTCCATGCACACAGCTGTCTCTCAATTGGCCAAGCCACTTGTCCATAAGGCAGGAACTCATCCCTCAGGACACCCAATTGGTGTCGTGTGTCTCCTATCTAGGTTTTGCATTTTTTCCAGGCAGTTCCCCAGGCTTCTCATTCCCACTTCATCCTGTTGTTGTCTCAGTGGCCTTGATGAGTTCCTGAGAACCCTGAAAACAACACTGCAGGTGGCTTGTTACCTACACACAGTTTGGCTGGTGCATGGGAATGGCCAGTTATACAGGTGCTACAGTAATGCTCACAGAATCAAGGGTGTTTAATTCTTCAGGTTCAAAAGACGCCTTGGGAAGGTGAGGAACTCACCAGTCCCATGCATCTACTGGATAAGATCTGCTTATCCAAGAAGAGAGGGAAAAATGGGATAAATAACCTGGTACCTCTAAGTGACAGCCAGTGACAGCCACCAAGGTGCCACCACCTCCTGCCCAGGCTGCCCAGCTCTGGTGACCCTGTGTCACCCTAGGACACCCTGCGTGACCTCCCTGCATCACTCAGGGAGGTTGTGAATCCACTGGGAATTACCAGAGGGACAACTGGGCTTGGATCCAGATCCCAAAGATCCAAAGATCCATGTGGATGACCCTAAGAGTGCATCTTGAATGGCTCTGCCAATTCCTTCTGGAATTGGCCAAGCATCCATTGGCACACCAACCAGACAGGTGGAAAATGGCTTTTCTGGGGTTGTATTGGGCAAACAAATGGTGTCTAAACCTGAAGCATTAGCTAAAGCCACCCAGACATTTGTTTTAAGTTGCCTAATTGGCAGATTTAAAGTACTAAAAGCAAGCAAATTACTAAAAGCAAACAGACAAAAAAGCATAAGTACAATATTCAATTGAACCCATATTTCCCTCAACTATCCTCTAATAAAAGAATTCTACAACACTGCTGATCCCTAAACATTGATCTTTGGTTGACTGGTTGATTGATTCCACAGCTCTGGAATCCCAGTCCCATCTCCAGGATGAGGTTTGCAATGTCAGGTTGTGGAGGGAAAATTGGTTGGATTGCAGGCTTAGCACTCCAGCTGCAGCACGGGAATGTTTGAAACCAGGCAAGGCATCAAGAACTGCCCCTGGATCAATCCCTGATGTGAAAGGGAAGGGAGCAGGGGTGTGGGATGAGGGAATTTTTATCCAGGAGCACACTCCAATCCCATCCCTGCTGCTGGCATCTCGCAGTGGATGGATAATGTACGACAATACATTTATTTATACCCACAGTGCCTTCATCCGCTGGGCTGGGGAAGGAACAGCTCCATGGAAATAGAGGCTTCGCAGGGAGAGATCCATTTGGATATTCCCCTTGGAATTGTGGCCCCGTTGGAGCTCCTACATTTGTGTGGGCACTTCCTGGAATTTCTTAACCGGTTGTTGGTGGCACCAAACACACGCAGGGCTCCACCAGAGCTCTGGGAATGGGGGGACAAGGAACCAACCCAGCCTGGGGGGCACAGCAGGACCACCCTGAGGGGTGGGTGGCAATCTGCTCGGGGTTCCTGATCCCATCCCCTCCTGGAGCTCGGAGGTTGGCACAATTCCAGGCCTTATCCCAGCCGGCTGAACTGCAGGGCTTGTTTTTATTCTTAGGTCTGCTTAATCTTCTCCGGACCAGCTCGGGATGCAGTGATCCACTGCTCGCCTAAGCCCTCCTGGGGCAGATCGAGGAGCCTGAGGAGGGCTCCTCACCAGGTCCTGGAGCTGCTGGAATGCTGGGAGCGCTCCCAACTCTGGGATGTGCAGAGCTGGGATGGGCACAGGCAGCACAGGCAGCAGTGGGACCTCCCTTTGTGCCAGCCCTGCTCTCACTCACCCAGGGAGTTTAAAACAGAGCTGCTGAAATGGTGAACTGTGCCTGAATCAGGCCAGTCCTACCCCAGGGCTCCCTGAGGAATTTCCCTGCCCAATCCTGGGGCTCAGCAGTGGCTCTGGAGAAGGGATCTGGGCTGGAGCAGCTCATGCTAAGCACAGGAACTGCTTCCTGAGGGTGTGAAACCAGCACCCAGCCACATTTTGGGGTGTATTTTGGGGTGCTTCAGCTGTTTTTTAGCTGCCAGGGCTTTGCACAAATCCCACAGGATTTGGGACTCTTTCCCTGTGCTCCAGCAGCATTACATTATTGGGGTGGCAGCTTTGTGCACCCCAAAAAACCAGCAGGCCCAAGCTGGGGACCCCAGAGAGCCTGCCCTGGAGGAGGGACGTGGAGAGCAGGGGCAGGCAGGATTTACTGAGGGTTTATAGGATTAGCACCGGGATTAGGGCAGTGGTGGCAGGGCGAGGAGGTGGTGACAGGGAGAGGGATGGGGGACAACCTGCCAGGTGCAGCTCAGGGGACACAGCAGAGCTGTCCTGTGGGGGGGTTGGAGCAGCGAGCCAGCCTTGTCCCCTGTGCTGTCCCCAAAAACGGGGAACAGCCAGAGCTGTGCACCCATGCCTGGGATGGTGGCTGTGGCAGGGGAGAGCCTGCCAAGGTGTCCCTGCATTCCCTGGGCACCTGGCAGCACCTCTCTTCCCTTTCTGGCTCCATCCCAGAATATCTCAGCAGAGCAGCTGGGGGAGATATTTCCCCCAGCACCCCGAGTTCCCCCACCAAGGAGCCCTCAGGGTGGTTTGGGATGTCCTCACACCGTGCTCCTGCTCTCCTAGGGATGGATCCAATGGAAAGATGCCAGTGTGGGCAAGGGCACATGGCAACAGGTCCTGCATGAGACCCACCAGAGCCCTCCCTGCCCACGTCCCCATCTCCCTTTCCCTTGGCTGAACCCCTTGACTCCAGCACTGACCCCACACAGGTCCCTGGGCCTCCTCATCTCCTGGCAAATGTGCAGCTGGAAAAGCTGCCTGGGTTCAGCTGGAGCAGCGTGAGGGATCAGAGCCCCGTGCTGAAAACCTGAGGGAGCGGCAGGGAGCGGAGCAAAGCACCGCGGGCTGGAGAGTGACAGCACAGCCTGGCCGGAGCAGATTGGTCACAGCAGGTCACAGCTGCAGCCAGTCCCTGTCCCCAGCCAGGCTGAGGTGCTGCCATCCCTGCCTGGCCTTCAAACCTGCCCCTGGAATGGCACAGCTGCCAGCAGCAGTCTCAGCATCTCCCTGGCATCTCCTCAGAGCAAGGCAGATTTTCCAGCTTGTCCCATCCCAGCACTGCGGAGCAACTCCCAGCCAACCCCCAGCTCTGCTGTCCTGGGTTTTGTTGCTTCCCTGCAGGAGGCAGCAGCATGGATTATCCCTAGGGATTGCCTCCGAGGCCACCCAGACATCTGGGCAGCTTCATGGCCACCAGCAGATCAAAGAGCTTCCTGTCAGGGAGCTCAGTCCTTCCTCAGCCAGCAGCGCTCCTTCCTCCCCCTGACTTCATCGTGCTCTAAAGCCCTGGATATCCCAGGATTTGGCCATGGATGGCTTTGGAGCCATCTGATCTGCATTGCTAAGCACTGCCACCTCCTCCTCCTCCCCGGGCCCCGCTCAGCTTAACCTCTGCCCCAACACTTGCAGATCTGTGCACAGGGCTTGATCTCACAAGCAGCCCGGAGACTCCTTCTCCCTGCAGGGGAAATGGGATTTCACCAAATTCTCCTTCATTCCAGCACGGACCGGCTGCAGCTGCTCCGGAGATGGAAAGGGGATGTGCAGCAGGGATCTGGCACGGTGGGGACAGCAGGATGGGGCTGGGAGTGGTGGAATGAGAACCTCTGATGGAACAGAATGATCTGCTGAACCGAGAATTCCAAGGATTTTGGTTCTGAGCACCTCACGGGGTTGGGATGCAGGAGGGGAATGTGATTGGGATGGGAAGCAGGGAGCAATCCTGGCCACAAACCCACGGTATTGCCAAAGCCAGAGAAGAGCCAAAGCCACCGTGATGGAGGAGAATCCCTGTGGGGAGGAAAACATCCATCTCCTCAGCCATGCAGGGCACTCCTGTGGATGCCTCCAAATCCCCCTCCCACTTCTGGGTGGCAAAAAGGACAAAGAGAGAGAAGAAAGTCTTGGACACGGAAAATCAAGACAAAGGTGATGCCACCAAAGGTGAGGAAGCTGCCACGGCCTTGCCAAGGCAAGCTAAGAAGAGGGAACAACCTGAGGTGAGGAGAAAACAACTGGAGCAATCCCAAAAGATGGATTGGAGAGAATATCCCTATTTCAGAAACATCTGTTGAAGTGCAGGAAAGGGAACAGGCTCATGGGAAAGACAGGGATGGATGGAAACACAGAGAGAAGAAAAGGGGCAGCGCTGCTGGACACACTCACTGCTGTTCCTAATCCTGCTGGACACACTCACTGCTGTTCCTAATCCTGAATTTGGGGTTTTTTTTGGCTCACTCCCCTTAGGGCAGGGCTGGCTTGTTCCCAGAGCTCCTGCAGATTTGCCATGGCATGAGGAGCGTGCAGAGCCCCATCCTTGGCTGGAGGCAGCGGGGCTGGGAGCAGAGAGTGGGAAATCTCAGCTCTGGGAAGCATCATTCCTGATTCTCCAGCAGTGACAGGGAGCAGCACTTCCTCAGCATTTGGCTAAAATCCATGCTGGGAAGAGATCTGGGAGTCTGCAGGGCAGATCCTGGTTGCCCCATAACACCAAAACCCCCAAAATTTGGGCTGGTCTGGGTTTGCACCTTGCAGCAAAGCGGGGATGAGCAGGACCCTGCATCTCCCATTCCCTGCTGGAACAGGGATAAGGCAGCAGCATTCCAGCAGCTCAGCTGCCTTTGGGAACCCTGATGAAGCTCCTGATGTTTGCAAAGCTCTCCATGA
Organism: Acrocephalus arundinaceus; assembly: GCA_021534815.1. Lineage (NCBI taxonomy): Eukaryota > Metazoa > Chordata > Aves > Passeriformes > Sylviidae > Acrocephalus > Acrocephalus arundinaceus. The sequence goes on along the minus strand of JAJEOU010003008.1, from coordinate 19,697,605 downwards.
GGATCGGAGGCATTGCAGGAAGAGCATTTCCATTCCTTTGCCAGAGAGATTCTGGGGATTTTGCTGGATCTCCAGCTCATCCCTCTGGGATCCAGGACTGCTCCCTCTCACTTCTCCATGGCTGAGAAGGGGCAAGTCCCATGGTTGCTGTCCCAAACTAAGGAATTTCCTGGAGTCCTTTCCTTCTTATGGAGAGATGCTGAAACCCCGCAGCAATGCCCAGGTAAATCTGGCTTTATAACAAATAAACATCCCAGGAGCTCCCTCAGGAACAGCTGGAGCTTGAACAACACAGGAGGAAGCCCAAAGGGAGGAGGTTGGTCAGGTACGTGGGGCTTCCTCTGGCTCAAGGTGGAACTTGGATGATGTTGGAAGGAGATAAAATTAAGGATTTTTTGGGTTGGAATGGCTGCGTTTTCTTTTCCCCCCTCTGCCCATACCCAAGATTTGGCATTTTGTAGTGGCTGAGCCCTCTGGCCCCACTCCAGGAACACCATTAAGGAGAAGCTTTATGGCTGCTCCCAGGCTTTTCCCAAACTTGGTTCTGTGTCCTGCAGGACGAATCCTTTGGCAGACACATGGATAAAGCCCACAGGAGGTTTGCACAGACCTGCCCTCACCCAGTTCCTCCTATGTAGACATCCAAGCAGGAATTTGGGATGTTGTGAAGCACTTTGAGGGCACACACATGTTGTTATCCCAACCTGACCTCAGAAAAAGACAAAAGTTTGGAAAAAATTCCTTCTCCACCCCTAACACTGAGCTAAAAACCCCAGCACACCCACCGTGCTGGGTCAATATTCCCAGGGGAGATAAAATAATCAGGAACACGGACACAGCTTCCCAGGTGTGCCTGGAAAATGGGAACAGCAAGCTCCAAAGGGCAGGAGCTCTGTCCCATCCTTGAGGCACAACCAGATCCTGGTCCAGCATTCCCAAACTCCCAGCTCTCCTTCCCCACTCAGCAGAATCCCAGGAAGGAGGGGGAAGTGGTCTGGAGTGCCCTCTGCTTTTCCAAGCTGAAGTAATTAGGTTTTACAAATTGCTGATTTATCTGGCAAAGGATCCTTGCTGCCATGCTCAGCCCCCCCCTTCCCTTATCTCTGGCCTCTGCAGCATATTAATTAAAGATGTCCAATGGCAATAATTAGGCCGGGCTCTTGAATTCTGAGTTTTACAGATATCCCCTTCCAGCTGCTCCATATCACAGATCCCAGGAGGATCCACACACAAATCATCCAGGAACACCCAGCCCCAAGGGAAGGGGTCTGGGAGAAAAGAGAGGGTGGAGGGTGCTCGTGCAGCCTCAGAGTTGGTGACAGAGGGTGGGACACTGGGGACGTCCTTGCTGGTCATCCCAGGGAATTACAGGGAAAAATGTGACCCCAAATGTTCTGCCTGACTCTGTGGGGCCTCCTGAGCACAGGATCACAGAGTCCCAGAGTGGTTTGGGTGGGAAGGGACCTTAAAGTTCCTGTTGTTCCCACCCCTCCATGGCAGGGACACCTTCCACTGTCCCAGGTTGTTCCAAACCCATATAAGCTGCCTGGAACATTTCCAGGGATCCAGGGGCAGCCACAGCTTCTCTGGGAACCCTGTGCCAGGGTCTGCCCACCCTCACAGGGAGGAATTCCTTCCCAATATCCCACCTAACCCCTCTCTCTCTCATTTTGAAGCCATTCCCTGTGTCCTGTCCCTCCATTCCCAGTCCCCAGTCCCTCTCCAGCTCTCCTGGAGCCCCTTTAGGCCCTGCAAGGGTTCTGAGCTTTCCCCTTCTCCTCTCCATGTGAGCACCCCCAGCTCTCCCAGCCTGGCCCCACAGCAGAGGGCCGCAGCCCTTGGAGCATCTCCGTGGCCTCCTCTGGAATTGCAGCTCCACATCCTTCTCACATTTTCTGCCAGGACACCCCTCCTGCACCATCCCTGCTGGCAGCTGAGTGATTTCCATGCCCTGCCCCGTGCCCAGCTGCTGTTCCCATGCCCCAAATCCCTCACAGGCCTGGCGTGGATGGCTGGGAGATGCCACCTGCCCTGCCCACCTCAGAACGTGATCAGTGATTGTTGTGAAATGTGGGGTTGTGTTTCGTGTCAGGTAGAAAAGGTGGCATTTGTAGTTATGGTTGTGAAATGTGTGGGAAAGTTCATAGGATAATCATAAAAACATTTGTTTAATGAACGAAACCGGAAAAGCATGGAAAGGGGCTTTGGAACTAATATTTTACTTGCTTATATGTGAACCATTTCAATCTATAAGGTTTTTACAATATAAGTTTTAGGCTTTTTCGATTATGGGTTTTATGGCTTTTTAACATGTAGGATAGAGGAATGCAGAAATATTATTGTTATTTGCTTTAGAAATAAAATTATTATAAGCTTTGAACTGCTTTGCAGTGAGAAGGTTTGAACTATAGCTTTAAAATATATATATATAGAAAGAATTGTAATCACCCAAATAGAAGGAAGTGAGCTATTCCAAACTAAAATTAAGGATCTGGAAAAACAAGAGGTAAACCACCACCTGGAAGCTGGACGGCACCAACAAGACTGATTTATAGACTTGAAGAGGAAGACTGAATATCTCATCTCTGATGTTTTTCTTCTGCAGAAGGAAATCTGGATGCCACCACCACTAATTTATATGTCCTGAGAACCTCATCATCACAAGATGTTATTTCTGACCTCACTGATTTCATACCTTTTGAAGTATAGAAAATTTAACATCACCAACAGAAATTGATCACAATAGTATAGAAATTAGATTTCAAAAATAGAAATTAGGACAAAACTAGAAAAAAAAGGTTGCTGAGAAGTGATTATGGAAAATCTCAATAAATACCAGCACAAATCAATGGTCGGCATGCAGTTAGAGGGGGAAACCCCCCCTGTACCCAGTGCTGTTTGCTCACACTTTACCATTCTATATTAATTAATAAATTGATTGCTGCTTGATATATTGGCCGAGTCAAGCTCCTTATTTATAACATTGTGCCCAACACCACATGGATACAGAACCCACGGCACATTATCCCCCCTCCAGCCCTGCCAAGGTTTCCCATCACCAAGCCAGGCTAACAAACACAGTCAGATGCTTCTGCTGTGGCTGCTAATTTGCCAAAAATATGCTCTGGTAACTGCTTACACAGGGGAAGGAATAAAGTATGGGGTTTTTTGAGTATGCAAATCCAATCTGCAGGCACGGGCACGTGATGGGTGTTAGTCATAGTGCGAACGCTGGGTGCATCCAGACATGGTGGGCACAGCCAGGGCTGGGCATCCAGGGCAAGGGGGAGAGGATGAGGAGGATGAGAGCTGTCAGGGGCTGCTGCCTGGGTGCAGAATTAAATTTGGATTGGGGGTGGTTAATAAATAATAAATAATAAAGAATTACAGCTCGTGTCAGCATGGTCTGCTTGTACTTCTAAAGGCAGGGAGGTTCCATCTGAAGGAGTTGGTGGGGTTGGGTGAGGTTTGGAAGGAAATGGCTTTGGAAGGGGTAGGGATGGGAGCAGGGATGGGATTGGAACAGGCAGAACCTCTGCAGGAGCAGGCTGCAGGGAGGAGATGGATTCCTACAGCCTCACGCCTCAGCCAGGGAATCTGCTGCCTCCTCCTCCTCCTCCTCCTCCTCTGGATGCAAATAACAACAAGAGTATTTCTGGCTGAAACACCATGGAACAGGGATTGCTGAGCCATTCTCCTCGGGGAAAATCACCGGGAAATCACAGGTGGCAAGGATGTTCCTTTGTGGGGTATGAGCCCCATCCCAAACTCGGGGACACATTCATGTCCCCATTGCCTGTCCCAAGGATAATCTGCAAGCAGCAGGATGAAGGCTCCTCCCTCACTGGGAAACATTAAAAAATATATATTTTTATGGGAATGAATGTTTTCCAAGGCATTTCAGCTGTTTGCTTCAAGGGGAAAAACTTCTTCAGGAAATACCAAGCCTGTCCTGAGCATTCCCTCCCTCCTCTCATTGCTCCTGCATCTCCTGCTTCCCCAAACCTGTTGGGAAGCGCCTTTTCCACCCAGAATTCAAGGAAAGGCCTCAAAAAACCGCAATAAAGACAACCAAATCTTGGCTTCACTGATTCTGATGGGGCTCATGGTGCCTCCCAGGCCTGCTGTGATTCCTTCAAAGCTCCAGGTCCTGCAGGCAGGGGAAATACAACTTTTAAAAGGAAACAACCAAAGGAAGACGTTTCTTGCCGTCTGTCCTGGGTTTGTCAGACCAGGGAAAGTCAAGGAATCATCCCCTGGTGAAATGGGGCCACGGTTTTCCCAGGGCAGCTGAATCCCTGCGGATTCAGCCTCTGGCTGGGGTCAAAAGCGGGATGAGGTTTTATCCCTGGGGATGCAAACCACTCCAGGATATTGCTCAGCACCTTTATTAAGGCTCCTCTCACCAAGCAGAGTGAAATCAGGCTAATGCTGATTCCCTTAATCCCCCTCCCCGTGCTCTAATCCTGCCACAAACTCCGGGATCTCTCCCATTCCTCAGCGGAGATCCAGGAGCAGGGGCTGCCTCCCAGTTTGGGAGCAGAGCTGGGTTTGGGGGCTGCATCTCCAGATCTCTCCCATTCCCCAGTGCAGATCCAGGAGCAGGGGCTGACTCCCAGCCTCTCCCAAACTGGGAGCAGAGCTGGGGTTTGGGGGCTGCATTCCTGGATCTCTCCCATTCCCCAGCGAAGATCCAGGAGCAGGGGCTGACTCCCAGCCTCTCCCAAACTGGGGGCAGAGCTGGATTTTGGGGGCTGTATCCCTGGATCTCTCCCATTCCCCAGTGCAGATCTGGAAGCAGGGGCTGATTCCCAGCCTCTCCCAAACAGAGAGAAGAGCTGGATTTTGGGGGCTGCATCCCTGGATCTCTCCCATTCCTCAGCAGAGCTCCAGGAGCAGGAGCTGACTCCCAGCCTCTCCCAAACTGGGAGCAGAGCTGGGGTTTGGGGGCTGCACCCCTGGATCTCTCCCATTCCCCAGTGCAGATCCAGGAGCAGGGGCTGGCTCCCAGTTTGGGAGCAGAGCTGGGTTTGGGGGCTGCATCTCCAGATCTCTCCCATTCCCCAGTGCAGATCCAGGAGCAGGAGCTGACTCCCAGCCTCTCCCAAACAGAGCAAAGCTGGGGTTTGGGGGCTGCATCTCTGGATCTCTCCCATTCCTCAGAGCAGATCTGGGAGCAGGGGCTGACTCCCAGTTTGGGAGCAGAGCTGGGTTTTGGGGCTGCACCTCTGGATCTCTCCCATTCCTCAGAGCAGATCCAGAAGATGGGGCTGACTCCCAGCCTCTCCCAAACTGGGAGCAGAGCTGGATTTTGAGGGCTGCACCCCCGGATCTCTCCCATTCCTCAGTGCAGATCCAGGAGCAGGAGCTGACTCCCAGCCTCTCCCAAACAGAGCAGAGCTGGATTTTGAGGGCTGCACCCCTGGATCTCTCCCATTCCTCAGCAGAGATCCAGGAGCAGGGGCTGAGTCCCAGTTTGGGAGCAGAGCCGGGTTTTGGGGGCTGCATCCCCTCCCCGAGGTGTGGGAGGTGCTCAGAGGGGTGGGATGAGGCTGAGCTCCCCATGGATCAGGGGTAGGAGGCTGCTGCAGGATGGGATGAGGCGAGAGCAGGGTTTATTTATTCCCTGTGAAATAAATCATGGAATCATAGAGGGATTTGAGTTGGGCCTTAAATCTCATCTCATTCCACCCCTGCCTTGGGCAGGGACACCTTCCACCATTCCAGATTGCTCCAACTCCCTCCAGCCTGGCCTTGGACACTTCCAGACCTTTATTCATTCCAGGGAAACACCTTGCAGACCCCAAGTGATGCCCTGAGCAGGAAATAATACCTTTGTGGTGATCATCTTCTTGTGGAAATCAGCAAAATGAGGGGCCTTGCTCTGGCTGTTCACTCATTCATGAAAATTCATGATGCTCTGCCGTGTGCTGAGAGTGTGTGGAACCTCTTCAGGGAATAATGTTGGGAAAGCAGTGGCTGTTCTTAGGGAATGCTCATGCATCCATCACAATTTTTAAGGATTTTTGATGCAAAGGCCAGAATCTGCCTTTGAAGAGCCAGCATCAAGCCCCAAAAAAATAAATATTTGCCTTTCAAGTTTTGCTTTCTGCAAGCTCCCCATTGTTTTTGTTAAAAAACACTTTAATTGTGAGTTAAACAGCTGGATCCAGGGGCAAATAACCACCAAGACTCTCCTGTAACTACTGCAAACTCCTGCAAAAAGATCCTTTCTTGCTCAGGAGTCCAATCAACACCAAAACCAGGCCCAAAGAGACAAAAAATCTCATGAGGCAGATGCTAAACCCCTAAAAGAACATCCCCAAGCTCACCCTGCCCAGTTCCTCCATCTCCAAGTCATGCCTACATTAATACAGCTCATTCATCCACGTCAGCGTTACCTGACTCAAAGCATTCAAAATTCATCAGGTTCATTTTAAAATCGAGGCATTTTTAAACAGAAGGCATTTTTAGCTCTTGTCTGCTGCCTCCCAAGCCTGGAAGAATGACTTTTCTGCAATAGCCTGGGTGGAAACCTTGCTTCCAAACCGAAGCTGAAAAATCTTGCAAAATCACATGATTCTACAAGCTGGAGCTTCTAAAGGGAAAAAAAAAAAAAATTCAGCTCCAGGAGCAGATGTCACCCAACCACGAGGAGCCCCATGGGATATCAAATCACATGCAAATATCCTGAGATTTGCATTCAAAGCCATGAGAACCCCACCCCAGTGAAATGACATTAAGGTTGTGCTTCAGGGCTGGGTTCACCCTCTGCCATGGGTTGGGGTGAGGGGCTCCATGGGCTCCCCAAGGTTTGGGGTCCTGCACAATTCCCTGGAGAATCACAGCCTGGATAAAAGATTTGGGAAGGTCTGAGGCCTGTCTGGCAATTTCTGTCTCATGTTCTTTTCTCCGAGGTCAAAAATCCTTCTTCCTCTGTCCTGAGCTGTACCTGAAACTAAGCAGCGTGTTCCAGTGAGAGAAGTAATTACCATGAGTTCATAGCATTTATTTTTAATGAGGCTGGTCAGAATCTTCATTTAGTATTTTGATTCATTTTTCTGCACTCGGCAGCTCCTGATGTCTCCGGTTTTGCTCTCCTAGAACCACTGCAAGCAGCTCCCAGACCTGATCCAGACAATGAGACGCTCCATCACCAAAATCTTGACTTTTTAAATTAATTTTCAGGTTCTGAGGGGTTTTTAGGAGCGGCTCTGGCTGTGTCTGGGTGCTGCAGGAACGGGAGGATCGAGGATCAGGGCGCTCTTGTATTTGCTTGTTTCCGCCCACTGTTTAAAGTGCATCAACAATTCCTTCCCGGCAGCAAAACAAGGGAAGAGCTGGTACTTTTAAGGTAATTCTGACATCTGTGCTATGAATAGATCCTGATGGAAATTTGCCCTCTCTCCTCGGTTCCCTGTGCAGGAGCTCAGGGGAAGGCCGGGGTGGGGACAGGCCGCAGGCCTTTGTGGAATCTAGGAATGGTTTGGGTTGGAAAGGACCTTAAAGATGTTTCATTCCAACCCTCCTGGCTGGTGGGGGTTTATCCCAAACCTGGCTCTGCTCAGGTGAGGGGATGCAGCCCCTTCCCCAGCCAGGTGGGTCTCACACAGCGTTCCCGCTCCATCCCTCCTGGAGCAGCCATTTATCCTGGATTTTGGGAAATATTCCACGCTTTTCCTGTCCTCAACCACACCCAAGCCATTTGGTTGGTAGCTCCTGGTGCACCTGCTAAGAGAGGTGTCACCAGTGCCACTGCAGGGCTGGGAAAGTGGGACATGGAGCAGGACAGGCTGGCACAGCCCCACCCCGGCAGCTCCCAGCGCTCCGCTTCCCTCTCCCCACGGCAGGAATATTTCCAGGCCCGGGCCAAGAAAACCCACTTGCCTACTCAGCCGGTGCTAACAATGCAAACACTAATTATATTTCCCTCACCTATCAAAGGATGATTCATTTTAGGTGAGTGGGCACGGAGATTACACAAGATGAACACCACCATGCCACCGCCCGGCCCTTTCGGGGTAGCCCTCTCGAGAAACAAGGATTGAGGGAGCGTGGGACATCCAGGATGGGAGAGGACTGGCAGCAGGATGAGCCTGGTTCACACCTCCAGCCTGTCCCATTCCCTCAGGGATGCTGGGCCCACCCCAGAGCCCCTGTCTGCTTTAGGATCCCTCTTGTTCAGCTGGGAAGAGGTGGAAGGAGGAGGAAAACAGCGTTGCTAGGGATGGAAAGGGCAAAAACAGATTTGGGGCTTCCTTCAGCCACCCCATCTCAACCACGCCCACAGCCATGGTTTCAGCAGCTCAACCCAAACCCAACGCAGAGGATTCCCATGGGAAGTCTGGAGCTACAACTCCAGCTGTCCCCGGGGTGAAACCACTGAGCATCCCCAAGGTATCCAAGGCAGGAAGCAGCTGTGATGCCTCCTGATCTCCAGACTTGATCAGAAGAGGGTCTCCAACCCTCTGCCCCAGCTCCCCTGCCAGCAGCCCCAGCCCCACATGGGTGCTGATCCAGGTGATGGACCAGCATCACCCGATGCCAATCCTCTCACCTGAAGCAAGGGAGCAATTCCTGCTCCCACTCCGGAGCTGGGCTGAATCAGACAAGTGCTTCAACTCCAGCATCCGACTGAAGCAATCCTTGGGAGCTGCTTTATGTAATATCAGGGCGCTCTGGAGGGGAGCAGGGGTGGTTGGTTTTTTTGGCAGGGAGATGAGGATTTATCAGCAGTGCTGGGGATGTCTGAGGCAGTGAGGGGACAACAGGACAGCGCAGAGGCCGCGTGTCAGCCGCGCCAGGGACGCTCGGCGACGCGTGGGCTCCTGGGAGAGCAGCACAGCTCCCTTGGCCAACCTGGGCTCTGCTTGATGGACACCAATCCCCCAGGCTTGGGGGGAGCAGGATTTGCTCTCCCCGGGGGTCAGGGAGTGCGTGGGAAGGGCGTGGGGGGCTGGTCGGCGTGGGGGGACAGGCGTGGGGTGCGCGGCGTGTGCGGCGTGGGAGGTGCGAGCTCGGCAAGCTGCGCGTGGGGGCAGCGCTGCCTGCGCCGGCTGCGGGGCTGGCGGGAGCCCCCGGGCCACCGTGTGCCACCCCCGACACCCAACACCCCCAAGAGCCACAGCAGCATCCTCCCAGCATGGCGCTGGGGTGGCGGGAGCTGCGCCTTTCCCCGTTGTTGTGTAGCGGAATGGGAAAACTGGAGCAAATCGTGGATTCTGGGGCTCCCCGAGCTTCGCCGCGCATTTGGGGGCCCCATCCCCAAGGCGGGGCTGGGGAGCTAAAAAAAAAAAAAATAATATTTATCTGTGGGTGGCAAGTGACAGATGCTGGGGCGAGGATTCTTGGATACTTCAGTTTGCTGGAGGTAATAACTGGAATAGATTAATGAGAAACATCCTTCCCTACGGTTGCCTCCGCCGCTCCCGCACGCAGCGGCCTCTGGGACCCAAACACACAAAGTTCAGCGAGGTTTGGTGTCCAAAAGGCTGGAGGTGCCCAGCTTTGGTGGTTTCCACCCAGAATAGAGCCAGACAACTGGGAAAGGGACGTGGCCTCTGCCTGCTGGGAGCTGAGTTGGTGGAAGTGGCCTTGGAGGTGGTTCTGGCCCAGCTGAGGTGGGGGAAGCTGCTGTGGAGGAGCATCCACAATTACCAGCACTCTGCATTTCCCCAGCACGGCATTCCTCCCTCCCCGGAGGGTTTGCAGAGTCCCAGGGGGACCATTTTGCCAACAGTCCCTGCCCTTTCCCAGCACTGCTCCCTTTCCCTCCTCCCGAAATCGCAAACACGCGACATCGCTTTCGGGTCCCTGAGCAGCGGGCTGGCCTGACAAGATGGAAGGAAAAGCTCCTTGCTTCTGGTAGCTTCTCAGAAAACGCTGAAACTGCTGCTCAGCCACCCCAGCGTGGGGCTGCTGCCCAGGTTTCCCTAAAAAACGCTGCGCTGCAGAGGATGGGGAGCGTGCCGGGGCGGGGGCACGTGCGTGGCCGGGGACAGGGCCAGCCCTGCAACACCCAGCCCTCAGAGACCTGTAGTTAGTCCAGACTTGTGTCTGTCCTCCTCAAACCTCCCAGGCAAGGGCTGGGTGCCAGGAGGAGCCAGCACCCACGTTGGGAGCGAGCAGAAACCCCCCCACAGCCCCTTCTGACCGCCTCGGACGTGGGAGACGCCGATGATTCCCTGCCCAAGCTTTATTCTCCGCTGAAGGGCTGCTGGGATTTATCCATGGCTTCCAAACACACACCCAGCACACCCCAGCTCAGTGCCCAGCATCCTTCCAGGCAGCTGAAACAAAAGGTTGCAGCTTTCTTTTTTTCTCTGGGAGAAAAACCACCGGCACGAAATTATCGCTAAAAATCCCGAGGCGGTTCCGCCTCTCCCTGCGAGAGCACAGACACACACAAAAAAAAAATAAAAGCAGCTGCAGGTGAGGTTTAACCTCCCCTCCCCGTGCAACCACAAAGCAGCAAACTGGGTTTGCCAGAGCAAGGTCTTGCAGCACCTTTGGGGAAGGCTGCGATGGAGCTCCCCCGACGCTGCAATTTCCTCACCGGAGCCGTATGGAAAACCATATAACGTCCTAAAAATAACCCGCCAGGCTGCTCGAGGAGGCCACGATTCCCGGGAAAAACAAGGGGCCGGCGCAGCCCCGGTGCCCCTGGCTGCCGGCAGGTAGGCCTGCCTCAGATTATGGTGGCAATTCCCATCGTGGAAGTAGCCACAACCCAGGAGAGAGGATGATACAGCCACTTAGAGCACGGCACCAGCTGTTTCTCCCTGTTCAGCCCTAAAGCTTGTTAGCCCAGCAATTTTTTTTTTTTTTTTTGGGGGTGGGGGGAGGTTTGATGGCTCCAATTGGGTTTTCTTGTTTTTCCTCTAATCCCAGTTTCCCCTCAGCATCTCGTTAAGCCGTGTTGACGGCAGAGAAGAGCTCTGGTGATCCCTCTGAGCCCCTACGCTAAGCATTAAGCCGTAAACTAGGAATGTAAGACTCTTGTCTGAATTAAAGTCTTTTCCCTGGCATCACTGAGCGTGGGGCTGCCTTTGGAGGGGCTGGAGGAGGTGCAGAGCCCCCCAACCCTGGATGGGAGCTCTGGCAGCACCAGAGCTGCCCCATCCATCCCAAAATCCCCCCCCAACACACACACACACACATTCGCCTCCATCCTGCCCCGCGTTGTTCCCATGCAAATCCTACAGGTTCCAGTGGTGCAGTCAGAACTGCCAATCCCATGTGCAACTTGGGTTGTGTCCCCAAGGCCTGGCCCACCCCACACTCCGACCCCTCTGGGCCACAGCTGGGCGTCCCCCCAGCGGCGCAGCCCCTTCCACATCCCAAAAATCCTGCTGGAGGAGAGGAAGGAGGGAGGGCCCAGCGCGCAGAGACCCCATGGAACCTATGGGGCTACCTGTGGCCAAGAGCTGGGCTGGTGCCACGCTGGGCTGGCTCCTTCTCTCTCCTGCAGGGTGGGAGCATCCCTCCCTCCAAAGCAGCAAACTCCCCCAGAGTCCAACCCAAACCCCGCTGGGAGGTTCTCCCCACCGCCCTCCATCCAGCCCACCTGCCCCGGGCGGGAAGGGATCGATGCATCACCTACCTCCATCCGAGTAGGTCTCTGTCCCGTAGCCATCCTGTAATCCATTGCTCCAGGTGCCTTCGTACTTGGCCCCGTTTCCAGTGCATTCCCGGACCCCGTACCGTCCCTTAAATCCGTGGGTCCACTCTCCTTTGTACACCCACTTCCCTTTGCTCTCCATGCCAATGCCATGGCGCTTGCCCTGCGCCCAGGTGCCCTGGTAAGTGTTGCCACTGGGCCAAGTGTAGACCCCCAGCACCTCAAAGCCGTGACTCCAGGAGCCCGAATATTCACCTTGACCCTTCGGGCCGGTACAGATTCCATGGCCATGAGCCTTTCCGTCCTCCCAGCCTCCACAGTACGACCCTCCATCGTCAAAATTAAACCTTCCCCCACTGGACATGCATGTAATTCGGTTTGCAAATCTCCCGAAAGGTGAAAAAAAAAAAAAAAAAAAAGAAAGGGAAAAAAAAAAAAAAGAAAAGAATTAGGAAGAAATTCAGGAAATAAAATGCGAACGATGACTTGGGGAAAAAAAAAAAAGAAATAAATAAAAATAAAAATAATTAAATCGAATCGAACTCAATCGAAATCATGCACCAGATCCAGGGAGCTGCTTAAGCCAGTTTCTTGTGATTATTCATTCTCTGGGAGTATGTTGAGGATCAGTTCTCTCTTCCCCTGCTGTGGAAACAGGATCATTAAAAAAAAAAAAAATAGCAGCAAGAACAGCAGCAGCTATTGGGTTTTGGTGCAAACGACTCCACCTAAAAACCATCCAAGGCAGGGAACGGGGGTGGGGGAAAAGGAGGAAAAAAAAAAAAAAAAAAAAAAAAAAAAAAAAAAAAAAAAAAAAAAGAGGCCAAATGCCAAGAGAAGGGAAAGAAGAAAAAAAAAAAAAAAAAGGGGAAAAAAAAGCGAGCGCTGGGCAGCCCCGGGGGGAGGATGCTCAGAGCCCCCGCGGAGCCCCCCGCCGCCGGCCGGGCTGGCTGGGGCGCAGGGCCGGGGGCAGCGGCGGGCGCGGCGGCATCGCGGGGCTCGGCAGCAGCAGCGGCAGCAGCAGCAATGCGGTGCCTCCTCCGCCGCCCTCCCGCACGGCTCCCGGCCGCTCCCGCACCGCGCACGCCCCGCGCCCCGCGCCCCCTCCCGCCGCCTCCCCCGCGCCGCTCCCCGCCGCAAACCTCAGTGCCGGGGGAACGCGCTGGCCGCGCCCGGCCCAGCCCGCATCCCGGCCCGGAGGATGCTCACGGCCAACCCCGGGGGCTGCGGGGTGCTCAGGGGGGGTTTGGGTTCTCCCCACCGCCTCTCCCACCCCCCCGCAACCCTTCCCTTTGCTCGGCGGCGCCCTGCGGGGATAAATCCCGCTCGTTAATGAGCAGGATCCTGGGCTTTCTGCTCTGCCTCAGCTCCCGGCGCCGGGCTCAGGGTGGATTTAAAGAGACAGGAACTGCGTCGCCTTCCTCGCAGCCCAGCAGGGCCGCAGCCCCCCGCAGCCTCCCGGGATGCTCCCGCAATTTTTATTTATCCCTCCGGCTCCCTCCCCACGCCTCCCACGGCTCCCGCGGGGCGGAGAGGGGCCGGCATCCCCCGCCGGAGCTCGGGGGTCCCCGGTGGGCAGGTGGGTGGGAGGACACCGGGAAGCGAGGGCCGAACGCCTCGTTGCGCGCCGCCAGCGCCGAGTCTCCGGGCAGACTCCGCTCCGTGCCGGGTCCGGCACGCCGCAACTGCAACACCGATTATTTATTCATGAAAAGGCCGCGCTGTCGCTTCGCTCCGGGCTGGATGGATGGCAGCGCTCCGGGATTTACGGCAGCGCTCCGGGCTGGGTCCCGATCCAGCCGGGCTGCGGCGCGCCTCGCTCCCCTCCCTCCAGCACAGCGCATCCCATCGCGGTCCTCCCAATCCATCGGGAGGCCCTCAGCGCTCTGCTCAGATTTTGGGGGTGTTTTTTTTTCTCCCCGGAGGTGTTGGAATCATCCCCAGGCAGCGCTGGCCTCTCGCGTTCTGCCTCTGGGGTCCGGCTGGGCTGGTGCATCCCGCTGGATCGGAACGTGCCGGGTCTTTGCTGCACCGGGCTGCGTGTGCGGGTCCGTGTGCCCGCAAAGATCGATCTGTTTGTGTTCATACACGCACCGGCATGAAAGGGAGAGCTCTGCTGGAGGATAATATGTCAAAGATGCTCACAAGTGCTTGTAAAGCAAAATCTGGGCGATTTTTTGAGGAAAAAACTCAGCTTTACTCCTAAAATCTCCAGCTCGGATTTGCATCCTGCCATCCCCCCCAGCGTTATTGGAGCGGCGCTTTTGGGCCAGACCCAGCCTGGCCAGGAGTCTGAGGGAAAAAAGTAAAGTGTGTGATGGAAACCCGCGGGACTGAGGCTGCTTGTGCTCGGTACCTGCCTCAAATTAAAAAAAAAAAAATAAAAAAGTTGCCCACCCACCGGCAACTTTCAGGCTCTGCCTTCCCACTCAGTTGTTTTATTTTTATTATTTTTTTCCCCTCTCTCGATGCATTTTCTTGTCCATCCATGGAAACACATCACCACCCTCCTCTGGAAGAAAACCTTCCCCTCTCTCTCTCTCTCCTCTCGGAGCTGGAGGGAAGAGATGCAACTGGAGTGGGTGGAAATTTTCCCACTGAAGCATTTCCAGTAGAAAATGTCTTTTCAAACTACTCCGAGCCCTTTGTGAATGCAAGAACTCTGCTCGTTGTACATTGGGGGCTTTATTATTTCCTTCCCTAAAAACCCCACGCTGCAGGTGCAGCTTTTTTTGGCAGCTGCAAACTCCCATTTTTTTTTTTTTTTCCACAGAGGGAGAATTTAGGTGGAAACCCCCAAACTTTCCAAGAAAAACGCCAGAATTGAAGTGGCTTAAACGCATATAAAAATTTTGGCAGGGAACAAAAGAAATTCCAGTCCTTCTGTTGCTTTCTCGGTAGTTTTAGAGGGTTATAGTCGGTTTATATGTTAATTAGCGTGTTAATTATTGGCCAGCTATTCCTTTGGGGGGGATTTAGGGATCTGAGGCAGGCACCAAGGTGTGACATCCCTCTGACCAACGTGGGATGCTGCTCCTCATACAGAAAATTTCATGGCACCTGGTGAAAAAGGAATTCCCAATAATCTGCTGAAGGAAGAGAGGAGATTGGGATCTATTTTTAGGATGGTGTGTGGCTTTGAAATGAGGGTTATTCTGGGAGCAGCACCTCTGTACCTGAGGAATGGGCAGGTTCCACTCTAAAAATGCAGCCACGAGCAAATCTTCTGGTCATGAGCTGATTGAGGTTTCCTGGGGTGTCCCCAGCCTGTCTCGGTGCCCCGTGAGGGTTTGGTCAGAAAGGGACATTCTGGTTATTAAAGGATTCAAGGCTGGCTCCATGAGGCTCCAAAAATTTCCAAAACCACGTTGGAAGGAAAATAAACGGGATTGGAAGTGTCCAAGGACAGGCTGGATGGGGCTTGGAGCAACCTGGGATAGTGGAAGGTGTCCCTGAGGGGTGGAATGAGCCGAGCTGTAAGATCCCTTCCAACCCAAAGCATTCCACGATTCCGTGATTCCGTCATTCTGTGATTCCATGATTCCATGATTCTGTGATTCCATGATTCTGTGATTCCACAATTCTGTGATTCCGTGATTCCGTGATTCCGTGATTCCATGATTCCATGATAACGTGGTTCCAGGATTCCGTGATTCTGTGATTCCATGATAATGTGATTCCATGATTCCATGATTCCATAATTCCGTGATTCCACGATTCCACAATTCCATGATTCCGTGATTCCGTGATTCTGTGATTCCATGATTCCATGATTCTGTGATTCCGTGATTCTGTGATTCCATGATTCCATGATTCCACAATTCTGTGATTCCATGATTCCATGATTCCATGATTCTGTGATTCCGTGATTCCCTGATTCCGTGATTCCACAATTCCCTGATTCCACAATTCCCTGATTCTGTGATTCCATGATTCCGTGATTCTGTGATTCCATGATTCCATGCTTCCACAATTCCATGATTCCACAATTCCATGATTCCGTGATTCCATGTTTCTGTGATTTTACCATGATTTTACCCAAAAGCAGCAACACAGGCAGGAATCTTTGTTAAAACAACCAACATCACTTGGAAAGGAAGGGAAAGAGCTGCCAAGACTGACACACAAAATACAAACACACAAAAGGAAGAAAAGGAAACTGGTTGTAATTAATAGACCTCAGAAGCTGAGGAAATTAAAGACAGGAGGATATTTTCCAGGAGTTTTGAGCACTGGAGTGATCCCACACGGACACGGGAGGTTGATCAATGACACAGAAAAGTCAGGAATGCTCAGTGAGATTTACCAATAACCCAGACAAGGCAGGAATGCTCAGTGAGGGATTTATCCTGGAGTTTGGTGGGGAAAAAAAACCCAACATGCTGAGGAAATATTTCCAGGAGTGCCCGGGAGCATCCAGCTCAGTGGTTTTAAACCAACACATCCGAATAACTCAGAGGGTTGTAAATGAGGAGGCCAAGGAGCACCAGGACAGTTAATGGTGGTTTCCAGGAGGAATTGGAAGAGCCACTGGAAGTCCCAGAGGGCTGGGCAGAAACCAGCACCACACCCACGCTCCAAGGGGGAACAGGACACCGTGGGTTTGAAGAGTTTGAAGCTGGGAGGTTTCTTGGACAATTATTGGAACCACAAATGTTTCAAAGAGGGCAAAAATTGGTAATTAGAGAGGGTGGTGGAATGAGTGGCAAAGAGGAGTGTGAGGGAAGGAGGCAGGGGAGAACTCTGCCTTTCGCCCCTGCCATGGATTGATTGGGAAAAATCCCAAATCAGCAGGGCCTGCATGAAATAAATCAAACTGCAAAGGTGAGAGGGCTCAAAGCTCGGCTGTAAACGGGGAGGGAGGCACCGAGCAGAGCAGCTCTGGGATGGAGGGACAGGACAAGTTTTAAACTCAAAGAGGAGAAGTTTAGATCAGATTTTAGGAGGAAATTCTTCCTGTGAGGGTGGGGAGGCCCTGGCACAGGGTGCCCAGAGAAGCTGTGGATCCCTGGAGTGTCCAAGGCCAGGTTGGAGCAGCCTGGGATGGTGGAAGGGGTCCCTGCCCATGGAAGGATTATTTTATTATTCCTCTAACCCAAACAATTCCATGATTCAGGGGCTGATTATCCTGCCTGTGCCACCTGCATGGAGGCACAGGCTGGGGATCAGAGCACGCAGGAGGAAAAAGGAGAGGTTTATTCCCTTCCTCCAGCTCAGAGCACAGTGGGACACCCCAAAAAACACTTCTCTGACAGCTCTGAGGAGTCAGTGGGGCTGTGGAATCCTGCAGCAGCTGCAGGGATGAGAAACCCTCTGAGATGGGATCAAACTTGATTCAGGTACAGATGGTTTTGAATAAACAGCGCACCTCCCTCCCTGGCTCGTAACCTGAGGATTGCTCACCTTCCACTCCTCTCCTGGGATTAAACAGCTGGTGCAGCCACCAAAGAATATTGGCACAAGAGCCAAAATATTCCCAAGGTCTCCCAACTTTAGATTGAAATGTGCAGCTTTGGAAAGCAGAATTATTTTCATTTTGGCTTCCCGCTCCATCCCTCCCCCAGTGAATTGAATTCCAGGAGTGAGGCATCACCTGATGCTGCCCCGAAGTTTTCTTTTCTCCACTTGGTCTCTGGCTAAATTACCCCCAAAACCAATTAAAGCCCAGAATGATATTGCAGCCAGCAGAGCTGCTGCTAATCTTCCGGAAGATTGGAACTTATGGAAGTGATTGAAATGGTGGGAAATCACATTACTCGGACGAGGTCAGCCTCGGAGTTGTAAGCAGCATTTTTCTTTTTTAATACGTGGCTGCTTCAATGCTAATAATCTCACAGGTCAGGAAAAGCCAAGACCTGGGTTAACCAGAAAGGAAAACTCCTGCTTGCCCTTGGGGTTTATTTCTGCAGGGCTGCAAAGAGCAGAGGAGAAAAGGATGAAACGTTCGGCATTGTGCAGCAACCCTGCGAGGGGAAATGGGCTTTACAAGGAGAGGAAGGATGGGGCTGGATAATGGGCATGTTCCAGGCATGTGGGCAATAAATTACCTCGATTGTCTTCCCCGTGCTGGGCATGGGCTGCGAGTGCATTCCCTGGTCACCGCCTGTATCGCATTAACCTGCTGCACGCAGGACGGGTCTGTTTATCCTGCCAATTACTGCCAATCTAATCAGCTTGAGCCGGGTAAAAATAGAGCCAGTTTCCGTGTGGAAATCAAGAGGCACAAAAACAGCAGCAAAAGAAGCTGATCCTGATCAGCCCAGCACATGGCAGGGAAAGGTTGGCGGTGCCGGCGGCAGGAAATGGTTTGGGATGGGTTTTATTCCTTGTGGGCAGGTGGATCTTTTCCTCCCTCCAGGGCTGGATTTTGCCCAGAATCCATCAGGCAGCCTGAAGGAAGGAGCTGGGGAGTGTGGGAATAATCACAGGCAGGCTGAGAGCTCCTCAGAGCATGGATGTTCCACGTGCCTTCAGGAGGGAAGGAATGGGGCTGGGATCAGCTGGCAGGGATGCATGAAGGGAGGCTGATGCATGGAATAGAATCCTGGAATGGTTTGGGTGGGAAGGGACATTAAAATTCATCCCATCCCTCTCCTGCCACGGCAGGGACACCTTCCACTGTCCCAGGCTGTTCCAAGCCCTGTCCAGCCTGGCCTGGGACACTGCCAGGGATCCAGGGACAGCCACAGCTGCTCTGGTCCCCCCACCCTCACAGAATTCTTTCCTAAAATCTGGTCTAAACCTGCTCTCTGTCAGCTAAAAACCATTCCATGATGATGGATGGATGATGGATGATGGATGATGGATGATGGATGATGGATGGATGGATGATGGATGGATGGATGGATGGATGGATGGATGGATGGATGATGGATGGATGGATGGATGATGGATGGATGGATGATGGATGGATGGATGGATGGATGGATGGATGGATGGGATGGATGGATGGATGGATGGATGGATGGATGATGGATGGATGGATGGATGGATGATGGATGGATGGATGGATGGATGGATGGATGGATGGATGATGGATGGATGATGGATGGATGGATGATGGATGGATGATGGATGGATGGATGGATGGATGATGGATGGATGATGGATGGATGATGGATGGATGGATGGATGGATGGATGGATGGATGGATGATGGATGGATGGATGGATGGATGATGGATGATGGATGGATGATGGATGGATGGATGGATGATGGATGGATGATGGATGGATGGATGGATGATGGATGGATGATGGATGATGGATGATGGATGGATGGATGGACAGATGGAAGGATGGAAGGATGGATGGACAGATGGACGGATGGATGGATTTGAGTTCCTGTGTGCTGTGGAACACACCCAGCAGCTGTGTCCAATAAAATCAAGCTGCCATCCCATGTAAGGACCCGTGAGGGAGAAGAGGAGCAGGACATGGCTCTGCAGGTGCTGGGATCCCATCCTCCTTCCCTCCATCCTTCTCTCATATTTGCTGAGGGACAGAGGCAGATTTTTTGTGATCTGAGAAGGTGAAAAATAAAACCAATGAAAAACAACGGGACTTCCCCCCAACATGCTTCATTTTCCCTTTTCCTTTACTGGATCACCCTACAAAGAAGGAGTGTTGAGCTATTTGGGACCCAGGAGAACATCTCCAGGAGGACACAGCCTGCCACAGGGGGTAGCACAGGGGATTTTCCACAGCTGGAAAATCTCCTTATTTGCAGGGACGTGCCTTCCCAACCATCCCCATCTCCCTTGATTTTCCACCCTCCTCACCTGCCTGGAGCTCTGGGACACCCCTTGGCAGGGCAGAAACCCCGAAGTGACCAATTTCCCACAGCTGAGAGACGCCTGTGAACAACCCTGAGGTAGCCAGGCTCAACCAAACCAAACAGAGCCTTCATCTGGAGGCTCAGGATTTTCTGAGCCCGAGGAGCGGCAGCGCTGCCGATAATTCAGGGACATCTGTCACCCGCGCCTTCCCGCTGGGATTGTCAGGAAACGCTGACATAATGTGAGGAGAACAAACCTGCTTGGGAGCAGGGCTTGGCACGCTGGCTCCCAGCTCCAGCCCTGCCACGGCCCAGGCTGCTCCTGCCCGATGTTGGGAAGGGCTGGAGGAGCTGGTGTGGGGCTCATGCTGCTGTCCCAGGCAGGGACACATCCCAAAACTTTGCCCAATTTAGAGAAAAAGCCATTTCTGCTCCCTCTCAGCTTTGAGACACGGTTAAAGCTGCATGAGGTTAAAAAATAAATGACTTTGGGGGTATTTTTTTTGCTTTGAGGGTATTTGGGGTATTTCCTGCTAAGAGGTTGGGATTTTTCTGGCTTAACAGATACAGGAAGTTGGGTTTTTTTAAATTCTGGGAATTTTTGTAATCCAGAGAAGTTGAGGTTGTGGATGCTTCATTCCTGGAAGTGTCCAAGGCCAGGCTGGACAGGGCTTGGAGCCACCTGGGCTAGGGGAAGGTGTCCCTGCCCATGGCAGGGGGTAGAATGGGATATTTAAGGTCCCTTCTAACACAAACCATTCCAGGATTCTGTGATCCCTAAGAACTCCTGGACTGTGGAAGCTGGGATTTACAAGTATTGGTCAAATGGAATATTTTATTTTATTTTATTTTATTTTATTTTATTTTATTTTATTTTATTTTATTTTATTTTATTTTATTTTATTTTATTTTATTTTATTTTACTTTATTTTATTTTTATTTTACTTTATTTTATTTTATTTTATTTTATTTTATGTTTTATTTTATTCTATTTTATTTTATTTTATTTTATTTTATTTTATTTTATTTTATTTTACTTTATTTTATTTTAATTTACTTTATTTCATATTTTATTTTATTTTATTTTATTTTATTTTTATTTTTATTTTACTTTATTTTATTTTAATTTATATTTTAATTTATATTTTATTTTATTTTATTTTTTATTTTACTTTATTTTATTTTATTTTTATTTTATTTTTTATTTTATTTTAATTTATACTTTATTTTATTTTATTTTATATTTTATTTTATTTTATTTTTTCCTCAAGCTCTCAGTGAGCTGAACCCTCAAATGTGACATCACTGATGGGAAAACTGAGGCAGGGACCAAGGACACCCTCACTCCTCTGCTCCAACCCTTTGCAAAAGGTGCTGCTCTGACCCCTGGGATTAGAATCTGCTCTCAGAGGAAGAAATAAACCTCAACCAAATCTCCTGGCACCTGATTAAAAAGCAAGGCTCCCGCTCTCAGTTTAATGGAGCTGCTGATGGACGAATTCCTGCGTGAATAATGAATGTTTGGAAATGCTTTGAGCGCTGTAAATGCGAAGGACACCGAGACTTCCCTGGGCTCTCAAAGCCAGTGGCAGAAGTTCCCAGAATTGTTTGGACCGCAGCAATAGGGATTTATAATTCATAACAAAGGAGAAATGTCTCTCAGTGAACCAAGAAGACGCAGCGATGTAAAAAAGTTGATGTTACTCTTATTTTTTCTTAAGAAATGCTGTCACACAAGGGTGGTCAAGGATCTTTTTTTCTGGGCAGACAAATAGGGTTTATTTCCATATTTGATGTAGGTTTTCAAACAAGGTTTCCTTCTTGCAGCCAGTTTTGTTGGGATTTAAACAGATGCACACTCCAGTCTGGGCTATCCGAACATGAGAAATTCCTTTTCTTCCCAAAAGCCAGAGCACAAAGTTATCCTACACATTCCATGAAATTTCTCTTCTTCCCAAAAGCCAGAGCACAAAGTTATCCTACACATTTCATGAAATTTCTCTTCTTCCCAAAAGCCAGAGCACAAAGTTATCCTACACATTCCATGAAATTCCTTTTCATCCCAAAAACCAGATCTGAAAGTTATCCTACACATTTCATGAAATTCCTTTTCATCCCAAAATCCAGAGGAGGAAGTTATCCTAACAGATTTCATGAAATTCCTTTGCTTCCCAAAAGCCAGAGCACAAAGTTATCCTACACATTTCATGAAATTCCTTTTCTTCCCAAAAGTCAGAGCAGAAAGTTATCCTAAAACATTTCATGAAATTCTTCTTCTTCCCAAAAAACAGAGCTGAAAGTTATCCTACACATTTCATGAAATTCCTCTTCTTCCCAAAAAACAGAGCACAAAGTTATCCTGCACATTTCATGAGATTCCTTTGCTTCCCAAAAACCAGAGCACAAAGTTATCCTAACACATTTCATGAAATTCCTTTGCTTCCCAAAAGCCAGAGCAGAAAGTTATCCTACACATTTCATGAAATTCCTTTGCTTCCCAAAAGTCAGAGCAGAAAGTTATCCTAACACATTTCATGAAATTCCTCTTCTTCCCAAAAAACAGAGCACAAAGTTATCCTGCACATTTCATGAAATTCCTTTTCATCCCAAAAGCCAGAGCAGAAAGTTATCCTAACACATTTCATGAGATTCCTTTGCTTCCCAAAAGCCAGAGCAGAAAGTTATCCTACACATTTCATGAAATTCCTCTTCTTCCCAAAAAACAGAGCACAAAGTTATCCTACACATTTCATGAAATTCCTTTGCTTCCCAAAAACCAGAGCACAAAGTTATCCTACACATTTCATGAAATTCCTTTGCCTCGCAAAAGCCAGAGCTGAAAATTATCCTACACATTTCATGAAATTCCTCTTCTTCCCAAAAAACAGAGCACAAAGTTATCCTGCACATTTCATGAGATTCCTTTGCTTCCCAAAAACCAGAGCACAAAGTTATCCTAACACATTTCATGAAATTCCTTTGCTTCCCAAAAGCCAGAGCAGAAAGTTATCCTACACATTTCATGAAATTCCTTTGCTTCCCAAAAGTCAGAGCAGAAAGTTATCCTAACACATTTCATGAAATTCCTCTTCTTCCCAAAAAACAGAGCACAAAGTTATCCTGCACATTTCATGAAATTCCTTTTCATCCCAAAAGCCAGAGCAGAAAGTTATCCTAACACATTTCATGAGATTCCTTTGCTTCCCAAAAGCCAGAGCAGAAAGTTATCCTACACATTTCATGAAATTCCTCTTCTTCCCAAAAAACAGAGCACAAAGTTATCCTACACATTTCATGAAATTCCTTTGCTTCCCAAAAACCAGAGCACAAAGTTATCCTACACATTTCATGAAATTCCTTTGCCTCGCAAAAGCCAGAGCTGAAAATTATCCTACACATTTCATGAAATTCCTTTGCTTCCCAAAAAACAGAGCACAAAGTTATCCTGCACATTTCATGCATTGGGTTTAAAGGAGAAAAAGAAAAAAAGCACAACCCAAACCCTGAGAAAAGTGCGAGGCAGATTCACGGGGTTTCGAGATCTGCTTAAGGAATCAGCGAGCAGGATTCAGGAGCAGTTAATAACAGGCTGCATTACAGGGCACTGTTAACATGGGATAATCCAGGAGGAAAAGAAAGGGCGAGGGATAAAGGAACGTCACCCTACAACAGTGAGACCTTCAGAAATGAAGCCACGAAAATTCTAAACCAGATTAACTCGGCTGTCACTGTCAGGCACGGGCACAAGGCAGGAGCTGCAGGGATGGGGAAGGGGAGGATGTTTGGATTTTCCCTGGGGTGAGATGCACACCTTGCTCCTGCTGAAACAAAGGAGCCCAGGTGCTGATAAATCCCAGGGGAAGCTGTTCTGAAGTGAGGGAACTTTTGGATTTGGACTGAAACTCATCCCAGACGTGATGGGATGAACGGAGCTGCTCAAAAGGAGCAGAGCTGGAGGTTCTGTCCTCATTCCCTTCACACCCAGCTTCATTTCCAGCCAGGAACTCAATCCTCCCTGGGCTGGAATCTCTTCTCACAACCACCCCAAGCTCCTCCTTTACCCTCTGCTCATATTTCCCAATATTCCTTGAGCCTTCCCTTCAAACCTCCCTTGTGATTGACAGGATTTTCAAGGCCCTGTGAATTTTGGATGGTTAATTCTGGAGATCTGAAAGCTGGTGCCAGATGAAAACTTGCTCCAATTTGTCCCTTACCTTGAATGCCCCATCTTCATCAGGAGACAGAGCAGGCAGGGGGCTGAAATTCTAAAGTAAGGGGCCTAAATCAAACTTTGGAGTGAAAAGCCTCCAGGTTATTTGTTGGAAGAGAAAATTTGGAAAGAACTGGCTTTCAATCTGCATGCAGGCACCCAGCTGATTAGCAGAGCTGCTGAGCACTCAGATTTGGCCTTCAGCTCTGGATTTATCGATCCTGAGTGAACACAAAGCTCTGGAGTGCTGCAGAGCAGCCTCTGCTCCTCCTGATACGCTGGCAGCATCCAGCCCCGACAGGATCCATCCCTAAATCTCTGCACAAACCTCCAAAATTCCTGCAGGGCAGTGGGTGGTAGAGGGATACATCCCAAAAAACAGGGAAATCACATCCTGGGGAAAACCAGAACCGTGTGAAATGAAAGCCTGGCCCAGCTGAAGTCAATGAAAGTTTGAACAGGGCTCAGGTCTCGCTCTGTCTGCAACAGGCGCCTGCTCCAGTGTCCCAAAAAAACCTCCTTAAACAAGAGCAGGCTGCCCATGGTTCTCATCAGTCTCAAGCACTTCCTATGTTTATTTTCTTGGCCCAGCCCCAGCTTTGCCAGTTGCTGCTCTGTGCACTCTGCTGGCCTGAGCTCCCTCCCATGTCCTCACACGTCCTGGCTTCCCTTCCCATCCCAAACTGCTCAGCTGTGCCACCCCGAGCCCTGCATCCCACCCCATCCTCCTCCCCAGATACCTCTTGTGAAAAACGAGGTTCCTTTTTCTTGGATAAATTTAGAAGTTTAATAAAAAAAAAATAAAAAGAAAATAGACAATTAGGAGAGACAAAAGCAAAATTCATTTTCTCAGCCGAGGGTGCCTGGCACAGAACCAGCCAGCACACACTTGCTAACAAAAAGTTTGTACTTTAAAAGTATCAGCCTGTTGAGTATTTAAAAGTTCACATGCATGATTCAAACATTCCTTTTGAGTGTGAATTTCTTTGTTCAGTTTCAACTCCCCCAACCATTTTATCTGGTAGATCCATCTGCAGGGGGCTCTATTCTGTCTGATAACACAGGTCCATAAATTCTTCTCTTGGGGTTCTGGTCATCTTCATTTGGACAAGATATTTGATAACAGAAGCTCAATAGATTTTGGGCAGCAATCTTCATGCAGGAATAAAGGATAACACTTCTTTCTTCTGGGCTGGCTAGTTACAGAAAAAAAACTCCAGTCTTTTACTTTTAACACTATGTTACAATCATAAAAAAATACATTAATCACATTTCTAACTTCTATTAAATAAATTAAAAACTTCTATTAATAGAAATTAAAATTTAAAAAAAATTAAAATTACAATCTTCCTACATTATACCTACAATATTCACTGTAATATTTGCAAAAAGCCAACTGTATACGATGCATTTATAACACTCTGGTTATGTTTACTCCCCAGAACATTTTGGGATTGTTTTGGGAAGGAAAACTCTCCAGGAATGTAAGATGAGACCATCCCTCAGTGGTTCTTCCCATGAGGATGTGGCTGCAGGCCTGGATCCTGCAATTCCCATCCCAGGAAATCAGGCTGCTCACCGGGATCAGGGGACAGGGGACAGGGTTTCTTCTTGTCAAGGAAACAGCCAGGGATGGGCAGCCCCTGGTCTGTGCAAGCTCCACATGTGATCCACTCAATCCATCCTGGTGACAGCAGGGAAGCCACCAGGGCCAAAAGGGTGGCCACAGCCAGCACCAGCACCCAGCCAAGAGTGGTTTTATTGGAAAATTGCTGTCTCAGATGGGTCTCTTGCTCCTTTACCATTCCTTGGCAGAAATAATTGCCAATCCATGATCCTGACTTTTGGGTTCAGAAGCAGCAGATTCCACCAAAAACCAGGGAAAGAGGCGGCTGCTGACACAGCCCTCACCCAGCTGGTCAGGACACTGCTGCTCCTGCTTTGTCCTGAATTCCCAGCCGGGAGAGCCAGGCTCAGCCCTGCTGGTGAGGCTCAGGGTCAGCCCTTCATCCCATCTGCTCTGGATCACCCACTGCGACCTGGGACAGGAGCAGACGGCTCCAAGCCTGAGCCACGTTGGCTGAAATCCATGGGAAAAGCTGTCAGGGTGTGCTGCAGAGCCAGGCTGTGCTGGGATTTGGGATGTGACACTTCCCTTCCCCTCCCTCACTGCTGTCACCTGTAGCTTTCCCAACACCCATCCCAGGAAGGTTCCTGGCCCCTCACTAACCAGAAATCCACGTGCTCAAAGGATCCCATGCTGGACAGGGAAAGCTGGACAGGGATGGATGTGCCCAGGGTCTGCAGAGGAAGGGCAGGCACAAAGATATCTCCTGATCCAAGGATTTATTTTATTTTTCCATGTGTCAGCAGCAGTGTCCCCCTGCAGCTGCACCACAGAGGAACCGATCCCCACACAGCTGGGAGGGACAGGGCACAGGGAATGGATTCCCACTGCCAGAGGGCAGGGTTGGATGGGATATTGGGAAAGAATTCCTACCTGTGAGGGTGCTGAGGCCCTGGCACAGGTGCCCAGAGCAGCTGTGGCTGCCCCTGGATCCCTGGAATGTCCCAGGCCAGGCTGGACAGGGCTTGGAGCAGCCTGGGACAGTGGAAGGTGTCCCTGCCATGGCAGGGGTGAAATGAGATGAGCTTTGAAGTCCCTTCCAACCAAAACCATTCCATAATTCCATGATTGATCCCAATAATTTCACCAACATTTCCACAAAATTACAGAACTTTGGTTCTCCAAAGCTTCAAAACCAAGCAAGACACTTTTAAATCTTCTGTGCCTGCAGGCAACCCAGACCTGGGGATATTCTGCTCCTCCAAAGAGGCTTCTTTGGGATGGAGAAGAAAATCCATTCAATATCTGGGCTGTTTCCTGATGTTGAATAATTTTTGGCAGATTTGGAGTAGAAGATGAGGCCCATCCTTCCTTTACTGTCTGTCCTCACCACTACACCTCGAGGACAACCAGTGACAGCCATACAAACTATTGTTTTCCACTAGAATGACCACTTTTTTATACATATTTTTTAAAAAATAAGTATATAAAATAGTTATTAAAGTAAATATAAAATACTTGGTTTTTTTAATGAGGATTTCCTATTCACATCCAAAGAGTGCCCATCCAAACAGGGAATGCTGAGATCTCCTGCTCTCCACATTCACTTCTTGAAAACACATCTCTGCCTGCCATACAAATTATTGTTTTCCACCAGAACTACCAGGTTTTTTATATATATACCTTTTAAAAATAAGTATATAAAATACTTATTAAACTAAATATATAATGCTTGGGGTTTTTTAATGAGGATTTCCTATTCACATCCAAACAGTGCCCAGAACTCCCTGGGAATGCTGAGATCTCCTGCTCTCCACATTCACGTCTTGAAAACACATCTCTGCCTGCCATACCAGAATTATCAGGTTTTTTATATATATACTTTTTCAAAATAAGTATATAAAATACTTATTAAAATAAATATATAATACTTTTTTTTAATGAAGATTTCCTATTCACATCCAAAGAGTGCCCATCCAAACAGGGAATGCTGAGATCTCCTGCTCTCCACATTCACTTCTTGAAAACAAATCTCTGCCTGCCATACAAATTATTGTTTTCCACCAGAATTACCAGGGGTTTTATATATATACCTTTTAAAAATAAGTATATAAAATACTTATTAAAATAAATATATAACACTTGGGATTTTTAATGAGGATTTCCTATTCACATCCAAACAATGCCCATCCAAACAGGGAATGTTGAGATCTCCTGCTCTCCACATCCACATCTTGAAAACAAATCTCTGCCTGCCATACAAAAAATTGTTTTCCACCAGAACTACCAGGTTTTTTTAATATATACTTTAAAAAAATATATATAAAATACTTATTAAAATAAATATATAACACTTAGGTTTTTTAATGAGGATTTCCTATTCACATCCAAACAATGCCCAGATCTCCACGGGAATGCTGAGATCTCCTGCTCTCCACATCCACTTCTTGAAAACAAATCTCTGCCTGCAAAATACCCCCAGTGCAGTTTGGACAATGTTTTCAGGCACATGGAGGGATTTTTGGAAAATCCAAGGCTTGGACTTGCTGATCCTGTCCCTCCCAACTTGGAGCATTTCACGGTTCCACTTTAGACGGCAGGACAAGAATCGGGTCCAAAGATGAGTACGGATGTTCCCGGTGCCCAAAGGCACAAAGTTGTGTTTTCCACCATTCCCGGGCTCTGTAGCAACAGTGAGTTCCTGGCACCCTCTAATGGAAAAGCTCCGTCACTGAATCACCGTCTAGAAAAGCTCCTGCCTTTCTATTTTTAACCCCATATCACAGGAATAACTCGGGGGCAGGGCACGATGCACGGCAGGACCTGGAGAATGCGCTGAACAAATGTCAGGGATGCTCCCGGGGAAGGAGAGGCTGCCCGGAGCTTGCCCCCGGCGCCGGGAATCCAGCACGCCCAGGGATCGCTGCTTTACTTATGGAAATGTGAGGGGAGAGCTCATCAGAGCTGACATTTGGGCCTTGTTTGTGAAGTTCAGGCACATCCTCTTGGGTTAATCGTGTTATATTGTCTGTCCTTGCCTTTCCCCTTCTTCTCCTAGGGTGGAATTTTCTAGGATATTTTTCCCAGTCTGGCATCCTGGAAGCAGCTCGAATCTCAGGTCAGACTTGGATCTGGAGCCAAGTCTGTTTGTAAAAGGAATTCTGTTTGTAAACAGAATTCCTGGTTGAATTAGGAGGTATTTTTAAATTAGAAATTTATTTTTTTAATTAAAAGCTAGAAAGTGACACCCATAGCCAGGGAAGCTCTCCCAAGGATTTGTCCCCAGCTGGGGGGGATACCTGGAATTTATTGGCACAGAAAAACCGGGGTGGTGACAAGGACAGGGTTCCTGCAGCCTCAGATGGTGACAAGGACAGGGTTCCTGCAGCCTCAGGGGGTGACAAGGACAGGGTTCCTGCAGCCTCAGAAGGTGACAAGGACAGGGTTCCTGCAGCCTCAGATGGTGACAAGGACAGGGTTCCTGTCATCCTCAGAAGGTGACAAGGACAGGGTTCCTGTCAGCCTCAGATGGTGACAAGGACAGGGTTCCTGTCAGCCTCAGGAGGTGACAAGGACAGGGTTCCTGTCAGCCTCAGATGGTGACAAGGACAGGGTTCCTGACATCCTCAGGAGGTGACAAGGACAGGGTTCCTGCAGCCTCAGGGGGTGACAAGGACAGGGTTCCTGACATTCTCAGGTGGTGACAAGGACAGGGTTCCTGCAGCCTCAGGTGGTGACAAGGACAGGGTTCCTGTCAGCCTCAGGGGGTGACAAGGACAGGGTTCCTGTCAGCCTCAGGAGGTGACAAGGACAGGATTCCTTTCATCCTCAGGAGGTGACAAGGACAGGGTTCCTGTCAGCCTCAGGGGTGACAAGGACAGGGTTCCTGCAGCCTCAGGGGGTGACAAGGACAGGGTTCCTGACATCCTCAGATGGTGACAAGGACAGGGTTCCTGCAGCCTCAGGGGGTGACAAGGACAGGGTTCCTGACATCCTCAGGGGGTGACAAGGACAGGGTTCCTGCAGCCTCAGGGGGTGACAAGGACAGGGTTCCTGACATTCTCAGGTGGTGACAAGGACAGGGTTCCTGCAGCCTCAGGTGGTGACAAGGACAGGGTTCCTGTCAGCCTCAGGGGGTGACAAGGACAGGGTTCCTGTCAGCCTCAGGAGGTGACAAGGACAGGATTCCTTTCATCCTCAGGAGGTGACAAGGACAGGGTTCCTGTCAGCCTCAGGGGGTGACAAGGACAGGGTTCCTGCAGCCTCAGGGGGTGACAAGGACAGGGTTCCTGACATCCTCAGATGGTGACAAGGACAGGGTTCCTGTCATCCTCAGGAGGTGACAAGGACAGGGTTCCTGCAGCCTCAGGGGTGACAAGGACAGGGTTCCTGCAGCCTCAGGGGGTGACAAGGACAGGGTTCCTGTCATCCTCAGGAGGTGACAAGGACAGGGTTCCTGCAGCCTCAGGGGGTGACAAGGACAGGGTTCCTGTCAGCCTCAGGGGGTGACAAGGACAGGGTTCCTGTCATCCTCAGGGGGTGACAAGGACAGGGTTCCTGTCATCCTCAGGAGGTGACAAGGACAGGGTTCCTGACATCCTCAGGGGGTGACAAGGACAGGGTTCCTGCAGCCTCAGGGGGTGACAAGGACAGGGTTCCTGTCATCCTCAGGAGGTGACAAGGACAGGGTTCCTGTCACCCTCAGGAGGTGACAAGGACAGGGTTCCTGTCAGCCTCAGGGGGTGACAAGGACAGGGTTCCTGTCAGCCTCAGGGGGTGACAAGGACAGGGTTCCTGCAGCCTCAGGGGGTGACAAGGACAGGGTTCCTGCAGCCTCAGGAGGTGACAAGGACAGGGTTCCTGCAGCCTCAGATGGTGACAAGGACAGGGTTCCTGACAGCCTCAGGAGGTGACAAGGACAGGGTTCCTGTCATCCTCAGGGGGTGACAAGGACAGGGTTCCTGACATCCTCAGATGGTGACAAGGACAGGGTTCCTGTCATCCTCAGGAGGTGACAAGGACAGGGTTCCTGCAGCCTCAGGAGGTGACAAGGACAGGGTTCCTGTCAGCCTCAGGGGGTGACAAGGACAGGGTTCCTGTCATCCTCAGGGGTGACAAGGACAGGGTTCCTGTCAGCCTCAGGAGGTGACAAGGACAGGGTTCCTGTCATCCTCAGGGGTGACAAGGACAGGGTTCCCTGTCAGCCTCAGGAGGTGACAAGGACAGGGTTCCTGTCATCCTCAGATGGTGACAAGGACAGGGTTCCTGTCAGCCTCAGGAGGTGACAAGGACAGGGTTCCTGACATCCTCAGGGGGTGACAAGGACAGGGTTCCTGTCATCCTCAGGAGGGGACAAGGACAGGGTTCCTGTCAGCCTCAGGAGGTGACAAGGACAGGGTTCCTGCAGCCTCAGGGGGTGACAAGGACAGGGTTCCTGACATCCTCAGATGGTGACAAGGACAGGGTTCCTGTCATCCTCAGATGGTGACAAGGACAGGGTTCCTGTCAGCCTCAGGAGGTGACAAGGACAGGGTTCCTGCAGCCTCAGGAAGTGACAAGGACAGGGTTCCCTGTCAGCCTCAGGAGGTGACAAGGACAGGGCTCCTGTCATCCTCAGGGGGTGACAAGGACAGGGTTCCTGTCAGCCTCAGGGGGTGACAAGGACAGGGTTCCTGTCATCCTCAGGAGGTGACAAGGACAGGGTTCCTGACAGCCTCAGGTGGTGACAAGGACAGGGTTCCTGCAGCCTCAGGAGGTGACAAGGACAGGGTTCCTGTCAGCCTCAGGTGGT
The DNA here is from genome assembly GCA_021534815.1 of Acrocephalus arundinaceus. Lineage (NCBI taxonomy): Eukaryota > Metazoa > Chordata > Aves > Passeriformes > Sylviidae > Acrocephalus > Acrocephalus arundinaceus. The sequence goes on along the minus strand of JAJEOU010003008.1, from coordinate 19,666,641 downwards.
GACAAGGACAGGGTTCCTGCAGCCTCAGGAGGTGACAAGGACAGGGTTCCTTCCCTCCCAGGGCCAGGCAAAGGGGGCAGGACACTGCAGCTTTTGGCTTCTAGTCAGGATCGAGCTGGGATCCAGTCTGGGGATCCCTGGGTGGATCAAGGGAAAGATTTGGCTTTTCCATAGGTGAGATCCCTGCTCAGGTAAAACCTGGAATTTCTGCTGAGTCTGCCCTTGCTGAGCTGCCAGAGGAGCGGGTAGGAAGCAGGACCCTCAATCTCACCCTCATCCTTTACACTCTGCACCCAGAGACAAATAAAATCATTTAAAGAACAGTTTAATACAGGAAAATGCAATTTCCAGCCAACGCTGCTCCATGTTAGTCTCAAAGGTGTGGAGAGGAGCTCGGAGTCCTCGGAGAGGGATCTTCATCAGGAACTGCAGTGACAGGACAAGGGAATGGCTTCAAAATGAGAGAGAGCAGGGTTAGATGGGGTATTGGGAAGGAATTCTCCCTGGGAGTGTGCCCAGAGCAGCTGGGGCTGCCCCTGGATCCCTGGAAGTGTCCAGGCCAGGTTGGACAGGACTTGGAGCACCCTGGGACAGTGGAAGGTGTCCCTGCCCATGGCAAGGATGGGATGGGATGAATTTCAAGGTCCTTTCCAACCCAAACCATTCCATGATTCAATGATTGGCTGCAGTGTGCAGGAGGTTCCAGCACATCAGGTGGCATTTCCCTTGGGAAAAAGCTGCCAAAACCAATGAAACCTAAAGAAAAAAATCAAACTGCCCAGAGCCTGGCAAAGGTGCCATTGGTGACACTGAGAGTTTGACACTCTCAAGGTTACCTGTGCATCTTTTGTCTCACAACAGAGAGAAAAAACCAGGCTGTGATGTGCCAGAGCATAAAAACCAGAGGACAAATATTCCTCAGCATCCCCCGAGGGTTACCTGAGCCCTCAGGTGAATTTTACCTGTAATTTTAAGGCACGGTTGAACACAAGGTGAATTTTACCTGTAATTTTAAGGCATGGTTGAACGCAGACCTCTGGAAGTGAAAGCCAATCCCAAAAATTCAGCAGGTCTCTTCTCAAATCCCTTCAAAACCCCCTTTTACTTTTAGAATCCCAGTTTCCACAGCAACAAGACACACAGCTCTCTGCGGAGTTTAGGGCTATAAATAACCCCAAGATCTATAGTTGTGATATTAGCTATGAGGGCTTTGAAAAAAAAATAAAATAAAAATTGCATGTGGTAATGAAGGGAAAGGCTCAGCGCTGAAAGGAAACAAAATTTAATGAGGAAAAGATGGTTCCTAACTCGGTTTAGAGCACAGCTTTGAACAAAGGAAAGCTGCTCATGGTAAGATGTTGCTTTTTCTGAGAGCCAGATTGATTTCAGTCGGATTTTTGGGAGTGGTGTTTTACAATCTCCCATTTACCTGTGCTGAAATGCTGCGTTGTCTTAAAATAAAAAGGAAAAAATGAAAATCAGGTGTTGTTTTCCCAGCTTTGCTCATTGTGGGGAAGCAATTTGAAGGTAAGACTGAGCCAGCAGCCACTCCATCCCTCTTTGGGAAAAGGATGTCTCCATGTGCTAACTTTAAACACATCCTTTAATCCCAATTGCTGCCCTGATCCTGGAGGGAAGCTGCTATTCCTTGGGATGCAGTCAGAGGGCAGGAATTCGGTCTGCTGGCCCTTGACATCAGCGTGTAAACAAAGGCACGATCCCACGAGGGAAGATAAATATTGGCCGTGTCGGAGGCAAAAGAGGAAATTAAATAACCATCACATGGTGTAAAAAAAAAAAATCAGCTCGTCAGGGGAAGGGGGGAGCTGGCAGAACAGATTTGTCTACAGTAGTGAGGAGGAGGAGATGAGGAAGGAGAAGAAAGGAAACACAAAATCAAAGAGTTATTTGGAGTTTCCTCTCTCACAAACAGAAGGTCCGTGTTATTCAAGCAGATGCACCGCGTGTCACCAGCTTTGCTGGTGTTTGTTATTTTAAGGATGGTCTTAGGAAGAAAATAAATTCCTCTCCGAGGCTCCTTTTATACCCATTTTAGGCAGTCTGTGGAGAGGAGCCCAAAGAGTGGGGTTGTGGTGATTCCTGCAGGCTGAGCTGCTGGTGCATCCTCTGCTCTCTGCCCAGGAGGGGATTTCAGTGAATTGCTGGGAAGGGATCCCACAGCAGCTCCAGCTCAGGGCAGGAAAAAAGAAACATTTTTGGGTTTCCAAAATGTTTCAGCAGCAGCAGCACCGTGGGGCTGCATTGCTGCTGCTCCTTCCCAAGAATTGGCAGGGAAAAAGTGGTTGGTACAACATGGACAGACAAAATCCAGGAAAACGTGGAAATGGAAGCTGGATTCTCTGGGCAGACATTCCCTGCACAGTCCTGAGTGGAGACACCTCTGCCTCGGGCTGGGACAGAGGACTCTGCAGCAAGAGGGGAATAATTCATTTAAATGTGATCCTTTCAAGTCCAAGCTGGGATCTGAGCATCCATTAGGTCCTCTCTTGCCTCACCAGCAGCTGAAAAACTCTGTGGATGATGATCTGCAGTGGTTCCTCTCAAAAAAAAATTGATTCTGCAACTCAGGATAAAACAGGGAGAAGAATGACGTTGTCCCATGAGCCACACCAAAATCAGGGTTTGTTTCTCCTGAAGGTGGGAGAAAAGTGAGATATAAATCACATTATTCTGGTCCCCTACAAGTGGTCTGGTGGAGATCTGCTGTGAGGTACACAGGCACCAGTTTGGTGTCTTTTTCTATCATTGCCACCCTCAGAGCTGTAGGAATTTCTGGTGGGAAAGAGCCAGCACAAACGTTATCCATATGCAGAAAAAAAATAAAAATTAAATGTCCAACTGTAATTTCTGGGCTCAGAGTGCAAACATTTAATTCAGCCCCTCCTGCCCAGTGACATTTCTGGATGGATTGTGTTTTCTAAAAAGGTTTTCAAGCCTCTCTCCTCCTCTGGGTAAAAGCAAAGCAAGAGGAGACATGAAAAACCTTTCCCTTCAGAGAGCACATCAGGCACAGGACACATTTCTGTCCCTGTGATTAACTCATCACCACGCAGGACATTTCAGAAGCTTTTTTAATAGAGGACACAAAAGATTGGAATCAGTGAGAAATAGTAAAAGGAAAAGAAAACACGAGGCACTGCAGAGGGAGCAGGCACCAGGCCCATTCTCTGAGGGCTCTGTCCTGCTCCCACTGAAATCAAAAGGAGTTTTGGAGTTGGCTGCAGTGGGAACAGGAACAGTCCTTAAGGCACTAATTAGTACAGCTGGCTGAATAATGCATAATGAACAGTTCATTCAGCTAATTTCATCTCCTTTTCTATTCATGACTTGCCCGTGAACCAATCCAATTTTCTCATTTTGGTCGTCATTCAGAAGCTATTTGTGGGTTTCTTCAGGAAATCATCCCCAGTGTGCGATTCCAGCGCGCATCCCAACATGTAAATATTGGGAATTTGCACAGAAGTGCTGAAGGGTGGGACCTGCAGGTGGGACAGGTGACATCAGCTCTCCAAAAGTGGGCAGGGAGAGCTGGGGCTGCTCAGCCTGGAGAGGAGAAGGATCCAGGAGATCTCAGAGCCCCTTCCAGTGCCAAAGGGGCTCCAGGAGGAGCAGAAAATCCAGGAGGGACTTTGGACAAGGATGTGGAAAGGGGGAATGGCTTCCCACTGGTAGAGATGGATGGGATATTGGGAAGGAATTGTTCCCTGTGAGGGTGGTGAGCCCTGGAACTGTTGCCCAGAGAAGCTGTGGCTGCCCCTGGATCCCTGGAAGTGTCCAAAACCAGGATGGAGCACCCTGAGCTGGTGGAAGGTGTCTCTGCCCATGGCAGGGTGTAGAATAAAATGAATTTCAAGGTCCTTTCCAACCCAAACCAAAGTTTCATTTCTGCCCAAGCTGATTTTCTTTAACCAACTGCAGCAAGAATTTCAAATGTGGCAAAGAAACGCTGAACTTTACACCCACATTCTTGGGCACTTTCCTTTTCCTCCTCATCCTTTCTCCTCCAGCACTTCAAACAGATCTAGCTGGTTTTTGGAATACTGACCCAAGGCAGTGAGAGAAGGGATATGATGTTAAAACACCCCGAGGAATGGCACTGGAATAATCAAGTAAATACTTCCAGATTTCCCTTTCCAGCTCCAAAGTGTTTTGGCTTTAGCAACGACTGAATTAACTTTGTGTAATGGATGGGGGCTGGAATCAGCCTGTGGATCACAGAGGGACAACTCCAGGCTGGGCTGCTGCACATCCTTAACTTGGTAAAATCACCCCAAATGTGACTTTGGTGGGGCAAGATTGAAATAAGGGAATATTCCAAGCAGGGATGGAAAGGAAATCGTTGATTGATGGGGCAGGGGGGCAGGCTGAGGCCAGGAGAGGCAGGGACAGGCCCTGCACAGGCTGGGAAAGGAGAAAACACAAAAATGTTTCTTTTGCAGCAGTTCCCAAAAAGTCCAAAAGAACCCCAAATTCATCCCAAAAATCCCCCAAATTCACCCCCAAAAATTCCCTCAAAATTGACCCAAAATTCACCCCAAAAATCCCAAAATTCACCCCAACATCCACCCCAAAAATCCCCCAAATTTCTCCAAAATTGCCCCAAAATTGACCCTAAAATAGCTCAAAATTGACCCAAAAATTAAAAAAACTCCCCAAAACTCACCTCAAAAATCCCCCAAATTCATCCCCAAAATTCCCCAAATTCACCTCAAAATTCCCTCAAAATTGACCCAAAATTCACCCCAAAATTCACCCCATCTACCCCAAAAATCCCCCAAATTTCTCCAAAATTCACCCAAAATTGACCCAAAATTGACCCTAAAATAGCTCAAAATTGACCCAAAATTTAAAAAAAACTCCCCAAAATTCACCTCAAAAATCGCCCAATTTCCCCAAATTCACCTCAAAATTCCCTCAAAATTGACCCAAAATTCACCCCAACATCCACCCCAAAAATCCCCCAAATTTCTCCAAAATTGCCCCAAAATTGACCCTAAAATAGCTCAAAATTGACCCAAAAATTAAAAAAAACCTCCCCAAAACTCACCTCCAAAATCCCCCAAATTCATCCCCAAAATTCCCCAAATTCACCTCAGAATTCCCTCAAAATTGACCCAAAATTCACCCCAAAAATCCCAAAATTCACCCCAACATCCACCCCAAAAATCCCCCAAATTTCTCCAAAATTCACCCAAAATTGACCCAAAATTGACCCTAAAATAGCTCAAAATTGACCCAAAAATTAAAAAAACTCCCCAAAATTCACCTCAAAAATCCCCCAAATTCATCCCCAAAAATCCCCAAATTCACCTCAAAATTCCCTCAAAATTGACCCAAAATTCACCCCAACATCCACCCCAAAAATCCCCCAAATTTCTCCAAAATTCACCCAAAATTGCCCCAAAATTGACCCTAAAATAGCTCAAAATTGCCCCAAAATTAAAAAAAACCTCCCCAAAACTCACCTCAAAAATCCCCCAAATTCCCCAAATTCACCTCAAAATTCCCTCAAAATTGACCCAAAATTGACCCAAAATTCACCCCAACATCCACCCCAAAAATCCCCCAAATTTGAAAACATGAGACAGATGCAAGGAGCAAGGGAAGGGAGCCGGGCAGTGTTTTTGGCAGCCAGCACTGTGGGTTTTTGCTCCGAAGGAAATCCCACAGGGAACCACACAAAGCAGAAGGGGGAAAAGGAGGGACGTGCCAGCACTGCTGGGAGGGACACAGGGGACACACGGGGCAAGGGATGCTCAGGGCTGCTTGAATTTTGAAAGGTGGCAGATGAACAGAGCGTGGTTGAGGGGAGGAAAGCCTCTCTCTTATGCCTCCAGCTGGGAAAAAAACTCCTGGAAAATCCATATTTCCAGACCCTTGAGTGCGTGCCGGAGTCTATCGGCAGAGGGCGGTGACACTCGCAGGCACAACCTCATCCCTGGTAGCATTCCATGCATCCCGCTCCTGCTGCTGTCACAGCTTCCCCACCCTGCCCGAACCAAACCCGGCGGAATCCTTGAAAATCAAACTCCAAGGCATGCTGCACACCCGAAATCTGGCCGCTTTTTGGTTTAGGTTTTATTGGTTTTTTTTTTTTTTTTCCTCTTCCCAAAGCCCACGTGATATTTTTCTCCGCGCTTCAAAGCTTGAGGTTTGTTTGTTTTTTCAAGCCCGAGAGCTCCAATTCCAGCATCTGCTCGAAAGGCGGCAGGAAATGAGCCCGTGTGCTCAGAAGTAGTTGAGAGAACATGCAAGGGCAATATTTATCTTCCCCTTCCGCGGGTCGGAGTGGAGGGAGACACGCAAGGCTCCCCGTGCTGCCACTCACCGCACCCCGGCAGGGAAGGGCAGGGTGGAGCCGCAGCCTTTGGGTGCGGAGTGGGAGAGCTGGGAGCCAGCCAGGGTGATGAGGAGGAAGGTTTGGAACAAGGCGGCAGAAGGGATGATGTAGCGGCGCGTTTTCTGGTTTTTACTTATTGTTAATAATCATTTGTTCTGCAATGGTTTTTCCCGAGTTCCCCTTGTACTTCTCCCCATCTGGTACAACACAGGGAATTATTTCAGGATGAGGGGAGAGGCAGGGGATGATCACATCGGGAAGTCTGGGAGAGGTGCGAGAGAGAGAGGAGTGTCCCCGAAGGAGGCGGCAGCTCTGGGGTGAAAGGCACAGAAATCCCGCTTTAAACACCCAGTTCTTCTATCAGGATTTATGTCCATCCATGTAGAGTGGGATTTCAGATCAGATCACGCTGGGAAAGCATTCAATCCTGTTAGAAATGCATAGTACACAGTTGGCTTTTCGCAAATATTAAAATGAGTACTGTATGTAGAATGTAAGAAGATTGTGCTGTGTTTTCTTTATTAATAGAATTTAGAAATGTGATGAGTGTATATTCCTTATGATTGCATCTTAGTGTGAGAACACTGGGGTCTATTGTTTTCTTGCATGAAGATTGCTGACCAAGAAAGTGAAATGACCAGAACCCCAGGAGAAGAATTTATGGACCTGTGTTATCAGATGGAATGGAGACACCCGCAGATGGATCCCCCAGATAAAATGGTTGGGGGGAGTTGGGACTAAACAAAAGAATTCACACTCAAAAGGAATGTTTGAATCATGCATGTGAATTTTTAAATATGCAACAGGCTCATGTATAAAAAGAAAAAAAACTCTGTTAAGGGGGTGCTGGCTGGTTCTGTACCAGGCACCCTTGGCTGAGAAAATGTATTTTGTTTTTATCTCTCCTAATTGTCTATTTTCTTAATTTTTTAAATTAAACTTCTAGATTTTTCCAAAAAGGTGAACCTCGTTTTTCACAATCCCAAAAAGAGGGAAAGCTGTTTTGGCACAGATTCCACCCAAGGGAAGGCTGCCCATCACAGCTGACTCACACCCGGGATGGCAGTGGGTTCATCTCTGGCTTTGCCACTCATTTTGGTAAAGCTTTGGGATTTCCAGGCTGAGTTTCTGGCAGAAGGGCTAAGATTGAAGCCACATTTAGGAGGTTTAAAATGTCAAACCTGTCATTAAGCGGGCAGAAGATTTTGCAAGCGTTGATCAGCCTCCGAAAAGGCTCCTAAAAGTGACGGGGAAAAGCTCTGAGAAGATCCCTGAGGAGTTCTGTGGGCTGGGAGCACTGGGAAGTTGATGGATCTGGGTAACCCAACTTGTTTTTTATCCAGCAGCCTCCCAAATAAATTTTCTGTGGCAGAGATTCTCATTCCCATTGTCTCTGTGGATGGACACACACAACTGAACAATCTCCTTTCACACTGCACCCAGTCACCCACCTCACACAGAGTTATTTCAGGTAATTTTTATAGGCTTTTGGCCATTCCGTGCTGCATGGAGTCAAACTCATAGGAAGGAATTACCTGTGATAATTAAGAGATAATAAATCAATCCTGTGATAAAGGATTTGGCTACAACAGCCCTGAGGTGCTGCTTGAAGAGAAAGAGGCACTTCAGCCAAGATCCTTGGACTAACAGGAAATCCAAACAGGAGAATTCAGACCCTTACAACAGCAGGCAAAACTGAGGTGTTGAAGGACTGGACCCTCTCTCAGTCCTCAGCCAACTACAACATCCAACAACAGCCTCTGCATGCTCTGAAAATACAAAAAGAGGAAAAATAATTATTGCTTACTGATTACTCCAGCAAGGAATCTTCCCCAGTTGTGTCAAGCAGGCATAAAGAGGATTTTCAGGGAGAACAGGCAGGAAATGGGATGATTTGGGGATAAAATGAGGAGCCAGTTTGGTGTCCTGTACTTGTAGGAGGAATGGGGCTGCACAGGCACCCCAGGGCGACCTTCACTGCCAACCCACTGCCTGGAAAAGTGGTAACACGAGCTCTTGCTCAGTTGATTTATCTCCTTGAAAGCAGTTCCTGGCTCTGCCCCTGGACAGCCAGGAACTCTTGGTGACAGAATGATTTGTCACGCCCCCTTTGGTTTCCTCAGGCTTCACCCAAAGTCACTTCTAATCAGAGAAAAGGCTCCCAGTTCATCTATTACTCATCAGATTAGGGTTTGTTTTGCTGTCTGGCATCAAAGACAAAAAGTTTCTGCCTGTAAACCACAGAATCACTCTTTTGCAACAGAATTCTCATTCAAACATTTATTTAGACTCAGTCTTAGACCTGGCAGAAATTTCAACCTTCTTCACCTTGCTACAGAAACCTGACATTGAGCACAGCGTGGTGCTTTCGGGATGGATTAGTGGATAAAGGATGTGTTTCAGGGTGGATAAAGACATCAATTTAAGCAGAAAGGCCACCAAAGAACTCATCATACCCATGCCAACAGCCTGGCCCGGGTTAGAACTCAATGCAGACCTTTCCTAAGGGACTGAGAGCACTTCCTCTGTTTTCCACACATCCTTCCTCCCATGGACAATGCCGGGCACGGCAGGAAAAGGAAGCACATATGGTTTGCACTCCACGACAGATCCCTGCAAGGAAAGGACACAGAGAGGCTGTGGGGTTGTCAAGGACCCTCTCACAGCAGGAGCCTGCAACAGAAGCAGGGTTGTGTGTCTGTACAATATATAACATTATGCAGCCCCAGCCAGTGTCCTGTGCCTGCTGACTGCTGCATTTCAGTGGGACTCCAATAAATGCAGTCGATGGCCCGCGATATTCCGCAGGGAAATAAAAAAGGATAAACTACCAGCGTTTGGAATGTTTGTGGTGCAGCAGTTCGTCTTAGCAAGGTGTATAATGAGATTTCCAATAAACCATCACCCAGAGGAATGAGACACTTTCTCTTCTGTGATACCAGCACAAGTGGTCACACAACTCATGTGAGAGCTCACATTTGGGCATCTCCACACCTCATAAAGATCAACCCGAGAAAAAAAATGCAATTTTGCCATTAAAAACATCAATGTTGGGTCTTTTGTTTATCTGCGGCGCAGCAATGTTGCACTTGTGAAAATAAAACACACGGTCCATCTTCCAAGATTACCATCACATAAAAACCAAGCCTGCATTCATTCGCTGCCTGCCTGGGGCTGCATTTAAAAATGTTATTCCTGGCTGGCCCCAATTAAAGATCCTCACCCGTGTCATTTACCCAGCTGATGCTCAGTCTGGCTACTGGGCTACCACGGCCAAGCAGCCAAGTCATGGAAAAACACCACGAAAAACAGAAATTGGCCGCCCGGCGCCGTCCGTGCAAATCTGCAGTTGACAATTTCCCTGCTGGAAAATGTGCATTGCTACGTCGCCGTCAGCCAGAATCATGGTTTAGAATGGAGAGTGGGAATGTGGGGGCCGAAAAAATGATCATTTTGAGAGGTGTTTGGTGTCTCTTTTGTTTCCACGCTGTATTTAAAGACAATCTGGAGCAAGGTGCCAAACTGGCTGCGGGTTGGCTTGGTGGCTCAGGCAAGCGGCGCTGCCAAAAGCTTTATCGGGGTTTTGGCATCACCACCCAGCAGCAGCTCAGGCTGCATCCCTGAGGCTCTTTGTCATCCTGAAACAGCGGCTGAGGAAGGAGAGAGCATCGTAGCCATTCCCTCTTCTGCTCCATAGGCTCCTCGTGGCTGGAATGAGGCGTTTTGACTGAAAAGCAGGGAAAAGGCACCTACTGCCCACATGGAAGGAGCAAAGAGCACGGGCAACACTTGGAGCCGGTGGACAGACTTAAAATGCATCGGCCATGAAGGGCAGAAGGAAGGAAGGTGCTCGCACATGGTTTGGGATGTAAGGATGCTCCCCCAGGCTCCTCTCCAGCCTGCAGGCATTACCCTGCGGGGAGAACAGGAGCTGCAGACCCAAACCTGTCAGCTCTGCGGGGTCAGCGGGAGCAGGGCAAGGCACAGCTGTGCCCTGAGCGGGGTCATCGCCCCTCAGAGACCCCCGGGGCAGCGGCGGCCGCAGCCGCGGCCCTCCGCACCCGCGGGCGGCCACACACAAAAGGCGCCTGTTCCCGCCCCTCTCCTATTTAACAGCTCCTCGGCCAATCAGGGCCAGGGGCGGGGCTAAACCGGGAGGATTGACAAGCCCCCGAGACCCCGCTCCCGAGAGCGCGGAGGGGCGGGGAAAAGCGCGGCCTCAGCCAATCGCCGTGGGCGGGCGGGCGGCTCGGCCAATCAGCGGCGCGGGGGCGTGTTCCGCCGCGGGGTCAGGCCGGGAGCGAAGGCGCCCGTCGCTCCCTGTTCCTCCCGCTCCGCTCGCGGCCGAGCCTGCTCACCGCGGGATCCCTCCGCCTGCGCGCAGCGGCCGGCGGGGTGTGCGCGCCGCTCCGTGCCCCTCCGCCCGGGAGGGATTATTTCCCGCGGTCGCGGCGGCGGGGCGGCCCCGGCGGGGCCGGGGGATGGAGGCACCGGGCGCCCGCCGGAGGGACGGAGGAGCCGCCCCGTGAGGGAGGAACGGGAGCGCAGCGGCCTCCTCGGGGCCGCCGGCGGGCGGGGACCCCGCGGCCAGGCCGCGCCTCAGCGCTCGGGCCTGCGCCGCCCTCAGCGGGGCCCGGCCCGGCCCTGCCCGCCCGGGGCTGCCCCAGGCCGGGTGTGCGAGCCCCGGCCGGGGCGTGCTCGGCGCGGGGCACCATGGTGGAGAAGCGGTGCCCGCGGCTGCAGCGGGACGGCGTGTACCGCTGGTTCTCCGAGCTGCCCTCCCCGCAGCGCGTGGAGTTCCTGTGCGGCCTCCTGGACCTGTGCATCCCGCTGGAGCTGCGCTTCCTGGGCGCCTGCCTGGAGGACCTGGCCCGCAAGGATTATCACTCCCTGCGCGACTCCGAGATCAAGGCCAACAACCCCGCCGACCTGGGCAGCCTCACCAACCTGACGGACGAGGTGGTGCGCAGCAAACTCCTGGTGTCCCTCGCCCTGCTCGGCTCTGCCCACCGCGAGGCCGCCGGGGTCCTGTTCCGCACCCTCACCCACATCGACTCGGTCATCAACAACTACGGGCTGCAGCTCAACGAGGGCCGCACGGGGGATGAGTTCCTGTTGCTCTTCACCATGGCATCCAACCACCCGGCGTTCAGCTTCCACCAGAAGCAGGTGCTGAGGCAGGAGCTCACCCAGATCCAGAGTCTCATGGCCAGCACTAGCAAGAATCCCAGCACCTCTACCCTCAACACCATGGCAACCTATCCTGGCTGCCATAAGGTGGGTATCCTGCTTTTTTCCACGCTGGAATGGCACCGGGCTGTGCCTTCGGCTCTCATTTTAAGCCGTGCTTGAGCACGGTGGTAAATGGCAGCTTCAGAGGTTGGCAGTCGGTTGATGATGGGGATGGTCAGCTGAAGGCACAGGGAGAGGATGGATGGAGTTTTTACGGGCTTGTGACATTTAAATGAGAAGGGGTTCCCAAGCGGATCGACAGCAGCGATATAAGCCTTGATTGCTTCTCAAAGCGTCTGCTGAGGGAACAGTCCTGCCAGCTGCATGGAAAACCGGCGATTTAGGAAGGGAAATAAATGCGTGTCTAGATAAAAGCATCTGTTTGAAAGTTCCCCCTGGAAAAAAGTTGGGAAGGAGGAGTAGCTGTCCAGTGGCAAAGCATCTCGGTGAGACTGGATATTTGTTTAGACGGGTGTGATGGCAAACATTTGGAGTTGCTGGTGTTAAGCTAAAAGAAATGTTGTCGTTTTCTGTCACTCTGCATCCCTCGGCTGTTGATCCTGGTGATTGCGTTCACCGTCATTAACTTGCTGTTCTTTCATTCAGCTGCCAGCAGTTAGGCCAGACAGGAGCGTTTTAAGATGTGCTGTAACTCATTGGATATGTGAGTGCTTAATTGCTCTCAGCCCGCTACAAATTAGGGAGTGAAAGTGTCCTTCTGCCTGGTTTTAACCCGCTTGAAAGTTCAATCTAAAAACCAGCTTAGAGGGTGCTTGTGAGAAGTTAACAGGCTGCAGCCTTTGAGGATGAGGGGTTGATGTGTTACCTGCTCTTGGGGAATACCTAAAAGCTGTGAAAACCCCTGTATTGGAGTAATAGCCTAAATAAAGCTGTTTCTGAGGGCTCAGTAGAGATTTCACTAAGTTGAGCGTTGAATTCCAGACTGAGACAGACATCTGTGCACAGTCTTCCCCTGACTAGAAATTCAATTCCAATTTCATGTTTCTTTGGACACCTCTGCTTTGTAAAATTGAGATATGTTCAACTTCGTATTTTTCTTATTTTTCCCTTCCTGTCTTGTGCCTGTTTCTAACCTCCTGTAGTAAGGGGAAAGAACAAGGTATGGGAGAGCCTCTTCATTCAGCTGAAACCTCCATGTGGATAAAATATAGCTGGAAAGAATATTTCACACAGAATGTAGAAGGGTATAATTAAAATCAGAAAAAAGCTTCTTTTCAGATACTTTACTTGCAGCTTCCCTTATTCAAATGATGCAGCAACCCTGGGTTGGAATGGAAACACTGTAAATCCAAGTTCTCTCCCAAAATAAGAAAAGAAAAAAGATAAAATCAGGCAGGAAGGTTTTTGAGAGTCTTCTTTCTGAGCTGCAGGATTTATGGAGCTGAAAAACTCCGGCACTATTTATGTCAATCTAAGATGGACGGAGAATCCATCCTGCCATTTTTCCTGCCAGGAATAAGGCAGCCAGGATCGTTTGATTTTTTTTTTTTCCTGAGCTCACTGAAGGGTTGTCTCTTTAAAAAGCACATTTTTACAGAAATCTGCGCTGAAGAATCTTGGTTGCTAAGTACAGAGTAGTGAGAGGGAACACAAAGGTGACTTTGCCTTCACAGTCTCTGAATGTGCATTTTGTTTGAAGTGATGCAAATTTCCTCAAGATTTTTGTTTTTGTTGTTGTTCTTAACTGGGTGATTCTGCTACTTTTAGAGTAAGCAGTTGGCTTAAACCAGGAGTTGGATGAAGCAAGTGGAAAAAACAATGTCTTTCTCCATTCAGCCCTGTTTAAATATGCACAAATAAATTCCAGCACCGAGTCCTCGTGGGGTTACCAAGCGATGTTGTGACAATCCTTGTGCTGTAACATCACCTAGGGAAAAACAATGTGGATGTGGAGAGAAATGAGTGCCCTGGGCTGCTGCTCTTTCTTCCTCCTTGGAATTGGAGGAGAATTCCCTCCCTGGTGCCAGCACTTTGCTCATGGCTCCTGTTGCTTTACTCCAGCGTGAGCCACGCTGAGCTGAGTGTTAAATGGGGGAATTCTGCTCCTCTCTGAGCTCGTCCTTGAGGAACTGGAGAAATGCTCACCCTTTGAGGTCCTGAAAAGCTTCAGGGAGCTGGGATGGCGTGGATGTGAGATGGGTTGCAACCACGGAGCTGTTTGTGAACTGGCTGAGTTATCCTGCAGCCTTCCCCTTGGGAGAGGGGGAATAGGGTGTAACTCTTGTGTAACCGTACCTGCCCTACTGTTACAATTTCTGATTTATGGTTAACTTGTTTAGTCCTGAGATGCAACAGCAATCTGAGCAGTGCTCTTCGTTCTCCTTGCAGAACCAAAGGGGAATGTGCTGCTTCTGCTTAGCCAGCCCTATTAAAATACGCCCCAACCTGATATTAGCTCTTAACTTTTCCCAGAGGATGGGACCTTGCAATCCTTTTTCCATCTCCTCTTTCACCTTTAACAGTGAAAGATCTCAAATTCAAATTGTGTTTAACAGTGAAGAGACTGAGCAGTTGATACAAATTTGCTGTAAATATTTCATGATTCCTCAAGTTGCTTTGGGGTAGGTGAACACAGCTGAAGGTGGTCAGCAATGCAAACTGCTTTTTGCTGTTTCCTTTTACTGCCTGCAGTTGCTGACTGTGAGGAGGCTTAAAACAGCTGCCCATGTATTTTTTTGTGCTTTTTCAGATGCTTCTTGTCTTACCTGAATCTTAACTTTGCAGGAAAAGGTGGCTGTGGCTGGCTTTAAGTAGGTCAGTAATTATTAGATTGATGGTTTCTACCTGATGGTATAAAATGAACATTTTATGAACAGGAGGGAAAATGCTGCCTTCTCTACATTGCCTTGGACTCTGTGAGGATGGAATCATGAATATCCTGAATTGGAAAGGAAAGATTGTTGAGTCCAGCTCAGGACATCCCAGCAATTCCCCCCTGGGCCTTCTGGCTCTGCACAAGTCCTGCCAGGAGGGCACAGCCGGGGGGGTCGGGCTCTGCTCCCAGGGCACAGGGACAGGAGGAGAGGGAACGGCCTCAGGCTGGCCAGGGCAGGCTCAGCTTGGACAGCAGCAGGAATTTCCCCATGGAAAGGGGGCTCAGGAATGGGAACTGCCCAGGGAGGGTTGGAGTGCCCAGCCCTGGAGGTGTCCCAGGATTCCTGGAGGTGGCACTCAGGGCTCTGGGCTGGGGACAAGGTGGAGATTGGTCACAGCTTGGACTTTATGACCTTGAAGGTCTTTTCCAACCTCCGAGATTTTCTGCTGGAGTGGATGGCAGATGGAAACACAAATCTGAACTTGGATTCTGTGACCTACATGGATGCTGGACATCATAATGTGAATCTCTGCATGGACTTTCCCTCTCAAGAACTCTACTGGCAGTAACTCTAAGGACAGAACTTCACAGCTAGGGAAGTTATTCATGAATCTGTCACTCCGTTTCCTGGAGTTTTCATCTCATTGAGATCATGCTGTAAAACCAGAGAAATAAGAGAATGCTTTGAGAGTCAGCACCTGCTCTGCTGTGACAAGAGCTCTTCAGTGCAGGTCAGGCGATGAGCTGTAGGTTTAGATCAGATATTAGGAAGGAATTGTTCCCTGTGAGGGTGAGGAGGCCCTGGCAGAGGTGCCCAGAGCAGCTGTGGCTGCCCCTGGATCCCTGGAAATGTCCAAGGCCAGGCTGGACAGGTCTTGGAGCAACCATGGCAGGGGCTGGAATGAGATGAGCTTTAAGGTTCCTTCCCACCCAAACCATTCCATGATTCTGATCTGGTTGTGGGCTCAGCTGCAGAGCCAGGGTCAGAAATAGTCACTGAGTGCAGTTTGTTTGCAGCTGAAGGGAAATAAGGGCAGTGACACCGTGGTTCTGTTTTGGGCTGGTATCTTGTGAATGGGAAGGAGGATTCTTGCCCAGTCAGCTTCCAAATACTGCACCAATGGCTATTTCAAGTTTATAGCATAAGCTACTATTTTTCACTCATGCTAATTCCATAGGCTCCTCTAAAACTTCCCAAGAACTCAGGGCTGTATATTGGGAACTATGGAGTTGCTCTGAGGGATCCATTTCAAACACCCTCACCTGTCTGCACTGTTTGCCTCAGGAGCATGAATGGACATAACTCCATTGAGAAATATCCTGATATTTTTATTTCACCAATGGAGTGATGAGTTATAAAAAACCATCACTTACTTGCTGGGTTGAAACTGAGTCGTCAAGCCCTCACAGAGACAGCAGTGCAGCTATTAAGTGATCTATGTCAGCTGCCTTTATGGCTTTTTTTTCAGCTTTGTAGGGATAGAAGAAATCATGACAAACTTAATTTTTAGCCTCTTTGAGGGTATTTCATGGATTCAGCAGATGAGCAGTTGCTGGCTGGGATTAGAGGTGTTTACTCACTGGTATCAGGAGTTGCTATCTCAGAATGATCTCACTTTCCAAACCACGTCAATCCAACCTCAGGAGCTGTAGGGACATTGGCAATGATGACATTGCCAAGCCCTGCATGTCTTTTTCACATCCTTGGAAAATTTTTGGATACTCCAGGCAACATGGATTGCACACATCCCTTGATATTCCACTTAAAAAATGTGAGGCTTCCCCTTCTGACTCTTTTCTTACTCACGGTTTCATTTGAAATGTGATGAAATGGTTCATTCTCAAACCTGCAATACTTTCAGAAATGAGCTTTACATATAATGGAATCCGGGAAGACAATGGTCTTGAGTAGGAACAATATTAATTAGCACCAAATTCACTTTGCCTAATCATATGTTACATGATGAACTTGAATTTAGGAACCTAAATGAGTTTGCTTGAGAAATGCACCGTGCACCCAAACATCAGGGACAGAGCAGGCAAAAAAATGTGTGTTGAGCTAATAATGATGATGTTTTTTCCATGAACTGTTTTCCCATTTATTTTTGCACGGGCTGAATGAAGTTTTTGTTTTAAGAGTGCATTCCACTTCACTTTTTAAATTTATTCTTTTTTCTACTAATCACTTCGTAACTGTTAGTTGTCAGTGAAGCAACACTGAAGTGAGCCTTGTTCTTGTGGGGTAAAATTCCTGTTGGAAGGTGTTGGATGTTCTGAACAGTTTTAATGGGATCAGTGCATGATCTGGAGGAGATCCTGCAGCAGATCCTGCTGGAGAAGCAGAGCCAGCAGCAGTTAACCACACCTCACAGGCATTCCAGGGGCTGACTTCAAAGGTGCTGAACAGCAGCCTTGTTTGGAAGTGTTTAACCATTTGGTTTAGAGGGTTTAGAGATGTTTGAGTTGCTAAAACTGAGGTGCTGTCACCTTCAGTGACAGTAGGTACAGCCCTGCCTCTTCCTGCCAGGGCAGAGCTCGGCTTCTTCTGTCATCTTTGATATTCAAATACTCCACTCTCCTTTTACTTGCTCTGAAGTGCTTTTTATCCCTGAAAAAAAAAAGCAAATATAGTCCCAAGAACATAAATAAGATTTCTCAGAGTCTACAAATTTCATTCTAGAAAAGCTGGATCTAATTTATCTGTGGAAACAAGAATCATTGTCACACTTCCACTTGAATCTGACTTCAGTCTTGGAGCCAGTTGAATTGAAGCTGTCCTTCCTGAAGTTTGAAATGGACAAATTAATTACTAATTCAAGCAAAAGGATGTTGATATGGTTCAGATCTGTGTTTCTTTGTGTGGAGTTTGTAATGAGCAAACTTCAAAACTCCTTGCTCTTGCCTCGTGCTGAACCAGAATTTTCCCATTGATTCCATTGGGATAATTATCCAATGATCAGCATTGGGAAGGATAAACATTTTAACAGGTGTTCAGGTTCATACAGAGTTTCAGGGATTTTGTGAATAGCTGAAGTGATCCAGAAATAATCAGATCAGTTACTTAAGAGCAAGATCTTCATTTTAATTACAGACCTGCCAAGTCCTGATGATAAATAGTGGAAGTGAACACTTTTCAGGTGTATTATGAATTCTTCTCCTATATCTTCTTTTTTATCACTGTAGGTGGAAGAAAGAAGGACATTGAGAGGCCGGAGGGTGTCAGGGAAGGGAATGGAGGGGCTGAGGGAGCTGAGGGGGCTCAGCTGGAGCAAAGGAGGCTCAGGGGGAACCTCCTGGCTCTGCACAAGTCCCTGCCAGGAGGGGACAGCCGGGGGGGATTTGGGCTCTGCTCCCAGGGCACAGGGACAGGAGAGAGGGAACGCCTCAGGCTGGGCCAGGGGAGGTTTAGGCTGGATATTAGGAAAAATTTCCCATTGAAAGGGTGTTCAGGCATTGGAATGGGCTGCCCAGGGAAGTGCTGGAATCACCATCCAATGAAGTGCTCCAAAAACGTGTCAGTGTTGCACTTGGGGATATGGTTTAGTGGTGATCACGGTTGGACTGGGTGTCTCAGAGGTCCTTTCCAACCTTAATGGCTCTTGCTTCCATGGTTCTGAGTAGTTTTATTACACTCAAGCCATTACTTGAGTGAATATTGAGAAGGGGAAGGAGGGAGAAATAGAATTCAGTGGATTTGTGACCTGTCAGATAATTTCTTTGTGAGTTGTTGCAGAAGAGACAGGGGTGGTTGGCTTTTGGTGACATCAGGTGAAGAAACAGGGTTTGTACATCAGTGCTGGGGTGTAGAGCAGCAGTGTCTGTTCCAAGGGCTGCTTAGAAGCAGGGATTTGTTTTTGATTTCGAGGTGGTTTGAATGATTGATTTGTAAAATTCAGATTTGATGAGTCCAGTACCTCTGTGGTAGATTGATGTTCCTATTATTAACAGTGTTCACAATTCTTTAAGCAAAGGGGTTTTAGTGGAAATTAGTCTATAAAACCAGCCCCTTATTTTGGTCCATCTGTTCTCCTGAATTCATGAGGAGCCTCGGAGCAGGTGCGTGATTGTCCCGCAGTGTTTAAGTACCACATGCCTCATTTCATTGCAGAGTCTCCCAGGACAGAACCATCTGATCTATTATCCATTATCCCATTTCCCTGTGAATTTCCTCTTCACCCTTTGTGTTCCTCCTCTAGCAGAAAAGGTGTTTTTTGGAGCTGTTGAAACATGAAGGCACCTGGCTCTTACAGCTAATTTGACTCTTGGAACCGACTGAATTTTAACACAAACCAAACACTTCCAGCTGCATCCACATCCCAGGCCAACAAAGCAACTAAATATGTGTAAATTTAAGTGGTGAGCACTTTGCTGGGTATGTGGAAAGTGAGGGGTGTTTGTGAGCACTTCTTAAACATCCTCATGGAAGAGCCTGAATCTTCCAAAGGAGAAGGTTGGAATTTTCTTCTTCTGGTGGGATAACAGTCAGATGTTTGGATATGTGAGTAAATGCAGGACTGGTGCCTGAGGCAGTGGTTTCACAAGACTTGTTACTACCAAGAGGAAGGTGTTTGCTCAGTCCTGCCCCTCCTGGGCTTGTCTCAGTGGATTTGGAATTCCAGATCCCTGCATTAGTTGCTCTTGTCTCCTGGATTTAGCCTGATGAACAATCACATGATGTCAGCCTGACAGCTGAGTGTTAGCAATGCATCTTTATTCAAATTATTTAAAATCCTGAGTTTGCCCCTTTGGTGGGAATCAGCCTGAGCTTGCAGGGCCACGTCCTTGCCATCAAACTTCTCCTGCAGCATTGTTGCCAACAGGATTGCACCATGTTAAAGGCCTGGGTGTTAACCTCAAAGAAGCTGCTGTTAATACTCAGTAATATGAACCTGGCAGGACATGAGTTGAGTGGTTTTTACCCCCTGGAGTCACTGTTCCAATTCCTGAGCTCACTCATACGTGTTACCTGCTGCTGGAGTGCAGTTTGTGGCTAAAACTCCTTTTTAAAAGGAGAATTCAAAAGCCAGGATGGACAGAAGCATTTCTCTGTGGGACTCTCAATTTATCATTGGCCATTGTTGAAAACATGGAAAAGTTTTCCTGTGTGATCAATGTGTGTTTGTGTGGCTTGGAGCTCCAGGACCTCACTTCACTCACTCATTGCTCCTCTCTATTGTTTGCTTTTCCTATGTAATACATGACCTAAATTTCTGACCTAACCAGATACAGAAATCCATATTTTGCCCCCTCAGACCCTGTATCATTGTTCCATGTGTCCATGGTGCTTTGGGTAATGGCTGTGTTGATTTTTTTTTTTTAATTTTTTTTAGTGTTTTTGGCTCCACTTCAAACTAAGTCAGCAAATACTTTGCTATTAAACCATGTATTTTCTATGCTCTGTTTATTTTTCAAAGGAACAGATAATTACTGTTTTGGTAAAACTCTGACCACATGAAGTTTGACTCCTATCAGTGCTGTTATTTTTTTATGAAAGACTTTGCTGTTTCAATGTTAGCAAAGCTAACAGTTACCCAGCTTCCCAGATTTCCCATTTTCCATAGTGACTCCCACTGGCTGGGACAGAGCCACATCAGGCAGCAGTGGCTGAAAGAGCAGCACCACCTGTGGGAAGTACCTGTGTTTTTTATTTTCCTGTGTGTTTTTAATGCACTGAGAGCTTAGGAGAGTTTTCTAGAGCTGCTTTTGCTGTCCCAAGAAGATCTGAGCCTGTTAGGGCCTCTCTGGTGCTGGGAAGGAAATCACAGAATTAACTAGAATTAATCATCAATGACAACCTATCACTGCACTCTGGGGGAAAAAAAAGGTTGGGTTTGGATGATGACAGGTGAAAATGGGGAAAATGTGATAATGGCAGATTTCTAGCAATGAATTCTGTTCCCTTGGCACGTTTGTCATCAACCCCTGGGTCAAAGCAATTGTTTCTTTTCCTGGTAACTCCTGGGGGTGCAGGACTCCAGGGCAGCATTTTTAGTGATCCTTCTGAATAATCTGTGTTGGGAGGGATCCACTTTTCAGTAGCTGATACCAGTTTTGATCCTGGAGAATGAGGCAGAGGAGAATCCACTCTGAGCCTCAGTCACCGAGCAGTGATCAATTTTCTTTGTTACTTTCAAGTCTGGCTTTAACTTGAAATGCAGGAGACAGCAGAGTTTGCATCTGGAAAATCAGAAGTCCATCTGTGAGCCAGATGCTTTGCAGATCAAAGGATCCCAGGATCATCAAGGTTGGGAGAGACCTTAAAGCTCCTCTCATTCCATCCCCCTGCCCTGGGCAGGAACACCTTCCTCTAGACCAGCTTGCTCCAATCAAAGATGCAACATTAAAGTGGAATAAAAATAGTTTTAAGGCTCTTTTCTCCACCCACTTGCAGCTTTTAGAGGCATGAAGGAGCCTTCAGGCCACAGTGGTGTGGAAGGAATTCCTGAACAATGCAGTGAAATTATGGAGAGGTGGATCAGAGGGTTTTCCTTCTCCCTGGCCCTCCAGGAAATGCTGTCCTGAGGGTAAAATCAGGCAGAATATTTAATTCTGGGCTTGCTGCTACTTTTGATTGCTCTTTATGGACTGTTTCTGTTGATGTTCTCAAGTAATTTCTGTAGAAAAATCCAGTCTTTTATTCAAAGGTCTAATTCTGGTTTTTCTTAGACCTTGAATGATTCATGGGGTTTTTTTTTTTCCTGCATTTATAAAATGTCACTCTTGTGGTTTGTTATGATGTATGGCCTGAACATTCCTGGTTCCTGTGCTGCCAACTTATCCATCTTCACTGTGGCCTGAGAAAACAAGCCTTGCACAGTTCTGGAGCTGCAGCTGTTTATTCCTTAATGGCACCCTGGCTTTCTCAGAGATGTTACAGCTCCTAAAAGGTCCAAAGCAATTTGCTCCCTGCTCCTCCAAACCTTTATCTCCCTGGAATGTTCTTTATTCCAAATCCAGTTTCTCCTGAGCAGCTGTTAGTGCTGAGCCCAACCCAGGGATTTCAGGAGTGTTCAGGTATGGAGAATTCTCCTTGCTGAATTTACTTGATGCTGAATCTCTGCAGCTGAATTTGGACAGGTCCTTCCTGTAAAGCTTTTCCCAGTGTTTCTCCCAACCCTCTCAGGACAAGATCTCCTGCAGTTCAGAGCTGATGGGTTATTGTTCCTCTGTTTGGCTTGGCTTCAAGTTAGGAAAAAAAAAAAAAAAAAAAAGAAGGATTAAAAAAAATGCTGTTACTATTTTGGAACTAAAACTTTGATTTGCAAACCACTTTTCATCATTTCACTTTCCCTAAACAAATCCAAACCGTTGCCGTATCGTGATGTTTAAGTCAGTGGAAAAAATGATTTCAAAATTTGGAATAGAAGCTCGAAGCAGTGGGATTCAGTGGTTCTAACACCATTCAGCTCTCTAACAAAGTGCTCCATTTGGAACTAATCAGAGCTTTGTGATTTTTCTAGGCCAATTTGGAGCTGCTTTGATGTGCGACGGGATCAGATAGTATGAGCTCAGGCAGACAAGACATATGGGCTAAATTAATCCTTAGCAAGTCTAGGAAAATTAAATCTTTATGGAAAAAAAATGGAGGTTATGTATAAACAAAATGCAAATTATAAGCTGCACGCGATGCTGGTTGTAAGGAGAGTGGAGAGGAGGGAATACAAGATAAGAGGCAATAAATTGTAACAAACTGCTTGTTCAGAGATTTTCTGGAGCTCTGTGGCTGTTCTTACTCAGCTTCAATCTCTCTGAGTGTTTATATTTCTGATTATTCTGAGTATTTGGAACCTGGCTGCCCAGGATAACACAGCCCTGCCGGAGCTCCTTTCCCAGCTTGCTCCTCTGCGCTGTCCCTTTGCCAGGAGGATGGTGCTCAACCCTCTGGAACTTCCTCCCAGCAGCCCTGGGCTGGAGGGGGAGTTTAATGAGCTCCAGGAGAGAGGCTGTGTGAGATAAGCTCAGCTAAAGACTGACTTTGGCAAAGGGAATTTAAACTCTTCCCCACCCTCCCGCCAAGCTGGGAGTTTAATGGTTGGTCTAAAAGAAAGCTTGGTGTTAAGTTTTGTTATTGGTGGGAAGCTGTGCTGAAGAAATAGTGTATAATTAGATAAATATAACACTTTTGCATTTATATGTATAAAATCAACTTTATTTTTTATCAAGAAGTAATGCTGAAAAGGAAAGCAGCTACCTGTAATCCTTTTTTTTTTTTCCTGACAGCCATCTGCCATTCTGGATTGATTTCTTTACACATAGAAGCTTTTTAATGGATGTCAAGTATACAGAGCCTTTCACTTGTTCTACTGCCTTAAAGTGTGTATAAATCTATAAATGTCAGTGTTAAAATGGAGCTTACAATAGGTAATTGTATGGAGTGGGGCTGTGCTATTTCTGACTTGCATTGTGTGTGCTGACTGACGGCAACATGGAATGGGAGGGGGTGCAAAGTATTGTTTTCAGCAGAAATTGTCCCAGCTCAGGGCACTGTGTCAAGTTAGCAGGGTCTGAGGGAGCCTTTTCCCTTACAGGGACCTGGAGCTGCTGGTTTTGAGTTACCCTGAGTGAAGGAGAACTAATTTTGTTATGGCAAGATGCACGTTTTCTCCTGTGATTTGTGCAGCCTAAAATCCACGTGGAATTCTAATTACAGCTCTCCCTACCAGCAGCTCAGGTTGATTCCAGATGTAACAATTGAATTTCAAGGCACACAGTTACTCTGAGTAGTTACTGGGAGTGTTTTTGTTGGTCTGAACTCCCTCTTTAAAACATCTTTTCAAGGTTTTTAAAGCCTTTTTTGTTTTGATGCTTCAACCTTCTGCTTGAGCATTGTATAGAAGTAGTAGAAATTAGAATATATAGTATATATATAGTATAGAAATTAGAATATATTTCCATTGAAATATGATCATGGCAGCTTATTAAATTGCAAGGACAAGAACATCAGGGTTTTGCTAAGCATTTTTCATTGCAATCTGTTGTGGAAATGCTTGGGAATGCCTTGAATCTCATCCCTGGAGAGGTAATGGAGCCCCATGGAGGCACTTCCTGCTCCTCTGGCATCGGGATGAGGAAAGAGTGGGAAGAGTGAAACAGAGGGAACTCCTGGCTTAAGATCAAGACAGTTTAATGGGGAAAACAAAAGCTACACATGCAAACAGAGCAAAGGAATCGATTCCCCTTTTCCCATGGATGGGCAGGGTCTATCCCAGGGAACCTCACAGGTCGTGGTGACTGGGGAACAGTTTGGGGTCACTGAACATCCCCTGCTTCCTTCTTCCCTCAGCTTTCCATACAGAATATCCCTTGGGTCAGCTGTGCTCAGCTGGCTGCCTGTGTCCCATCCCAAACCCATGTGTCCCATCCCAAATTCTTGTGTCCGGTCCCAGATCCTTGTGTCCCCCCAGCCTCTGTGCTGGTGACGTGGGATGAAAACCCAAAAATGTATCAGCCCTGCTCAGCAGTGACCAAAACATCCCTGAGTTATCCACAGCTTCCAGCACAAATCCAAACCAGCCTCACACCAGCTACTGTAAGGAAAATTAACTCTACCCCACCCCAAACCAGCACAGTGATGTAACATAAAAATGACATTTTCCACGAGCCCTTTTCCCCAGTTTTCTTGTGGAAAAGTTAAAATTTGTGGTGTGCAGAGGTTAAAGGTCTTGCAATCTCTCTCCAATTGACTGCTGGGTGACTATTGTTTAAAAAAGAATTATGCTGTAAGTAGCTTTTTAGATTAGCCAAGATAATCTCAGTTTGTGAATAGCTGCTGACTGAAACCACTTCCCTGAACTGTTACTTGGGGAATATCAGGAGTAACACCTTCAGTTTTTAGAGAAACCAACTTCTCCTGAGTGCTTCCCAAGGGATCCCTCACTCCAGAGGAGGTGTGATGTTTGTGTGTTCCCTCCGTTTGTTTTAATGGATTTTTGTGCTTTTCATTCCAGGTCACTCCAAGGTCGGAGACCCCCATCAATAGTGTCAGTAACAGTTTGGAAAACGTGCTCCACACATCCACACATTCCATGGAGGAGTCATTACCCAAGAGGCCTTCGGGGAAGCACTCCAAAGGTGTGTCCTTTTCCTCATTCCAGTGGGGAACCAGCTCGGATCCTTGCTGGTGCTCAGCTTTATTTTCATTGGGATTAGAGGCTGGAATTTTGCTGCTTTACTTCTGGGTTGGCTGGGAAAAGAAGGATTTGTAGGAAGTGTGAGTGTGTCAGGGAGAAGTGTCCAGCAAGAGAGGAGTATCCTGATTTTTCCATTGGGAAACAAGCAAGAAGGGCCTTTGAGATACCTTCATTTGAAATACCAGCTTTGCTCTCAAGAAATATTCTCCTAGAGTGGGTATCTTGGACATTCCACCTCTCAGCAGGTTATTTCTTGGATCAAGCATATGGTGTTGAGTGTTCCTCAAAGGAAAAAGGCATTTAAACACTTTAACTGCCACTTCCACCTTTCTCTTGCTTTCCCAAGTGGGAAACTGAAGAGAAGTGGAAGATAGGAGAGAGATCTTACACTTTTCTCTGTTATAAAATAAATCTGGTTTTTGTAATGCTATATTGCATGCTGACCTGGCTAAAAATTGGGCTGAGCAAATCAGGGTTAATTATTCCATTTCCTCATTGCAAATATGGAAATGTCCAGGCTAAAATGTGGCTAACAGTGTTTTATTTAATGCATTAAAAAAAATCACTGGTAAATGAGGAAAGTCTTTGAACTGGGAGCTGCTCTTTGTGCAGAACAGCTTTTGTGAGCCCTGTAGGGCAAAATTAATCAGGGGAAATATCTGCCCTCATATATTGCCTTCCAATATCATTAAAAATATCATCAGGCACCATCTAAACTTCTTAATTTGGAATTTATTCTGTTTTCTTCCCCTGGCTTCCTACAGAACTTTGCAAATACAGTTTGACACCACAGAAATTCAAGAATTTCAGAGCACATCTTCACTCAGAGGACCTGATACAGCTCAGGAAGGGTTAAATGTCCCAAGAAATGTTGACTTGCCTCCACCAGCCCTCCTTTGCAGTGACACACTCCACTGTAATCCCAGAAGTGTAAGGAGCAGTCATTTTTTACAGCACAGTAATGCTGGAAGGAGCCATTTCTCCAGCTGTAAAAACCATCAGGGTAGAAGAAAACGCAGCACTAAGCAGAAGCATGGCTGGGTTTGTGGCTTTCATCTGATTAAAAATAGGACAGGGTTCAACACTGTTTTCATTGTACTCAGTGATTGCTATTCCAGTACCATATATGCTAAGATTAGTCATGGTACGCTGTGAAAATTAATTAGGTTTTGCTCTGATCTGTTTTTCTCTTATAGAATACCTGCCTCGTGTTCAGTTTAATTTACAGACTGCCTCAGTGATGGTTGGGAAAAGGGGGTGTGGAACAAATACTGATATTCTGCTTCACCAGCAGTGTTGAATTCTCCTTGATATTTGATGATTTGGGGTTCTGTTTCTTCAGCTTGGAGTGCAATTTAGGATTATTTGCCACCTGAATCCACCGTTCCTGACTTATATTCCTCATTTTCATGGCAAACGCAGCTCTTAATTTAGCAGGACCCACCAACTTTTTAACCTGGAGCACATAAAATTGTCAGGAAAGCATGGGATGCTTGATTTTCATGTTGTTGTTTTTTTTAGTGAGCCTGGTTTCAGACAGCTTGACAGGACAGGATTTCTCCCCAGAAGTAATGAGCTGCCCAAGGTCATCGTTCCTCTCCTGGCAAAGCCCTGGAGCTGGAAGTATCTCAGTTAAAAAGGCTGGAGCTGAAACATGAGAAAAGAAAAGGAAAATGAGAAAGGTGCTGTATTTTTGTGCTTAGCTGGATTAGACACAGTTTGTATTAACCCAGGGAATGTTTTAATCCTGATTTGGAGAAATGTCAGTAATTTAATTTACTCTCCACAGCTGAACAGTGGCTGGGGTTGTAGTAGCTTGGACCCGAAAGCTCTCAGTGGTTGTGTTTTCCTTAATCCACCACTTTTGGCATCCAATATTTGAGTTTCTCCATGGGAAGGAGGCGGGAAGAGAGGAGAGTTTTGGATCCTCTCAGTGGCACTGTGTGTGCTCTTGGAAGTGGTAGCTGGGAATGTTCATAGAGCTTCATGCAGAGACTTGTCAGATACCTGGGAATGATTTCACCAGAATTGTGCTGCCTCAGGGAATGAATTTATAACAGGAGTGTCAGCCTGAGAAGTGCACAAACCTTTGCTTTTACCTCGGAGGCCCAGCTCGCTGTGGGAGCACTGTCAGACATTAAATCATAAATTATGGAATGATTTGGATTGGAAAGGACCTTAAAGATTGTCTGATTCCATGGGCAGGGACACCTTCCACTAACCCAAGTGCTGGATCCATGCTGCAGTTCCCAAGTGACTGCAAACTCTTGGTTTTTTATCAAAATTCCTATTTTTTTCCCCACTGTTTCTCCATGCTAACCCCCTTTATCCCTGTGTACTATCAGTGGTAAAATGGGATAAACCAGGTGGACACTGCTTCAAAGTGAAAGGTGTGGCATGGAGAAGTTCTGTACCTGCTGACATAAATATTTTGGGGATCTGAGCTCTAATTGGGCTTTTCTTTTATAAAATAAAGTTTAAAAATTTGCTCTGTGCAAATTGAGAAAAAAAAAATACAGATGGGTTCTGACAGAAGGATGTGGAGCTCTTGTGAAATCCACCAACTGTGGATCCACAATACTCTGTGAATTGTGCTTTTTATTCCTATTTTGACCAGTGATTTAGGGCTGTTCAAAGCTGTTTCCACAGATGTGGAATTGTTTTAACTGGAGGTAACTTTGGGAAGTGGAGCTTTCCCTGTTCTCAGGATGTGGCTGTTGTGCTGGAAGCTGCAGTCAGGCTGGTTCACAGGTACTGAGGCACTGACAGATCTCCCTGGTCAAGCAGAACAGAGATAAACACAGAGATTCTTGGGTTACATATAATTAAAATTCCAAGAGGGATGTGTGCTCTCTGTCCCTCTTCCCACTGTTCCTAGAATGTAGTCAGGTTTTAATAATGGTTTTAACATTTGAACAAAACAAATTCAAATAAAGGTTGGGCATTTTTTGTCTCTTGAGCCTTTCCCAGTAGCAAGGTGGTTAAAAAAAGTCACGAGTTAAAATTGCTTTTCACTATTTTGTTTTGCAGGCAATCCTCTGCTGGTAGCAAAGAGAAATTCAGGAAATTCCATTTTTATTCCAAAGTTCAGGAGGAGCTGTGTGACCCATGGGAAGCTCCATGCACAGAGCTAATTTTTAACAAGCCCCTGGATGTAGAGTTGGGGTAATTCCCAAAAGAGAGTAGTTATTGGTTAGCACAGCTGACTGAAAAAATCAGCTTATTTTTATTTGTACAAAAAAGCAATAGGAATTTTCCATGCTCCAGAGATGTTGTTAATTACTCTTTTACTGTAAGGTTCCAAGGATTTGGCCATTAGGTGGATAGCACTGGAGGCAAGCCCTGCTCTCTGCATGTGACATATTTTAGCAATGTATTAAAAATGCTCAGTGACCACAGCATATTTTCCAAAAGCACAGAGGAATGAAGTGCATTAGACCAGATGTTGAAGTGCAGAACAAAAGCATCTTTATAGTAAAGAGAACATAAGTTACAAACATCCCAGGACAGAGACTGTGCAGGCTTCATCTTGTCACTGCTCTCAGTGCTGAGTAAAATCCTGATTTGTCACGGCCTGTGGGTGAAGTTTCCTGCACTGGAGGTTTAGAGGTTGCTCATCCCTGCTCTGACCTTTTCAGGTGGCACTTCCCACATCTCTCCCCAGAGCAGCCTGGGCCATGATTTCCTCAGCTGAACAAGTCTCATTTTCTGCAGAGTGACAGAAACTCTCCTATTCTTGTGTTTCCTGTATATTTATCTTGCCTTTCCTCTGTTGCCACACAAACCCCTCCAAATTGTCTCCACGCCAGCCTGATTTCAAATGAGGCAACTGTTGAAATCTGATCCTTCTAGAGTGAAGCTGAATCATAATTCTTGCAACACAGGATCTAAGGATAGGCACAAACTGCTTCTGGAGAGCGAGGAGTAAAGCTTTGAGATGGAAGATGGGGGCAGGAGGTTTTATTCTACAATCTCCTCTCCATTTAGCTCTGCTGAGCACAGGAAAACCAATTGCTTAATTGAGGGCATACTCTGAGTCCACACACAAAGTCCTGCAAAGCCTTGATGTGTCCCAGACTTGGATAAATACATGGAATAGCACATGGATAGAATAGACTGGATAAAACTTGATGGACGTGAAGGAAAACAAGCTCTAAATGCACCTCAGGAATACATCGATTTAGTTTCCAATCAATATTAGGATATAAATGTGCCCCTGTTTGCAGTTTTCCTGCTGAGCCCAGGTGGGATGAGTTGGAGGTGGTTGTGGTGGTTGCCATGTGCAGCAAATGTTGGTATCTGAATTATTTCATGACAATAGTGAGCAGAAATGTGTGATGTCAGCCTCCCAGAACTTCTCGCCACTATTTTTGCCTCTCTGTTTTCCTTGGCAAAATGTGTTTGTACGGTCTTGCACCTTTTTTTTTTTCCTCTCCCACTTCCTTGACTCCTTGTTTTTCCATAAGAACCAGGCTGCAGGAGCTCTCCCAGTTTAATGGCGAGTTCTTCTTGAAATGTTTGACACCAATCTGCTGAAGGCAGGCAGAAAATACAGGGGGAGGAAGAAAAAAATCGATTTTGTTCAGGTCCAGACTTGAGGCTGCCTTGTTCTGCATCAGTTGTGCAGCTGGATTATTCTATTTTTAAGTAACTGCATCATCTCCAACAATATTGGGTCAGCTACTGGTAGGGTAGGGCTTAAAGAAATATTTAGGCTATGATAATCCTTCAGGAAAAATCTCCCTCTCCCAACTGTATATAATTTTTCAGCTGTTTGTGTATGTCCTTGTTCGTTTTCCCTCTGAAGGGAGAGCTCTGCTTCTAAACTTGAGCAATGTAGGTTGAGATCACACACCAGGCACCGCGTTCCTGACCTTCTGTCTGTGCCACACGAGTTGTTTGAGGAGTATCAAATATTTAGAGTGAGTTCTAGAAGTCAAACCCAAGGCTTAGCGTGCTCCAAGAACACGTGTTTTGATGTTGCATGTTTCCCCCCGTGCTAGAAGATTATTGTATGTTAAGGAATTTTTTGATGATGCATAAATCACGTTGCTCAATCTGGAGTTGGGAGTTCACTTCAGGCTGGAGGTTTGATTTTGCAATGAAGACAATACTCAAGTTTAGGGTTTAAAAATATCAGAAATGTTGCATTTCACCTCAGGTTTTTATTGATAATTTAATTGTCCTCTGCTTATTTTATGTCCCCAAAGCCAGGGTGAGTGGGTTGTAAAGCTGAGAGTGAAGCTCCTCATGCTGGGCTGCACTTGGACTCTGGCAAATTGATGTTGTCAGCTGTTAATAAGTGAACTTTTATCCTCTCTCGAGGTTGCAATCAGTATTTCTTTGTCACCCACATTTCCCTGTAATGAGCCTTGTCAGGAGAGATCTGGGATTGCTCTGATAGGACAGAAAGGGAGAGGAGGGAGCAGGGACACCCCTGACGGGATGGAAGGTGGCTCCTGGCTGCCTGCTCCTGCAACAGCTGTCACAGCATTTTGTGCAGGTCTGGAGATGCTCCTGGCTGAGGTTTGGAATCCAATCCATTCCTTCCCTTTGTGCTCCACTGAGGACTCCCAGGTCACCCCTTGGCCAGGAGCTGCAGTGCAAAGTGATGCTCTCTGTGTTTACCAGTGAGTTCATATCACAGAGCACTCTTTAATTTCCTCTGGGCAGTTTTAATTGTGTCTGCACCATCTGCCTTGATCCCATATTCCCCTAAAATGATGGATATCAAGCATTTAACCTGAGGGCCTTATCCTGAAGCTGCTGAGTGATTCTCTAACTTTGGTCTTGTTTGGACTTCCTGCCTGTTTTTCCTCAGAAAGGAGGTGGAATCACTCTGCTTGGGCAGCTACCTAATTAACTGCTGAGCCTGTTGATTAACTTCATTCAAATTTGACAAAGCTATTTGGAGATTTTATTTACAGTGGTGTCTGCATAGGAGAGAATCATTCGTGCTTCCTCCAGAAGTGAGAGCAGCTGAGGTACAGCCTGGATCTCTGGGAAATAAGGCTTTGTTTTGCTGCTTGGTAATCCAGAAAATCCCAGAATTTGTGTTGGAGGAGACCTCAAAGCTCATCTCATTCTACCCCTGCCATCTTCCACCAGCCCAGCTCCCTCAGAGCCCCATCATTCATCTTGTTTTTCTTTATCCTTGTGTCAAATAAAGATTTGTGTGCTGGGCAATACAATTTCCTTATTAAACATTAGGAAATGAGCAGTTTTCTCCCACAATAGGATTTGACAAAGAACACTTAATTTGGAGTAGTCCATTCAGTTTGGCTTCAGTGGGAGTTGGATGACACTTTTGTTCATAATTAATTTATTCAAGCTACTCAGAAAATGTTAAATTCTAAGAATAGGATGCTGGTAAATCCAGCTGTGCCAAGGATTTTACCTCTCTGTAATGCAATCCTCAGGCACATTCCTGATCTTGGATAAGGACAGTGTAGTCATCAATATCTAAATTAAGATTATAAGCTCATTTTTATTATTATTTACCTTTTTCCATGGCTCTCTCAGGAGGCCACCCATAGGATGTGCATTCCTAGAAGGTTTCTCCCATTTTCATGTCTTTGGAGTCCTGGAAATACCTTCAGTGGCACAGGAGTTGTTAATGAAGGTGAAATTAATGGTCATTACCTCAACAGCTCTGGAAGCAGCAGCGTGACCTTCTCCCAGTAATGGAAGCAACAAAGCAACTTCAGCTTTTAATTAAAATCGCATTAAACGGTGAAAAACAGTTTTTTCTCAGATCTTAATGGTGTAATGGCTTCATACAGCCCATCTTGTGAGGCAGAAAAAAGGTGTTTGGAGGGCTTTTCCTGTGGTGGAACTAATGCTCAAACCTGCATTTTTACTGAAAATCCTTAATTAGAGGCAGGACATGAAATTTGAAATTTAAGGAATTACTGAAGGATAACAAGTCTGTAATTCAGGACTAAAAAAACCCAACAAGGTGCATTTTAACTGCTGATTTTTGCCTCCTGGCAAATTCCTTCAGCAACCTGAAGGGGAATGGCTCAGTGGGCTCGACATTCCTGTGTGTGCTGCCTGCAGATTGAGAGAGGGATGTGAGAAATGTTCAGAAATGCTCAGCTGTTCCTCGTGCCTTCAGAATGCAGCCCCCTGGAACATCTGGGAATTTCTCAAATAGCCCATTTTGCTGCCATCTTCAACAGGGGCACGCAAGAATTTAGGAAAGAATTTAAAATAAATGCCTTGCTTATCCTATCTTAGACCCACATAGCCTTTAAACGAAATTGGATAAAAATTGGCACTTTAGAGAAGAAAATAGGAGTGATTCACGTGTATTCCTAGAAATCCAGCACATCCCTGCCCATTTTAAATACTGTCACCACTGTACTAATGACTAAATGGCAATTTTCTGGTGCATGTCATGCTCAGGAAGCTTTTACAGCTGGTTACTTGTTAGCTGGTGTATGTTCTTTCCCTTAACAGTTTATTCCTAAATCCCTCCATTTTCCAAAGCACGTTTTTCATTTCCATCTACCTTTCCATTTAGATGAATTCTTGCCTCCAAAAGCTGAGGATAATAGGCTTAAAGTACAATAATTTTCTCAATAGGTAGCTGGAGGTTTTAGAGGTGTCTGAATATACAAGTGAAAAATGGTGTCATCTTTTAGAGATTTTTGGGTCCAGACCTGCAAATTTCTGGGTATTTAAAATAAATCTGAGGTTTCTTGCTTGCCTTTGATGTCAGCATTAGAATTCTCACTGGGGGCTTTTCTCTGTAGACATGGGAGGCTGTGATTTTGGAAGGAGTCAGACTGCAGCAGGGAAAAGACACCAAATACAGTAGGACTGGAGAAATGGGTGATCTTGGGAATTGGAAATAATAAATAAATGAAATTGGGACTGTTCATCAGGAACTGGACAGGGGGGAGTGGCTTCAAACTGAAGGAGAGCTGGTTTGGGATGGATATTGGGAAGGAATTCTTGGCTGTGAGGGTGGGGACGCCCTGGCAGAGGTGCCCAGAGCAGCTGTGGCTGCCCCTGAATCCCTGGAAGTGCCCAAGGCCAGGTTGGACAGGGCTTGGAGCACCCTGGGATGGTGGAAGGTGTCCTTGCCATGGCAGGGGTGGGAATGGATGAGCTTTAAGGTCCTTTCCCACCCAAACCATTCCATGATATGAAAGAACAAATCTGAGAAGAGTCAAAGCAGTGGAATTCTGTCCATTAATTTCAGTTATTTTGGGGTTGTTTAAAGGAAGTTGTGTTCTTGTGTTTAATGACAGCTTAATGGAGTTCTGATAAATGGCGCATGTTGGAAAATGTCAGAGCAGAGCCTGATCCTGGGACCTGGATGAGGAGTTTGGAAAGCTGTTGGGGAAGGGAAGCATCTGGAGCTGTTCTTGGATTGATTTTAAGGAGTAAATTGAGAGTGAAATCTCATTTGTGGGTTACAGACTGTGGGAACTGGGAGAAGTTTGAGGGTGACACTGCCCCAACCCCGTATGAACGTGATCCCTTGTACTTCCCTACAGCATTCCATGGAATTGTGGATCTGATCCACATGGTTGATCTGTTCCTTTGTGCCACACAAGTAGAGGAGACAAATAGTCAACTTTGGCATTGTTTAGGTGCTTTGAATTTTCATTTCTAATCTCATTTTCTCTTGTTCTTTTAAGCTGGGGAGTCACAGGCTGTAATTACGCAAGACAATGCTTTTGATTAAAGTAAATTTTCTTTCTTTGGGTACACAGAAATGCTAAGCTAAAAGGTTAAATGTTTCATTTGCTTTCTGATTTGTTCTTTTATCTCTCCCTGGAAAAAAGAAGGAGAGGACTTGCTGTGCTGCACAATTTTCCCTGCCTGGAGTGGATGCATTTCATCAGTGGAGGGTGTGGGTGCTATTTTTAACCATCACTGAGAGGGGCAGCCCTGCTAAAATTACATCATTAATATCCCCAGCTGAAAGGAAACAGCAGAAAACACAACAGGGCCTTTGGAGTTTCTCCCTATTGTGTTTTCCACTCCTGAGGGTGAATTATTCCAGGTGTATCATTCCAGCAGAGTTGTTTACAGTCAGCCCTGAGGAAAAGTGTAATAAGTGAATTTGTCTGCAAAACCAGCAGGTATGAAATAGCTCTTAGTGGCTTGGAGAGCTCTTAGTTTGTATTCCTTCCTTTCCCTGTTATTAGAGAGTTCAGGGATTTGCTGGATATCCAACTATTGCAAAATAAGATGGGGACCCAGAGCTTTAAACATGAATTTTTGCCAGAAGTGGGGTTTGTTTCATTCTGCTAAAGGATCTACTGGTGAGTCTGGAGATTCAGGGCTTGGAGATTTTTAATGGATGGAGTCTGGTGGTTTTTCCATTCTTTTTAGCTCAATTTCTGGGCATTCCCATTGCCCTGGCAAATATTATAAATCTACTTTGGGCTTTTCCATCCTTTATTTGCTCCATAGATGTGTTACAGTTGTCCAGTGGTTGTGTGGTGTCTCCAGATCAGTTCAACTGCTGAATTAGAACTCTCCTTCTGTCTCTGTGAATCACTGGTCAAATCTTGTCTGGGATCCAGAAAGAAGGAACAATGAGTTGTACAGAAGTAGAAAAGGGAACAAGAATATTAAAGCCTGAGAACAGAGACACAAAAATTGCCACAAAAGGGGAACCTCACAGAAGTGGCTGTGCAGGGATATTTGTTCCTCACTGAACTGAGCACTTGAATACATTTGTGGCTCTTGGCAAGACTGTCTGTACTCAAGGATTTTTCTATTCCACATGAGTCCCTTAGTCTGGTGTTTTTACATAGCGTGCAGAGAGAATTTTTTTGTTGTTGTTAACAAGGCTATAATTCCTTAGAAAATAAAAATTGAAGCTGCTATAAAACGACTTTGTCCTTGCTGCTCCTGCTTGTTATTGCAGCCTTAGTCATGAGTTTCCAGTGCTGAGCCTGATCTCAAAAATGCAGCAAACAGCACGTGCTTATTTACAGGAGCATTAAACCCTGCTGGCCTGGAGCAGCCCTTCCAAACCAGGCAAGCTGCTCGCTTCATCTGCCTTGGAGGCTGAAATGCTGCGTTTTCTCTGCAGTTGAAATCTCTTTAACTCCTTTGGGTAGGGGCAGGAATCCTTGGAGCCATCTGATCCTGGGGCTGTGGTGTTTTAGCACCAGATGCCCTTCGAGCCAGGGCACGTTGGCCGAGCAGCTGCGGCCTCATCCCCTCCCTCTGGGCTGCAGCCATGGCGATATATGGTTACAAACTGCACCCTCAGGCTGCAAAACAAACAGCCCCTGTGCTGGGAGAGATGTATATTTGTGTGTTTATATATGGAGCACTCAGCTCCTGCCTCAGGGGCTCTAAAAGTTTAAATCGTGCTGGGGAAATCCTCATCGGATGCAGTGAGGGCTGGGGTGTTTTAATAGAGCAGCATGGATTGTGGTTAGCCACGTGGTGTTAAATCAGATTTATTCAGTCATTAAGTGAATAAAATCTTGGGTGACAAAGGACAGCTAATGGGTAGTAACAGCTTTAGCTCAGCTCCCGTTTTCCTCACCTGCAGCAAAGGTGGTTTGTGGTTAGTTCAGGCTGCACCCAAAGGTGCTCGGGTGCATTATTTCACTGGGTGTTGCTGTGAGACTCCATTTCCTCACCTGCAGCAAAGGTGGTTTGTAGTTAGTTCAGGCTGCACCCAAAGGTGCTCGGGTGCATTATTTCACTGGGTGTTGCTGTGAGACTCCATTTGTCCATTGGTATTTAGGACACTGCTTCAAACTTCAAAGCAAACTTGGGTCCCCAGCTGTGGTGACCACCTGAATGTGTCATTTTTTCCTGCTCTGGTTTCTTTCTGAGGTTTGAATCCTCTCTCTGAGCTCAGGGCAGACCTCAAACTTCAAAGCCTTCAGCTGAACTGGGTTGGTTCTTTGGTGATATTTGGATTTAGAGAAGTCTGGATTTCTTTGCTGCACTTTAGCAAAAAACCCAAAGTTTTCCATGGAAAACTGACTTTGCATGTGTAATTTTGTAAGTGAATACAACTTTCAAATCAGAATTAATCATGGGGCTCACCTTGGGTTTGAAGGGGCTCAGGGAATTTTATGTGCCAGAGAAAATCCTTTCTGGGGAAAAGCAGGAGATTTCTCTGTGATGAGCAAAGCTCCTCTTAAGAATGAGAAACAAAGCCAACATTTTGTTTAAAAGTGCTCTAAGAATAGTAAATAAAATAAGCACTCCATCAGATAAAACCAGACTAAATATACAACCTCATCTTGCTTACCCAGAAAGTAAAATTATTTATATCTAAAGTTGAACATTTCTCTTGATTTCAGAGATGTTTTTGTTAGATAAATTCAACACAGGCAGCCTGATTATTTAAATTGCTGTACAAGGCTGGATGTTAATGGTTATTGAAGCTGCCCTTCACCCCAGACTTTGGGGGTTTGGTCACTTTTGCAGGAATTCTTTTCCATGTTTCTGAGCTAACTTGGAGAAGGAAAATGAGTCACTGAGCAAATGAGGTCCAGAGCTGCACTGAAAACTTAACACTTCTCACTTGTATGCAAATAATTGATTAGTTCTAAGTGGAATCAGGCAGTAAAATACAGTGTGCAAATTAAATTCTTAGACAGTAAATGCAGTGTGCAAATGAAATTCTTTAGACACTAAATACAGTGTGCAAATGAAATTCCTTAGGCAGTAAATGCAATGTGCAAATGAAATTTCTTAGGCAGTAAAATACAGTGTGCAAATGAAATTCCTTTGGCAGTAAATACAGTGTGCAAATGAAATTCCTTTGGCAATAAAATACAGTGTGCAAATGAAATTCCTTTGGCAATAAAATACAGTGTGCAAATGAAATTCCTTAGGCAGTAAAATACAGTGTGCAAATGAAATTCCTTAGGCAGGAAATGCAGTGTGCAAATGAAATTCCTTTGGCAATAAAATACAGTGTGCAAATGAAATTCCTTAGGCAGTAAAATACAGTGTGCAAATGAAATTCCTTAGGCAGTAAATACAGTGTGCAAATGAAATTTCTTTGGCAGTAAATACAGTGTGCAAATGAAATTCTTTAGGCAGTAAAATACAATGTGCAAATGAAATTCTTTAGGCAGTAAATACAATGTACAAATGAAATTCTTTAGGCAGTAAAATACAGTGTGCAAATGAAATTCCTTTGGCAGTAAATACAGTGTGCAAATGAAATTCTTTAGGCAGTAAATACAATGTACAAATGAAATTTCTTTGGCAGTAAAATAGTGTGCAAATGAAATTCCTGTAATCTTTTAAAAGTGCAGCCCCCAAGGCACAAAATCTGAGCACATGTTGAGCCTCACTGTGACTGATATCTCTGAGTTTGTTGAAGGATTCCTTTAAACCTTCAGCCTTGCTCGTATTTCCCTAAAATCATGCTTGAAAATGCCGTGGTATCAAACCCCATCCTTCAGGATTCCTTTTTCCCTGTGTTCTGCCTGATCTCCCAAAGAGCTGCATCCATGCCTGGTTAGAGCTGTTGGAATTATTGCTGGGTTGTCCCTGATGTCAAATTCCTGCAGCCTTTCCTGGCTTTACACCACAAAATTCTCCATCCAGAGCACCATTCCACATTTCAGCAGCAGATCCTGGTGGATATTCCAGGCCCAGCACCCAGTGCTGTGTGTTGGTGCTGGAATTTAGGATCTGTTTCACAAATCCAGCCAATCCAGCAGCCCTTTCTGGGTACTTCATTCTGCAAAAGCTTTTTCTAGCCTCAGAAAACAAAAAAAGCAACTCATCAGGCAGGTGTGTGTGCTCAGTGGCCATGG
This sequence comes from Acrocephalus arundinaceus, assembly GCA_021534815.1. Lineage (NCBI taxonomy): Eukaryota > Metazoa > Chordata > Aves > Passeriformes > Sylviidae > Acrocephalus > Acrocephalus arundinaceus. The sequence continues at coordinate 19,629,312 of JAJEOU010003008.1, read as the reverse complement.
CAGGAGGGAGCAGGGATGCTCCTGGCCTCAAGGATTTGGGAAGAAAACCCTTCAAAACAGTGTTTGAAGCCATGTCTCTATTTTTTTTCAGAGCAGCTGAGTGGTTCTTCAAGGTTTTATGTTTTCCTGTCCAGATGGAGTTTTCTCCAGCCTCCAGCACAAGCACTGTGGGGTTTAGGAAAGCTTTTTTGAATCCAGGGAAATTGCACAACCCATCTTTAGGTTGATTGACTTTTGTGGTTGGCTGAAGTGCTGACAGGATCATTCAGGATTACTGCAAAAATGCATGAATTCAGTAAAAAGCTGAGATATACAGGCATTTTTAATTTTTTTATATCTGTTTTGGAGAAACATAAGAAGGTCACTGAGTTGGCAGCTTAAATCAGCCAAAGTGAGGAAATAGCAGGGACATGAAAACTCCTGGTTTGAGTGGGGTGAGTGATACAATCCCAGCCTGTTATTCCTTCCTCTGGGCTGCCAAAACTCAGCCCATGGCCTTGGTTTTTAAAAAAGCTGTCTAATTATTTCCTGTGGAATATTGCACCTCATAGGCTCCAGCCTTGCTCCTCAATTAAAGCAGGATTGATTTGTCACCTGAACTCATGGCAGAGGGATGTGTTGGTTTGGATCTTAAATATTCTGTACGTTGGAAGAACCCTCATTTTTCACAGGAAAATGCCAGATCTGAGAGCTTCTCCTCTGCTGACAGAAATTTTTCATTATGTCCATGAAACTTTAATTTCCAGGGTTTTCCTGTTGAGGAGCAGCCAGCCAGAAGAGTTTCTTGCTAACTAGTAAAACTATTCTGTTTGCTTACAAGTTTTTTCCCGGCTGCACTTTCCTTTTCCATGGAAAAACTGCTGTCTGCTCATCCACTTTTAGTTTTAAGGGATACCAGCAGAAAACTGGGTGGTGGATGTTGTTAAGAGGCTGAGCAGGATTCAAATGAGTCCAACTCAAATTGTATCATCCCTTTTTTGTAGAATTTCAATAATTTTAAATTTAAATATTTAAACATTCAATTTAAGTGTTTCTTAGCAAGCAGCAGCTTTATATTTGCAGAAAGTATTTGGGATCACTTCAGTATCTCAATTAGGCTTCTTCACACGGTGTTTTCTCCATCCATAACCCCTGCAGGATGTGCAAACAGTTAATATCTTTATAAATTATCCCTCTGGAGATGTCACTTCTCACTAATACAATAACAAAAGGTCATTTTCACGTGACAACCCAATGCAATGAACTGCAGAAAGAATTGCTCCATCTATTCCTACATTTGGCTTTTCTAGAAGTAACAAAATACCATGATTTTCAAAAAGAAACATTTGTTCCTTTGCCTGTGCTCCCTCTCTTTTAAGGGAATATTTGAAGCACTCCTGGATGCTGTTGAGTGGGAGCATTTTCCCCTCTGGTATCTCTATAGACAAACCCGTGGCTCGTCAGTTAAGTTAATTATGCCTTTTAATTGTTACATTTAAGGATGTATTGGATGTTTTTTTGCCTCCCCAGCAGCAGTTTCTGTACATGCAGCACAGAGCACCTCCTGTTCTCCTGCACTTGGACTCTGGCCCATCAGTTGATCCAGCTGAGCTATCTCTGGGCAGGAATGGTTTGTGCAGGAGTTAATGTGTCATGGAACACGCCAAGGTGTGTTTTTGCTGCCTGTGGAGTAGAGCAGAGTTCAAGTTGAGCGGTTTCAGTGCCATCCTCTGCAGATTTTGAGGGTTCAGAGCCTGCTGGGTGCAAGTTGGAAGTTTGAGGTGAGGTTTTGGGATGCTCTTCCAGGGAAATCTTCCTCTGAAATCATCTCAGCAGTGCCAGCTCTTGCTTGGCTTTAGTGACAGAGCCATTAGAAGATAATATTGTCATTCTGTGGTTTGTTAAAGGAGTTTTAGTAAATAAACATGAGTCTGACCTGATCTGAGCTCCTGGGACATGGAGGTGTCCAGGGAATTACTGGATGTGGCACTCAGGGCTGGTGACAAGGTGGGGATCTGTCACAAGTTGGGTTTGCTGACCTTGGAGCTCTTTTCCAACCAAAATAATCCTGGGATAGCACCAACACCAAGTTCTAAAGATGCTGATCATATTTAGATCTCAATTTTCATCCTACAGACTCAAACCCTAATACTTAATTCTGCAGGTTTTCCTCAGGCCTCCATTATTCCAGTAAAATAATAATTTAAGTTTTAAGAAGTAGTAGATAGGGCAATCAGATTTAGTGATGAGCAAATGTAGCCCTTGTGTGTTTGTTCAGAAGAGGATCAGTGTGTGTGCTGGGAACAAGAGGATATCCTGAATTTTTTCCTTCCCTATCATAGCCTGGATAAAAATCTTTATTAGATTTAAAAAGAGAAAGCAGAAAGTTTTCTACAAAACAGCCAAAATCCCCTTTTTCTTAAGCTGATACTTACAAGCACTCAAAAAACCCAAAGAAAAACCCCCAAACCCCTTTAGTTTCTGATGTTTTGTTGCCATGAATGTGCTTTGCATGTAGCAAATAAACTCTTTTCTCTGTTTTCCTTCCCTCCTGCCTGTATATATGGGAATATAAATCCTGGTGGGTTGTGGGGAGCCTCTGTGGGATTTTGTTCCCAGATTTTGGCATCTGATGGGCAGCAGGAATTGGGTAATGCTGCTTTGGAAGCATTTCTTCAGCACAGAGAGGAGATGCCATGTGAAAGTGGTGGTGCTGCATTTCCTCCCACTTCTGTGTAAACAGGGATGTGGAAAGGATTTTGTGAGTTCCCTTTTGTTCCAGTTTTTCAGTACAAACTCAGTTGCTGGTCATGGTGTTTGATGCCTCTTTCCATGAATGAAAATTTAATCAGAGGCATCATTTATGATTATGGCCTCCTATAGAAAGGATTTTACTTAGGGTTTTTTTTTTCCAGCTTAAAAATAACTTGCAGCCTTTCTGCTGTTTTTGGTCAAGTATCACAAATCAAGATGTTCAACCCAGTTTTAGGAGACTCAGATTTTGCCACCTGGAGAGTGGCATTTCCATGCTACATCCCACACAAACTGCTCCTGCATTCAGTGATTTAATCAAAGGAAATCCAGTAGGAATGGAGTGGTGAAATATGGATTTTATGGAAAAGGGCTGGGCCACAATCAACATTCCTGATTGATCTTGAATTACTTTACTTTTTCAATAAAAGGAGCACAAAATTCTCTCTGGATTGAGGCACTGATCTACCTAATCCTTTTATTAGGATGGATCTAGAAGTTGTAAAGAGGGAATTATAAAAAGATCAATATCCAATGGGATATTGAGGTGGCTTCCCAAAATCTCCTCTGCCCTTGCCCACATCCAGTGCAGGTTTTACCCTGACCTTGACCAGCCAGAACTGACAAATCCTGAGGGATTGGAATTGCCTTTTTGCTGTGTGTAGTGCTGACATTTTGGGAAGAGGAGGAAATCCAAGCTCCTGCTTTTTGGGAGGGGGAGACCAGAAATCCAGAGGGTTTAACACCTGGTCACGAGCAGGGGGAGAGAATTGTGTGTCCCTTCACAGAGAAATGCTCCAATATCAACCCAAAGGGTGAAAATCCCCGGCTGGAATAGGAAAACAGACCTGAATGAAATGTCTTCAAGCTCCCTGGATGTGTTTTCCCTGGATGTTGGGGCAGGGGTGGGAGGCAGTGTTGGAAAAGGAGCTGAGATGACGTCGCTCCTGTCCTGGCTGTTCCTGGCTGTGCCTCAGTGCTGGAGTGTTCCACACTCAGGTTCCATGCTGGATACAATGAAATAGGCTTCAAAACTACGTGGAAAATGGTTCTCTTGTGTTTAAAGAGAGCAGCAAATAATAATAATAATAATAATAATAATAATAATAATAATAATAATAATAATTTCAAAAACCCCTTAAGGGCTGATGCACCAAGGGTGCCACAGCCTTGCTGGAGCTTCTCCTACAACCCTGAACTTTTCCATCCCCCTTTGTTTTCCTCTCCCCTCTTTCCTGGGGATCTCATCCAGCTGTTCCACTTACCTGCTGGAATTTCCCAGATATTTATGGATAAATCTCCACGGCAAAAAGCCTCGTGTGCCCCTTTGCCAGTGCTAATATAGTCTGGGAATTTCCTGAATTAGAAACTTTTAAATTTTTGTGTCCCTGAGTTGGGAAGTTGGAGTTTTGCTGGGTTCAGCATCCTGAAAAGCCATCAGTATCATGTGTACTTAATTTCTACAAAGGTTTTTCTGCTCCTGGACTCATTTATTGGGATCCTGAGTAGAAACAGCTCTTTGAGCTTTTCAGAGTAAAAGCTGTAAATAAAAATCCTTTTTTTTTTCCCTTTGTACTTGGTGGATGTCACCTTTTCTTCTGGAGTTCTGTGTCACAGATTGAATAAAGTGAAGCTTCAGGGTAGGTTTGGGAAGGTTCTTTTAATAAAACCAACCAGAAGTTAAACAACACACAGAGCAGGTGAGAGGCCACAGAACACAAACATACAACTTGATAAATTAAACAAGATTTCTTCAGGCAGGTGATATTTTTCATGGTATTTTAGCTAGCTGGGAGAAAACTCCTGGAGCTCTTTGTGTAATAATAGGAATTATCCAGTTGGTTGTCCCTAAAACTTGTCCTGCAGGACACTGAACTGCATTTCCTGCTCTAGGACAGACCTAATCTTACAAGATCAGTGCAAAAAATCTTTACCTAAAGGCCCATTTTTCTAATTGCAATCCTTTTCCATGGATAAATTCACTGCAGTGGATTTTATTCACTGGGCAGGTTCAGCCCAGGCTTGAGCAGGAAAAGGTTGTGGCAGTGTCAGCACCACAAAATCCAGGGGTGATTTAAGGTTTGTTATTAACCCACAGAGTAAAACAGGAATGGCTCGATTTTATGTCTCTGGGTAATCCAATTCTGCTGGAATTGCTGGAGATGAAAAATGAATGAGTGGAGGAGATGAGATTTGAATCCTTTAGAAATGCCAAACGATAAGAGCAGTTGCAGAAAAGCGTTCTGGGTTTGCTATAAACAACAAACGTTGCGTAACGCTGACTGTGTTTTTCAAAACCAGATGTTGCAGCAGTTGACACCAGGATTTCTGCAAGTTATTTGCTCATCCTTCACCACATTCCCCCTCTCAATACCCATCTTACACATTCTTTCTCATTACAATCCTGTAGTACTCACCATTCCAATCAATATTCAATGTATTTTAGTTGTGATCATAACTCAGGGGGCCCTGAATTCTCTTAACTAAATGTACTGAGATAGGTTTTTTTCTAAATTAACCTTCTGCATGTTCAAATCTTCATGTTCAAACCTTCATGCCACTAAATATCGTCTGGATGGCTCAGCCACGTCTGGTGAGCAGATTTATCCCTGTGGTGCTCAGCATGTGGCACAAAATCATTTCAGAAGCGTGAGAGAAACCCAGTGAAATCTTTTGAAAGGAACAAACCTCTCCAAAAACAGCAGAATGTGCAGGAGAAAGCAATAAGTAATGAACTGACATTATTCATAAGCCCAGGGATTGATGTAATTGTAATTGGGAATTACATGGAGGAGGAACAGTTGAGAGGATCAGAACAGGAATGTTCATTTTCTCCATGTGAAGACAGGCACAAACATCTGTAGAGCTGAATTTGGGGACTCTCAAAATTTTCACTGCAAATATGACTCAAAGAAGAGATTTTTTTTTTAAGCAGCCAAGACCCAGGTGGCAACATTTGTAGATGAACAGGACCTGCTGTGCTCCCCTGAGATCCCACCTGCAGAGCTGCATCCAGCTCTGGGATTCCCAGTGGGAGAAACTGCTGGAATGAGTCCAGAGGAGGCCATGGAGCTGCTCCAAGGGCTGGAACTGGGCTGGGAGAGCTGGGGATGCTCACCTGGAGAAGGGAAAGCTCCAGGGAGAGCTCAGAGCCCCTTCCAGAGCCTGAAGGGGCTCCAGGAGAGCTGGAGAGGGACTGGGGACAGGGAATGGATTCCCATTGCCAGAGAGTGGATTTAGATGGGATATAGGAAGGAATTTTCCCTGTGAGGGTGCTGAGGTCCTGGCACAGGTGCCCAGAGCAGCTGTGGCTGCCCTGCATCCCTGGAATGTCCAAGGCCAGGTTGGACAGGGCTTGGAGCAGCCTGGGACAGTGGAAGGTGTCAGGGTGGAACTGGATGGGCTTTAAGGTCCTCCCCAACCCAAACCATTCTGGGATTCTCTGAGGACACAATAAAACATGAAAAGGCCCCAACGAAACCTTCAGGCCACAACTGTTGGGAAACAGGGTTAGTGACACAACAAGTGTCTGCACACAAACTAAATTCCCTGATCTATCTTGACACTGAAGACACATTTTTTTAAATTGTCAGTATGCAGAGGCACACATTGCAATAAGGAGCATGAAAACACTTGGTTGCAAAGAAATTTAGAATATGACAGACATGGACACACCAGACCTTCCCATATAAAGGCCAGGAAAAGCTGATTAATAAAACAAAAAAGCTCAACTCAGAAGTCACTTTCATGCTGTTTTTTAGGACAAATCATCAATATATCACCTATAGATATTAACATAAACAAAAGAGTTCCAAATCATTCCCACCTGAAAATGAACTCCAGATGTCTCTATAAATTTAGGTGCATTCCTGTAAATAAAATCAATATTTTAATGCCTTTTTAATCCCTTGAACAGATCTATTTATCAGTTCTGTATCATGGTGTGTATCTGTATCAAGCTCCAGATGGGCAAGAGGGTGGAGCCTCCCTGGGGACAGGGACAAGGGAGGTGACACAGCCAGGTCCCTGTTGCAATGCTGCTCTGTGACTTCACTGCAGAGTTTTGTTGGGCAATTAGGAGGAAGTTCCATGTGATAAACGTTGCTTTGAGTCTTCCTGATAACAAAAAGTTCATAATAAATAGTCTGAAGACAGGTAAACAGCTTGTAAATGGTGATTCTCTAGAAATAAAGGGACAGAATTTTGGGCTCTGCTTGTTAGGACTGCTCACTGAAAACAGCATAGCACGTGTCCCTTCAGGCACTTGTCACTCACAGGTAAAATTTTATTGACTCTGGGTTGGGATAATTCTGCTTTTGTAGTTTTAAACCAGTGTAAATTGGCTTTTTGTAAGAAAAAATCCATTTGTGTATCCCCATGAGTGCAGTCAGAAGGCAGGAGGAATTTATGAGAGAACCGAAATTAAAGAAATAAAGGTTTTCATTATGAATTCCTGATCTGGGTGTCTTGAGAAGTGGGAGTCTCCAAGAATTCAGCACATCAAATATCTGATATGTAAGATGATGTTTTTAGAGGCAGTGACCTGTCCTGGCATTCCATCCTTTCCACACTCAAATCCTGGTTTTACTTACACCTTGTTCCAATGGAGGCTGAAATTTTCTGTGAAACTGCAGGAAGGGAGGAGTCAGGATGTCAACAGAGCCATGAAACCACACTGAACTTGTAAAACCAGGCCCTGAAAACATGGAGATTTTTTCTTCATCCCTGTTTCCTGGAGGGATGGTGTTTACTCCTTGATGTTATTAAGATAATTCCATGTGTGTGTGATTTGTTATTACAGCCATGAGTGGGGTGATAAGAGCTTTGCTTGGAGTGGATTATTTGGGAATGAAGCTTTCCCAAGGCTGGAAGTGAAAATAACATAAAATGGTGATACCAACATTCCTGAGGGAGGAAGTTGGAATTGGGCACCTGGAACATCTCCACAGGTCATGGGATGCTCTCAAAGCCAAGGCTGGCACTTCCCAAAAGTCACATTTCTGTCTGTATTTAGGAATATCCTCCTCATTCTTCTTCTCTCTTTGTTTTTCCACAGTGAGTGTTGAGAAAGTGGAATTAAAGGGGCTGGCACACAAGAAGAATGAAAGAAATGTTGAGTATTCCTTTGAGGTAAGTTTGGGTTTCCTTTCCTATGAAAGAAGGGAGGATAATACTTAAGGAAATTTTCCAAGTTTACTGTTGGATCCCAAAAATCCTTTGTGAAAGCAGAGTCCTTTGGGACTGCAAATTAAATTGGTTAAAAACTTTGGTAGTTTTTAATCAATGATTTAGAAATGGCTCTGGATGATGCAGAGGTTAATATGTAGGGATTGGCAAAAAACCCCAAAAAAAGTCATTTTAATACAGGAAATTTTGGCAGTGCTTATTTAGGGGGAAATACGATCCCACACTTACAGGATGGTTATCCATATCTGTATCCAATGTCCATTCTTCTGCTGGAATGCAGAAGCCAGAGAGAATTTAAGTCTTAATGTGGACAAAGAACAATGTGGGCTCTGAGGGCACAGCTGCTGGAAAGAGGCAGGGAAGGGAGCCTGGGGGATTTGGTTCCAAAAGGCTGGAGAGTAGAGAAAAGCTCTGGGAATTCTTCAGGGCTTGAGGAAAACTCTGGGAGCAAGAGCTGGGGCAGTTGACTGGAAGGGGACTTCCATAAGGGTCTAAAAGCATTTCCAAAGGGGATAAAATCCCTTCCCAGCAAAGGGAGGGTGTTCACAATGGTCAAAAAGTGTTTCCAAAAGGAGTAAAACCCTTCCCAGCAAAGGGGAGATGTTCACAATGGTCAAAAAGCGTTTCCAAAGGGAATGAAAATCCTTCCTAGCAAATAGGGGGTGTTCACAATGGTCAGAAAGTGTTTCCAAAGGGAGTAAAAACCCTCCCAGCAAATAGGGGGTGTTCACAATCATCTAAAAGTGTTTCCAAAGGGAATAAAACCCTTCCCAGCAAAGGGAGGGTGTTTATACTGGTCAAAAAGTGTTTCCAGAGGGAATAAAACCCCAGCAAATAGGGGATGTTCACACTGGTCAAAAAGCATTTCCAAAGGGAGTAAAACCCTTCCCAGCAAAGGGAGGATGTTCACAATGGTCAGAAAGTGTTTCCAAAGGGGATAAAAACCCTTCCCAGCAAAGTGGAGGTGTTCACAATAGTCAAAAAGTGTTTCCAAAGGGATAAAACCCTTCCCAGCAAAGGAGGGGTGTTCAGAATGGTCAAGAAGTGTTTCCAAAGGGAATAAAACCCCTTCCCAGCAAATGGAGGGTGTTCATTCTGGTCAAAAAGTGTTTCCAAAGGGAATAAAACCCTCCCAGCAAAGGGGGGATATTCACACTGGTCAAAAAGCATTTCCAAAGGGAATGAAAACCCTTCCCAGCAAATACAGGGTGTTCACAATGGTCAGAAAGTGTTTCCAAAGGGAGTAAAAACCCTCCCAGCAAATAGGGGGTGTTCACAATCATCTAAAAGCGTTTCCAGAGGGAATGAAAACCCTTCCCAGCAAATACAGGGTGTTCACACTGGTCAAAAAGTGTTTCCAAAGGGAATAAAACCCCTTCCCAGCAAAGTGGAAGTGTTCACAATGGTCAAAAAGCATTTCCAAAGGGGATAAAACCCCTTCCCAGCAAAGTGGGGGCGTTAAAGCAGCAGGAAGGGCAGAGCAGGAACTGCTTTCTGTGCACTGGAGGCAGCCTGGCTGCGAGTGGAAGTGAGAGCAGAGCTGTGGAATGAGTGTGGTTCACCACACACCGCAGCAGCAGCGCCTTCCCCCCGGCCTGACGCAGCCTCTGGAGCTTGGGTTCTGCTCCCAGTTCCGGGGGAGGGATGAGTTCATCCCATGAAACCTCACATGAATGGCAGGGATGGATCTGGGTGCTGCTGACTGTTTTTCTCCCAGTTAGAATGAAGTATTCCAAGATTTGGGGATGCACAGCCCAGAAAACATCTTTGGTTTGTTTAATGAGCCAAAGCGAGGGGTGAGAAAATGAGAACCCAAAAGGTGGGAGAATCCCAATTATCCACAATTTCACCAAGTTTTTATTCCTTAAAACTCCCAGCCAGGGCAGAGCATCAGCTCAGCATCTGTTGGGGTTGTTGGCAGCGTTAACCACAGCAGGATTGGATTCATGGAGAATGTCCCAAATTTCCTGAATCCCCAATTGTTCCAAATGTCATCAATCACAGACAGGATTTTTCCGAGGGCTTTTCAAACTCTGTATGAAGCCTGCAGTTGTCTCCACTCCAATTAAGATCTCGTGAAACTTCTTTTCCTATTACAAATTTTTCTATAAATAACAGAAATTACTGTACCCAGTGTTTGCCTCAACAGCTTGAACTGAAGGAAGAGCAGAACTTCAGCTGAGCTGATAAATTGCTGTTTGCTGGGTTAAAAACCCAATTATGGAATGGTTTTATTCTATCCAGGAGCTTGGGAATAGCAGGTTAATGGATGGAGCAGTTTAGTGTTTGCAGTGCTATTGTTCCCCCCATTTACAATTCACATTATTGTTTTATAAGTATTGAAATTTCAAGTTAAAACAAAAGCCATGATGATTGTTGGGTTATTACAGAACTAGAAACAAAGAGAATATTTCCTGTACTTTCTGAAATTCCTTGTGAATGTCAAAAAATATTTATTTACCACAAACTTAAAAAAAAAAACCCAAAACCAACCCACAAACTTGGTAAAACCGCTCAAGTTTTTCTGTCTTCTTTTCTTCCCCCCCCACTTTTTCTTTTTTTTGTGTAACAGCTCTGCTGAGAGGAAATTCCTCCCTTATGTAATATATTTTGAAATCCTCTCCTCTCCCCACTCTTTTTGGCAGCTTTTGGATGGCTGGAAAAACTTTGTGTATGTTTGGAGTTGTCATTGAAACTAATGTCATGTGAGAAGCTGCTCTGTGATCCCGAAACTTCCACCCAGCTCCTTCCCCTATGGATGCAGATGCCTCCCAGACTCCAAAATGAATATTTTGGATCCATAGGGATTCATCCCTGGCCTGTCTCGTGGTGATTTTCCTCGAGCCAAGAAATCCTGATTTTTGGCTCGGTTCAACTTCATCTCTCAAGCAATAAATGCTTCAATATCCAAGGGTGTTGTGACTTGTTTGTGTGGGAAGAGATAGTGAATATTCCCTTTTTTTTAGGGCTTGGAGAAGATGGAGTCTGCAGGTTTCCTTGGGAAGGTTTTGCCTGGTTTTTTGTTACCATTCCCAATTTCTCCTGGCATATGGAGTTGATTCATTAGCAATAGGCAGCCTTGTGTGAGGGGAGCCGTTCTTGTTGGAAAGCAGATCCTACAAAGCAGCTGTTTTCTTTAACAATAATGAGGGGAAAAAATTCCATGACTCCATGGTTGGTTGCTTAACTCTGGATGTGTGCAGTGTGTAAAGGCTGTGTAAACTCTGAGGGGCTTTTCCAAGCATCCCGAGGAGTTGTTAAGTGTAAAAACAGCAAGAACTGGGCAGCAGTTTGTCCTTGTGCACAAAAAAAAAAAAGTGTTTCCTTATTGATGTCACCCATCACAACATCTGTGAGGGACAGTTGATAGCAATTATTAAATTAAATTAATTACTAAAGCAAATCCTTCTTGCTCCTCCCCAAGGTCCTGTGGTCTGATTCTTCGGTGACGTTGGTAACCAAATCTTCTGCTGAAGTGACTGAATTTATTTCAAAGGTAAAAACAATTAGAAAAACACTTTGAATATGAAAAAATATTTTGTTCCTCTCTCTAATTTTGTTCAATGATACTTCTCAAAATGTTCAAAGATCATTCAGATTGAATTTCATAAAATATTTGATTTGTAACTGGCAGTGGCTTGAATCTCACAGAAATAACAAGACTTCTTTTCATTTTAATTTGTCATATCCTCCCCCTTTAGCTGTCTCAGCTGTATCCAGAAGAAAACTTGGAGAAATTCATTCCCTGCTTAGCTGGTCCAGATTCATTTTACCTGGAACGGAACCACATGGACCTGGAATCAGACCTGAGGTATGCTGGGATTTTCTGGGGTTTTTATCTTGACACTTGGCTTCTTTCACCAAGAAAAAGAAAAAAAACAGGAAATAGAAATATTATCTCCATAATTTAAATTAATTCAAAGAAATTAGAGCCTGATCCTAAGCTTTTTTTCCTTGATGTTCTGTTAATTCCAGTGCATAACCATTTTTCAGGAATTCTTTCTTCAGAAATACAGATGGTAATAATATTCTGTATTAAGCTTCCTGGAGAATTGATATTTCCTCATTCCTTGTGAAGAACAAATAAAGGATCACTGGCTTTGCAAAAGTTTGTTTTGGACTCAGAAATAACCAGAATTGCTTAAAACAAACTGCTCAAAACTCAGGAAAAAATAGAAGCCTGAAAATTCACCCATTTGTATTGAGGAATGGGTTGGGGTTTTTTTTTTTCCCCTTTCACAGAGTTTTTATTTTCTCAGTTCTTTTAGGTTGTCATGGTGTTTATTTTGCTTTAATTTTAAAAAGTTAGGTACGTATTTAGTTATTATTAAATGATTACATTTTTGGAAGCCTTTAACAGCTAAGAAAATTTTGAAGCCTTAGCTTGTACCTCCCCAAATTATCACAGATCATCTGACCATTATTTAATATACACCAGTATTTTAAATATCATAATCTGTGGCAAATCACATCAGGTTTCTCTTTCTAAATCTGATTTTCCTGGAAAATTGGAGTGACTTAAATTCTTTTCAGCTGCTCCTGTCTTTATCTACACAAAATGAGATTATTGTAATATTAATATTATTCTGATCCTAATATGAGATTATTATAAAATTAAATGACACCTTAAAATATTAATTAACTTTATTAGAGCTTCTCCTTTACACTTTTTTTCCCTAAGCCACGCTGGATATTGGTTTTCCATAGGCAGCAGCCAGCAGGTGCATGCCTGGATTATTTTTCATGGCAAGCAGCATTCCCATTCCCTTGCTGTGCTCCAAGGAGAATTTGGGAGGCTGCAGGGAATGTGTGTGCCTGCTGCTTGGGAGCAACAGCCTCTCCAAATCTGGGTTAATGGAGCAGCAACTGCACTGCCAGAGCTCAGGGCAGGAGCTGCTCAGCTGGGAAATTCAGCACTGAACTCTGGGAATCACCCCTGGGTGTGTGGAGGTGCAAAGTTTTGGGATGTTGGCATTTTTTTTGTGGAATCCCAGAGTGGTTTGGTTGGAAGGACCTCAAAGCTCATCCAATCCCACCCCTGCCATGGCAGGGACACCTTCCACCATCCCAGGGTGCTCCAAGCCCTGTCCAACCTGGCCTTGGGCACTTCCAGGGATCCTGGGCACCCTGTGGGATCCAGGGCCTCCCCACCCTCCCTGGAAGGATTTCTCCCCAATATCCTGTCTAAATCCACCCTCTTCCAGCTCAAAGCTGTCCCTCCTCATCCTGTCCCTCCATCCCTTGTCCCAGGACCCTCTCCAGCCTCCCACAAGCCCCTGGAATTCTGCTGGAAGGGCTCTTTTTCCTTCAAGAGGCACAGGGAAAATGTGACAGAAGTTTTTCCCTCAACTGCCAGACTCTGCATCTGCTGTTTATCTCCAAGAGGAGGAAATTCAATAACAGATCCATCTCTATTTTATATTCCTCAGGTTCCTGCATTTAAAAAGAAATTTTCGAGTTTATATTTGAACATTTTTTGCCTTAGAAGTGTTCAGGGTTCCTAAATGAGGCAACACTCACCAGAGTGAAAACAACCCAGGGGTAACAGAGTTTGGTATTAAGAACAAGAATATCCATAAATTTCCAGAATTCAGAATTGCATGGTGTGTTTCAGCTTTTAAATTTCCAGTCTGATTTCCAAGTGTGTTGTCCAGAGTGCAATCCTGGTGGATTTGGGAGGCTCTAACAGAGCAGGGGCTTTGTTTGCTGCAGGTACCTGGCCCCGTTCCCTTCCCATGTGGTGAAAAACGACCACGTCAGGAAGTTCTTCAGCACTTCATCTCCCTCACAGCAACTTCAGAGCTCAAGTGAGTTGAAATAAAGTTCAAAAAATGGTTTTTTTTTTGTGCTGCATTTCATAAACTGATGCCGTTTGTGATTCTGTTCCTTGTTTCCAGATCCTGGCAACCCCTCTCTGTATAAAGTAGGCACTACGCTGGGAACATCTGGAAGGTGAAATATTTATCTTGTTTACAACTCATTCTCTTCAGAGGCAGTTTTCATGTCCTCCAACAAAACCCAGACCCCCTTCAAGGAGCCAATATTGTGGCTTCCTTTGCCACTTCCATATGGGAAGATGAAAAATTTCAATAGGATTATTTTGGGCATTTTTACTTCTTTTTAATAATGCAAAGGCCGTTCTGTTGAAAGCTTTTTTAAATGGCAGAGAGGCAGCAGAATATTTAATATCTGTGATTATAGAAGGAAAAATCTATAAGGTGAAGATGAGCTTCACCCTTTGCCAGAACTGCCCTGTTTTACTCAGGGCAGGTAGAAATCCACACCTTGGCTCTGATGGAGCAGTTTTTCCACACTCCCAATTTCTGTGGCCACAGCAGCTGAACTCTGGGTGACACAGCTTATCCAAGGTGCTGAACCCAACCCTGTTCCTGTTTTCCAGACCTGTATAATAATGCAAAGGCTGTTCTGTTGAAAGTTCTTTAAATCACAGAGAAGCAGCAGAATATTTAGTATCTGTGATTACTGAAGGAAATTATTGAAGGAAAATTCTTTAGGATGAAGATCAGTTTCACCCTTTGCCAGAACTGCCCTGTTTTACTCAGGGCAGGTACAAATCCACACCTTGGCTGCAATGGGATGTTTTTCCCACACTCCCAATTTCTGTGGCCACAGCAGCTGAACTCTGGGTGACACAGCTTATCCAAGGTGCTGAACCCAACCCTGTTCCTATTTTCCAGACCTATATAATAATGCAAAGGCCCTTCTGTCGACAGCTTTTTTAAATCACAGAGAGGCAGCAGAATATTTAATATCTGTGATTATTGAAGGAAAAATCTGTAAGGTGAAGATCAGTTTCACCCTTTGCCAGAACTGCCCTGTTTTACTGAGCTGTGCAACAGGGCAGATATAAATCCATACCTTGGATGCCATATGGCTCCAACGGGATGCTTTTTCCACAATCCCAATTTCTGTGGCCACAGCAGCTGGACTCTGGGTGACACAGCTTATCCAAGGTGCTGAACCCAACCCTGTTCCTATTTTCCAGACCTGTATAATAATGCAAAGGCCGTTCTGTTGACAGCTTTTTTAAATCACAGAGAGGCAGCAGAATATTTAATATCTGTGATTATTGAAGGAAAAATCTGTAAGATGAAGATCAGCTTCACCCTTTGCCAGAACTGCCCTGTTTTACTCAGGGCAGGTACAAATCCACACCTTGGCTCCAATGGGATGTTTTTTCCACAATCCCAATTTCTGTGGCCACAGCAGCTGATCTCTGGGTGACCCAGCTTATCCAAGGTGCTGAACCCAACCCTGTTCCTATTTTCCAGACCTATATAATAATGCAAAGGCCCTTCTGTCGACAGCTTTTTTAAATCACAGAGAGGCAGCAGAATATTTAATATCTGTGATTATGGAAGGAAAAATCTGTAAGGTGAAGATCAGCTTCACTCTTTTGCCAGAACTGCCGTGTTTTACTGAGCTGTGCAACAGGGCAGATATAAATCCATACCTGGGATCCCATACAGCTCCAATGGGATGTTTTTTCCACAATCCTGATTTCTACCACAGCAGCTGAACTCTGGGTGACCCAGCTTATCCAAGGTGCTGAACCCAACCCTGTTCCTATTTTCCAGACCTACATAATAATGCAAAGGCCCTTCTGTCGACAGCTTTTTTAAATCACAGAGAGGCAGCAGAATATTTAATATCTGTGATTATTGAAGGAAATTATTGAAGGAAAATCTGTAAGATGAAGATCAGCTTCTCCTTTTGCCAGAACTGCCCTGTTTTACTGAGCAGGACAGGTACAAATCCATACCTTGGCTCCAACAGGATGTTTTTTCACAATCCCAATTTCTGTGGCCACAGCAGCTGAACTCTGGGTGACCCAGCTTATCCAAGGTGCTGAACCCAACCCTGTTCCTATTTTCCAGACCTATCTGTGGGGTGGCTGGAATTCAGTCTTCCCAGAACCACGTGCAGCACTCGGCTGCTGCTCCCGTGTCTCTGCCCCACTGCTCCCACTCCGGAGGCGCCGGCTCCTCGCTGGGCTATCGCTCCCAGATGGAAAACTCCTCCCCAGCCATGCTGATGTCTTCCAGCCCTCAGACCCCTCAGACACAGGAGCAAAACGGGATCCTGGACTGGCTCAGGAAGCTGCGCTTGCACAAGTATTACCCTGTCTTCAAACAGCTCACCATGGAGAAGGTAGGGCAGGAAATGGGGGAAGCAGCTTTTAAATGATCCCCGTGTTCTCCAGGCTGGGAACATCTGCACTGAGGATCACACGAGTTCCTGGCACGTGCTGGGGAGATTTTCACTTTGTGAAAGCAATAATGAATTGATGAAAACCTTCTTGCTGTTTTCACTCTCTGTTGTGTCCGGGGCTGTCCAACAGCTGCTGTTTCTCCCAGGCTTCCTCATGGAAAGCTTGGAAATCCAGCTTGGATTCTGCCTTAGGAGCTCTGCCTGGCTCCCTGCACATCCCTTGGTGTGCAGCAGATACTGAAATACGTTGGTTTCTCTCAATTTCTGCTTCTTGGTTGATTTTTCTCCCCAAAATATTTGGTTATCCTCATTTTAAGAAATAGATTTTTGGAGACCTGTGGCATGAATATGCACACCAGTGAGTGAGGTTTGTTTCCTGCAGAATTTCCTGTGGAAAAACATTTCTTATGTCTTTGCTCTGTAAGAGTCCCAAGTAACACCTGTGTGCTGGATTTTATCTAAACAAGGGTTTTGAGCATTTTCCAAGCTCCAGTGGGAGATTCCTTGTCTTTGTCTTTTGGCCTGGAACGCCCTCCAGTGGAGGGAGGGCTTGGGCTGAACTTTGTGCTGCTTATGGAATATTTTATGGATTTAATTCCAATCTCTTACCAGACTCTTCTGATTTCATTTTCTTCATTATAAGAAGGGAAATATACTGGTTTTTTTTTTCTTAATAAAGTAGTAAAACTCTATATTTCAGTATAATTTTAAAAAGCAAATATTATTATGCATACTTCACTGCTTTCATTTTAATTACATTATAATATAAATGTCTATATCTACCTCTGTATTTTATTATTAAATTTACCATTGGTGTATATTTTACACTGCATTTCTGTGCTAAATGACACACTGGGAAAACTGGAGTGATTTTCTAAGGTCCTTAAGTTCACTGATAGCACCAAGTTCTATTTTATATTTACACGAGTTATTTCATCTTTATTGTGACTGGTTAATAAAAGCACACTCCTAATTAAATTAAATCTGCAGATGTTCTTCCTTTCATGCCAGTCCCCCACACTTTTCTTCTACACTATAATTGAAAACTGGAGTAGAGAGTTTCTTTGAATTTAAAAATGGTTTTAAAGTTGACTTTTGGAGTTGCTCTTCACTGAAAATGGGAATAAAAATATTCCAAGTTATAAAACTGAACATATTTTTCTTTCCAAGTTTCTGAGTCTTACTGAGGAAGATCTGAACAAGTTTGAGTCCCTCACCATGGGAGCAAAGAAGAAGCTCAAGACCCAACTAGAGCTGGAGAAGTAAGTGAAGGCTGGGGGAACTTTTTTTAAAGTCAAAAAATACAAATTTTACAGTGGTTTTTGCTTCCCAGACCACAAACCCACCGTGATTCCCACCTGGAGATATGGATGATTATTATCTCCATTATTAAACAATATTTAGAATTTCCTGATTTACTGCTGCCTGTGACAAGGATACCAAATTTTAAATCTACCAATACACATATTGTGTTTAGGGTTTTTCAATTTATGTCACAGTTATTGCAAAGTTTTTGGGCTTCCCATCCACTTGACACTGATGGGAGCTGTTGGGTTTGCAAGCCCAGGGGATGCACTCCCCAAAGTCAGACTTTTTTTTCCTAGGAAGTGACAGTTTTTTGGCTCTAATCCATGTGGATGGAGCACAGCTACTTTGGAAGCTGCCTCAGTGTCCCACAGTGACCCCAGGCAGCTGTGACAGCCCTTTGGGGACACTGATGCAACAGATTGTCCTGGGTTTTGCATCTCCACTTACAGGGAAATGTTTATTCTGCAGTTACTGCTGTTCCTTAAAAAGCAATTAGGAATCCAAATCTGTGCCCATTTATCAGAGCCCCTTGGCAGCGTCTCTCAGCAATCTGAGTTTTTCCAGAGTTTGTTTGGAAAAGGAAAACTTGGGACTGTGTTTGTTTTTCTTTGGGTTTGGTGCGCAGGGCTGGGTTTGGGATGTGCTGACATAATATGGGATAGAATTTCAGAGTTCACTCAGGGTTTGGTGATGTTTTACCCTGGAAAAATAAGATTGTAGTGTTATAATCAGATGGCAAATAGTGCAGCCCTAACTGCTGGCAGTTATGGTCAGCACTGATGTGATTTCCAAGTGTTTCCATTTGAAATGAGCACAGCATCAGTGGATTGTTCAATGGGCTTTGTCTGCTTTGGGTTCATTGAGAAACTGATTTATTTGTGATTGTGTTGTAGCCAGTTGCTGTCTCCTCATGCTTCTCTCCATCACCCTGTAGGGAGAAATCAGAGAAACGGTGCCTAAACCCCTCCACACCTTCCTCAGTGACCAGCAGTGGGGTGGCCAGGGTTCCCCCCACTTCCCACGTGGGGCCCATCCAGGGGATCCGGGGCAACCACGCCGCAGGTAAGGGGGGCAGGGGGCACTGCTGTGCTCAGCTGTGCCTGCACCAGGGTCAGCTCCTTCCTGGGCTGCTTCTTCCCAAGCTTTACCTTCCCAAAGCTGTTGCCTTAATAGGAGCAAGCAAAAAGTCTGATTTTGCTGATTATTTGGGGCAATAAAAAGTGGTTTTATCACTCTGCTGGGAATGAGCAGCTGCTCTGGTGGGCTGTTCCACCTCTGCTGTATCCCTGTAAATCCTGAGCGTGGCTGCGTTCTCCTGAGGTGCTGTCAGTGTCACCTCCGTGTCCCCTGTCCCTGCAGAGCTGCGAGTGGACGTGGATCAGCCATCCCACCCCCTGCCCCGGGAGGGCAGCTCCTCCGAGTACTCCAGCTCCAGCTCCAGCCCCATGGGGATCCAGACACGGGAGGAGAGCTCGGACAGCGCCGAGGAGAACGAGAGACGTAAGCAGAGCCCCCCAGCCGTGCCCCGCGCCGTGCCCAGGGCCGTGCTCACAGCTCCTCTCTCCCCAGGCCTGGAGCTCCACCTGGACGCCTCGGACAAGGAGAAACCGGTGATGCTGCTGAACCATTTCCCCTCGAGCTCCGCCAGGCCCACGGCCCAGGTGCTGCCCGTGCAGAACGACGCCGGCTCGGGCCCCGCTGGCCACCACGCGCTGCCCATGCAGATGCTGTCCCCAACCCCGTCCCACATCACCCCCATCCGCATGCTGGGCTCCGTGCACAAACCGGAGCGCGGCTCCGCCGACATGAAGCTGCTCTCGTCCTCTGTGCACTCCCTCTTGTCTTTGGAAGAGAGGAATAAAGTGTCTCCCGGCTCGAGGGGCAGCATCAAGATGGAAAAGGGCTTTGGGAACGCCGTGGTGGACGTCATGTCCGCGTCCTCTCCGCACCAGCCCTTGCAGGTGCTGTCAGGGGGTGCCGAGAGCAGCTCCCCAACGTCCACCATGAACTTTGGGCCTCGCACCAAAGTCGTCCACGCTTCCACTCTGGACAGAGTGATCAAACCAGCCCAGCAGCCAGGACTCATAGTGGAGACCAGCACTGCTGCCACGGTGACGTCCAGCACAGTCTTCCACGTGGCTCGTCCGCCCATCAAACTCCTGGTGTCGTCGTCTCTTCCCACCGACTCCGCCATGGCCGGACAGACTTCCTGCTCCAGTAATATGCAAATAACGGTGTCCCCTGCAATAATCAACCCCCGGACTGCTCTGTACACAGCCAACACCAAAGTTGCCTTTTCTGCCATGAGCAGCGTGCCCGTGGCGCCCATGCAGGGCAGCTTCTGCGCCAACAGCAACGCGGCCTCCTCCAGCAGCCACCCGTCCCCGTCCTTCACCACCATGGCCAACCTGCCCAGCTGCCCCGCGCCCAGCTCCAGCCCCACGCTCTCCTCCGGCGCCGACAACAACTTCTACAGCAGCAGCAGCAGCAGCAGTAGCAGCAGCAGCAGCAGCGGCTCAGCCGGGAGCGTGCCCGTCCCCAACCAGAACCATCACCACCACCACCACCAGCAGCCACCGCCGCAGCCCCCCGGCTGCATGGTGTGCAGCTCCTGCGGCTGCAGCGGCAACTGCGGCTCCAGCGGCATGACCGTCAGCTACGCCAACTATTTCCAGCACCCTTTTTCAGGACCTTCCATGTTTACTTTCCCTTTCCTGCCCTTCAACCCCTTGTGTAGCAACGGCTACATCAACACGCAGCAGTACAACAGCAGCACCACGTTCCCCGTGGTGCACACGGCCTACAACAGCGGCCTGGCCCCCGACTCGGTCATGGCCGGCCAGTCCACCTTTGCAGTGCCCCCCATGCAGAACTTTATGGCAGGCACGGCTGGGGTGTACCAGGCACAGGGAATGATGGGCAATGGCAACGGGTCGAGTCACAAAAAGAATGGGAACCTCTCGTGTTACAACTGCGGGGCCAGCGGGCACAGAGCTCAGGACTGCAAACAGCCGCCCATGGATTTCAATCGGCAAGGTAAAGCTGGGGGGACACACAGAGTGTGGGTTTGAGCACTGCCCCTGGGGTCTGATGGCATCTTGGAATCTCTGGCTTGTAAAAAATGTTATTAAAAGTCCATGGTGTGAGCTGTTGGTAAATTTTAGGCAGCCCCATTAGGAGGATCCAGTGTGCTCTGTGGGGTCAGCACTGTTTTTTAGGGAGGGAGCTGCTGTGGATGGGTTGCAGCAGAATTGTGTTGCTGCTTCTGCCTTGTCAGCCAGGTCAGCTTCGGTCATTATTGCGAGTTCCCCTGGAATTCTGGAAACTGAAATCTCTGTTCCTCTTCCCTTCCTGCCCAACACAATAACTAATGAAGAGTTGCTGTTCAAACCCTCCTGGAGGTCCTGTTTGCTGCTGTAATTATTTTATAGGATGTGTTGCTTACACACTTACAGCACAGGCTTCTCCAGGAGAGAGCTGAACCCTTAATTCCAGGCAGAAAACAGCTAAAAGAGAAATTCTACTTTACCAAGAGTACTTTTAATCCCATTTTTCTTTTTTATTTTGATTATCTTATGTTGAGATAATCTGTGAGTGGTGTAGGTTAAAAAATGAAATACAAGCTCTGAGTGAAGAGCCCTGAGGTTCCATTTGACATCATGCCTTGTCTGTAGTCTTTATCTGGATTCATTTTTATGTGGTCTCAACATTTTGAACACCATAAAATCACAAGTGTCAGGTGTTGGGCAGCAATTTACAGCAGGAAAAAGGTAAATATGAGTGGAATTCCTGTGGCAAATGTTTTAGTAGTGGCCAGGGAGAAGCAGAGCTGCTGCCTCATCAGTCCTGAATGAGAGAACTTCAGAATTGCTGCAGACTCTGATGTCTTTTTAAGTTGGATTTAATTTCATTAATTAAATTCCCATTTAAAGTCTGCCAAATTTTTTACAAGGGCACAGACTGACAGGACAAGAGGGAATGGCTCTAAGCTGAAGGAGGGCAGGGTTAGATGGGATATTGGGGGAAACTCTTCCCTGGGAGGGTGGGGAGGCCCTGGCACAGCTGCCCAGGGAAGCTGTGGCTGCTCCTGGATCCCTGGAAGTGCCCAAAGCTGGGCTGGACAGGGCTTGGAGCAACCTGGGATGGTGGAAAGTCAGAGTTGGAACTGGATGGGCTTTCAGGTCCTTTCCCACCCAAACCACTGCAGGATTTTGTGATTCCATGAAACAAAACCATGCCAGCCCTAAATCTCCACCCAAGCTCCAATGCACACACACTGGGTGGTTTGGGGAGCCGTGGGGGGTGGCTGATGTGTAACCCCGTGTCCCTGTCCCTGTCCCAGGCACGTTCAGGCTCAAGTACGCCCCTCCCTCGGAGAGTCTGGACTCCACGGACTGAGGTGTTCCCAGCCGGCACCGCCACGCCGCAAAGCCATGGAGAGCGACGGAGATGGAACCACAGAACTGACACGTCCACTTGCTGTTAAGCTTAATGTATTTTTTAATCCAAAGGTGCTTTACTTTATTAGACTAGGTAGAAAATCTAGCTTAGGGGGTGCAGCCAACCCAGTTTTGATTGCCAAATTCAAGCTTTGTTGTTGGAACTCCTGACTCCGTGTCCTCAGACCGATGGATGGATGGTGGAGCTGGCCAGCTGCAGTTCCTGCTGGAAGTACAACATCCCCTGTACTTTTTTTGGCTGGAGAATGTTGCCACAATGGGACTTTTCCAAGGTGAAAGGCCTGACTCCAGGGCAGCTCTGTTCTGAGGTGGAAGGTAGGAGTGGCCGGAAGGACTTTGGCACCCCTGGGCTAGGTAAAATGTCTACTTTTTTTCAAAAGTGATCAGGCACTAATCTCTGGGATTTTTAAGGATTGCACTACAGAAGAATGTAAAACTCTTCAAGCTTTCTGCACTTTTAGCAGACAGTGTCACTCTGAGACCAGTGCAAGAGGCAAAGAAGTTCCAACCTTTACAAATTGGCACCAGCAGGCTTACGGGACTTAATTCCACAATAAAAATCCTAAAAAGTCTCTCTTTTCCCTTCCAAAAGAACACAAAGTTTCGGTTCCTTCTGGAAACAAACTCCTGCTTCATTGTCTCACCTGTTACTAGCTAGTGCTGGCTTCCCAGCACTGGAATAAACTTAGTTTCCAAGGGTCCAAGTCCCAGAGACTCCAGAGTCATAAAGGCTTCAAGGATATTTTCCTGTAATACACAAAACCTTTACGTCCTGTTACTGTATATAGGTCTCTTTCACAGAAACCTTATTATTCTGCTTTTGTAAATGAATTTTAAACCATCCTAAAAAAAAAAAAAAAAGGAAAAAAATCAAACTAAGAACTCTGGCAGCAGAGTTAATAAGCTTTTTTTGCTTTACTTTATATAAAATACCCTTTGGCTCCTACCCCAGGATTCAGGAGTGGTGGGAGTCAAACATGTAAAAGGTAGTAAAAAAACTTCATTATTATCAAGACTTGGAAGGATTTCTTGTCGGCCTCCTTCGTTGCAGTAGGTTGTAGATGAGTAGCTTTGGTGTTAACTACTTAGTCCATCATTTGTGGGTGACAAATCTAAATTAGGACTCGAGAGGAAGCCAAACCCATCTCGAACTGCTAATTTGAAACACTTTGGTCCTGTCTGGTTGAAAGAAGATCCCAATCCTCATGGCTCCCCCCCCTGGGAATTTGACGGCATTAAATGGGTGAGGCCTCCTCTGTAAGAGTGTCTGACAGAGAGATATTTGCATCCTGTAATTTGAGAGACACCTTTAAAGTCTGAAGCCTTGTTTACATTTGGAGGAATTCCTTACAGCAGGATGCATCCATAGGATTTGTAGTGGAGCAGTGACTTGGGAAGTCCTCTGGGAGCAGCAGGAGGGTTTGGAGCTGTGCAGAGCTGCCCCCAGGAGATGGGGCTGGGTGAGGGGGGAGCTCAGCCCTTCCTGGGCCGTGCTCAAAGGAACATTCTGGGCCATCCCTGTGTCCCCATCTCTCCAAGGGCAGTCTCAGCCTCGTGGGATCATCAGCACTGGGAGAGCCTCGGGAATGTGGGTGGGCAGAACCAAACCCGGCCCAGGGAGGGATCCAAAATCTCAATTTGCAGAACAGTTGGTTTCAACAAACAAACAAACAAACAAAGATCCTTTTTATTGCTATGCAATAAGAACCCCCTGATTTGTGTATCCCCAGCCCAGCTCCTGCTCCCTGTTGGCTCTGCCTGCGTTTTGAGGACGTTCCCTGTGTTCCCATGAACAACCTTCAGACCTACAACACTAAAGGGATGAAAACTGACAATGCAATTTACTTTGCCTTAATGAGCTCGAGACAATGGTAGGAACAGTCTGTCCCACTGCATCATGCCCAAGGAAAACGTGCAGTTCCATGTTTACTATTTGCAGCTTTGAGGGTCTCTCCAGTGGCCTGGAACATGTGCTGAAAGCCAAACTTAGTGTTATTATTATTATTATTGTTGTTGTTATTATTTTTTTCACTTTTTTTAAACAGTATTTTAAAATTGTATTTAAAGAAACTGTATTTCAACACACATGTGAGTGTTCAAAACCCTCTTGAAGCAGCAAAAAACAGCAGCAGCAGCAGCAAAAAAAAAGTCATTTCTGTACCAGTTGTGTTTTGTTTTACTGCCCAAGGCTGGACACAGTTGTGTCTGATCTTCATCACAGAAAAAATCATATCAAAAGGACTGTAAAACTGAACTTCTGTCCAGCAAATTGTTTCATTCCTTTCTCCAGAGCTTTCTTTAGGATCCTTTCCTGTGTGTAGAGTTAAGGCTGATGTTTCCAGCAAGCTGTTTCATTCCTTTCTTTGGGATTGTTTCCTTTGTGTCAAGTCAAGGCTGATGTTTCTTCAAGTGGCTCACGGCTGCATTTGGGTGACGCTTTGGAACGGTTGGCTCTGGGTTTGGAGTAAAATCCAATCCAGAAGGACCTGGAGGCAACACGAGTGTCCGAGAGGAAAATCTGGTGAGCCAGCAGCAACCTCAGAGCCTTCCCCAAATCCCAGTGAGTTGGGGCTTCAGACCTGCCAGTGAACACCCTCCACTCTGTACCCAGAACAACCAAAGTTGGTAAGTCCGAACAGAGCACCTTAATTCCATAAAATTATCCCTAATCTGTTCTTAAAAGGCACAAATCCGTCTTTTTACCCCTAAAAAGCAAGGCAGCTTGGGTTGGAATAGTAGAGTTCCAGCTGCCCTGCCTGAAAGAACCCGTTCTTAAACCCTATTTTTGTACATGGAAAGATGGAGATTTCAAAGAATGTTATTTAGCCCTATCTTTGTCCTGCAAGCATAAAAAGAATTAGTTCTCTAGATGGATTTCACTGTGGAATGGGAATGATTTTTCAGTGTGAAAGGGAAGGGAATCCCCAGCCATCTCCCTGCAGGGGCAGGAGAATCAGTGAGGAGCCTTTCCCAGGGGAGGGAGCAGCAGCTGGTGCAGATCCAGCTGCATTTTCCATTTGATGAGGGAAAGACTCGAAATAGGATGGAATTTCCAGCCAACTCCTCCTCACCCTGCAAATTAAGCATTAATAAATATTGTGGGCTCGACCCTAATGGGGAGAGCAGAGAGGGAGGAGAGGGAACCGAGATATTGATCAGAGGGTTCTGCCCAGCATTTATTGGAAACTACATTTGAACCGTTATTCAAGTGTATCAAACCTGGTTTTTATTCAAACCAGCTCTGTCACACTCAGCTTTTTGTGAAACCTTTTCGTACCACGGTCATTAAATCTTGGCAAATTAAGCACCAGACTTCCCCCAGTAACAATCCAGCACCAGGCCTTGGCCATCCCCCCCAAATCCCATTTCCTGGCTGAGATATCCCGGGATGAGCCAGGCTGGGGCAGCAGGCAGAGCAAATCCTCCCCAGATCCTGCAGGGGAGCAGAGCTGTGCCAGAGGACCTTTGGAGTGCTGGATTTGGGCTAGTCTGGAACACTAAATGGGATGAATGTGAGCAAATCTGGACAAAAATCCACGTAATGGAGCGTTGGTGAGAGTAGGAATCACTTTGGCTGGTTGAGGCCCCACAGCTCTTGTAATAAACCCTTGGAATTACCCATTTGTTCCCCAAAATTTTCCTGATGTACACAAGAACTGTGTTGGTACTGAAGCAGAAAGCAAATCCTGTGTGTTTTCAAGTGCAGATTAACAGCTTCTCTTGGACATAACTTTCCATTAGGAATGAAGGAAATTCCTGCTCCATTTGAGCCATTTCTTTTACTTCGATCACTTCTAGTATTACAAATTCTGCATGTAACTTTATAAATATTTTAAATAGTTTTGTAAATATTTAATATTCAGCTAATTTGATTTTGAATTGTAAATGTCAAGTATTCTGGTATTGGGATTTTTATGTTTTATTATACTTTGTTAAAAGTTAAATTGTACATTTTTAGAATGTTTTTATCTGAGTAAATTTAATGTATGGAAAATAAAGAGTTAAACAGAATCCCTCAGCATTGGCTTTCATTTTAAAGGGATTCAGCTGTGTGGGGGCTTCTCCAGCTTGGCAGTAGCAGGGAATTATTTTTAATTCCTTTATAATTATTTTGCTGTGAAAATGCCTAGGAATAACCACGCGAGCCGGAATGAAGTTGGGATGTAATCCATCCATATCAGCACTGTATTAATTTTAAAAAAGCAACATTTGTACAGGAATATCAGTCGATCACGTCGTAATTACAAGTACAGTTGTCAGTTATGAGTTAAACGAGTTCTTACACGAACAGAACTAAACAAGAGAACAAGCTGCATCAAAAAGTTCACGTCGGAGTAAAAACACAAAGGACAATAAAAAACGGGCAAGGGGGCCCCGGGAAGGAGATGCATGCAAAGAGTGGAGGAGGTACAAGGTGGAGGAGGAGGAGGAGGAGGAGGCACAACGCGCACCCCGCGCGGTGCCAGGCGCTGTAGTATTGCTTCTGTCCCCGCCAGAGCCGAGCTGCGGTGACACCGGTGACACCGCGGGGATCCCGCCACGCCTCGCTGGACAGCACTAGAGAAACACAGGTTTGTCCCACGGGAGAGCTCCCCTCTGCACAGCCTGCTCCCTGCCCGGGACAAAGGAACCTCCAGCCGTGCCACAAATCATTTGTTCGTCAACTCTCCCCGGTCCTGAGCTGCTGCTCCCCATTCCCAGGCCGACCTCCGGGCTAAGGGAACGATCCTATGGATCGCTGGAAGCCAGCTCAGATGAACACAACAGGGATTGGGAATTTGTAACAGACTGGAGTTTATTTCAGTGTTACCTGTTGGGGTGTGTATTTTACAGTTAGACAATTCTAAAACTACGATAAAGCTGTGGTGTTTGGTATGAGTATTCCAGAAAGCGGCGCCGCCCCTGAGCGTGCGGCGCCCAAAAACCGGAGACACCAAGAGTTGTCCTTCCCCAGCTCACCCCAAGCACTTGCCTTAACTCCCTGCAGCGCTGACACGAGTCTGATGGAGCTGCAGAAGAAAAAGCTCCCCTTTGGAACATTAAAATGCATTTGCTCTCATGAGAAACCTTCCCATTTAAAACCAAAAAAATTAAAGGACTCGTAGGGAGATTTTCCCGCAAACTCACAGGAAACGCTTTAGTTCCTCCCTGGTGCCTGTTTGATCATCAAAAGTCAATCGAGTGTCCCTTTCTCTGCAAGTGTCACATGCACAATCGGGCTCCTTTCGTCAGGTCCAGACCTGTAAATGTGCCTGTGTGGAATATTATTAGGGCAGGTTTCAAAGCTGGAGGTGCTCGTCTGTACTGTTTAATAGTCACAAACAAGGCAAGGTGAGATGAGACACCTGCTAAAGCAAGACTATGCTAAGGACTGAGAGCGTAGGTGACATCCGGTTCTTTCCCTGGGGGGTGTGTGTGGGGAAGAGTGGGGGTGATGGCCAAGGGTCAACCCAAATCCTAGGCTAGGGCTGCTGCTGTGTCCTAGATGGAAGCCGGCGCTCCAAAGGTCTCCTGGGAGGCGTAGACCATGTAGAGGAAACCATCCTCGTCCTTCTCGCTCTCGTACACCTCGGAGATGGGCGTGGACACGCTCACCATGCTGTGCCCGTTCACCAGCAGGAAGAAGGCCTGGTTGGAGTTGAGCTGCAGGCGTCGCCTGGGGAAGGGGTGAGGGGAAAGGGGGACAAAGGACAGATGGCAACGGACAGTGCTCAGTGACAGCAGTGAGTCAGAGCAGAGAATCAGGGAGTGGTTTGGGGTGGAAGGATTTAAATAAAGCTCACCTTGTTCCAACCTCTGTCATGGGCACCTTTGCCTGCATGTCCCCACCCAGCCCTGTCCCTCAAAACTGGAGTGAATTTCTCCACTGTCCCTCAAAACTGGAATGAATTCCTCCACTGTCCCTCAAAACTGGACTGAATTCCTCCACTGTCCCTCAAAACTGGATGAACTCCTCCACTAAATCCAGGCTGGAGCCCTCACTCAGGGGAAAAGCTGCACTCCAGAAGGGCATTAAATGAGGGACTGGGAAGAAGCACCCCTGGCATAACCAGGAACCCTTGGCTTGCAGATCATTGGAATGAAAACCCAGAGATCCTTGGGAAGTTTAAGAAAGGTGGGCAGAGCTTCCTTGCAGAACCTGGGCAACTTTTACACTCACTTTGTCACCAGCTCTGTAGGGCCTGGGTTTAACCTCAGAGCATCTCACCCCCTCTCCTCCTCCTTCCCTCCCTCCCAGGAGAAGCGTGGTGGGAAGGGCAGGGAGCCACAAAGTGCCTGGCACAGCTGATTTTTGGATTTCCCTTCATCATTCCAGCTCAGGGGAAATGGGTGTTCCTGCTGAACTGCCTCCTGCAGAGAGCAGCTCTCTTCCCTTGATAAACCAAGTGAGCAACAGCAACTCACGAGTGTGGAGCTGCCACCAAAGCAAAGAAAGAATAGATCAGAAGAGCTTCCTGCTGCTTCCACTCGCTGCTGAGGGGCAGCAGCAGCTGGAAACAAGGATTTATTTAGCTCCCAAGCACAGCCCTGGACAGGGACCTTTCCAAAGCCAGACTCTATAATCACTCCAGAGACAGCAGGCTGAGGGAAGGCAGCAGCTCTCCAAGGTTTGGGAAGGATGGGCTTTGCTGTGCATCACTGGAGCTGGCTGAGGCCAAGTCTGGCTGGTACCAAGTTATTTATTAACAGTACAGCCAGAGAAAAAAGGTGGGAAAATCCTTCAGCCTGCAGTTAACCTCTTTGCCCAGGGCCTTTCACGTTCCTGAGAAACTCTGGAAGACTTAAGCAGGCTGGTTCCTGTCTCCAAAGCCCCATCTGCCTTTGTTCCTCCTGCAGGAGCTGGGATTTGCCTGTGACAGTTTCTGTTTGGACACTCTAGACCAGTCCCACAGCCTGTGGCCTCCACGAGGCAGCTGCAGTGTGACCATCACAAAACAAGCTCTGGTTTCTTCCAGTCACCACTGGGGAACCCTTCCTAACCACCACTGCTGCCGAGCCAGCAGAGCTGCACTTCTAGCAGAACTTCTGACCACAGTTTTCAACCACACAACTTCCACTCGGGGCTGTTTCACTCTGCCTTTCCTGTAAGCTGAGCAAGCAGCCAGGGCAGAAATGCTCTGCCTGAACTGGTGTTTCCCAGGCCTCAGTGCTGTCACTGAGGGAAACTTCAATTCCCAAAAGATGCCAACAGCAACACAGAGCTCTGGCTCCGAGCCCAAACTCCCCTTCCCAGTGGGTGGGAAGCCTCTCCTGAGGGGGGCTCTGTGGTAGAAGAGAGGAGGCATCCCAAAATATCCCAGCAGGAAGTGCTGGAGCCCTGGGCAGAAGGAGCCATGTCAGACAGGGATTCACAGCCCCAGACTCCCTCCTACAGCTCTGGGAATGTTCTCCTGGAAGCAGACTACCACCTCTCTTCAGAGTGGGGTTTTTCCAGCAAAGCAAAAGGAAAAGCACCTCCTCCTGGATTTGTCCTAGTGCTCATTAGATGAATTTTCCATTTAGAACTCCCAAGTGCACTGGGGGGAATTAACAGAGCATCACAGTGCGAGGTTGATCAGTTCACACTGGAATCCCAGCAATACTACCTGATAATTTTGATTAGCTCGCTCATGTTGACATGATCTGGCACCAGGAACTTGGTCTTATCCAAAACTGGAAGCTGCTTCTCTCCCTTGTACCTTTCAATGATCACCTGAGAAGAAACACAAAAAGCAGAAGATGTGAAAGGCAGGAAGTGTCTGGTGCCCTCCTCTCCCCCCTCCCAGCTCCATTTCCCTTCATCCATGAATTCAACATCTCCAGTCTGAAAAGCAACAATCCATGGTTGGGCTCAATTATCTTAAAGGTCTTTTCCAACCCAAACAATTCAGTGTTTCCATGAGAATCAATTTTATTCACGTGCTCCTCTATTTGTAAGAGCCACTGCACAGAGGGGTGGCACACAGGGATTTTACAGCATTTTAGAAGAGTTCCTTTGCTGCAATCATTTAACCCAGCACTGAATTACCCAGCAACAAGGAAATCCAAGGAAATCCAAGCCCACTTCCCTCTAACACATGGCTGACCAGGGGGTTGTGCTGCTATAGAAGTCTGCCAGATCAAGCAGTTTTCACAGGAATTTCTCCAGTTTCAGGCCATCTCTTTAAGAAATACCACTCCAGGTGACTCTGCTGTTCCATTCACCTCCCATGGTTCCTCTAATACATGAGAAAAAGCTACTTTGGAAGGGGTATAAACCCTCCAATTTCCAAATTAAGGAGAAAATTTCCTCAAGCACGCTCAGAACCAGTAACTCTGCCAGAACTGCAGTGTAACAACCCCTTAATTCACAGAGAAACTGCAGATTTCCCAATTTAAGGAACACCCTGCCCAGCAACTCAGGGCAGTTCCTGCTTTTAAGAAGTGATCTCAGAGCTCGTGTGCTCCTGTTTCCAGGGCCATGTGGGGTTTGTTGATTTTCAGTCAACAGGAGCTACGTGACACCAGTCCCTTGGATCCTTTCCATGCTCACGGGGTCTGGCTGTGTTGATCTTAAAAAGCTGCACAGGTGAAGAGAAGTTGATTAACTTCTACCAGAGAAAGAGCCTTACATCAGTTGAAATAAATGCTGGCTCATTCTGGGTAACAAAGCCCCACTATTTTTAAGCACTTAGGCCATAAGCAGTAGGTATTTCTAACAGCAGAATGGAGGATGTTGACAGCACGGGAGGAATTTATTATCTAGTGTGACATTGCCACCTTATCTCATCCTGAACTGCTAATGACAATAACGAGGCAGTGACTGGCCCTGCAAGACTCCAGGGATCCCACAGGGATGGCTGGGAGTTTGCATCACCCCATCTCCAGCAAGTTCCTGAGGTACCTCTGAATATTTGTCTGGAACCTGTCCACGGCTGACTTAAAGTGAGAGTTTTGCCATAAATCCCTGGCTTTCAGTCTGTGGTCACAGAGCTTGGGGACTATGGCTAAGTGGTCTCTGAAAGGTGAGTGAAAAAGCAATATTTGTCAGGAAACAGATTTGCAAGGAAAGCGCCTTTTGGGAAAATGAAACATTCCAAAAAAGTCAGAAAATCCCTGCTGTGAAGTATTCCTTGTTCCTCTGCCCAACTGCACAGGGAAGCAGCAGTGGCAGCTCCAAGGTGGAGGAGTTTAAAGCCCAAGGAAAGCTGAAAACCTTTTGGTTTCTGTTTCTACAGCAGCTTCTGTCAGTGAACTTGCTCAGGGAGTGGGGACAGTTTGCAGCAGAATTTCCACACATTGGGGCCACCAAACCTCATCACAGAGCCAAAGGCTGAGGGTCCCATTCAGTTCCCTCTGCTGAAGAACTCATCAGTGACAGAACACAATCCATGCCTTTTGCTTGTAGGGTATTCTCTGCATTTTTGAGGATGCCATAAGTACAATAAAACACACTAAATGTATTTACACTAAAATACTAAAACACTTAGGCAGCATTTGGAGCTGAGCAGATGAAGAGTGACAGGGTAAGGGCTGATATCCAGCACTGCTGGAGACCTAAGCACAAACCCATTCCCAGGAGAAAAGCATTTCTGCCCTTCTCAGCACCGGCTGATGAGCAAATCTGCCTCTACACTCCTGTCTGCTCTTCTTGGTGAGCCTCTCAAGGCTCTTAATTCAGAGAAGAAAACCACAGAGAGAAGAGCTGAGTGCTCAGGAGGATCTCAGAGCTGGGCTGGGGTGTGATTTTCTTTCCAAGTTACAACACACAACTGCAAAACTCCGGAAACACCACATCCTCCAGCCCCTGGGAGCACCTTGCTCCACCACACCAGCTGTGAGAATTATTTCTTGAGAATGCTGAAATCCAGGCTTAGCCACCCTGAACAGCCACATTTGCATTTGGTCTCCTTGGGACAGCTCTTCCACAGGTTCCCAACTGCTAAAAAGAACACAAGACTGGAAACTGAAGTAAAAATGAAAAGAAATGGACTTACTGGTATTTTAGTGGGATGCTGATCCCGAATCAGTCGTACATCTTCCACTCTTTGTTCTGCCAGGGATTAAAAAAAAAAAATCTGTTTAAACATTCACAGTTAATGCTGTTATTTCCTTATTTCTCTACCGTTGAAGAGAGGGACCACGTGTCAGGAAAAGCCAGGAAAGGAAATTCAGGCAAAGCAATTTCCAAATGGGGCAACACTATCAGGAGCAGAGCCTCTCCTGTGACAGCTGATCCCCTGCTCCTTAACACAAGGTGACAAGCGCTGTGTGCACCTGCCTGGCACTCCTAGAAAGTGTTAAAGGAGATCCTTTCCTGCCCACACCCCCTCACTTTCTGCCCACTCCAGCACACATTTAACCTCACACAGTTAAGGCCTCAAATTACACCACCCAAGTTAACAACTAAATACCCTGTGCTATTTCTGTCAGGTCCCAGAAGAGGAAATGGTCAACAATTATTTGAGCCCCGGGACTGGCCCAAGGCTGGCAGCATCAGCTTTCCTTGAGCTCTCTCACGTTACAGAATTCCAGGTTTTATTTTGACTCGGCCGCACCCATTGTTGCAGGAGCTGCTGGAGGGAGGCCTGCCGGACCTACACATTTTGCCACTGTCCGTGCCAGTTTTGAGGAGAAAGTTCACCTCTCCTCAGACAGAAATATTAATAGAACAGATATCATGAACCGGGCTAAAGTACACAGGGCAGGGTAAACAGCTTGGTTGCTTTCAGGGACCGCCTCATCCTGTGTGTCCTCTGCCTACTTTCAGATTCAGTGAACTCAATTTTAACCCCTCTGTTTTTCAGCGGGACGGGGCTTTCCAGGCTGTTTTCAGCTCTGACAGAGATGATTTATTTAGCGTTGCATCATGGCCCGAACACACACCTGCCTAGGGAGAGAGGCACTTAGGCCAGCTCCCCGTTGGAATGCTAATGGCAGGACACTCGCAATAACATCCCTGGGTCTCCTCAGTCCGTGTTTGTGTCCAGGGAATAAATACATCCTCCTCACGAGCCCGCAAGGAATGCAGCTCCCGTGAATCACCGTTTGAAGCTGCAGGTGAATCAAGCAGAACTCAGGCAGGGAGCACGCCAAGCCTTCACCTGAAAGCCACCCCACATCCCCAGTCACATTCCCACAGCCCAGCAGGAGCGCTTCAAGGGCAGAGAGTTCCACCTCGTAAAAATACTTTTTAAGATTAACCAGAAACACAAAAGATACTTGGAGAGAAGTGAGACCAAACATCCACCTGGCAAACGCTAACTTTTCAGCTGGAACAGGTTTGTTCGCAGCAGAACTCCCCGGAGTAGAAGGAACACAAACCAGGCAAATCATGGAGATTATTGTGTGTGGCATGTTCAAAATCAGGCCCCAGTCAGCCACAGATAAACACTGTTCTCTGACGACAGTAGTTGCAGTGGCAACTGCTTGGCTGCCATCCTAGCTGAACTTAATACCTGCAACAGAGGCTGCTGACAGGCGATGGGGTCAACAACAGTTTTGGAAGGCTCTGAGAAAAGGGGTGGCATAAACACAGAATTTTGTCAGATCAACATCCTCCCCGCTTCACTGCAGGGAACAGCTTACATTTACCACAACAGCCAAGGCAAGGGTGGGCACATCACAAAGCTCCCTTAAGCAGCTTGACTTTAACCCAAAGGCAGGAAGAAAGGAAAATCTGGATCAATTACTTCCACCAATTCCATCTCACGTACGGGATTTTATAGTTCATGCAGAAATAGGTTACGCTGCCACTTCGTGTTACCCTCGCAGCGCTTCAGCCTCCCTCACTGACACACATGGGCAGAGCCCGAGCCCTTTGATTGCTCCGGTCCCATCCTGAGCGTGGCACGGCTCTATCGAGGCTCTTCCTTCTCGAAAGGGACTAATCTCATTTTCCCAGCCATCATTACACAGCTCTTTTACGATGCCCTGCTAATTTTCAACAGCCAAACGGAGACAGGAGCCACACGCCCCAGCGCAGTGGCGGCTGCCCGGGTGGAGAATTCCTCTCCCCGCGCCAGGCACCGGCTGCCAGTGGAGCTTTAATTCCGCTGCCACTGGCGCACAGGCCGCCGGACACTGAGCAGACACCGGAGGGAAGGGCAGGCCCAGCTCCTGGCACACACGCCGAGGATGTTTCCAGGCTCCTGGGAGTTTTACAGTCGATAATGGATGATGCCATGAAGAGATCTCCCCACCCCAAGCCCCTCTCTCAGCTCACCCGGGCACAGCGCAGCTGCCACCCCACACGGCGCCACAGCACCAAACCCCCCTGTCCCGAACCGCCGGGGTAAACAAACAACCCGGAGGACGGGCCGGGCTTTGCCTCCGTCGCAGCCCCGAGCAGGCCGGGACACCGGGGCAGCCCCGGGCCAGCTCCGCTTGCGGAGCCCCGCTGTCAGCAGCACCCGCCCGGGGATCTTCGCAGCTCCCACCGCCATCGGCCCCCTCCCCTCCCCGGCCATCCCCCCACCGCAGCCCGCCGGGGCCGGGAGCACCGACAGGCCTCACCCCGCCGCGTCCCTTCCCCGCGGCGCTCACCGAAGGTGCGGCGCTGCTTGAAGCTCTTCTCCGAGGGCATGGCGGCGTTCGCTCGGCCCGGGCCCGGCGGCGGCTGTGCGCGGCGGCAGCAGCGGACACCTCCGAGTGCCGGCGCCCGCCCCCCGCGCCGCCACGGCCGCTCGGCCGTCAGCTGACCCGCGCGTCACCGGCACGGGCGGGCCCGCCTCGCCCCGCCGGCATCTTGAGTGTGGCACCGGGACAGCGCCGGCATGGCCGCGGTGTTCCTCAGGGACACACGGCCCTGGTGCTGTGGGAGTGCCCTGGCAGTGTTCTCGCTCTGCGGCACGCAGCCATGGCCGCATCGGTGACAGGCCGTGTTCTCCTCAGTGTCACAGCCATGGCCGCATCGGTGACAGACTGTGTTATCCTCAGTGTCACAGCCATGGCCGCATCGGTGACAGGCCGTGTTCTCCTCAGTGTCACAGCCATGGCCGCATCGGTGACAGGCCGTGTTCTCCTCAGTGTCACACAGCCATGGCCGCATCGGTGCCAGGCCGTGTTCTCCTCAGTGTCACAGCCATGGCTGCATTGGTGACAGGCCGTGTTGTCCTCAGTGTCACACAGCCATGGCTGCATCGGTGCCAGGCCGTGTTCTCCTCAGTGTCACACAGCCATGGCCACCTCAGTGCCAGGCTGTGTTGTCCTCAGTGTCACAGCCATGGCTGCATCGGTGCCAGGCCGTGTTCTCCTCAGTGACACAGCCATGGCCAGCTGGGTGCTGGACTGTGTTCTCCTCAGTGTCACACAGCCATGGCCAGATTGGTGACAGGCCGTGTTCTCCTCAGTGTCACAGCCATGGCCGCATCGGTGCCAGGCAGTGTTTTTCGTTAATGACACAGCATGGCCACCTCAGTGCCAGGCCGTGTTGTCCTCAGTGACAGCCATGGCCACCTCGGTGCTAGGCCCTGTCCCTCAGTGACACAGCCATGGCCACCTCAGTGCCAGGCCATGTTCCTCATTCAGTGACACAGCCATGGCCATCTTGGTGCCGAGCCATGTTCTCTTTAGTAACACACAGCCGTGGCCACACCAATGCCAGGCCATGTTGTCCCTCAGTGACACAGCCATGGCCACCTCATTCAGTGACACACAGCCATGGCCACCTCAGTGCCAGGCCATGTTCTCCTCAGTGACACACAGACATGGCCACCCTGATGCCCTTCCATGTTCCCCTTCAGCAACAAAAAAGAACAATCTCCCCAGGAAAGCAGTGGATTCCCCAATTTTGGGCACTTTTAAGATTCAGCCATCTTGTCTAGACAGTGCTTTTGCCAAGAAAAGTTGGGCCAGATGATCCTTGAGGTCCCCTCCAGTCTGGTATTCCACTATTCTGTGATTCCATGAACGTGCAGCCATGGCCACCTTGGAGTGGCCCACAATATCCCCTTCAACATCAGCACTTAAGCACTTTTCTCCATGCAAAAGTGCAAGTTCAGTGGTCTGCCACCAGTTTGCCTTCACATTGACATGGATATATGGTAGAGTTTACATTTGAAGAACAACATTTTAGGAGCAGGTGCTCCAATTCTCTTAGAATCCACCCCCCGGTCTCATGCGGTTTGTGAGGAATTGATTAAATCACAACTTCAGTCACAGATACCACGTTGTGAGTAAAACTGCCCAACTGTTTCCTGCTTAGCAGCTTTCTGACACAAGCTGTTGGCTGGAGCCTTTCAGCTGCATCTCTTCCTCTCACATACGTTCCCGGCACTGTGTTTTGAAATTTAAGGATGATTTTGCAGCAAGAGGGTGACACAATCTCGCTGTACAATCCAAGGGACAGGGAGCTGCTGCCTGGATTGTCCTTAGGGAGTACAGGGAGAAGGACAGTTTTCGAACCATCTTAGAGATTATCAGTGTTTTTGCATTTTTGGGGTGGAGTGATGCATTAAAGTTGGAGTGAATCTGCACTCATACAAAGGAATGAGGGTTCATTATTTAATTTTGTGATTCAGGGTCACGCAGTTCAGGTGGCCTGTCATTATGAGGCCATTAAAATGTGACTAACAAGGAAATGCAGCCCTAAGGTGCGTGATTGCTCTGTCCATCACATCACCATCCAGGGACAGGAGGTGAGACATGGATGACCAGCAGAACATGATACATCTGCAACTTAAACCAGCAATCCTAAATTTCTGCATCAACAGAACTCTATTTAAATGAATAAAGAAAACATTTTCCAGGCTGAGGAAATTCCACCATGCTCTCAGAATTGTGTCCAAGGGCTGAAGGCAGGAGGACGAGCCCTGGTGGAAGCACATAATGTTATTTTTGGGGTGTACAGGTGCGTCCTGGTGTCAGGGCTGACAGTTCGGGGCTCTGTGTGCCGTGTGCTTTGCATCCACAAGCCGACTGTTAGCAGGGCTGCAGCTCCAGCTGAAAGCATCCATATGGTGCTTGGGGAGAGCCACAATCAGAGTATCTGCTGACAGGCTGGGCTATCACATGCTCCTCTCATAAATAATCCGCAGAGACTGTGAGAAGGAAACTTAGATCCACACCGAGACTCGCCTGACCTTTCCCTCCTCAGCTCAGCCCTCGCCCGTGTCTGCGTGTCGACAGCACAGACAGTTGGCGAGTCTGGATTTGAGGAAGGTGTTAGGAGCAGTTGGAATGACAGCATGGACATAGCCTTTGGGATCAGCTCTGCCTCAGCACAGCTCCCCATCCCTGGTGAGAAAATGCTGCTTTGGAAAAGGCTTTGGCTTCAGGCTCGGTGACGGTGCTGGAACAGAGCCCTTCAAAAATGGAGCTGCAAAGTGTTTTTATCCTGGCCTTAGAACACTTTATGAAGCATTTAGGCTGAGAACAGGAGACATAACCCAAAGGGGACATTACATTGTCTTCAAATATGTAAAAGGTTTCTGTAGAGCAGGAGGGAATTAGCTCTTCCCTGCATGCTGCAGGACCAGGATGAGAAATAATGAGCTTAGAGCTTGGAAAAGGCCATAGAAATTAGGGACTGGGCTAAGGGTGAGAATTGTTGAGCATCAGAAGAAATTCCCTAGGAAAGAAATGGAATAATCACCTTTGGATGTTTCCTTATTTAATGAGAAATTAGTAAAACATCTGCTCTGAAGAGTTCAGGGAGAATTGTTCTGATCTCAGGGAGAAGGATGGGGTAAATAATCCCCTGCAATCCCTGCCAGCCTTAGTTTCACATGAGGCAAAGGAGATGTGATTTCCCAAATTCACAAAGCAGGTTAGAGCACAGGCTGGATTTGGATTCCAGCTCAGATCACCTGTCTGCACCTAATACACCAGACTAAATACTAAGCAAAAAAAAAAGGCAAAACAGGTTTTCCCAACTGCTCTATCCTCCACAAGGTTAGGCTGGTGCTTTTTGTTAAAAATCCAACATGAACAGTGACTCCAAACCGTGGCTGATATTCACAGCATTTCCCTTGGGAAAAACTCCCACTTTTCCTATTTTTTTCCCACATGCTCTGCCTCACAATGAAACGAGTGTATTTCACATTCAGAATAATAAATCATCCCCTCATTTTTCTGGTACAGCAGGACTGAAAAGGCTTTTTTTATTTTTTTTTCCCAAGGAACAGATGAAGCTGTTCCTCTGCAGTGCTGCACCCTTCCTGGAAGACAGCACTCAGTGTGTGGGGCTGGGAGCTCAGCAGCTGTCAGCAGTATTAAATTCACCAGGAACACGGAGAGAAAAGCCTCATAAAATAAAAGGAAGGACACCGTGCTGATAATAACTTGCATTTCAACCCGAATTAAAATACCTCCCCTCAGTTCTTTTCTCACAAATTGTTCTTATCGATCCAGCTCAGCTCAAGATTAATGTGGGTTTGCTTTTCTTATAAGTGTGCAGCAGCCATTACCCAGCTGCTAGTGGAGATTTTCAGGCAGAATCTGACTGCAGAGAATTGTTTGCCGTGCCTTAAAATTACTCTTCTGGGAAGTTTTCATCTTAAATTTGCCTCAAGATGGTGGCTACCCTTAAGAACAAATTCCCACACTTCAAATTTCACCTTCTGAGTTAGGAGAACTTTAGGAAGAAGTGGTGAGAATGGCAAAATATCTGTTTTGGGGGTAAAAAAGTGTAATTTGAGAGAAATGAAGCTAGACAGAAAACCCTCATTTTGCCTGGGTGGGTTTTCTCTGAGGTCTAACAACAGCTGAGCCTGTCCCTCAGTGGGAACACAACACTGTCTTTTGGAATATCACATATCCTAGACTAGTAGACACGCTTTTTTTGGATGGTAAATCCAAGCTAACACACAGATGTGTGCAATGTCTTCATAAAAACATCATTTTCGTAGAATGTTTGGCTAAAAACTCACTGCACTCCCCCTGCGTGAAGGATTGCCCAAGACATCATTACCGGGTACCATAACTGACATCAATTCCTGCTGTTCCTGCTGTTCCAGCAAACAACTCTTGGCTCTGGGATCAAGTTTGAAATGGGAGATGTTGCTCTCATGAGGGAACACGGTGAATTGTGTGAGTTGTGTTTGTGTACTGCTTCTCACTCAGAAAATCCATAACGTCTTGGCAGGCGGCAGCGACAGCGCGAGCGCGGGGAGATCGTGGAATAGCACAGCGTGTAACAAGGTCTTCCCCTGATTTTTGATACTCCTAGGACTGAAGCAATCCCCCACGTGTTCAAATATTAACTGAGCGCTACGTCGCCTGTGGTGCAGTAAACACTCTCCTGGCTGACGTTGAGAGGTTCTGTGAGCTGGGATTGCACAACCACGGATCAGCACCCAGGAGCAGCACCCCCAAGACCTGACCCCTCCAGAGCAGGACAATCTTTCTGTTATAAATGCATAGTATATAGTTGGCTTTTCGCAAATATTAAAATGAATACTGTATGTAGAATGTAAGAAGATTGTACTGTATTTTCTTTGTTAATAGAATTTACAAATGTGATAGTATCTCATTGTGAGAACATTGAGGTCTATTGTTTAAAGATTGCTTCTGTTATCAGTATCTTGTCTAAATAAAAATGACCAGAACCCCGAGAGAAGAATTTATAGACCTGTGTTATCAGATAGAATAGAGACACCCGAAAACGAGTCTGCTAGATAGAGGGGAAGAGGAGAAGTTAAGACTAAAACAAAAAGATTCTTACTCCAAAAGAATGTTTGAATCATGCATGTGAATTTTTAATATGTATCAAGCAGATGTTTTTAAAAAGAAAACTTTTGTTACAACGTGTGCTGCTGGCTGGTTCTGTGCCAGGCACCCTCGGCTGAGAAAATGTATTTTGCTTTTATCTCTCCTAATTGTCTATTTTCTTATTTTTTTTAATTTTTTTATTAAACTTCTAAATTTTTCCAAAAAAGTGAACCTCGTTTTTCACACTTCTGCCAACTGAGCTGCTTCAGGTGTCGAACAGAACTAAATTGTTCAGGCTGGACTGGGGCCAAAGTGTGAGGGACAAGAACTGATTGTGGCAGAAGTGCTGTGACATCTTGGGTCACTCCAGGCACTCACGGCCTTTAGATCATCTGATTCCTCATGAGGACAGCATGTTGAAGAAAGATCATACCCTCCTCCATGGATCATAGAATCATGGAATGTTTGGGGTTGGAAGGTTGGAAATGATCTTAAAGGTTTGGGTTTGGAAGGGACCTTAAAGTCCATCCACTGCCACCCCCTGCCATGGGCAGGGACACCTTCCACTATCCCAGGTGGCTCCAAGCCCTGTCCAGGGGACACTTCCAAGCATGAGGCAGCCACAGCTTCTCTGGGAACTGTTCCAGGGTCTCACCCCCCTCCCAGGGAAGAATTCCATCCCGATATCCCATCTATCCCTGCCCTCTGGCAGTGGGGAGCCAATTAAAGAGAGGGCACTGAGCTCTGCTCTAAAGCAGAAGGATGTAATCACTTCCTGAGCCATCAGCAGCTTTTCTGCAGTGCTTTGGATTTTCCCTGAAGAGCCCAGCCTGTCCAATGGTGTTTATCCTGCAAAAGCTGGTGAGATCAATGTCCACGGAGAAAGCAAGGGAGTGGAAATCATTCAGGATAAGAAAAGCTGTTTTCCAGTTTAAAATATACACATTGCAAAAACCAAAGCAAAACTCTTCGGCCTTTCTATTGGGATATTCTCTCTTTGATGTGTCCTCTTTCCAAGGAAGGGAGCAGTTCTTTAGGAGGCAGGAGGAGTCTTTGTTTTTTATTACAAAGCAGAAATCTCAGTGCAGGCCCATGCCAAAAAAACATGCTGCAAATACTCTCTGTGGCAAACAGGGCTTGCAGAGAGGTTTGTTCATCTGTCTCGGCCTGCCTTGCCATACTTTTCTGTCCCTCTTGCCAAATGGAAAATAAATCATTCTCTCCTCGCTGTTCTGGTTATAATTGGCTGGATATTCCATCAGCTGGCTCAGCCCTGCTCAGAGCCTGGGAAGGCATAAACACTTCCAGGATTACAGAAAATGAGGACACTAACTTTGGGACCCATCCAAACCCTTTAGTGAGCGTGAAGACTAATTGACTACAGTGAGAGCTGCATCAGCTCCTTAATTGCTGAGGGGAAATGAAACAACAACATTTCCCCTTTTGCTACATCCTTTTTCAAGAGCCCTGTGGTAAGGGCTGCGAGCTGCCTGCCTGAGACAGCAGCACTGCAAAGCTCCGGGCCATTACTCTGGGAATGTTCTCCAAGGAAAGCGCTCAGACAGTGCCACAGAGGATGGGAGATGATGATAACACACTTTTCCTGTTTTCCCTGCTGTCACAAACAAAGCTGGTTGATTCAGATAATGGATTTGGTGAGATAGGGGAGAAAGCAGCAATTTTAGACTTTGATGACTGAAGTTGAAGGTGATATTCAGTTATAACCACCCTGTTGTGCACCAGGGGCCTCAAGGACCTTGGATGTGCCCAGGCTCCAAAACTATTGTGTGTTGCTGCACAAGAACAGCACTGGAAATTGGAAACAGCAGTTTTTTCTCCTCTCTGATGTGATGAAGGGCTGGGATTCCTCACTCTGTCCTGTTAGAAGGGGAAACTTGGTCACTCAGAGCTTTGCTTCAGGCTTTGCTGGGCTCTGGGTGACATCAGTGTGGGATGGAGGTGGGCACTGCCAGACAGACTTTTCCCTTTGCCCTTCTCATCTGGAGGAAATCAGCACGGGGCAATGGAGCTCCATGGGAATTGGCATGGATTTGTGATGGGCTGTCCATCACAGCCCTTTCCAGCCCTGCCTTCTGCTGGGTTGGACTGGAAAAGGGGTCAGTGGGCCAAGGGGATGTCTGATGGATGAGAAATGTGGCTCAGCACCCACGGAGCCAAGATTGTAGGGTGAGGTTATAGGGGTCAGGTGGGTGAGGGAAAGGAGAGAAGGTTTTAGGGTGATTAAGCAGCAGGAGCATTCAGTGGAAAAGGAGAAAGAATAAAGTTCAGATAAAAATATAAAGGCAAAAGAGGGGAGAGCACGTGTGTGCTGCAGACTGCTGTGTTCTGCTCCAGGCAATGTCACCCAGGACATCTTTTGTTTCATTCACACGAAAATCCTTGCCATCAGTACTTTCCCCTGTCCCCTCTGTGAATCCATCAGTTCCCAAACAAACAGACATGACAAGGCCTTCGAGAGCTGTGTCAGAACCTTTAATCACCAGCTGGGCATAATGTAACATGTGGGAAAAGCCACGTGATTCCCTACAGGTGGAAAACAGCCGTATTTCCAAAGATTTATGTTTGGTTTACATGACTCACTGCCCATGTGCTTTGGT
This sequence comes from Acrocephalus arundinaceus, assembly GCA_021534815.1. Lineage (NCBI taxonomy): Eukaryota > Metazoa > Chordata > Aves > Passeriformes > Sylviidae > Acrocephalus > Acrocephalus arundinaceus. The sequence goes on along the minus strand of JAJEOU010003008.1, from coordinate 19,587,167 downwards.
TTGGATGCTTGGAGGAGCTTTTTGTAATGTAATCAGAACTGTGGGCACTAAATTTGTCCATCACTGAAGCCTCAGAGGATTAGCACAGCACTAAAAGTGACACCTCATCCTGCACGTGGGCAGAGTCGGAGGGCGGAATGCAGCGGTTCAGCCTGGGAGCATTTACTCATCCCAGGGCTGGAGAAATGTTGTTTGTACCATGAGCCAGGCAGCCTGGACTCGGTCGTGTCATCATCCCATATCCACAACTATCCAGATCCTTGGGAATCAGGGTTTCCTGGCCCCACAGCTGCCCATCAGACCCTTGGCAAAATCTGTGGGCAACTCGAGCATCTCGTCTGGTCTGGTGAGATCAAAAGCACTGTGAGAGTAGGACAAGGAGGGTGATCCTTCTTCTCTGCTCTCATGAAACCTCATGGAGCACAAAAGGATATGGAGCTCCTGGAGGGAGACCAGGGAAATGCTCCAAAAGTTGGAGCCAGGCTGGGAGAGCTGGGGGTGCTCACCTGGAGAAGACAAGGCTTCAGAGCCTCTGAAGAAGCTCTGGGCCTTCTGAGCCCCTTCCAGGGCCTAAAGGGGTTCCAAGAGAACTGGAGAGGGATTGGGGACAAGGGATGGAGGGACAGGACACAGAGAATGGCTTCCCTCAGCCAGAGGGCAGGGATGGATGGGAGATTGGGAAGGAATTGTTCCCTGGGAGGGTGGGGACACCCTGGCACAGGTGCCCAGAGCAGCTGTGGCTGCCCCTGGATCCCTGGAATGTCCAAAGCCAGGTTGGACAGGGCTTGGAGCAGCCTGGGACAGTGGGAGCTGTCCCTGCCATGGCAGGGGTGGAATGGGATGGATTTAAGGCCCTTCCAACCCAAACCATGGAGGGATTCTACAGCATCCAAAGGTCTGTTCCTCCTTCATCCTCTGCCAGCCCCTGCTCTGCAGAGCAGCCTCCCTGCAGCGATTCTCGTGGGCGATGCTCTCAGACTTTCTGCATCAATTCAATCTCTGTTTCCCGTCTTCTGCCAGTTTGGGGATTTGTTGCTCGATTGTCATGGCGACTGCAGCCGTGGGACCCTCGCTGAGGCCCCTCCATTAGGATTCAGGGCAGCACTTCAGCCAGCATCACTGGGGACCCTCTTGTGCTGAGCACTCTCTGAGAGCAGAGAGCTCATTCCGCTGCAGAAATCCCAGCTGAACAGCAGCTCTTCACAGCAGAACGAGGCTGGCTCTAATTTTTGTTAATTATGTGGAAGCAACTTGATTTTCTCACGAGCCTGTTGTCGGCGCAGCCCTCACGGTCTATTCCTGGCCAGCAGAATGAGGATGCTTAGGAACCCCAAAGGACTCTGCAGCTGTTTTGCAGAGCAACATGGAATAAAAAGGAGCCATTTCCAAAATGAAAAAAAACCCCAACCCTAAAAAAAGACAAAACCCAAGATGATTCTTGTGAAACAATATGGGAAAGAGGAGCCATTTGCACAAAATGTGAGGTCTGGCTGGCATAAGAGCAGGGGAAAGAATGAATGAGGGAGGGAAAGCAGCGAAACAATCAAAACAGGTGCAGAAAAGGAGATTTGTGTAAAGAAAGAGGTTTCTCAGGCAGCAGCCCGGGAATGGCGGTGAAGACGCGAGCACCGGGAAGGGCGCAGGAAGGCGGGGGCACAGGGACAAGTGCCGTGCGCGAAGGGCCGTTTCTCGAGGAGCCTCGTTAGCGCAGTAGGTAGCGCGTCAGTCTCATAATCTGAAGGTCGTGAGTTCGATCCTCACACGGGGCAAAGATGGTTTCCTCCTTTTTTTCCTCCCGCAGCCAGATTTTCCCAAGGGAAGGGACTGTCTATTTCTTTTTTTCATGGAATCGGAGCAGGAAGCGGGACGGGACGCGCCGAACGCGCTCCGAGCCCTGCACCGGCCCGCAGTGCGCCCCGTTACCGGGCACCGGCCCCGCCATGCGCGCGGTCCGCCCGCCCGCTACGGGGCGCGCCCGCTGGCTGTGTCGGTTAAGGAGCAGCGTCCGCACAGCGTCCGCTACCGGCGGGGGCGTGGCGCGGCTAGATGAGGCGGCGCTGATTGGAGGAGCCGCGCGATGGGCGTGTCCCAGCGGAGGGGCGGGCGGTGTTGGTTGGCGGGGCTTTGCGGTGGGCGGGGCCAGAGGCGGGCACAGTGGCGCGCCCCGGAGCCGCGGTCAGAGCGGCGGCTGCTATGGCGGTGTGCGCACGGCTGTGCGGAGTGGGGCCGGCCCGCGGCTGTCGCCGGCGCGGCTCGGCGAGGGAGCAGCGCCGCGGCGCCGCCGACAGCGAGCCTGACACCGATACAGACCCCGAAGAAGCGGGAGGTGGCTGCGTTACGGAGGACGAGGAGGCCGTGGAGCGCATTGAGGGTGGGCGGCCCCTTCCGCCTTCTGTCGAGGCCGGCCCGGCCGGACGGGCCCCGCTGTCTCTGTTGGAGCTGCCCCCGGAGCTCCTGGTGCAAATCTTCGGCTCCCTGCCCGGTACCGACCTGCCCAGCCTGGCCCGAGTCTGCACCACCTTCCGCCGCATCCTCAGCACCGACACGATCTGGCGGCGGCGCTGCCGCGAAGGTACCGCCCGCCCCAGGGGCTGCACGGCCCGGGGCTGAGGGGGAGACGGCTCGGGGGGGCAAAGGCAGCGGCCTCGAGCGTGCAGGAGAACACGGAGAGTGCGAGAGGGGATGGGCTGGGGGTCCTGAAGAGCTGGGGCTTGTGGTGCAGGACAGAAATAAGATTTGGGGGTGCGGGCTGTGGGGCTCGCAGGGCTCCACATGTGCAGGGAGGAGAAGTGGGCACATCTCGGGTCCCTTGGGACACGGTCTGTCGGTGGTGGCACTTGTGGCAAAGGGCATCGAGCTGGAGTTGTCCCCTGGAGGAATGGGATGGGAGCAGGCCCTGGGAGATGATGTCTCCGTGTAGTGTGTCCTTGGGGGAATCCTGAGGACGGGGAATGCTCAGCCCCTGCACCAGGGAAGGAAGGGGGACCTTGGGATTCCTGGAGCCGTGGAGACACGGGGGATGGATACACCGGGATACACCGGGAGCAGAGCTCGCTGGGTGCCGAGGAGGCCGGGCTTGGGTAAGAGCATCCTTTGGGGAAGTGCAGAGGGTTTCCACATTCGTGTGTGCGTTTTCCAGGAATGCTCTGGTGCAAGGATGCTCTGCTGAATAATGTGAAAGCCTGGGAGGTGTTTTTTTTTTCCTCAGCTCTGCAGTTCTCCCTCGTAACTCTCATCCTTTTCCTCCCGCCGCTGTGGCTCTGTGTCCTCTGTTTGTTATTTCAGTCCTGTCCCACCTCCCAAGGTCTGCCTTGCTGTGCTCATCCTCTCTGCAAACGCTGCCATCCTGCCAGGTGCTCCTGCTGCCAACACATGAAGTCATGTGTATTTTCCTGTTTGCTTTCTGTTTTTAATACCAGTGAGGGCACGGGGATAAAAGATTTGGGAATGTCAGTTGGCTGCCTGCAGTGGGATCAGGTGGAATGCCTGGAACCTTGCAGGAATGAATTTGTGCCTTATCAGCACTATCCAAGAACCTTTGGACAACACAAAGGCTGCACCTGGAAAATGTAAACCAAAGCATTATTTTGTAATTCAGCATTGTCACAATAATTTAACATTTCTTTTAGGAGACAGGCCAGTGAAATGGTGTTAATTCTTTCCTTACACTCCTGTAGTAACACGGAACCCTCATGGATGTTTGTGTGTTTGATAAATGGTCTGCAAAACTTCGCTGATTAATTATTTTAATAGGTTATGATGCTGGCAAAATGTGTTTATAGAAATCTGTGTCACTTTTAACTCTAGGCTAAGTTGGCTTGTAAAAGACCCACTGAATTAGGCCTGATGGGGATTTACATTTATTTATCAAATTCCTGTCTGCTCCTTGGATTTTCTTCCTAATGGATAAAGCAATGTTCAAAAGCTCAGCTGAAATTTAAGGAAATGAAGGAAACTTTGGAATTTGTATGGCTAAAACTAACCTGAACAGGAAGGGAAGGTATCAAGACAACACTTTTATCTATAGCCCTGAGCTAACTACCAGGTGAGAGGTGTATAAACCAAATTTTGATTCTTTTTGCATGTGATTTCTCCAGTTTCCCAACATATCCATTCCAAGCAGTGTCAGAGAATGCTTTGGTGGCTGTGGTGTGGCTGAGGAGGATCCTGTACCAAAGGCAGGTGCCCAAGCTGTGCTGAACAGATAAGGGCAGTTCCTGGCCAAAACCTTCCTACCATGGTGAAACTGATCCTGGAGCTTTTAACCAGCTCTGGTTTTCCAGGCAGTTCCTCAGCTGGACTTTCAGGCTGTTTGTGGTGCTTTGCATTGCTCTGCTGACTTGAATAGTTGTACACATGAGTATAAAATTTGGCATATTTTGTAGGTAAACATCAGGTGTTGGTAAAAAAACACACATTTAAAATTTAAAATATTCTGTGCTGTGTTTCTGTACATCCATACACTGGTGACTGTGTGATAGTCAAACATAAAATGTCATAACTTTTTTAAGTTTTTTTTCCAAAAAAACAGTTCCTGTCTGAGGTCAGTGTTTAAGTGTGTGTTTCTGTCTGCCTGAGCCTTGTTGTGAGGCTGCATGTGCTAAAAACAGAACAAGAGCACGTGTGCCTTGCTGGTTTATTCACTTTGCAGCCTACCAATGATCACGGAATCACAGAATATCCTGAGCTGGAAGGGATCCACAAGGATCATCCGAACCCAGCACGATGTTCCAGAAGTGACTGGGAAACTTCAGCTTGGTGTCAGCTGTGCAAAACAACATTTCTGTTTTTAGGAATTCACAGAGGCAGGAAGGAATCCTGAAATAATCAGAACAGGAGGAGCTTCTGTGGGAGAAGCTGTTGTTGCAGTGCTTTGTTTTGGCCATTTTTTCCCTTCTCCTTGGACAGGAGCAGAGCTGGGTGTGAGGAGCAGCCTGGCTGTGGCCCAGGTTGGATGTCTTGCTCTGCTCTGGGCCAGCCCAGCTGTAGATTAGCCTGAAAATATTCTGTGATTATTCCAAGTGTCCAGAGGTCTGCCTGAAAGTGGAGAGGCTTTTGCTGCTGGTGGAGAACTGGGAGAGTTGAATTGTGGAACACTGACACGACTGTCAGAGCTGTTGTCCTTTTATCATTGCAACAGTTTGGGGTAAACAATGTCTCTGGATGGCTTCCTTGGCAAGGAGAGGGTTGCAGTCACTTCCATGTTTTCTATAAATAGGAGATTGCTGATCTCTGCAGCAGGAGCAGAATTAAAGCTCGTGTCACCCTGGCTGGTGGCCTGACCTACCTTGATTAACACCTTATAGTCCATTTTTAATTTCTTTCATCTTTAACCAAAACAAGTGCAGCAGGACACCTGGGAACACACCAGTAATGCAGAATAACCAGTTCTAGAGCTTGGAGGAGAAGGCTTTGGTTTGTGAAAACAACCTCCAGCAGCTTTGGGGCCTGCTGGAAATATCAGCCAAGGTGCTGAAGTTTGTGATCTTCAGGTGGTGTGGAAAGAGGAGGGAAAGAAGGGTGGGAAATGTGGTTTGTACACTCAGTGAGGAGACTTTTGGGTGGAGTTCAGCTTTTTAGACTCCAGGGAATCCATGCAGGAGTTGGATGCACAAATGCTGCCACAACAGGAGCCATTTCTTGCAGTGCTGTGCCCTGGTGAAAATGGCTTTCATAACTCACAAGGCTCCAACCTCCCTTTGTGTGAGTTGAAAACATTGTGTTGTGTGTTAGTCTGTGGCTTTTCATCATCTCTGTGACCTTTCCTGGCTTTTAAACTCCCAACTTGGCAGTGGTTGGCTGCTCCTCACTGCTCAGCACTCTCAGCCACCCTTCAGAGAGCCTCAGACCTGTCTGCAAGCTGCCCATCTTCTGCTTTAGGGTTTCCCCAAATGTTTGCATTGTTGCAGCTCAAATCTCCTTTTCCTCAATGGTAACCCCAAGCCTTCCCCTGGAAGAAGTGTTTGGGTGAGGACTGGGTGTGTTTTAATCCAATTTCTCAGCCTTTGGAAACAAGAAGCCAATTCCAAATTTGCCCACCTGATATTTCAGAGCTGCTAACCTGAGAACCTCCCATTTCTGGAATAATCCAGTGAGTTTTTATCCTCTCTGTTCTGTGCCCAGCCTTGTGAACATGCATTTATCCAGGGATAAGTGGAAGATTTGATTAACCAGGACACAGTGGAAGTTCAGTAATGGTGCAGGGGGATCCAGCTCTGCCAGACATCCTCATTTCCTCAAATTATGATGTGCACACACAGCTTCCAGCAGCTCCCTGCTGTGGGAGTGGATGTTTCCCTTCCTGCTGGGAAAGGCAGCAGAAAAACAGGAATTTGGGCTTTGATGTGAGCACAGGGGATCTTCCCAACCTGGGATGGAAGAGCCTTGCTTGTTTTTAAACTCCAGAGCTGTCCATGCAGGGTGAAGATGACACAGGGAGGAACAGGGAATGTGAGGCTTGGAAGTGCTGGGAGCAGGGCAGGGAATTAATGCCACTTGCAGAAGTATTAATGCAGCTCATACTAAATGGAGATTGCTTTTCCAAGTCCTTTAAATTCCCGTGCATGTGGCCATGGAAACAGCAGTGTGTCCCTGTGGTGGGGGAAATCAGCACTCCTTAAAACCTTCAGCTTTTCCAGCTGGTCAGTGGGAACTTGAAAACCAATTTCCATCCTTGCTTTGGAAGCAGGATTAAGTAGCCATTTTCCAAAGGTGTGAATTTCGGTGACTATTAACTCCTTAAAATAAAAATACTTTACTCAGTGAGCTACTGCACTGAGATACATTTCCTTAAAATAGATTTAATTGCACTGAAGTGGAATTTTCCAGGAAGCTCGAGCCCTTCACATCTTTCTGGGAAAGTGATTTCTGTTCTCTGTGAAGAAAACCTTACCAGTTTTATTTTTCTCTCATTATCTTGAAACTCTACTTGCTGTTAATTTATGTCCCCCTTGCCTTCTGGGTTAAAAGGAGATGGCCTTTCTTGCTCATGATGTTTGGAGGGGGGTTTTTTTAGGCACTGTGAGCCAAAAGATTGATTTTTTCCATCAAATGGCCATGCTGGTGTGAGCAGCTGGGTCAGAAGAGCTGCAATAATGCACTTATGGAGCTCAGCCATCACTGTGGCATTTTCACTCTCTGTAGCTGTTTGCTGACCCAAACAGGATAAGAATTACTTATAAAATAAGTGTTAAAGCACATTAGGATGAGATTATTTTTTTCTTGATAATACTTTCTAAGTATCTAATGACAAATAACATGTAGCAATACAGAAACCCTAATTTTTTATTCAAAGGAATTTGTTATTTGAATCTTTCTGGGTAAGATTGGAATTAAACCACTCTAATGATGGTTTGGTTTTCATAAAATTTCACTGGAGGTTGTCAGTGAAATTTTTATTCAAAGGAATTTGTTGTTTGAATATTTCCAGGTAAGATTGGAATTACAACTATTTAATGATGGTTTGGTTTTCATAAAAATTTCACTGCAGGTTCTTTAATGATGGTTGGTTTTCATAAAATTTCACTGGAGGTTGTCAGTGAAATTTTTATTCAAAGGAATTTGTTGTTTGAATCTTTCTGGGTAAGATTGGAATTACAACTATTTAATGATGGTTTGGTTTTCATAAAATTTCACTGCAGGTTGTCAGTGAAGCTTTGACATCAAATCCCTCCCCACCCTGTTATTTGGAGGTAACTGCTGGTGAGGGATTTCCCTTGGCACTCACTTGGGTGATTTATGGATTAGGGAGGAAGCTTTGGGAAAAATCAGCACCTTCTGTGGGAAGAGGGAATCTCTTGGTGCTTGGAGATTCCATTTGGGAAGGATCCTGCACGTGTCTCCTCCCTTTCCCATGCAATATAAACCCCTCACAGTGCCTGCAGTGCTCAGGGCTCCTCTCCCCTCTCCAGGTGAGTTGTTTTTCCATGCACAGGAGTTGTCTGTTCCCAAGCCACGCTGTTCCTGCCCTTTCCCAAGGATTTCCAGCCAGCTGGGGACATCCCACGCTGTTCCTGCACCCTTGGATGTGTTTGCTCTCACCCCAGGACAGTGCTGGGGGGCTCTGCATTCCCAGGCTCCCGTGGAGCTGTGCATCCATGGATCTGCAGGACTCAGCTGGCACAGCCCCAGCACAAAATGCTTTGTTTGTGTGCTGGACTGCTCTTCCTGCGAGCTGAGCTCGTCTGCCCTCTGCTAATTGTGCTTCCTCAGCCCACCTCGGGCTGGAGAACCCTCAGAGCTTCCTCTGGCAGGAATTCTGCCACTGCCCTTGGCTGGTTTTTGATGAAGGGCAGCGTGTTTGAAATGAATTTATTAATTTTGTGCCCCTCTCACCTTCGCTGCCCTTGCGAGTGTGCAGGTCGTGTATTCCCCTTCCAATAAACCCTGGGTGTGCTCTCTCATCTGTGCTTTTATTTATAGACAGGAGGAGGCTGAATTAATTCAGGGAAACTCCTGCTTTTCTCCTATTTGCAGCCTGAGCTCTCTCCTGCAGCATTAGGTGGTGCTTCACAGCCACAGTTGTTAATTTTAATTCAAGGGCGCTCAGCTGAGGGTAAATTTCATATTTAATGCCTTGATGAGGGTCTGCAGAGATACAGTTTTGTGTCAAATATCTGGCAGGTGTTTGTGCTGCTGAGCAAAGCTGCTGTTTGATCCGTGCTGTTGATGTCTTTGATGTCAAGCAGGGCACTTCTCTGTACCGAGATCTGTCAGGGTCACTGCTGCAGGGTGGCATTGTCACTGCTGATTTTTTGGGAACTCCTTCCTCTCATTTCCTCCCTCTGCTCTTCTGAGAATATCTGCCATCGAGACATTAGTAATTGCTTTTATTTTTTTGAAGTTTCTTAGAAGTTCGACGTTCACTTCCTGAAAATGAAAGGAGAGAATCTCATTTTCTGCTTCAAAGCTGCTCCGAGATCTCCGACTCCTTTGTTTTCGGGGGGCTCTGGAAGCAATCAAAGGCATCTGACTGTACAACAGCCCTGTCTCAATCTGATCTGCTTTAAGTGTAACCATATTTGTACATGCTGGAGCCTGTTTTATGTCTCTATTTCATTCTTTTTCGAGCCTGTGACCTTTCCTTTAGGATCCTAATGAGCGGTTTTCCCTGTCGGGTACCTCAGTGAGAGCAGATAATTGCAATGCACAGCAGTGATTTGCTGGGAACAGGCACACAGTCCCAGCTGGAATGGGGATGTCTCCCACATTTCACACTCCTCCTGGCAGAGATGTGAGCAGCTGTGACTTTGCTGGGTGTTTTTGTTGACGTTGTGAAATGTCTTGGAATCTGCAACAAAATCGCATCCAGTTCAAAAGCAAAAATCACATTCCTGGTTTACTTTGGCAGCTTCAAGAAAGCACAAATCACATCTCAGTAGCTGATGTCGAGACTCTGGGTGCAAACATTTTTGTGCCAAATTGACCCTTTTTTCCTGTGTTGTTGCAGAATATGGAGTGTGTGAAAACCTGAGGAAGTTGGAGATCACGGGAGTGTCCTGTCGAGATGTTTACGCCAAACGTGAGTGATAAAGCCAATCCAAATCTTCCTTAATACCAATTCTGAGAGCACAGAAATGTTGAATATTTATTAAACTTTGATGGACGAAATTATTCAGACTGACTTCCAGGGGTTTCATGGGGAAGTTGACACGTCTGGAGATTAATTTAATAACAAGAGTCGGGATTTCCGTGCCTCCCAGTCCTTCAGTGGGAAAAGAGCATGGAATTTAATTTTTTAATGAAGGGTATTGAGGGTTTTTCATCCTGTTTTGCCATTTTCAGATCTTGCTAAGGAATTAACAGGTATTTTTATAAGTCTTCATCTCAGTGAAAGGAAATGGCTGTAGGAGAGTGGGAAAGGGATGAGCATTCCCTGCAGGAGGAGAGCCTGGCAGGAGGTGTCAGTGAGTTTTGGGAATGTCTCTGGGTGTGGGACCCTTCAAACCCTGAAGCAGTAATGACCTCAAGTATTGATCTTAAAGCTGGGAAGAAGAGCAGGTAGAAGGAGTTTAATCCCATCTTTAATAGATTTGCTGAGCATCCACAGCAAAATGATTTCATCACCTAAAATCTCCCCTATTAAACACTACACTGGGGATGGAACTGCCTCATTTTCCTGGCTGGGAGGGCTGAGTGATGCTGAGCCAGCACACAGATGTCCCCTGAGAAGTCCCATTAACCCTCAAGTCTTCCTTAATTCCCATTTAATCCCATGTCTCTGTGTGGCACTGGTGTGGTGACAGCCACAGGGCACATACCAGGTCACATTCAGCTCTTCTTTGCCATTTTTAGGTGGGACAACATCTCTCATGACCTGTAGTCCTTTTCTTTGTATAACTTCCACAGTTCAGAGCTCCTAAAGTGATATTTAGTGCTTTTTATGCACAAGCTGTGGGTAAAAATGGCCTTAGTGGCTCAGGACAGTGGTGACTTTTCAGCCCATGGCTGAGGCTGAGGAGAGGTCAAGCCTGTGGGATATTTTCCTAAACATTCCCACTGTTTCCAGGTTTCCAGAGTGTAATCAACTTATTTATTTAAAACCTGCAATAAATCTGTCTCACACATAAGTTTCCATGATAGTTTCCAAATCCACGGCATCATTAGCAAATGGTCACACTTGATGTGTGAGAAGCACCCCTGTGATGGTTTTTCCTGCACCTCTGTGTAAGGTCTGTGTTTGTATCCCCCCAGCAATCCCAGGCAGTGATGGTTACTCCAAAGTGGGAATGCTTGGCAGGTGTTTTCAGGATTCACCATCTCAGCTCCTCTGATTCTGCACTTTGCCCTGTGCCAGGAGCAGTTTGCTGGTGGTGCCACCCCATTTTCTCTACCATCCCATAAACCTCTTTAATTACAGAGGAGTTAATTTGGGATTACTGCATGGGCTTTTCCATTCACTGAGCCTGCTTCTGTGAGGAGTGGTGTGGGAAAATGGGAACTGAGCTCAAATGCCTGAAAGCAGAACTAATCCAAGGCCTGGGCTGCTGTCCATGGAGTGACTTGGTCTTCTTGAGGCAGCAGTGCAGAATGAGGGAGGACTTTGATTCTGCTCAGAATTCACTGGATGCCATTTGTAAGTGATGTCTATGGGAATCTGCAACAAATTCCATGTGAGAAATCCTGAGGCTGACAGAAACAACTGGAGGCAAACTCAAGAGAGAGCTGGACTTCCCTGGAAGTGTTTGCTGGTCCCAGTGGAGCAGAGTTTGCTGGCACTCACCCCGCTCTGTCTGTTCAGGTATAAACCCACGGGTGAAGTCGGGGCGTTTTATGAAAATCCTGCCCGACTACGAGCACATGGAGTACAGAGATGTTTACACCTGCCGTACGTACCCCGCTGCTGCTGCTGCTTCCTGCACCCAGCACGCCCGGGATGCTGCATGGAGTGTGCCCTGGCTTGGAGCAAAGCACTGGGGGTGACAGCAGGGACACCAGGGAGGTGCCACCAGCGTGGCTGGTGCGTGTTAGAGCAGCACCAGAACCTTGTGGGGTGGCAGCGTGAGCAGGGCAGCACTGAGGGGTGCTGGTCTTTTTTTGAGGTGCTTTTTTTGGTTGTACAGAACAGGAGCACTCACTCTGCTCACTGGGAATTGTTCTTTCTTTGAGGAAAGAGTTCAGATACCCTGGTGAGGCCTCCCAAAAGCAACTCTGGGCTGGCAAAGAGTTTTGTCGTGATTCAGTGAGCCACAGTGAAATCCTCAGCCCTTTCCGTGAAAAATGCTGAGTGTTCCCACAATAATTCCCTCCCTGCACACTGAATCCCTTTAAGCACCACCTCTGTCTGTAGGAAATGTTCTGCTAATATTTTAAAGATTGGGATTTGCCTTCCTCACTGTGGATAACTTTTTTTTTTCCCCTCCTTGTGTTGTGTTGAGGGAGGAATAGTTAAACCCTTGGAGTTTAGTGCTCAGCAGGATCTGAGGGGGAAGGACTGATTAATTTACATCAATTAAGGAAGGCAGAACTATTTGGTGTTTGTTTGGAGGGGGTGTTGAGCCTCTCTGATGCTCCTTTGGGTCTGCAGGGTTTGGCAGACTGCAGTTACTAACTCACTGCTGCTTGGGAATGGAGTTCCTCACACATTAATGAGGGAGTGGGTGCTGCAGAATTCCCTGTGCTGAGGGAAGCAGCAGAGCAGGGGCCATGCAGGGGAGGTGGTGACTTTAATGTGAGTCAGGACAGGCCAGCAGGAATTGGGACAAAGTTTTGGAGTTGGATCCTGGGCTGCCTGTCAACACCAGCTCTGTTCTGGGGCTGCATGGGAAGTAGAAGCAAATCCAGACTGTAGGATGGATTCCTTTGGAGATTGGATCTTTGCTCCAAACTTAAATGGAATTTGGTGCTGTTCCCTCAGTTTTTCTTTAGCTGCAGCCCCAAACTTCTGATGTGCCCTTTTTCTCTTGTTGTTTTCCTTGGGGAAAAGCTTGGATGGTTGGACTTGGTGATCTAGAGGTCTTTTCCAACCTAAACGATTCTGTGGTTCTGAGCCCATTTCCCCTTTTTCCTCTCCTGTGTCAGGGTTTTCCAGGGAAGTTTTCCCTAATTCCTGTTCCTGCAGGGTCAGCCAGGTGAGCTCAGATCACTTTCCCCAGGGGTTTAAGCTCACCTGGATTTTTCTGAGCTCTTCCCACCAGCAGGTCAGGCCTCACCAACCTGGGCACTGCTTACATTGTTCCAGCTCATTTTGCTTCTAGAGATGTTCCTGCATCCCAGGAATCCAGGAGAATTGCAGTGGATTGGGTCTTTCCTGGTCAGGACATTCCCCAGGCAGCCTCCTGTCAGTGGGAGCTTGGCATTCCCTGCTTTTCCAAGCCCATTCCCAGCTGGATTCAAGCCCCCTTCCCATCTGAAGGGTGTGCAGGTTAAGCAGGCCTTATGGAATGTTGGGAATATCCAGGCTGGATGAAGGTTGTCCTGGAGCATCCAGTGGATGTGGTTTTGCTCCTTTTGGCAGGATGTGGACTCAGAAATTTGGATAGGCAAGAGGCTCCTCCACGACTGAGCACAGGCAGTGGAAAACCTTGGAGAAAGACCTGAGTGCTGTTTTCTTTTGAGGAGCAGGAAGGGAAACAACTGCCAGATCCGTCCTGTCTCCTACCAGGAGGAGCCAGGGCTGGAATTCATCAAGTTTTCCCTGCAATTAATATTAGCTGTTGTTTTGCTGGAGCTCAGAGACAGCCCAGGCTTGAAAATCGAGCTGTGTTTTGAGCCTTGTTTGGGCCTTTGGCCAAAACCAGCATTTTCCTCAGTAAGTTCTGGAAGTGAATGGGATTTTTTTTTTTTTTGGCCTCCTGTGTCTGGATATTTCCTGAAGTTGCTTCTAACAGGAGCTGGGCTAGGAGGAACATCCTCATTCCCCTTGGATAGCTTAGATTTCTGTCCTAAAAAATAATAATACATTAAAATAGGCTGGGTTTTATCAGCTCTGTGGCAGACAGAAGGCAGAGTGTGGTGGGTGGAGCAGCTCATCCCATTAATTAATGTGTAATTACTGAGCTGGGCAGGGGGTTTGCCTGCTTGCCTTGGTGTTGTTTGTGCTGCACTTGGTTCCCTGAGTGAAACCAGGGCATCAGACTGAAATTGTTTACTGCCCAAGGAAAAGGCTCCTCCAGGCCAGCTGGCAGCAGCTCTGAACATCCCTCCCTGCTATCCTAAACTTGTGTGCAAGTTCTTGCCTTGGTGGAATAAAACCTCTCCTGTAGATCTTGCTGTCTGAAGCAATTAATGAAACAAAACTGCTGCAACAGCTGCACTGAAACACAATTCTTCTTTTAAATTGATTTAAATCAAACCCAAACCTATTATTCAAGCCACTCCTGGAGGTTAAAATGAGTGATTGTTGCCTTCTGAGTTGGCTGTGGACATGTGAAATATCAGTGAAATATCTTCTTGCCATCCTCATGGAAATAATGAGCTGTGCCTGCCCAAAATGCCAGACTGTGGAATGCCTTCTTGTGAAGGTTGCAGGTTGTGTGAGGAAACCAGATGGACAAAAGGAAATTAGAAGGACAGGAGACAGGTCCATCTCTAAGCTGTCCTCACAACAGGAGGTTTAAGTTCATTCTGTAAAATCCCTTTTTTCCTGCTTGCTGAAAATATTCCTGTGTTTTGGGTGGGATTGGAGGGGCAGCTGGCTCTGAGATGAGAAACAGAGAAGCCTCAACTGCAGGAGTAGATTTTGAGTGGGTTTTGAAGCAGCTTTTGGGCACTTCTGAGGTGTAGCTGTAGAATTTTGAAGGCTGTGACTGATGTGGCCACACCACCAGATTCCCTGGAGTGATCCATGTGCTTTGCCCATGCTCCCAGTGGCTGTTTCTAAGGGTGCTTAACTCTGGAGCCAAGTTTGTCTACACAAGGCACTGAAATGCTTTCAAAATACTCAAATTTCCCCGTTCCTTCCTGCCCTTCCCTATTTTCTGTTGCTTTGCAGTGTGAAGCATCGAGTGCATTTTTGGTATCTGGAGGTGGCAGATGCTTTTATTTGTTTTTAGCTCTGGTTATATCGTGTGATTTGCATTAATGACTGTGTGCAAAAGGGTTTTTTTTTTTTTTGGGAATTCCTGCTGAGGTAGGTGGTTCTGCCCTTCCACAGGGCCAGGAATAAAGAACATAAATGTGTGTGAGCTTGGGGAATGCCTCAGCTTGGACACAACCACTTTCCCTGATTAAATACAGTTGTGGGTGCTGTTGGTCAGCGCTGTGTGCAGCCTGGTAGCAGGGGTTTCATTCCCAAAAATCCTCATTTTCTTGGCTGGATGTGTTCATTTGAGTGTCTCCTGTTCCCCAGTGCTGCACCGGTACCGGCACATCCTGGGATTGTGGCAGCCGGACATCGGGCCCTACGGGGGACTGCTGAACGTGGTGGTGAGTGAGTGCCTCATCCCGGGGCTTCTGACCACTGGGAGCTGCTTTTTTACACTTCCCACACCTGGCACCTGTGAAAAACGAGGTTCACTTCTTGGAAAAATTTAGAAGTTTAATAAAAAAAAATTAAGACAATAGACAATTAGGAGAGATAAAAGCAAAATACATTTTCTCAGCCGACGGTGCCTGGCACAGAACCAGCCAGCAGCACACGTTGTAACAAAAGTTTTCTTTTTAAAAACATCTGCTTGATGCATATTAAAAATTCACATGCATGATTTAAACATTCCTTTGGAGTAAGAATTCCTTTGTCCAGTCCCAACTTCTCCCCTCCGTCAGGACCCGTCCTCGTGGCTCCACTCATCTGATAACACAGGTCCATAAATTCTTCTCTTGGGGGTCTGGTCATCGTCAGTTGGACAAGATACTTGACACCAGAAGTTTAATTGCTTCCCCAGTGTTGTGTCAGTGTTCTGGCACTAAGATACTCATCCCATTTCTAAATTCTATTAAAAAAGAAAATACAGTACAATCTTCCATTTTACATACAGTATTCATTTCAACACTTGTGAAAAGCCAACTATATACTATGCATTTATAACACACCCATTCCCAAATCACTAAAAGTCTGAACAGTCAGCCCTCAAGTGAATGATTTGGACCCAGAGGTGCTGCTTGGTTCTTTTGTGGATTCTCTTAGGAGGAATTTCTCCACAGGAAAGGTTGTTAAACACAGGAAGGGCTGCTCAGGGAGCTGGTGGGATCCCCATCCCTGGAGTGGATGTGGCACTCATTGCTGTGGGTGGGAATTGCTCACAGGTTGGATTCGATGGCTTGGAGCTTTTTTCCAGCCTGAGTGGTTCTGGGATTCTTTCATCATCACCACCTTGCTCCAGACAGTTCTTTTGTATTTCAGCTCCACACCAGACAGCCCCAGGAGTAGACAGAAAACAGGATCAGTGTTTGACACTGATATTCCAGTGGCTGGCACAGGAATCTGTCCATTCCCTTCATTTTCTTTGCCTGCAGCTGAACCTTTTGCAAAGAGTTTTGCAGTTGTGTGGTTGGCAAACCCTTACACCAACCCTGAGACTCGTGCAGCACATGCAGAGTGACACTGCTCGAAAATCTGTGGGGCCTGGCAGCTCTGGTGCTGCTGGGAGAGCAGTGAATGAACAACATTTGACTCTGACCTGCTGAGAGCTGGGCCAGGAGTTTGCCTGGAGCCCTTGGTCCCTGCACCAGGGTTCAACAACTGCCAGCTTGAAGCAGAACAAATCACGAGGCCTTTGGGTTTTGCAACATTCTGTTGCATGAACTGGTGTAAGAGGGCATCCAGCTGCATAAATACCTCCCTGTGACCTTATAAAGATTTTTGGCCCTGCCTTGGTCTCAGATCTTTCTTTGGAGAATATCCTGCCTCTGGAATTGCAAAAGGGAAAGGATTCTGTTAGGTGTGCAGGAAAAGGGGCTGGCACTTGTGCCTCTCAGTAGAGTGTTGTTCCTGTGTTCTCTGAACAACAAAGCCAAATAATTCCTCCTCTAAAAAGCAGGGATAGTCATGGGAAGCAGAATTCATCAGCTGGAATATCTGCCAGCAGGAGCTCTCAAACCAATTAGAGTCTGACTTGCTGTGTGGTCTTTCCCTCTGGATCCTGCACTCCAGGCAAGTCATTTGCAGCAATAAAGGCCTGATCTTTTTCCAGTGGTGCAGGAAGCCTTGTAAAGAAACCCTCTTCACCCAGGGGGTGCTGGGAGTGCATATGGTCTGGGTTAATGGCTGGAAATGTTTGGGAATGCAGCAAAATGTTCTGCAGCTCCTGCTCTGGGCCACGAGAGGCCTCAGAGTTTGCTGCAGACTCCTGAGGAACCGTGCAAAGCTGATCTTTGTGCCCTGTCCCTGTGCAGGTGGATGGTTTGTTCATCATTGGCTGGATGTACCTGCCCCCTCACGACCCTCACGTGGATGATCCCATGAGATTCAAGCCCCTCTTCAGGATCCACCTGATGGAGAGGAAATGTGCCACGGTGGAGTGCATGTATGGCCACAAGGGGCCTCATAATGGCCACATCCAGGTGAGCTGCTCTGCCTCTCTCAGCACTGTGTGTGTGCACTTTGGCTCTGGAAATGGATTCACCAGAGATTTTATTTCAGAGATGTGGCTTTCACCACCCTGCTGTGTGTGTGCCAGCTATTTTTTCCCCATATCTGTGAAAACACCTATTTTTGCTGAAGAAGTGCAGCATTTCTGCCAAATAGCACAGAAAACTCCCATCCCATCAGAGTTTCTGAGCCCCAAAAAGTGAGAGTTCACACAGACTGAACCCAGCTGATACCAGCTGGAACTTTGGGGGACAGAAGTGAACAAAGACAGGACAAAAATGTATTATCTTTGTGTGCACAGCCTCCCTCAAAGTCCTAGAAATAAACCTCTCTTTTCTGTCTCCATAACTTTACACTCATTATGTGTCTGACAAGTTGTGTGGGCTGTTCCCTGCTCTGAATTTGTTCCCTGGCAATGGCACAGCCAGGCTGTTGTGCTGGGAGCTCCAGGATGTGTTCAGGCTGGGGGAAGGATGTGTAAACTGGCCTTGGGCAGTGGTGAGTGTCCCCAGGCAGACCCAGACCTGTTCTGCAGCTCTCTCCACGGTGAGACCTTGGAAGGTGATGCAGCATCCACTGGCTGTTTTGAAAAGCTTCCTGACAGGTTGTTTGTTTTTCTTTAAAGAAATAGGGAAGCAGCTTAAAACCATTATTTTCATTAGAGGTTTTATTGCTTTTATTTCTCTGTTCTGTAGCTGTGCACTCAGTAGCAGTGAATGATTTCTCTGTTGTAGCAAACCCAGTAATGTTTGTTTTGTAAAGCATTTACTGTGAGCAGTCTTAGCTACATCATCCAAAGCATCTCTAAACAAGTGTGTAACTCACTCAATTCTCCTCCCTGGTTACTACAGATTGTAAAGAAGGACGAGTTCTCCACAAAGTGCAACCAGACGGATCACCACCGCATGTCAGGGGGCAGGCAGGAGGTGAGTGCTCTGCCAGGTGTCCCCTTTGTGTGTCCCCTTCCTGAGATCAGCCCTCAGCTGTGCTGTGGGAGTGCCCTTTGATTTCTGTGGGGTTGGACATGTATGAACCCCCCAGGCTGGGAGCTTTTGGCTGATTCCCTGTTTCAGGCAGTTTTCTGTGTCAAGGTGCTCTTTGATCCCTGGCATATTCCTCCTGTTTTGGTAGCAGACCTGTCCAGAGAGGGTCAGCAGCACATCTTGGACATCAGCATCACTGCAGGCACTGATCTCAGTGCCACTGCTGTCTGTATAATTAAGATCTTTTGAACACAGTGAGCACCAGCTGCATTTGGATCCCTTCCCACTGCTTGCCTTGCTGGAGGGATTAAAAGCTTCATTTGGTTTCTCCTGTGTCTGTTAGCTCTAACCCAGCAAGGCAGATTCCTGACTGAAATACCTGTGTTTAAATGCAGGTATAAATGTCAGGATGAATACCTGTGCCAGGTATTCACTGCTGCTTGCTTCCAGCTGCTTCCACGTGACAAATGTGATTATTTCAGCTGCTTCTGAGGAACGCTGCAAAATGTCTGTCTGCTAATGGGAAACAGCTGGGTGAAAGGTTTAGTTAAGTGTTTTTTCTGCTGCTGGAGCAGATGAGAAATGCTTTAATACTTTCAAAGCACCACGTTAAGTGTGCGTGGCATTATGGAAATTGGAGGATCTGGCTGGGGAAGATAAAGGAGGCAGGTTTGGAATATCACTTGGCAGGCTGCTATCTCAGTGTAAGCTGTTATCACACCAACTCATGGCAGGGTATTAACTTGTCAGAGCTGCAGTTGGGGTACTTCAGGAGATGCTTTCAAAGCACCCTTTGGATTTAGATGCATCAGTATTAAATCAGCAGGATTTAACCTCCTAAACCCTCGGTGCTTTTCAAAAGCTTTTTTCTTTTATGTTGAACATGTCAGGACAGGGCACAGGAGTCGGCTTGTGGGCAGCACAAATGAGTTACTGTGAGAGAAAGAGTAGCTGAGCTGCTCTGCAGTAACAGGCCATGCTCATGCCTTTATTCTGAGGAGGTTTATGCTTCTACCTGGGATTTATTTGAAGGGGAGCCTGTTTGTTGTGTGTCAGGTACCATAATCACCATTTGTTAGCATATTTCCAATCCAACACGTGCTTGTTCCCCAATCCAGCCACATTCCCTGTCTTTGGCAGAGGATGTGTGCCCTGTCTGTGGCTCTGCCAGTGGAATCTGCTGTCACAGAGTCACACAGTGAAGTCACCTTGGGCACAATGACCTCATCCTCCCTTTTTTCTCCTCGTGCTGCAGGAATTCCGGACATGGCTGAGGGAGGAGTGGGGTCGCACTCTGGAAGACATTTTCCACGAGCACATGCAGGAGCTCATCCTCATGAAGTTCATCTACACCAGCCAATACGAGTAAGGGCTGCTGCAACTTCACAAGCACACCTGGAGCATTTTTCCCTGAGATTGGGTTTTCCATGGGCTTTCACAGCCAGAGGAATGTTGTGTCTCTGCAGTGCTTCCCAGCTGTACAGGGAGATGAGGTGGAATGACAGCAGTAGGAACAGGATTCCAAGTTCTACACAGTAACTATGCACAGTGAGGTGCTTTTGAGTCATTTCACTTTGTTTAATTTAAAACAGAGCAAATGCCTGTGATCCCAAGGAGTGTCTGGTTATTATCCACGTTAGTCAGTGTGCTCTGAAGTGCAGGAATTAAAAGTCCCTGAGAAACTGGGGATTTGAACCATCTCTCCAAGCTTCTATTAGCAGCCACCTCACTGTAGCAGATGTTTAAATATGCTTCACTCTCAGGTTCTCAGGGAATCTCGAGGGCTGAGGAGGTTTCCTTGCTGCAGGGATCTCCTGGTGTGCTCACGAGGATGGTGGGGAGAGAAGCACAGGGAGGGCAGAAACGCTCACAGAGCTCTGAAGCAAATCCTGAGCTTGCTGAAAACACAGATCCTGCCTTGACAACATCCCCAAGCTGCTGGAGGAGCAGAATACAAACACATTGCTGATGGGGAGAGGTTTTTTCCTTGACTTCTCTGACGTTTTTCTCTTGCACAGCAACTGCCTGACGTACCGGCGCATCTACCTCCCCCCCAGCAGCCCCGACGACCTCATCCAGCCAGGCCTCTTCAAAGGCACCTACGGCAGCCACGGCCTGGAGATTGTCATGCTGAGCTTTCATGGCAAGAAAGCCAAGGGCACCAAGATCACTGTGAGTGCATTTCCCTTTCTCTCAGGTGCTTGTGGAAGTGTTCTCAGTGCTGTGGATGCACAGCAGGGATTTCTGTCAGGGAACTGGCAGCTCAAACCGTGTTCCCTGTGGGGATTGGTGGCACTGAGTGAATCTCAGCACACACAGAGTAACCAGAACCTGCTCTGCAAAGTTTCTCCTGGCTCTTCCTTCTCTTTCTTTCCCTTCCAGCTGCTTTCTGTGAGCAGCTGGCAGCAGGTCACAGGGGATCCCCTGTGTGTGTGTGAGGAGCAGGTGCCAGGTGTTGGCAGCTCTTCACTGCAGTCAGGCAGGGGAGCTCCTTCCTCCCTGCAGGGAGGGATTCTGGTGAAATGCAGCTGCAGCTTTGACTTTCTTTCACCCTTGCAAGTACAGCTTTTGATTTAGAGTTCTGGGAAGGGGAAAGCAGAAATGTCAAAGAACAGCAAACAAGGTTCAAGCAGGGTTTTTTATGCCCTGGGTAGAACAGGGTGAGCTATTAACAAGTTCAGGTGATGTAGCACATGGTGTCTGCAGTGCTGTTCCTTCTGTCCCTAGGGAGATCCCAACATCCCAGCTGGACAGCAGACTGTGGAGATAGACCTGGCACATCCCCTGCAGCTGCCTGACATCGAGAACCTGCGAGACTTCAGCGAGCTCTCCCGCATTGTGCTGGAGGTGCAGGAGCAGGTCCGGCGGGAGGAGCAGGAGCGCGAGCAGCAGCAGGAGGAAGAGGAGCACTGCCAGCAGCCTGCCTCCCAACCTGCCAGTCCCCTGGGAGGAGGAGAAGGTGCTGAGGGGGAAGAGACTGCAGCTGGGGCAGAGGGGATGACCCAGGACAAGGCTCCAGCTTCCCAGCCCTTCGTGCTGCCCATGGGAGTGATCTCGAGGAATGAGGATTATCCCCGCACCTGTCGAATCTGGTAACTGGTGGTTTTATGGCTGATTCATTTTCCAAAGGGAAGGGGGAATCTTTGAGGTTTGTCCTGTATTTGTGTGCCTGTGGATCTCCCAGCCCCTCGGGCTCCAATTTCACAGAATCCCAGAATGGTTTGGGTTGAAAAGGAACTAAAATCCCATCTTGTTCCACCCCTACCATGGGCAGGGACACCTTCCGCTAGACCAGGTAGCTCCAAGCCCTGTCCAACCTGGCCTTGAACATTTCCAGGGATGTGGAATCCACAATCTCTGGTTCTTCTGCTGCCTTAATTCCCCATGCTTTGGTTTATCCCCTCTCTCACCACGCTGTCATCTGCCATCCCACTCCCTTGCTAGATTCACTTCAGAAGCTGGAACCTCTCCTGAATTCCACACCCCCACATTTTTTTGGTGTGTTTTATATCCCAGAGCTGCCTGGCTTGTATATTTAGCACTGTTCAAGCTGCTTCCCATTCCCCTGTGTGTCATCCATGTTTCCTTGGCTGTGGGAACACACTGCTCCTTCCCACCTTTCCTGGCCTCTGGTGCCCTGGGGCAGCCCTGGCAGGTGTGAGCACCCCAAGCAGGAGCTGCAGGCACACAGGGAGCTGGAATTGGTGAAGCAGCACCCTAAATGAAGTGTGGAAAAAGAACCCAAAAGCTGAGGCTTAGGCAGGTGACCTTCAGCCAAACATCTGTGCTGATGGAAAAACTTACCTAGAGCTGGATAATCCCAGAAGGCTCCTGCTGTCACAGCTCACTTGTGTTTGGATAAAACCCTGCTCCACCTGCTGAATGCTCAGAGCTCTGACTGACCTTTATTCCTCCTCAGCTCCTGGTAAATTTTTGTGCTTTTTTGGATTTTTGTGCCTTTTTTGGGGGGGAATTTTTGTGCCTATTTATTTTTTTTGCATTTTTTTAGGTTTTTGTGCTTTTTTGGATTTTTGTGCTTTTTTGATTTTTGTGCTCTTTTTTGGATTTTTGTGCCTTTTTTGGGTTTTTGTGCTTTTTTTTTTTTTTTTTGGATTTTTGTGCCTTTTTTTTGATTTTTGTGCTTTTTGGGGGGGGATTTTTGTGCCTTTTTATTTTTGTGCCTTTTTATTTTTGTGCCTTTTTTTTATTTTTGTGCCTTTTTTTTGTGTGTGTTTTTTGGATTTTTGTGGGTTTTGGATTTTTGTGCTTTTTTGCATTTTTGTGCTTTTTTGGATTTCTGGCCTTTTTGCATTTTTGTTTTTTTTTTTTTTTTTTTTTTTTTGCTTTTTTGTACTTTTTTGCATTTTTGTGCTTTTTTGCATTTTTGTGCTTTTTTTTGGATTTTTGTGCTTTTTTGCATTTTTGTGCTTTTTGGATTTTTCTGCTTTTTAGATTTGTTTTTTCTGCTTTTTAGATTTTTTTTTCTGCTTTTTAGATTTTTTTTTCTGCTTTTTAGATTTTTTTTTCTGCTTTTTAGGTTTTTCTCTCCCTTCCTTTAGGTTTTGCCTCTCTGGTCACACTCTTAACTTGCCTTTGCTTTCCTGGGAGGATTGAGCCTGTGCTGATCCTCAAATTGCACAAGTTAATCTCAGATGGGTTTGGGGTCTGAACCACCAAAAAACCCCAACTTTGGTGTGCAGGTGCTAATTGGGATAACCCAAAACAGGAACCTGCAAACAGCAAAGGGAAGTTCCTTGTCTTAAGAGAAAAACTGAGTGTAAAACTCATTGTTCTGTCACGCTGAGACATGAAATGAACATGCACTACATGTTCAGTCAAGGCAAAAAAAAAGAGCTTTATTTACAGTTTTTCAGAATTTATAGAATTTCTAAAGTGAGAGTGCATTGGAGGATGACATCCCTCCTTTGAACCACACTGGCCAGGTGAACAGCCTGTCAATTTTCTCTTCCTCCAAGAAGGAATGTGCAAAACACAAAGTGTTTTGGTAAAAAGTGTGAGAACTCCAAGAATTTAAACATCAGAAAGTTTTGATAACCAGGGCGACACCCTTGTCAAGAGCGACTTCACCAGAATTTTGTGCTGATTCTTTTAAACTAACCACTGTGTGATGCTGCCTGTTGTCACAGCTGTTTTCTCCTCACCCCCTGGCAGTTTTTATGGCACTGGGCTCATCGCTGGGCACGGCTTCACCAGCCCTGAGAGGACGCCGGGCGTGTTCGTCCTGTTCGATGACGATCGCTTCGGCTTCATCTGGCTGGAGCTCAAATCCTTCAGCCTCTACAGCCGCATCAAGGTCTCCTTCCAGAACGCCCAGGCACCTTCCAGAGAAGCCTTTGATGAGATGCTCAAGAACATTCAGTCCCTGGCTACTTGATGGAGTGGTTGGTGACGGACAGGGCTCGGGGTGGCAAAGGCTGCTGCGCTCCCCAGCCGGGGCTGGGTGGGGAGTCCTGGCTCTCTGGTACCTCTGGATAGAAGCATGCACTTTGAATAAAGCCTTTTCACCCCAAAATGTACACACACCCCAGTTCAGACATGCCCTTTCCTCTGTGCCACTCCACGCTGCATCCCTGCAGTCCTTGTTTCCCAGTCTGTGCTTTGGAGAGCTGAAGGGATCCTGCAGAGGAGGGAACAGCAAAAAAAAAATGTATCGGGACAAAACCAACTTCTGGTCAGAGCTGGACAGAGGAACAGGCAGTGAGAAAGCACATCCTCCCCTCCAGAATCCTTTCTGTGGGTGCAGCATTGCCAGGAGAGGCTGGTGTGATCCCTGCAGCCTTGGATTGATGACTGGAGTGTGTGGTTTGCTCTGGAGAATTCCCTCAGCCAGGGCAGGGTCCCCACTGCAGATGAGTGTGTGCAGCATTGTCCTGGCTTTGGAGCCTGCTGGATGTGCTGTCCCTGGAGCTCCAGGTCTGGGTGTCTCCCTGAGACCAGAGATGATTTTTTTTTTCCTTGCAGAGCTGGGTGTGGGATTGGAGGTGAGTGTAAACTGCAGCAAAAGCTTTGATGTGTTCAGCTCTGGTTTGTACCTGAAAGGTTTTCTCAAATCTTGTAAAGGCACAGGAAGGAGCAAAAAGAAACCCAGCTGTGAGGTGAGCCCAGAGAGGCTCCAGATGGGCAGCAGGAGGTGCCACATGTCACACGTGTCACTGTGTGACCCCAGGGGTGCCACTCCTGTTCAGGTTGCCCTTCAGAGTGACAAGGGATTGTTCTTGTTTGTGTGGCTCGTTGTGGCTCCTGGAACTCCCTCCTTTCCCTTTCTAGCTGTGCTTGTTTGATCCCAGATGGTTTTGTGGCAGATCTGAGCTCTGCTGGGAATTGTGTGCTGCAGGCAAGGGAGGAGATTCCCTTTAGACTGAGCAGGAAAATCCTGGCTGTGGGTTGTGCTGGAAACCACCAGCACTAACACAACCTTTGCTGCAGCTGCCCTCTGGCTGTGCTTACAAACTCCAGGTCCTTTCTCTTCTCCCCAGATCAGTGTCTGACAAACCCCTGCCTTCACATCTCTGCAGTTTTAGGTCTGTAAATGTGTCTGGAAGGTTTCAGGCCCCTTCTGTGGAGAATTTCCAGTCCTTGCCTGGTTGCAGTGCCTGTGAGCAGCTTTTATTCTCACTCTCACAAGGGCTTTTTGCCATTTCTGCCTCTCACGTGTTCCCTCAGCTGTGTGAGAGCCCAGGCTCCAGCAGAAACAAGGAGCTCATGGCACTCACAGGATTAATTCCTGTCTCTCTGGATAGAATTCTCCAAACTTTTGGGAATTTCAAGGTGATTTAAAGCACTTTTTGCTTTGTTTCCTGCAGTGCTGTGAGGAGTGGCCAGCCTGCCTCAGAGTGGGGGTGAGGAGCTGTTACAGACCTGGTGAATATCTGGGGAAAGTTGTGTGGCTGGAGCAGCCTGAGGGGTTTTCCTGCAGAGGGAAGAGCCAGCTGGGATCACACAGGGCTGGGAGAGAGGGACTGGCTGCTCTCTGTGCCCTGGAGCTGAATTTGGGTGTCCCAGCCTTGTGCTGCAGCTGCTGGGCTCTGTGCAGGACCCGTGCCTGAGGTTTCCAGTTTGGGGCAGGATTCTGGGACAGCTGGAGGTGTTCAGTGCTGGGTAATGGTTGGGTTCCATCTCAGAGATCTTTTCCAACCTAAATGATTCTGTGATTTGGATTTATTTGGTATCTCAGTGGCCTGTTTATCTTGGAATTTGCAGTTAGGCTGCTGCAGTTCTGCCCACAGGGATGGGAGATGTCCCCTTGGGCAGAACTGCAGCATTTCTGCATTTCTGTCCAATTTCCTGTCCTATTTCCTGTCCCTAAACCCAGCTCTTGTTCAGCTGGATCCATAGCTCTGATTGCAGATTCCTCCCCACTTCAATATCCCCAGCAAAAAAAAAAATCCTAAAGTTTTACACAACCAACTTGATAATTTTTGCTTTTAGCTTCTAAATTACGATTTTTTTTTTAATGAAGATTAAAATCCAGATTACCCCTGCAAGAACCTGAGGTTGAGTCACTCTCCCAGGTACTGACCTGTCTGTAGCCCCTGTCCTTTGTCA
The DNA here is from genome assembly GCA_021534815.1 of Acrocephalus arundinaceus. NCBI lineage: Eukaryota > Metazoa > Chordata > Aves > Passeriformes > Sylviidae > Acrocephalus > Acrocephalus arundinaceus. The sequence continues at coordinate 19,561,649 of JAJEOU010003008.1, read as the reverse complement.
CCTGGGCAAGCTGTCACCTGTTTGCTGTTGGCACAGGTTGTGCATCTCTGCCCCAGGCTTTTTGTCCCTTCTGAACCTTTCCAGTGGCAGTGCCAAGGGTCTCCTGAGGGCCAGACCAGCTTGGCTGGCTGGAGAGAAGGGTTTTGGTGGAGCCTGATGCCTTGTGGGGTTTTCCCAGCTCTGTAGTGGCATCTTTTTATTTATAACTCACCTGGCTGGCCTCAAAATGTCAGGATAATTCCTGATTAAAGGCAGAACTGCTGGTACCCCCTGGCTTCCTTCTGTCTGGAGCAAAGGAAAGAAGTTTTGTATTAATATTCCTTCTCTGATGCCTTTTCTCACCTTCTGCTGCTCCAGTGACATTTCAGAAGAAAATTCCCTCTGCTTTGGCTGAGGGAAGCTGTGAAGATGGATTTGGGAATGCTGGGGGTGCTCCTGTGCCTGTTCCTTTGTGTGTGGCTCCTTCAGTGCTTCCAAAGCAGAGTAATTAAAACTCCCAGCTCTGGAATCTTTGGGAAAGGGGGCACAGATTCAGGGTTTGGATCTGATCCCCCATGGCTGAGGGGGCTGTTCCTGCTTCCCCAGCCCTGCCTTTCCTCGTGGGAAGCTGTGCTGACAGCACAGGGCTTTGCACAGGCTGTTCCACCCCCTGCACAGCACTGCCTTCCCAATTCTTTCCCAAATCCCAGTTTTCCAGCCCTCTTGGGATCTTTGTGAGCTGGTTTGAGCTGTTGACAGGGATAATAATGTGTGCTGGGGCCCTGCAGATGGTGATCAATCCCTGCTGCCGACGTCTCCTCGTCCTTTTGGCTCCGCAGGAAATCTTGGGGACAATTGGCTGCTTTTCCTCATCCCAGATGGGTGGGAAGTGCTGGCGAGGATGGAAAACAACTTGTCAGGGGTAGGAACACTTGGCAGGAGCCTTTTGGATTAAAGCTTTTACAGGGAGGTTGCAGAGCTCCAGTGGCCACTGCAAGACCTGGAGCTGAATTCTGGCTCGGGGACAAGTGTCTGGTTCATGTGCTGGGGATGGGGTCTGCTCCTCCATCCTGCTCCCTGTGTTGTCAAAACACACGGATTGGGCCAGCTGGAAATCAGGGAACATCAAAGCTCCAGTTTGTTTGCCTTGGGCTGGATTTGAGAGCTGTGAATGTGTGGTGGCTGTGGGAGACTCGCTGCCCTCCACGGGGATTTGTCAGGCTGGGTTTTACTAAAGAGGAGGAAAAAGGATGGAATTGTGTTTAAATTTGGGTGTCAGCCCCGTTATGGAGTGGAGGGCAATTCCTTAGGAGTTGTGTGCTGGGGAGAAAGGGAATTCTGTGCCAACGTGCCTGGAGGTGTCAGCTCCCAGGAAAAACCCAAACCACAGCTGGCTCAGTGTTTACTTTTCAACAAGGATGACTTTTCCTTGCTTTTTTATTAATTTAAACCTAGTGGAACTCGATGGGTGTTGTGTGGAAATGGGTTGTTTAGGTTCAAACCTGCTAGTTTAGGGAATGATAACGTGTTAACTCTGTCTTGTAGCTGGCTGCTCACGTGGCCAATAATCCTCTGTGGTGTTCACAGTGGGACAGTGAATTATTTGGGATGTGGAGTGGGAGAGGTACCAACCTGTGAGTGCCACTGACCTTTGGGTGATTTTGCTGAATTCAAATGCGTGGTTCTGATTTTTTGTTTGGATTTGCAATCTTTGGAACTTTTTGAGGCAAAGAGCGCTTGGCTCGACTGTGTTCATTAGCTTAATTAAAGCAATCTGCACTTTTGTTTTGTCATTGATTACTCCCCTTTCCCTGTTCCCATGTGTGTTTTGCACTCACCACTTTATCATGACACTGATGGATTAATCTGGGCATTTCCTGTAGGTTTGGAGTGTGGGGAAGTCTATAAAAGTATTAAAAATGAAGGTGAAACATAAATCCTGCTGAGGGCAGTGGGAGGAAACCATTGGACATCCACCACCACAAAGATCCACGTGGAACATGAGGAATTGTTCTTTAACCACCTCACCTGTCCAAGGGCTGGGGGGTTTCCTTTCCTTTCCTTGGTGGCTTTGAGGGGTGGGATGTATAAAAAAATGTATAAAACCAACGCCTGGCCTACTTCACCCCAGGTTTTGGAAAGCTGAGCAAGCCCTGTGTGTTACTTTTACACCTGATCATTGTTACCCAAGGAGCCTTTTCCAATTTCAAATAATAAAAAGCAAAGTTTTGTGAACTTAGTTCTGTTTGTTTCTTTTTTTTTCCCCTCCCTTGTCCCAAAGGAAACGTTGGGCCAGTTCCACCCTCCTGATGTACAACTGCCTGTGTTCAAATTTCAACAATTTTCCTTGTTTGGGTTCTTGGTGAGCAGTTCTGATTTCCTGAAGATGTGAGACACATCCCACACTTTGTGCTGTGAAATCCCAATTCTTGCCTTATCCCTGATTTCTGTTCTCTCCTCCTGCCTCTCCCCTGGGTCCCCCACAGCAAATTTGGGGTGGCAGAACTGACACCCAGAGCCTCCCTGCCCTCCAGGCCCAGTTTTCTCTCTCTGAAAGAAGCCTGAGGTAATCCTGGATAATTTTTTTTTCCATTCTTTTTCCACTTGGTCTGGAAGGGATCAGCTGGCACCAGACCAGCACGAGGGTGAGGAGGGTGAGGTGTCAGCCCCTTCCCTGTGGGATCAGCCTGAGAGTTCTCTCTGTTTGCTGCACCTCAAATTCACACCCACTCCAGCTCTGAGCTGCGTTTCCAGGCAATTCTGTGGAAATGGCATCAGCTCAGCTGCCACCGAGGAGCTTTTCCTCCTCCTGCTGCAGCTCCTGTGCCAGCCCCGTGCTCCCTGTCTGCTTTCCTGGAGGGAATTTGTGCTTTCACTTTTGCAGCCCAGTTTTTGAATTTTGAATTTGCAGCCCCGTGATTTGAATCCTTGGCAGCTGATTCTTTGTGAGAGCAAACCCTGGCCGTGGAGCTCTGAACTCCCCAGGTTCAGGCATGAACTCCTGCTCTGGAAATGGCTCTGCCTCAGTGCTGGTGGTTAATCCAGGCTGGAGTGCTCTGTTACAGCTCCCCAGTGCCGCCCTCTGAATGTCTGGCATCTTCCATTTCCCCTTTTTTATATTTTTTATGTATTTTTATACCACCAGAGCCTTCCCCTCATCCCATGCCGTGATTTTGTGGTGCTGCAGCCCCGTTGGAGCGTTCAACCCTCAGCAAGGCAAGAATAAAACACAATTTCAGTAACTCCTGCCAGATGTTTGGCCTTGGAGGAGCACCAGTGTGGTTTCTCAAGTGGCAGCCTTGCAGAATCCCAGCCACAGCCACCTCCCAAGGGCTGGATTGGGAACCTCCCTCTCCTTCTGGAGCTGTGAGGGATCTGTGCAGGGCTGAGCCAAGGAGTGAGGAGCTCCCTGAGACCTGGCAGAGATGCTCCTGCCCAGGTGGGTTCCTCCTCCCAGCTCAGTGATGGAAATAAAAACTAATAAAAAATGGAAAAATAATCCATAAAAAAAAAAAAAAATCCATTTTCCATAAAAATGGAGAAATAAACTCATTTTTCCATCTGCTGGGGTCAAGTCCTGACTGGCACGACTGGTCAGGGCTGTTCACTGTGGAACCACCGAGCTGTTGGCTCAGAGCTGAGGTGGTGCAGGGGTGAATTTTTCCCTCTCTGACAGGACAGGCACGTCCCACACTGGTTTGGGGACATCTTCTGCTCTGGGTCTTGGTCTCTGCTCCACCAAAAAGGCCCCAGCATTCCTGCACAGCATTCCTGCCTCTTCCTACCTGGCTTGTTCCTAAAACCCACAAGGTTTTTGCTTCCAGACAGGAAGGAAGGTGGATCTCGATTCTTAAATCCACAAATCTGAGCCTGAAATCATTCCAGTGTGAGCCCAAGCTCTGGCAGCAGCTGGAGCCTTTTCCCGAGGTAAGGATGGGCTGTGACAGCCTCAGGCTCTGCCATTCCCTCTGCCTTTCTACCCACCTCGCTCTGTGATCCAAGAGCCGGCATTTCCCAGCTTCCAAGAATTTGGGAAGCACCAAACAGGAGGAATATCGGGTTGTCCATGCTGGGTTCTGCCCTCCCCTCTCTGCATCACCCCAGTGCATCGCCTGGAGGAGGGTGAGCAATTCCTTGATGTGTGTTCCACTCGTCCCAGTTCCCAGCAGGAATTTCCTTCCTCCTCCTCCTCCCAGTGGAGAAGGTTAATTAATGGCTAATTAAAGCCTCCTGAGCTCTTTCTGTAGCTCCTTTCCTTGCCCACTGCCGTGATCCAGCCGTCCTTAACCTGGGTGGGTGATGGGCCCTGCTGCTGATTTAATGTCACCTCGTCCCTTCAGGCCCCCGTGGGATTCAATCCCGTGGGTTAAATCCTGTGGGGATCAATCCCAAGCTTCAATCCCATAGGGATCAGTCTCGGGGGGATCAGTGCTGTGGGGGTTCAATCCCACGGATTCGATCCCTTGGGATCAATGCCGTGGGATTCAATCACAGGGGGTTCAATCCCTTGGGGTTCAATTCCTTGGGGTTCAACCCGTGGGATCCATCCCGTGGGATCAATCCGTGGGATCAATCCCTTGGGATCCATCCCGTGGGATTCAATCCCGTGGGGTTCAATTCCTTGGGGTTCAATCCCGTGGGATCAATCCCTTGGGATCCATCCCGTGGGATTCTCCCCGAGCAGCCGCTGCCGGGCCGGGCTGGGCCGCGCCGTGTCCGCCAGGGGGCGCCTGGAGACCGGACACGGACACTCGTGGGACCGGGATCCGCAGGGACACGGACACGGACACGGACAGACATGGGATTTGCATGGACACGGACACGGAGATAGACACGGACACTCGTGGGACCGGGATCTGCATGGACACGGACACGGACAGTCATGGGATTTGCACGGACACGGACATGGACACTCATGGGATTGGGATCTGCATGGAAACAGACATTGACATTTGTGGGACCAGGATCCACGTGGACACGGACATGGACACGGACACGGACACGGACACAGACACTCGTGGGACCAGGATCTGCATGGACACGACATGGAGAAGGACACTCATGGGATTGGTATGGACCCAGACATGGACATGGACACCCGTGGGACTGGGATCCACATGGACATGGACACTTGTGGGACTGGGATCTGCATGGACACAGAGATGAACACTCATGGGACTGGGATCTGTATGGACATGGACACGTGTGGGACTGGGATCCACATGGACATGGACACGAACATGGAAACTCGTGGGATCAGGATCCACATGAACACTCGTGGGACTGGGATCCACACGGATAGGACCATGTGTGAGCCAGGGGTTCACATGGACACCCACACTTGTGGGACCGGGATCCACATGGACACTCGTGAGATCAGGATCAAACAGACACTGACATTTATGGGACCAGGATCCCTATGGACATGGACACTCCTGGGATCAGGACCCACACAGACACGTGAAATGTGGCACCCTGAGGCTCTTGGGGCAGGCCACCTGCTGAAATCGGGACCCCTGGAGGTACCTGCGGGACTTGGGACCCCTGGGACATCCCCCAGGTGGGACATGAGGGCACCGGTGGCACTCGGCCCCTCCTTCCCCGCTCCCCCACCAATCCCCAGTCGCACCTCCCACCCCTCTCCAGCTGATCCCAATTGAACCAGTTCCCATTATCCCATCTCCAACACCTGGGGGACAACCCCAAATTCCCTCCCCTCCTCTCTCCCTTCATACCTTACCTCTTTGGAAGCGTTTTCCTCCATGGGTGGCTTCTCTGTCACTGTGTCATCCCTCTCCTCACCTCCAGGAACCCAAATTATTCCTGCCCTGGGACACTGGCAGAGCAGTCCTGGCTCTTCCCCTGGAGCCTCGTGTGACCCCTGTCCCTGAATCCTGGTTTCTGTCCCCTTATTCCCTGCCCTGCTGCCTCCATCCCAGCCTGCCGGGCTGGTTTTCCTGATGGATATCCCGTGATCCCGAGCTCCCTTACCTGCCTGGCCCGGCCCTGCGTGTTCCTGCTAATTAAAAACAAACCAGGAGATGCTGGTGAGTGATGAGCAGGATGGATCCGCTCCATTTAGGAGTTCCTGGATAAATAACACGGAAATTTAATTTTCTGCCGCTCTGGAATAGAGAGGCTTTGGCTTTTCCTCGTGCACCTTTCCAAGCTTTTTTGCTGCGAAGGGGAAACCTGGCTTAGCTTGGGACCATTCCCAAAGATTCCCGCATGGATAACGGCTTGTTTCACCCATCTTGGCCGGTGTTATTTTTTAGGGAGAAGCTGCCAAATTGTCCCTGAGCTGAGCAGTGCCTGACACGGGGACAGCCGGAGGGGAAATGTCTCCAAAACAAGCGATGGGAAAAGGCACGGCCGGGAGCCAGGAAACAGGATCACAGTTCCCTTCTCCCTCTTTGTTTTCCCTGATTGCACAGCGAGGCCTCCGGGCACAGCCTGTTTCTTCCTCCGCAGGGTGGCACAAAGAACGGGGCTGGGACGTGCTGACCCTGGAGCCGGGAATGCCACATTGGGAGAGGGATCCGACTGGTCTGGGCCTCCCTGGATGCTCAAGAGCAGGGAATGCCACCTTTAGAGAGGGATCCAACTGGTCTGGGCTTCCCTGGATGCTCGAGAGTGGAGAATGCCACCTTGGGAGAGGGATCTGACCGGTCTGGGCCTCCCTGGATGCTCAAGAGCAGGGAATGCCACCTTGGGAGAGGGATCCGACTGGTCTGGGCTTCCCTGGATGCTCAGGAGTGGGAAATGCCACCTTGGGAGAGGGATCCGACCGATTCGGGCTTCCCTGGACGCTCAGGAGTGGGGAATGTCACCTTAAGAGAGGGATCTGACTGGTCTGGATTTCCCTGGATACTCGAGAGCAGGGAATGCCACCTTGGGAGAGGGATCAGAATGGTCTGGGCTTCCCTGGATTCTCAGGAATGGGGAAATGCCACCTTGGGAGAGGGATCCGACCGGTCTGGGCCTCCCTGGATGCTCAGGAGTGGGAAATGTCACCTTTGGGAGAGGGATCCAACCGATTTGGGCTTCCCTGGATGCCCAGGAACAGGGAATGCCACCTTGGGAGAGAGATCCAACCGGTCTGGGCTTCCCTGGATGCTTGGGAGTGGGGAAATGCCACCTTGGGAGTGGGATCCGACCAGTTGGATGCTCGGCCGCTCAGCCCTAATGGTGCCTCTGCCCTGCTGGGGAGCAGAGCAGGAGGAGCGCCCATCCACAGCCCGGCTCCTCCAGCTGGAGCATCCCCCAGGATGGATGCATGGATGGATGATGGACGGACGGACGGATGGATGATGAATGGATGGATGGACGGATGGATGGACAGATGGATGGATGATGAATGGACGGACGGATGGATGGATGGATGGACAGACGGACGGATGGATGGACGGATGGATGGATGGATGGATGGATGGAGGCACTGGGGCAGCACCACAAACAGCCGGAGCCCCGCTGGGCTCACAGCAGATTTAACCCTTTCCTTGAAGCCTTCAGGGCGGGATAACTGCTCCTCCCGCCGGGCATGAATTCCCTCCTTTCCCCAGCGCTTCCCTGCCCGCGGGCGGGTTTGTTTCCCCATCGGAGAAGGCTCAGGAGAGGCGAGGTGGAATTACAGCGTTCCAGACAAAGCTTTAATATAATCTTCCCTGCATGAACGGCCTCGCAGGGGGAACGTTCTGCGGGGCGGGCCGCAAATGAGGCGCTCGGCGGCGCGGGATGTACAAGGAATTGCTCCATCACCGCTCCTAATGGCTTAACCAACAAAATCCATATTCATAAATCAAGCCTGGAGCGGGAGCCGACCTCTGTGCAGTGGTGCAGCCAGGAATAAAGGCAGATTATGAATTGCGCGGAGCCGCTGCAGCTGCCTCGGCTCGGCCTTGGCATTAAAGGGAGCCCAAGGAGAGAAGATACAATCAAAGCTGTCTGGCGGCGGCTGAAGGATTAGCTGAGTCAACCAGCAAAGAGCTGAGCTCATTTATCGGGTTATTTTCAGGACCCTGGGTGGAATTTTACCCTCAATTACCGATCTCACACTTGGGCAGAAGGGAATCATCAAAACCCATCAAAAATGGGGTTTTTTCCGTGTGTTGGCTGTTGGGGTTTGGGATCGAGGTGAGCTGGTGAGGGCTGGGAAGCGGAGCCAGGGAGAGAGGGAGGAAGGGATGGATCTGCCCTCTCTGGCCGAGGGAATTGCAGTGCAGGGAGTGGCACAAATGTGTTGGCAGAAGGACCCAGTGGTCTCTCACCAGCACTGGGTCAGGCCAGCTGTGGCTTTTTCTGTCTCCTCAGGGACGCAGGATCATCATTTTCCAGCCTGAAAATGACCAATGACCCCTAAAATGTCCTTGGAGGATCCAGCACAAAGTCTGGCTCTGCCCCTTTGCGGCTGAGCTTTGGGTTATCACAGAAATCATTTGTGATAAGGATGGGAGGCACCTTAACGCTCATCCAGTGCCACCCCCTGCCATGGGACACCTCCCACTGTCCCAGGGTGCTCCAAGCCCATCCAGGGGACACTTCCAGGGATCCGGGGGCAGCCACATCCTGCCCAACTTCACAGGGAACAATTCCTTCCCAATCTCCCATCCATCCCTGCCCTCTGGCAGTGGGAACCATTCCCTGTGTCCTGTCCCATCCCTTGTCCCCAGCCCCTCTCCAGCTCTCCTGGAGCCCCTTTGGGTGCTGGAAGAGGCCCCAACTCCTCCCTGCAGCTTTCCCTGCGAGCCAGGTGAGGCTGGATTCTGCAGCTTGACCCCAAACTGCCTCTGTTTGCCCCAAAATCCATCCATCCCCATTCCCAGCGGGTTTGGCAGTGGGAGGGAAGGGGCTCTGCAGGGCTGGCTGCTCTCCCAGCCCCCAGCGGGTGCAGGCAGCAGCTCCCTGTGACGGAGGGGCCAAAAATAGAACCTTTCCCGGGAGAGGAGAGGAATAATACTTTTCCTGACACCCTGCAATAGCCTTGAGGCTGCCAGCGTGGCGATAAGCCGTTTGTTTGCCTCTGCTCTGGAGCAAACGTGGTTTATCTCTTCCTTCTTCCAGCCCTGCAGGAAAAACCCGGCGATTTCACTGCTGTGGGACCCCCTCAGGTCTGTATTTGATTATTTCTCTCTCCCCAGCAGCACCTGGAGATTTGACTGGAATTCCCAGCCCTGGCAGGGCTCAGGGTTGGATTAAAAGCCAGAAGGAGGTGCAGGGGAGCTCTGCAGGTTTTAGGGAGGGTGGGATAAGCTGAGCAGATCTGATTGCTGAATTTGGGGTGTTTTGGAGGCTGGGGAGGTCAGGGATGTCAGTGCCCATCCGGGCTGCTCCCTCCGGAGCTTTTCCGGCAGGAGGAAACGCTCGCAGCCGCCTGCGCAAACAAGAGGCCCCGAGGAGGAAACGCAGCAGAGGCTGGGGGAAATCCTGACCTCCTGCAAAGCTCAGGGCTCCGAGAGAGGATCAAACCCCAGAGAAAAATGGGGTTTCTCCCTCTCTCTGCTGCCCCCAAACTCCTGATTTTGGGTGAGGGGCTGCTTTTAGTGGGCAGGAGAAAACCTTGCTGAGACCTTTCAGAAAAAATTGATATTCCACGTTGATATTCCTGATTTTTGGTATTTTTTAGCTCCTGGGGGTGATGCCTCACTTCAGTGGTCACAGGCCTGGGTTCAGCTGAGCTTTTCCCTCCATAAAACCCCTCAAATCCCCTCCTTTGCTTCCACCTTCCCCGGGCACAGCCGGTACAAGCAGAGGATTTTTCCCAGCTCCAGCTCATCACTGGGAAGCGGGGTGACATTAAATCCAAAACAAATTACGCTGTGCATCCGAGTGAGGCTGCTCGGATGCGATTTCCTCCCCTAACGATGGAGGCAGTGGGAATTGCAGCACCATTAATTCCTCCTCTGGCCTCCTGCGAGTTGTCAGTGCCTCTCCCCGGTGCCTGGTAAGTGCCTCATCCTCTGCCTCCGATGCTCTGCTGTGTCCCTGGGATTTTTTGGAGCTCAAAGATCTCCCCTGGCAGCCTGGGAATGCTGCGGGGAGAATCCTGGAGCAAGCAGGGATTCCAGGGAGCTCTTTCCTTTCTGCTTTGGAACCTTTTGGTGTTTCTGGTGCAGGCCGAGGGGCTGGGGCAGGTTCCAAAACATTCCCAGCCTGGAATTAGATCAGCCGTGCTGCTCCTGGAACGGGAAACTGCAGCTCAGAGGACAATGAAGGTTATTAAATGTCAGGGAGAAATAAAGCTGCCTTTTCCCAGTTTTTTTCCCAGTTTTCTCCCCCTGTGCTGTTTGCAGGCGCTTTGTGGGAGGTGGCAGCAGCTGCCCCAGGGCATCCCAGCGGTTCTGGATTTGGGGATTTATCCTCTTCCTGAATCCTGGGTTCTGTCCCCTTGTTCCCTGCCCCTTCATCCCAGCCTGCCGGGCTGGTTTTCCTCATTGATATCCCGGGATCCTGAGCTCTGTTACCTGCCTGGCCCGGCCCCTGTGTGTTCCTGCTAATTAAAAACAATTTTTTAATTTCGTTAATTAAAACCAGGAGATGCTGGTGAGTCATGGATCCACTCCATTTAGGAGTTCCTTGATAAATAACACGGAAATTTAATTTTCTGCCGCTCTGGAAAGGAGAGGCTTTGGATATTCCTGGAGCACCTTTCCAAGCTTTTCTCCCCAGTGCTGCGCTGGGAGGTGGCAGCAGCTGCCCCAGGGCATCCCCGCCGTTCTGGATTTGGGATTTGGGGATTTATCCTCTTCCCTCGTGTGACCCCGGTCCCTGAATCCTGGGTTCTGTCCCCTTGTTCCCTGCCTCCATCTCAGCCTGCCGGGCTGGTTTTCCTGATGGATATCCCGTGATCCCGAGCTCCCTTACCTGCCTGGCCTGGCCCCTTGCATGTTCCTGCTAATTAAAAACCAAATTTTTTATTTCGTTAATTAAAACCAGGAGATGCTGATGAGGGATGGATCTGCTCCATTTAGGAGTTCCTTGATAAATAACACGGAAATTTGATTTTCTGCTGCTCTGGAAAGGAGAGGATTTGGATATTCCTGGAGCACCTTTCCAAGCTTTTTTTCCCCCTGCAGGTGCTTGGTGCTGCGCTGGGAGGTGGCAGCAGCTGCCCCAGGGCATCCCAGCGGTTCTGGATTTGGGATTTGGGGATTTATCCTCTTCCCACGTGTGACCCCTGTCCTTGAATCCTGGTTTCTGTCCCCTCATTCCCTGCTCCTCTGCCTCCATCCCAGCCTGCCGGGCTGGTTTTCCTCATTGATATCCCGTGATCCCGAGCTCCCTTACCCGCCTGGCCCGGCCCCTTGCATGTTCCTGCTAATTAAAAACCAAATTTTTTATTTCGTTAATTAAAACCAGGAGATGCTGGTGAGTCATGGATCCACTCCATTTAGGAGTTCCTTGATAAATAACACGGAAATTTAATTTTCTGCCGCTCTGGAAAGGAGAGGCTTTGGATATTCCTGGAGCACCTTTCCAAGCTTTTTCTCCCCAGTGCTGCGCTGGGAGGTGGCAGCAGCTGCCCCAGGGCATCCCCGCTGTTCTGGATTTGGGATTTGGGGTTACTCCTCGAGAATTTGGGGATCCCAACCACAGGTCAGGGTCTCCAAACCCAGCCTGACTCAAGGACGGATTAAACGGGTTCATTCCCTGGGCAGGCACAGCCTCACAGGGGGTGAAATTTGGGATCCCTTTTTGGGGTGTGGGACGCATCCAGGGGGCACTAACGCGTCCCCAACCCTTAACCAGGCACAGGGTGGAGGTGACAGCCCGAGGGAGGTGACAGCCCGAGGGGAGGTGACAGCCCCAGAGGAGGTGACAGCCCCAGAGGAGGTGATCGCAGCCCCTGCTGGCCTCTGCCACACCTCTCCTCCCGGCTCCGTGCCCCGGTGGCTCCGGCAGGAGCACCAACAGGTCTTTCCAGTCCTGCCGTGCCCAGGGCGGCACCCGGGGACACGGAAAAGCAGCGGGTGCATCCCCGCCCCGCCTTGTTTGGCTTTCACTTTGTCACCCGGAGCTTGAATGAATCATTGGGAAATGCTGGCGGGAGTGTCCCTGTCACACCGGGGATGGGCATCGCTCTGCCCGGCCAGCTGAAGGAGCAGCCCCGACCAGGCCAGAAGGTAAAAGGGACATTTTGGGGCTCCCCTGGGTGGGGTGTAAGCGCTGATCCCACCCGGCGGAGCTGCTGGGAGGGGATATCGGGCGCTGGCCTGCAGCAGGGAGGGGTGGAATGGCAAAATTTGGGAATTTCGCTGCAGTTTGGAACCTTTTTGGTGTTTTTTTTGGACGGTGAGCAGGGGGAGCCTGGGGGTTTTGCTCACAAAACACTTCCAGCATCAGAAAAAATACAGAACTCAAACAAAAACCAATTCTATACCAAGTTATTGATGGTTACCCAAACATGAATGTCCCTAAAAACAGGATCCAGAATGCAACAGAAAAGTTTGTAGAGATCCTTAAAACGACTTATAATAGATGTAGCAATTACAAGCTAATTTCTATGTTTCTGTAAGTCAACAAATAGCAATCTAAATCTACCAAATGATCATTTAGATTTAGGAATCTAAATGACCAAAGTGTGGCTCCCATGAGATCCCAAATTTTGGCACCCCCTCATCCATGGCACTGCTGTGACACATCCGTCACCTGCGTTGTCCCTCCCCTGCCTGGCCCCCGGTTGGACAGATGGCTGGGGTGACAAAGTGCCTCCAAAGGTGACATTTTGAATTCCAATTTGTGAATTCCTTGTCGGGCTGTCACCCGGCACGTGCTGGAGCTTTGCACAAACAGAGATCCAGGAGGCGCTGCTGGAGCTGGAAGGGAAATAACAACACACAGGGCACTTCCAGAGAGGCCGGGGAACAGCTTGGGAGGGTAAAATCAGAGAATTGTGGAATGGTTTGGGTTAGAAGGGACATCAAAGTGCTCCTTGTTCCACTCCATAACTCAAAATGAACCTGGTTTGGGTAGATTTGGTGAGGGTTAAAAAAATCAGAGACTCATGGAATTATTTGGGTTAGAAGGGACCTTAAAGTGCTCCTTGTTCCACCCCTCAGCTCAAAATGAGCCTGGTTTGGGTAGATTTGGTAAGGGTTAAAAAATGGAATTATTTGGGTTAGAAGGGACCTCAAAGTGCTCCTTGTTCCACCTCTCAGCTCAAAATGAGCCTGGTTTGGGTAGATTTGGTGGGGGTTAAAAAACCAGTCACATTTAGGGGTGACTGGCACTGACATCCCATCCCATCCCAGCCTGCCCTATCCCATTCCATGGAAATTGCCTTCCATGCCTGGAGTTAATTTAGTTATTATTCTTGGTTATTTATTTGTTTGTGAATTTGGAAGATTTTCGTGCAAACCAACCAGGGATGGGATTCCCTGGGGAGGGAGTGATTCCCTGGGGATGGAGGGATTCCCTGGGGATGGAGGGATTCCCTGGGGATGGAGGGATTCCCTGGGGATGGAGGGATTCCCTGGGGATGGAGGGATTCCCTGGGGATGGAGGGATTCCCTGGGGATGCAGTGATTCCCTGGGGATGGAGGGATTCCCTGGGGAGGCAGTGATTCCCTGCCCAGCAGTGCAGTGGCTCTTTTGTCCTCCCTGTCCCTGTCCCTTTCTGCTGACCAGGATGGTCGGTGCCAAATCCTCTGGGATTGCAGAGGTGACACTGGGAAGGACGGCTGGGACAGCAGGAGGTGACACTCAGCACACTCAGGAGAGGATGGCTGAGGTGGCCTGCTCAGGGATCCAACCTTTGTCAGGATTTGGGAATGAGAGCAGGGAAAGGGTGTGGATCCTCTGCCATTGTCGTGCCTCAATATCCACATTCCTGGGCTCTGGTCCCACCACACTGGTGACATTCCTTTGGTGTCCTGAGCATCCTCTGCCCTCATCCTGGGGGCTGCAGGGCTGCCACCAGCTCCTCTCCCACCATGCTTTTCCTGGGAAAAATGGTGCTGCTCATCCCTGGTGTGTGACCAGCTGAGCTGGGGCAGGAGAGGGGACAAAAGAGCTGTGCTGGAGGTGCCACCAGCACTGGAGGTGCCACCAGCACTGGAGGTGTCACCAGCAGCTCATTTGGGGATCTGTGGGGTGCTCAGAGGTTGAGTTGTTGCCGTTCCCTGTGAACCCCATTTTTGGGAATCCCTGTTTTGCCTGAGCTGAGGTGGATCCCGCTGTCCTGGTGCTCCTGCTGCTGCGCCGGGAGCCACCGTGTCCCTGCCCTGTGACACTGTGACAACAGAACCTGGAGCTGTCACCTTCGCCCTCCCAGCAGCCCCACGGCTCCTCCTCGCCCTTCCCACTGCCTGGAATGGGTGGGAGAGGAAACCCAACCTCCTTCCTGCTGGGGCTCCACGGGTGGTTTTCCGTGCTCCAGGGGCTGGACTGGATCCCTCTGGAGCTCCTCCCCAGCTCCATGTGGACCTGCAGGCAGCGTTGGTGGGTACAGATCCCTGTGGATGTGCCTGTACCGAGTTTGATGGATCCAAACAAGATCCAGGGTTATTTGGAGGGGAAGCAGAGGGAAAGGAATCCTGTTCCCGTTGCTCCAGCCTGTGCCAGCCTGGCCACCTGTGTCTCCCTTTATAAACAGCTCCAGCTTTCCTTTTAGACGAGATAAAACAGGTTTCCTTTTCCATGGCACGATTTCCCTGCAGATCCCGGGGAGACTGAGGGTAATTATAACCCTTTCATCCTCCTGGCTGAGCTGCTGTGACACACGAGTGGTGGCAGATGTTTGCTCAGCGAGAGGACCCTGGGGACACACGGGCAGGGTTTTTCTCCTCCCTGAAGGAATCAGCACCACGGAGGAGTGTGGCTGTGACAGCCCATGGCAAACCCACAAGTTTGTGGGATCCGTCTGTGGGATGGCCTCAGGGAGGGCAGAGCATTCCCAGCCCCGAGCTGTGATGGGGAATGCAATTCCAGCATTTTCTGTGGGAATAACTCACCGAACCAACGTGGTTTGGGGTTTGTTTCCAGCCTGGATCGAGCATTTGGGGGACATCACCCTGTGCCTGATGGGCTGTCACCAAGCTGGGATTTACGGGGGAAGCTGGAGGTCAGAGCAGGGTTTGTATCCTCCAGCTCTTCCCTTGAGTTTGGGTAAGGTGGTGAAAACTCTGCTTTAAATTCTGTGTTTTAAACCACACAAATCCCTGCAAAGGAGAACTCCTGGCTGTGTCCCAGAGGGAGGGATCCATGCCCAGGCTGGGGATGTGCCAGTGGGACTGCAGTGTCCCCAAACACCTCCAAACACGAGGATAAAGAAGCTCTGGTCACTTTTCCATCAGAGTTTCAACCAGGACTGAGAAAAGACGAGGATTTTCCCAAGTGTTGAGCAAACAGGGGCGTTCAGTATGGGAGGGTCCAGCTTAATGCCATAAACAAGATTGGATTAGGAGGGATTTGCAGAGGGTCAGTCTGGAAGAGCTTATTGGGGTTTTCAGCAGCTGTGTCACAACCATCCGTGGTGTGGCAACACTCGCTTACGCCGTGCTGGTGTTGGGTGTTGGGTTTGAGGGCCCAGGGAGCAGCCAGGAGCTCCAGGGCTGGGGGAAGGCTCTGGAGCACAGATCAGCACCAGGAACTCGGCATCTTCCTTGTCTTGGGAGGCTGAACCAAATCTTCCACCCCATGAGATGGTGGTGGGTGAGTATCCCTTGGGGCTTGGGTGGTTTGCTATTGGGTTGGGGTGTTTTTAATGCAAATTAATTCATCCTCGTGCAGGTGGCTCGGTGATGTTGAAGCCTCTTGTTGTCCCTGTCCCTCTCCAGGTGTTTTGGCTCTGGTGCAGCCCTGCCCAGAGCACTTGGGGTCAGCCTGGCCCTGTGGTGTTACAGGACCTGGGCTTTGGGGTTTTTATCAGAGCTGTTATCCTGTTTGTCCCCAGCCCTGCTCTGCAGGATTTGACATCACAGTGGGGATGGCAGCACTGGCACCTCTGTGGTGACAAGGGACAGGACACAGGGAAGGGCTGGAGCTGTGCCAGGGCAGGTTTAGGTTGGATTTAGGGAAAGGTTCTTCCCCCAGAGGGTGCTGGGCACTGCCAGGCTCCCCAGGGAATGGGCACGGCCCCAAAGCCACCAGAGCTCCAGGAGGGTTTGGACACTCCCAGGCACAGGGTGGCATTGTTGGGGTGTCACACAGGGGCTGGGTGATCCCTCTGGGTCATTTCCAGCTCAGGACATTCCGTGATTCTGGGATCCTTTTGCCACCAAACCCTTGGCTCCTTCCTGGATCTGCCACCTCCTCCCCTGCCCTTCGTGCCCGATCCTGCTGCTCAGGGGTGTGAAGCAAAAAAATTACCCAACACTTGAGTAACTTCCACAAAATCTGCTTCCCCTGGGTGGGTGGGGGTGTCACCCCGTGCCTGCTGGGGGTGTCACCCTGTGCCTGTTGGGGGTGTCACCCTGTGCCTGATGGGGACATCACCCTGTGCGTGCTGAGGTGTCACCCTGTGCCTGATGGGGTATCACCCTGTGTCTGATGGGGATGTCACCCTGTGCCTGATGGGGTGTCACCCTGTGCCCGATGGGGTGTCACCCTGTGCCTGCTGGGGGTGTCACCCTGTGCCTGCTGGGGGTGTCACCCTGTGCGTGATGGGAGTGTCACCCTGCGCCTGCTGAGGTGTCACCCTGTGCCTGCTGGGGACATCACCCTGTGCCTGATGGGGGTGTCACCCTGTGCCTGATGGGGATGTCACCCTGTGCCTGATGGGGGTGTCACCCTGTGCCTGGTGGGGGTGTCACCCTGTGCCTGCTTGGGACGTCACCCCGTGCCTGATGGGAATGTCACCCTGTGCCTGCTGAGGTGTCACCCTGTGCCTGCTGGGGATGTCACCCTGTGCCTGCTGGGGGTGTCACCCCGTGCCCGATGGGGACATCACCCTGTGCTCAGCACCCACCCTGCTCTGTGCCCCTCTCCTGCTGCTGAGCACCCACCCCTGGCAGATGCCAGCGTGGCTGCGCTGCTGCTGCTGGAGCAGGGATGGGATGGAAAAGGGAAAATAGGGCACTTGTGGTGTGTGACAGACACAGCCACCCCCGGAGCCTTTGTCTGAGGAACATCCACGTCACAGCAGAGCTCCCTGTGCCAGCGCTGCAGCTGCGGCCTCGATGCCAAGGCAGTCCCTGGAATGTTCCAAGAGGGGAGCAGGGCGGTGTGGAGGTGACAAGGGGGGCAGTGGGAGATGGTTCTGGGATGGGGATGGAGCTGGGAGAGGGGTCACTGTCCCAGGAGGGTCACTCTGCCAGGAGGGTCACTTGTCACAGTAGAGCACGCAATGAAGACACAGAGACTTGTTCTTTCAGAAGGCTGAAGCTGAAAAGTTTATTTTAAAAATCCCCTTCGTCCCTTTCTAGCACGTTTCGCTAAAAGGGCATTGATTGGTCATTCAGGACTGGCGTTTCTTCCCCTTTGGTAAACACCAGGTGAGGAAGATTCTTTTGAGAAAGAACAGGGCCCACATAGAAATGTTTGGGAAAACAGAGAAGGATATTTTGAGGAAGGAAACTATTGAAAGTTTTCCCATTTTGTGAGTTAGCAAACCCAGAATACCGAGCCCTCAGTCACTGTCCAAGGAGGGAGCAGGGTGGTGTGGAGGTGACAAGGGAGGTGGTGGGAGATGATTCTGGGGTGGGGATTGAGCTGGGGGAGCGGTCACTCTGCCAGGGGAGTCACTCTGCCAGGAGGGTCACTGTCCCAAGGAGGGAGTAGGACAGTGTGGAGGTGACAAGGGGGACAGTGGGAGATGGTTCTGGGCTGGGGATGGAGCTGGGAGAGGGGTGACTCTGCCAGGAGTTTTTGGGGCACCACCACGGAGAGATTTCCATTTGGGAATTCTTGGGGGTCTCATCTGGGTGAGGAGGGTGAATAACCCAACCTGAGCCTGGGTCCTGCTCCGTGGCTGTTTCCAGCCATGGATGCTCTCCCAGTCCCTGGGGCCTCCCTTTCCTTTTTAAAGTGAAGAATTCCCAGGCAGGACTGTGAGCTGAGGTGCAGGAGGCACAAAACTTTACAGAACCACGGAGTTTTAGGTTTAGGGTGGAAAGGACCTTAAATCCCATCCAGTTCCACCCCCTGCTGTGGGGCAGGAACACCTTCAGCCATCCCAGGCTGCTCCAAGCCCTGTCCTGGAGCGCCTGGAACATCTCCAGGTGCCAGGAATGTGTGTTCTCACAGGATTTCCACCTGCCACGCTCCAAACCCAGGGTCAACAGCAGAATAAACAGATAAAAAAAACAAAAACAAAGAAAGACCAGGCATCTATGTGAAAACCCAACCAAGAACCAGCGAGGAGGAGGCACCAAAACCCTCCCACGCTGTCATATCAAAACTGGGGGAGTTGGAGGTGTTTTTTTATGTCACTTACAATTCCTGAAGTCTGGCTTAATTATAATAATCACCCTGGGCAGGCAGTCAATTTGGGATGCTCCTGGGTTTCTGCTTAGCTCAAGCATTGTGTCACAGGCGCTGCTCCCTGTGTGGGGACCGAGGGGACAATGTTTCACAAAATTAGCAGTTTCACGCTAATTGGCATGGTTGGAGCTCTCCTGATGAGGATGCTCTGTGGCAGGAGTGACTCACCCATCATCCTCACTCCTGCCTGGCTCCAGAAAAACCTCACAGCTGAGGCCTTGGATCCTTTTCCAAGGGTGCCCCTGAGCAGCAGCACTGGGACAGGGCCAGGGATGCTGCATTTCCCACCCCAGCAGTATTTTGTGGCTGAAGGACACGAAAAAAAAGATTAAAAACTCCAGAATCGTCAGAAGGCAAAGCATAAAAAGCTTTATTGTCTAATTCTTACCACCTATTTATAAGCTATTACAATACAGATTAATATGATTGGTGAATAGGAACGACACCTCTCTAATCCCATTCTCTTAAATTGGAGAAACAGCAAAACACCACCTGGAGAAAGATTGTTTTGAGAAAGAATAGTTGTTTTCTAAGATTGTTTTGAGAAAGAATAATTGTTTTCCAAGGTTGTTTTGAGAAAGAATAATTGGTTTCAAAGATTGTTTTGAGAAAGAATAATTGGTTTCAAAAGATTGTTTTGAGAAAGAAATATTGATTTCCAAGGTTGTTTTGAGAAGAAAATCTTGTTGAGAAGTTTTCTCTTAGGAAAGAAGTTAGCAGCTGCCAGCAGGGTAAAAAATTCTCTCAGACTCAGAAATGTCAGGATCACCTCATTTCCCTGGGATCTCACACTGTTTGCTGCTCATTGGCCTCTCCAGAGGGGGAGGAAATGTGGTTCTGACTGGTTTTTGCTCTTCTTGGGGGTCAGAGTAGGGCTGCAGGTCCTCCAGGGCGTGCTGGTCAGCAATTCCTGTCTCCCTGCCCACGGGGGATGCTCTGAGGTGTGGGCTTGATATTCCTGAGAGATTTTTAGCTCGCTAGCAGCTGCTAACTTTTCTCAAGGGAAAATTTCTTAAGAAAAGCTTCTGCTCAAAAAAATTTTGGCAAACAACATTTCTTCCTCAAAACAATCTTGGAAACCAATTATTCTTTCTTAAAACAATCTTGGAAACCAATTATTCTTTCTTAAAACAATCTTTCTCCAGGTGGTGTTTTGCTGTTTTTTCTAGTTTAACCAATGGGATTAGAGAGGTGTCGTTCCTATTCACCAATCATGTTAAGTCTGTATCAGAAAACCTTATTAAAAAGTGGTAAGAATTAGACAATAAATCTTTTTCTATGCTCTTTGCCTACTGAAATATTTAGTCTTTCATCTTTCTTTCGTGTCCTACAACAACTCTGAGGCACAGAGAAGGGCCCTGCTCAGGGTTTTGGTGATGCTGGGGCAGGGGGGATAAGCAGGATCAGGGATCCTGTGCTGAAATGGGGATTTCCAACCTCCTCTCTCTATCAGGGGCTGCTGCTGCCCCAAATCCTCAAATTGACCCAAATCCTGGGTCAATGCCTGGGCCTTTTTGGGAGGGCTGAGGTTCCCTTGTAAGCTGTTTCAGTGTTTTCTGTGCTTTATCTCAAGGTTATAAGCAGATGATGGTTTAAAAAAGTGTCAATTCAAGGAATTCAAGAAATTCTAAGGTGTCAATTCAAGGAATTCAAGAAATCCTAAGGAATCTCAAATTCCTTAGATGATGATATGATGTGATAGATTATATTGAAATATGTGATATGATGTGATTATATGACATTGATAATATGATATGAATTTGATTATATTATTATCATATTGATGATATGATGTGAATTTGTTGATTTTCTGTATTTGTTGCTGACTTCTCACCTAATTTCCCAAAAGGCACGCGTCATTTCAAGATCTTTCCTTTTATTTTCTACTTACTTAAACATCTCTTAATATTATTGTTTAGAGCCTTGTTTTAAAAATGTATTCAAGGACATCACTGCAGATTTGAGCCCTGCTGGCAAGGGCAGAGCTGGAGGGTTTGGTGGCCTCCTCTCCAAACTTGTTGGCTTCTCTTTGCATTAGAGACACCCCAAAATTTCCCCCCAGGCTTGTGACACCCCCTTGGGACACCCAGGGGGCTCAGCCTTGCCCTGTTTCCCATGGAACCCCTGGAGTTTTTCTCCAGAGGGTCAGGGGAGAGCCAGATCCCAGCAGTGCCCTCTGAGCTTTGCCCTTGTCCTGCTGCTGCCCCCACCCAGTTCCTCCTCCCCACTGGGGCTTTCCCAGCTCTGATCTCACCTGGCACTTTTTTCCCCAGTGAGGCTCACCTGGGCAGGAGCAGAGCAGGTAATTCCCAATCCTCAGGGGGCTGAGTGGTGGGGAGGCCCTAAAAACCAGCAAAAAATGAGGAAAAGGGGTGAGGAATCCCCCTTTGATGGGGATCCTGCCTGGTTTTGTTTATTATTCCAGATATCAGGGGTGCAGAGGGGCTTGGACAAGGAATTTTGGGCTGGATAATCCTCCTTTTATGGGAATCCCACCTCATTCTGGTTAATATTTGGGATATTTGCATGTGCAGGTAGTTAGGTTGGTTTGGGCTGCAGAACTCCTCGTTGATGGGGACCCCAGATTAATTTAGGTAATATTTGGGATACCTGCATGTGCCAGGATTTAGGCTGGTTTAGAGTGGAGAATTCCCCTTTAACGGGAACCCCATATTTTAGGTAATATTTGGGATATCTGCATGTGCCAGGGCTTAGGCTGGTTTGAACTGGAGAATTCCCCTTTAATGGGAACCCCACCTCATTCTGGTTAATATTTGGGGTATCTGCAGGTAGTTAGGCTGGTTTGGGCTGGAGAATTTCCCTTTAATGGGAACCCCACTTTATTTTAGGTAATATTTGGGATAACTGCGTGTGCCAGGATTTAGGCTGGTTTGGGCTGGAGAATCTGTGTTTGATGTGAACCCTGACTAATTTTGCTCAATATCCCAGATAAATGTCAGGGTGCACAGGGGTTGGATGGGCTGGTTCGGGCTGGAGAATTCCCCTTTTTATGGGAACCCCACCTCATTCCGGTCAATATTTGGGATATCTGCCTTAGGCTGGTTTGGAGAACTCCTCTTTAATGTGAATCCTGCCTTATTTTGCTTTAATATCCCAGATAAACGTCAGGGTGCACAGGAGCTTGGATGGGCTGGTTCAGGCTGGAGAATCCCTCTTTGCTGGGGATTTTGCTCGATATTTTGGATATCTGCACGTGCAGAGATTTAAGACAATTTGGTCCCACTTTTGATGGCGAGCCCGCATCATTTTCCTTGATATTTTGGATTTTTATATTTGATATTTGATTTTTTTTTAATATATTTGCCTGTGCAGCTACTTAGGCTGGAGAACTCCCCTTTGATGAGCATCCTACCTAATTTTCCTCAACATTCCCGCTGCCGGGGATGCACCGGGGCTGCTTTTGGGGAGGTGATGCCGGGCATGGGGAATCCCTCTCCAGGCAAAACACTGGCGCTGCTCCGCATGAAAGGCTCCAGCGAGGCAAAAACGAAACAAAACGCGGGCGGATGACCCCGAGGAGCTTTTTCCTCGTCCCTTTCCTCGTCCTTTTCCCGGGATCCGTGCGCGCAGCCGCGCGTGGGCACCGCGATGCGGGGAGGGAGGGAGGGACGGAGGCAGCGCAGCGTCCCCGCGTCGCCTCCATCGCCTTTTCCCCGGCGTGCCGGCCACGCCGGCCAGCCCCGGGCCGGATGCTGCTGAGCCAGGGCCGAGCCGAGACGCTGCGAGGCTGCCAGGTA
This sequence comes from Acrocephalus arundinaceus, assembly GCA_021534815.1. Taxonomy (NCBI): domain Eukaryota; kingdom Metazoa; phylum Chordata; class Aves; order Passeriformes; family Sylviidae; genus Acrocephalus; species Acrocephalus arundinaceus. The sequence continues at coordinate 19,539,495 of JAJEOU010003008.1, read as the reverse complement.
AAAAGCGAGGGAGGAGGGAGGATGAGGATGGCGCGGTGACCCCGCTCGGGGACAGGCCTGGGGTTTAATCCGTGCTCTGTCACCGGGAGGTGACACTCGGCGGGTTTTGCAGCCCAGCACAGCCGGGGGGATGTGTCCAGCCTCCCCGGGAAGGGTCCCCGCCTGCTGGCGGTGTCCCCCTGCTCCCAAAGCTGCATCCCCGACCCCTCCGCAGGGGCTGGAAGCAGCGATTCCCGTGGGATTTTGGGGGGGCTGAGGGTGGTCGGGGCAGGGAACCCCTCCCCGAGTGTGCTTTTAAAATCCAGCCCGGTACGGCCCCCGGGTGGAATTTTTGCCATTAAAAACGGGAATTGCGGAATAAGCGGCTCCGTTCCGGGGCTCCCCGGGGATGTGGCCGTGGCCCAGGCGGGTGTGGGGGAGCCTGAAAGGAGAAACCGCACAAAAACCCGGCTTACACCGCTCAGGTCTGTTCAGGAGAGATTTAATTCTCCTCGCGAACCGGGAGCTGCCATCTGCTGTCTGATGGCAGCCGGGGAAAAGGAAAAGGAGCTCCGGGAAGCGGGGCAAGCTGGGAGCTCGCCGGGCTTCGGGTTCCCTGGAAATGGCTCCGGTTTAAGGGCTGCGCGCTGCTTTTGTCGGTGCCCGGTGTGGGAAGGGGAAGGATCCACCCGGGAGAGGAGATGATGCTGGGGGAAAAGATCCTCTAGACCTACACACATCACACGCCGAAAAATCCTCCCTCATCAGCGATTGCGGGCTCGGGATGAGCTGGGAGCTGCCTCTGGCATGCACCGAGTGTGCGCGGTCTCTGCCCCACCTGTGCCTGCGCCGCTCTCGGGTATCCCCGCCGGCATGCAGGGAATTGTTTCACCGAGCTGCGCCTTGGCCGGGGCACGGCTTGAGCTTTCCCGATAAAACTGGGAGCTTGTCCCGGCACCGGGAGCGTGTCCCAACACCGGGAGCGTGTCCCAACACCGGGAGCGTGTCCCCGGCTCCGGGAGCGTGTCGCGACACCGGGAACGTGTCCCAACACCGGGAGCGTGTCCCAACACCGGGAGCGTGTCCCGACACCGGGAGCGTGTCCCCGGCTCCGGGAGCGTGTCCCGACACCGGGAACGTGTCGCGGCACCGGGAACGTGTCGCGGCACCGGGAGCCTGTCCCGACACCGGGAGCGTGTCGCGGCCCCGGGAGCGTGTCCCGACACCGGGAGCGTGTCCCAACACCGGTAGCGTATCCCGACACCGGGATCGTGTCCGGGCACCCGGAACGTGTCCCGACCCCGGGAGCAGAGCGGATCTGCGGCGGGGACGGGCCGCCACAGCGAGGAGGAGTTTCTGCTCTCCAAAGTGCCAGGATGTGTTTAAACAGCGAGGTTTGTGTGTTTAAATTCAGTGGGGTGCTTAGGATGGGGGAAAGCGCGGTGTCTCTGGATTTAGGGTGATTTTGGGGATCTGGCACTGAACGGGTCCCTGACCCCGCTGCCGCCGTGTTCTCCCCGCGGGAGGGAGGGAGGGACACGGGGGAAGGAACAAGACTGACCAGTTCCCGGGGAGGAAACAACCTGTTCCCTGCCGGCACAGGGAGTTTTCCTTGGCAGGCGCTCAGCCGTGCCCGGGGTGCCCTTGCAGAGCCCGGGCTGGCTCCGTGCCCGCCGAGCACCCATGGGTGCCGTGCAGGTGGGTGGCTGTCCCGGGGCGGTGCCAGCAGCAGGAGCAGGTGGCGTTCCCGTGCCAGACCCGTGCCAGGATGGGACAAGGGAGGGTTTCCATGGAGGGCCGCAGTGTGGAGGAGTGCCAGCACCGAGCAGTGGCACTGTGCCAGTCCCTGTGAGTGTCCCCCTGCACTGATGGCTCCCTGTGAGTGTCCCCTTGCATTGATGGCTCCCTGTGAGTGTCCCCCTGCACTGATGGCTCCCTGTGAGTGTCCCCTTGCATTGATGGCTCCCTGTGAGTGTCCCCCTGCATTGATGACTCCCTGTGAGTGTCCCCCTGCATTGATGGCTCCCTGTGAGTGTCCCCTTGCATTGATGACTCCCTGTGAGTGTCCCCTTGCATTGATGACTCCCTGTGAGTGTCCCCCTGCATTGATGGCTCCCTGTGAGTGTCCCCCTGCTCTGATGACTCCCTGTGAGTGTCCCCCTGCATTGATGGCTCCCTGTGAGTGTCCCCTTGCATTGATGGCTCCCTGTGAGTGTCCCCCTGCATTGATGGCTCCCTGTGAGTGTCCCCCTGCTCTGATGACTCCCTGTGAGTGTCCCCCTGCACTGATGGCTCCCTGTGAGTGTCCCCCTGCATTGATGGCTCCCTGTGAGTGTCCCCTTGCATTGATGGCTCCCTGTGAGTGTCCCCTTGCTTTGATGGCTCCCTGTGAGTGTCCCCTTGCATTGATGACTCTCTGGGAGTGTCCCCCTGCATTGATGACTCCCTGTGAGTGTCCCCCTGCATTGATGACTCCCTGTGAGTGTCCCCTTGCATTGCTGACTCCCTGTGAGTGTCCCCTTGCATTGCTGACTCCCTGTGAGTGTCCCCTTGCATTGATGGCTCCCTGTGAGTGTCCCCCTGCATTGATGGCTCCCTGTGAGTGTCCCCTTGCATTGCTGACTCCCTGTGAGTGTCCCCTTGCTTTGATGACTCCCTGTGAGTGTCCCCCTGCATCGGGGCTGCCTCCCCTGCAGGGCATCAGCACACAGAGAAGCTCTGACCCCTTTCCTGCAGGCTGGGAAGGAATTTTCCCCTGGCACAGCTGGGAGAGAGGCCTGGGATGTGCTGAAATCTCCCCGTGCTGCAGCACAGGGCACAAACCCTGCACTGGGCCAGGTGCTGCCCAGCCAGGATCCCTCACCCCTGCACACAGAATCACAGAATTATTGGGTTGGAAGAGACCTCCAGGATCATCCAGTCCAACCCTAAGCTCAACTAAACCCTGGCACTCACATCCAGGCTTTTCTTAAACACACCCAGGGATGGTGACTCCACCACCTCCCCAGGCAGGCCATTCCAATCCTTTATCACCCTTTCTGTAAAAAACTTTTTCCTAATACCCAACCTAAATTTCCCTTGGCACAGCTTGAGGCTGTGTCCCCTGGTTCTGTCAGTGCTGCCTGGAGAAAGAGCCCAAGCCCAGCTGAGCACAGGCACCTTTCAGGGAATTTTTGAGCAGTGGGATGCAGGCAGCCCTTGGCTCCCTTGGCATGGCTGCAGTGCCAGAGCTCTCTGCAGAGCTCCTGGCTGCATCCAAATTGTCCCCTCCAGGCTGCACTGAATCCTGCAAGAACATCAGTTGTGGCTTTTCCCCTTTCCTGAATGTTCCTTGGGAGCTCTCAGAGCTCCTGCACTCCGTGTCTGGGTGCCAGACTGCAGGGATGAGGCTACGAGGAGGCAGCCAGAGGTTTCTTTGCTTTAATTACAGTTTTTAGTCATCCCTGACAGCTCCAGGCTGGAGCAGCGTCTCGTGGAGGATGCAGTGAGTGTGGGTTTGAGCACTGTCATCTGAGCTGATAACAGGGATTATCTCAGTTTGCTATCCAGCTCTGGGGACCAGCTGGGAGCAACGCTGTGCTTGGAGGGAGAGCTGGGACACAGGTTGGCCAAATCCTGCTCCTCACTGGAATTTCCAGTGCAGCAAACTGGGATTGGATCCCGTTTCCCAGGTGTGAATTGCTGAGGCCTCGCAGCAAACCTGACCTCACACACCTGGAAAAAGCCCTGAGGGGAAACTCGGTGCAGGGCTTTGGGATGCTGGGAGATCCAGCCAGGAATTCCGGATTCAAGGGCAGCTCGTGGATAAAAGCTGCCTGCAGTTTAGGTGAATATAGGTGCTATAGGTGAATCATTCACATCTACCCCAGCATTTCTTTTTTAGTAATGTGAAAAACGAGGTTCACTTTCTTGGAAAAATTTAGAAGTTTAATTAAAAAAAATAAAGAAAATAGACAATTAGGAGAGATAAAAGCAAAGTACATTTTCTTGGCTGAGGGTGCCTGGCACAGAACTAGCTAGCACTCTGTCTAACAGAGTTTTTTTCTTCTTATACATGAGCCTATTGCATATTTAAAAATTCACATGCATGATTCAAACATTCCTTTTGAGTGTGAATTCTTTTGTTTAGTCCCAACTCCCCTGCAGCCATTCCATCCGGCAGACTTGTCTTTGGGTGTCTATTCTATCTGATAACACAGGTCTATAAATTCTTCTCTTGGGGCTCTGGTCATTTTCATTTGGACAAGATCTTTGATAACAGAAGTTTAATCTCTTTCTTGGTCAGCAGGAAAACAAAAAGACTTCAGTCTTCTAAGTTACAATCACATTTCTAAATTCTATTAATAAAGAAAATACAGTACAATCTTCTCACATTCTACATCCAGTATTCAATTTAATATTTGCGAAAAGCCAGCTATATACTATGCATTTATAGCAGTAAAACCAGGCGTTTTCCAGCAGGGTTTCCTGTGGCATTCCCACACGTGGCTTCAGCACATTCATGGATGATATTCCCGGGCTGGTGTCTCCACCTGCCTGCTTGAGCTTCATGGTTAAAGTCAGCCCAGAGCTGCTGAATTTCAGGATGATGCTGAAGCTGATGATGTATCAAGGCTCCCAAGCAGCCCCAAAAGTCTCTTTTGATTCCAGAGCCCCCATTTGCTCTCAGATTTAACCCAGCCAGGAATGGGCACCCCCTGGGCTGTGCCTGGGCAGTGGTGGGACATGCAGCTGTGCTGGTATCCATGAAGGGATGGTGACAATTGTGGGACCTGAGGCTCTCCTTTGGTGTTTTGTCTGTTCCTTCCCTGGATTGTTTGATGTAATTTGGTGTTTTGGTTGTTCCTTCCCTGCATTTGTTTGGTTGTTTGGTGTTTTGGCTGTTCCTTCCCTGAATTTGTTTGATGTAGTTTGGTGTTTTGGCTGTTCCTTCCCTGGATTTGTTTGGTGTAGTTTGGTGTTTTGGCTGTTCCTTCCCTGGATTTGTTTGGTTGTTTGGTGTTTTGGCTGTTCCTTCCCTGAATTTGTTTGGTGTCGTTTGGTGTTTTGGCTGTTCCTTCCCTGGATTTGTTTGATGTAATTTGGTGTTTTGGCTGTTCCTTCCCTGGATTTGTTTGATGTAATTTGGTGTTTTGGCTGTTCCTTCCCTGCATTTGTTTGGTGTTTTGGCTGTTCCTTCCCTGGATTTGTTTGGTTGTTTGGTGTTTTGTCTGTTCCTTCCCTGGGTTTGTTCTGCTGGAGCAATGAGCAGGTTGTGGAGTTGGTTTTGCATCTGGTTTTGGTTTTGAAGCTCTTCTGGGCTCTGTGCTGGGAGCACAACCCCTTTGGAGGTGCCTGGGACACCTGGGCACTCCCAGCAGCTGCCAACACCTCGGAACAACTTTGGTGGCCTTCACTCAAGGGCAGGGCTTTGCCATGAGCTGGTCAGTGAGGGATTAAATCTTTTCCATCCCTCTGGGAGCAGGATGCACTCCCTGGGGCTCCTGGGCTGAACTCCAGGTCCTCTCTCCCGGAGGATCGTGGGGCACCCTGTGCCAGCCCCTCACCACCCTCATGGGAAAGAATTCCTTCCCAATATCCCATCTAAGCCTGTCCTTGGCAGTGGGAAGCCATTCCCTGTGTCCTGTCCCTCCATGTCTTTATCCAAAGTCTCTCTCCAGCTCTCCTGGAGCCCCTTTAGGCACTGGAAGGGGCTCTGAGCTCTCCCTGGAATCTTCTGTCCATCAGTGCCAAAAAGGATTTTGCAGCTGCAAAAGTGGGAAGGGCTGGGGGGGCAGAGGAAGAGATGGAGGGATGGGTGGATGGATAAAATTTGGATAAAATTCTGATAACAGAGGTTCAGTAAATTCCCAATAAATGGGACGGGTGGATGGATGCATGGAAGGATGCATGGATGGATGGATAAATGGAATGGAATGAATGGATGGATGGATGGATGGATGGATGGATGGATAAATGGAATGGAATGAATGGATGGATGGATGGAGGGATAGATGGGAGGGATGGATAAAATTTGGATAAAATTCTGATAACAGAGGTTCAATAAATTCCCAGTGAATGGGATGGGTGGATGGATGCATGGAGGGATGGATGGATGGATGGATGATGGATGGATGGATGGATGGATGTCCCTGCAGCTGGAGGGGCGCTTTGGGATGGCTCACACTGCCAGGGACACGGAGCCAGGCTGCAGCTGGCTGGATCCCCACGGGAACTCTGCCAATCCCCGCTGTGCCGCAGCCCTGGGCTGCTCCTCTCCCTCCTGGAGTGCAGCAGCGTCCCTGCAGCTCCTGGGAGCCACTCCAGGTGTGTGCCAGGGGGCTCAGGGTGAGGGAGGCTGGGACAGCAGGCAGAGGTGGCTGCATCAGCTCTGCCACCCGAGGTGACTTTCCTTTCTGTCCCCGCTGTCTCTGAGGGACAGGGGCTTTTCCCAGCCACTCAAGTTGTGTTTCTCTCACTGTCTGGTGCCCCAAAGGGTCCCTGGAGGGGAGGAGGAGGAGGAGGGGGTTGCTGCTGGAAGATTGGCTGCTCCTGCAGCCCAGGGGTTGTTTTCCCACTGTGCTGTGCTTGGTGAAACACGTCAGATTCGGTTTCAGTTTGAACTCCTGTGTGTCTGACAAACTGGATGTCGACCCTTTGGAGGATTTTTGCTCTGGGGGTGGTTGTCTGTGTCCTGGGATCAGTTCCCTGGGAGGCAGCAGGGCTGTGTCCGTGTCGCTGTCGTGCTGCCCTGGGTTTGTCACTGTCACCTGCCACCTGTGCTGCTGTCCCTGCTCCTGTCCCACCCTGTGCCCAGATGCTGGGTCTCAGACACTGTAATCTCCTCCTGGGGCAGAAATGCCCTCACTGATACGTCAGTGACTCTGTGACACAGGGGCAGCTCCTTTCCTTGCCTCTCTTGCTGCAGTGATGGGGATGTGCCAGAACATCCCAGCCCATCCCCATCCCTGTGGTTTCTGTACCTCCTCTGCAGGACCTGGGGTGCCAAACCCCTGAATTGCAGTCCAGAGCTCTGTGTCCTCATCCCATTCCAGTTCCTGTCATGTCCAGCATCCCCTTTCCATTCCCAGCTAATTCAGTGTGTGTTAAACTCCAGGATGCTCCATCCTGGAGATGATCCCATTTCCAAACAGGGTCAGACAGACCCATGGGCACAGGGACAGGGACAGAAGGATGTCAGGGCTGCCCTGGAGAACCACCAGTGTCCTGCCAGCTGCTGGCTCCTGCCAGCCCAGTTTTTGCCCGTCAGGCCATGAGATGTCACATCCCAAATGTGACATATGGAGCCGAGGCTCCAATTGTCCCTTTTCTGGGCTAAAGGATGGAAAACCCTTTAGGGTGGCACCAAGAGCACGCGAGCATTCCATGGGGTTGCTGATTCACGTGGCTGGTGGAGAGGAGCCAGCTCTGGCTGTCCCTGTGCTGCTGAGGGACATCCTGGGGACATCGTGAGGGGTGGCCTTGCCCAGGGTCTGTGGTGGTGCTTCCCCAGGGGTCCTGCCCTCACTTTTCTCCTCCTTTGTGTCCTTCAGATGTCCTGTGGTAGCGAGATCCTGCCTGCCTTAGCCAGCATCCTGCCAGCCATGGCCTCAACGCCCCAGTGAGGGACAAAAGGACGAGCAGCGAGTGTCCCCAACACTGCCACACCCCGGGGACAGCCATGGAGGCCCCTCTGGATGTGCCCGTGGGGAACCTCATTGACTTTGACACCGAAACGCCCGCCCGCGACCCCTCGGAGCCCGCTGCTCCCGGTGACAAAGGCCACACGGGGGACACGGGGGACACAGGGGACATGGCAGCGGAGGAGAGCGATGCCACCGAGTCTGCAGACAGCGAGAATGACATGGGGGACTCCCCACGACACTGGCGTGGCTACCGCCGCTCCTCCTCCAACGAGTCCTTCTCCTCCAGCCACAGCACGGAGTCGGCGCAGGACGAGGCCACGGCCGAGCGCCGCGAGTTCATGCGGAATTACGTGGAGAAAATCTTCACCGGGGGGTGAGTGAGCATGGCCAGGGATATCCCATGGGATGGGGTTGGAGCTGGATGTGTCCCCACTCCGGGAGCAGCGTTTGTGTCCTTCCCCTCCATGATGTGGGCGCTGAGAGGGATGCAGATTTTGCCTCTCCTGGCCACATCCCAACTCCTCTTCCACCCTCAGTTTCCCTCCCTTCTTCTCTCTCCCCATTCCCGTGCTGCTTCCCCACTCCGGGAGCAGCGCTTTGTGTCCTTCCCCATGGGCGCTGAGGGGGATGTGGATTTTGCCTCTCCTGGCCACATCCCAACTCATCTTCCACCCTCAGTTTCCCTCCCTTCTTCTCTCTCCCCATTTCTGTGCTGCTTCCCCACTCCAGGAGCAGCGTTTGTGTCCTTCCCCGTGGGCGCTGAGGGGGATGTGGATTTTGCCTCTCCTGGCCACATCCCAACTCCTCTTCCACCCTCAGTTTCCCTCCCTTCTTCTCTCTCCCCATTCCCGTGCTGCTTCCCCACTCCAGGAGCAGCGTTTGTGTCCTTCCCCTTCATGATGTGGGCACTGAGGGGGATGTGGATTTTGCCTCTCCTGGCCACATCCCAGCTCATCTTCCATCCCCAACTTCCCTCCCTTCTTCTCTCTCCCCATTCCTGTGCCAGGCCCTCACTGTCCCTGTGAAAAATGAGGTTTGCTTTCTTAAAAAAATTTATAAGTTTAATAAAAATAAAAGATAGACGATTAGGAGACAGACTGAAGCAAAGACAGTTTCTCAGCCGAGGGTGCCTGGCACAGAGCCAGCCAGTGCACACCTGCTAACAAAAAGGCTCGTTCCTTAAAAATATCAGCCTGTTGCATATTTATAAATTCACGTACATGATTCAAACATTTCTTTTGAGCATGAATTTCTTTGTTCAGTTTCAACTCCCCGCCCCAATCGTTTTATCTGATACATCCATCTGTGGGTGGCTCCATTCCCTCTGATAGCATCAGTCCCATAAATTCTTCTCCTGAGGTTTTGGTCATCTTTATCTGGATAAAATTCTGATAACAGAGATTCAATAAATTCCGTTTTGTAGCTTTTGGTCAGCAATCTTCATTTGGTTAATGCAGGAATGCAGGAGGACCCCCCCAACCTTCTGGTTTGGCCAGTTTAGAAATTATAAAAAAAACCAAAACAAAACAGACTTTGCTTTTAAAACTATGTTACAACCAAAATGAAAATATACATCCATCACATTTCTAAACTCTGTTAATAAAATATAGTAAAGCCTTCCCACATTAATGAATAAATAGAGTATTCATTTTAATATTTAAACTCTATTAATAAAAGAAGATATAGTAAAGCCTTCCCACATTATACATAGAGTATTTATTTTAATATTTGAGAAAAGCCAACTTTATAATCTTTATAATTTTTATTTATAACAATCCCCATCTCCTGTCCCCACTGATGGTGGGGTGGCTCCCACGTGCTCCCCTCTGGCTGTGCCCCCAACCCCAGCTCCCGGCGCTCTCCAGGGCTCCGTGTCAGGCTGGATGGAGCAAACAGAGCGTGAGGAGCAGCAACAGGGCTTGGTTTAGCTCTGGGGCTCCCTGCCTGTCTCTGGAGCTCAGATTCTGCTCGTGCTCTCCTTGGCTCTTCTCTTCTCCTGTTGCCTTGGGAAGGCTGACCTGAAACAGAGGCTGGGCAAAACTAGAGAATAAAATCAGGATTCATTAAAGGTCTCCAGGATCCACCCTGGGCATTACAGAAGCTACACAAGGCACCCAGGGTGGGCTGAAAGTGGTAACAGAGATGGCTCCACAGTCACGAGATTTTGCCCTTTTTTAAGTTTAGGTCTGTTTGCATACTGGGGTCCAATTGTCTAATTTGACTCCACAGTCGTGAGATTTTACCATTTTATAAGTTTAGGTCTGTTTGCATATTGGGGTCCAATTGTCTAATTTGACTCCCCAGTCACGAGATTTTACCATTTTATAAGTTTAGGTCTATTTGCACATTGGGGTCCAATTGTCCAATTCCAGCCCCAGGCCGTGAGGTCCCATTCTTCTTGTTCCACCCCTCAGTCCATTGTTGTTTGTGTTCTTGGGCTGAAAGTTGTCCTTGGTCTGCAGCAGAAATGGATTTGTTTTGTCTCACTGCTCCATAGAGGGAGCTCAGTACAGCTCCTAACACGAGGCTTCATCCCTAGGCAGCACAGAACCTGAAAATATAAAATCTAAGACATCATTCCCTCTGCCTTTGGTTCCCCTCCTGCCAGGGAGGAAGAAAAGAGCAGCAGGGATGACAAAATGGATGCTCCTCTCCTCCTCCTCCTCCTCCTCTTCCATCAACACCAGGATGCTGATGTTAACTAGGTGCAGGTCACATCCTTGTCTTTAATGACTTTTTTTAAATTATTATTTTTCCCTGTTTCAGAGAGGATCTGGACCAGGAGGAGAAGGCCAGGTTTGGGGAGCTCTGCAGCAGCGAGAACGGGAAGGGCAGGGAGTGGTTTGCGAGATACGTGAGCGCCCAGGTAAGGGGAGAGGTGGGGATCCTGCATGGGCTTTGCAACAGCTCAGGGTTTATTTATATCCCAGAAAAGTATTTTTGGAAGGCAGAGAACTCAAGGAAAGCGAGGAATCACAGCAGAGGGAGATACAGGAGCAAATAAATACATTTTGAGCAGTTAAATATGCACTTGGTGCAACGTGGGAGAGAATTCACTGGTTTTATTTAAAATTAAATCCCACCAGCACTCAGACACATCCTAGTCCCTAAAAAAAAAAAACAAAAACCCAAAAAAACCCCAAAAAACCCAAAAAAAACCAAACCCAGACAGTCACAACGCAGTCTCTGAGGGGAGACCCAGCTATGGGTGTTTTTTTTTTTCCCCTGCCCATGATGGGGGGTCCCAGGGGGTTGAGGCTGTTCCTGGTGCTGTGCTGAACCCTGAGCTCTGTCCCTGCAGCGCTGCAACTCCAAATGTGTCTCTGAGCAAACCTTCTACCGCCTGATGCAGTCCTTCGCCCTCGTGCTCTTTGAGTAAGTCCTGGGGGCACTCTGGGGGTTCGTGGTAACCCCTAAAAGGTCCTGGGGGCACTTTGGGGCTTTGTGGTAACCCTTAAAAAGTTCTGGGGGCACTCTGGGGCTTTGTGGTAACCCCTAAAAAGTTCTGGGGGCACTCTGGGGCTTTGTGATAACTCCCAAAAGGCCCTGGGGGCACCCTGGGGGTTTGTGGTAACCCCAAAAGGTCCTGGGGACACTCTGGGGCTTTGTGGTAACCCCCAAAAAGTTCTGGGGGCACCCTGGGGCTTTGTGATAACTCCCAAAATGTCCTGGGGGCACCCTGGGGCTTCATGGTAACCCCCAAAATGCCCTGAGGGCAGAGTTCCCATTCTCTGCCGTGGGTTCCCATCAGGGGCTGTCCTCACTGGGTGTTCCCTGTGTGTCAGGTGTCACCAGATGGACGATTTCAGCCCAGCCAAGAACCTCATGACCATGTGTTTCACCTATTACTACGTAGGTAAGGGAGCCTGCACCCCTGTGGAGCTGGGGGCTGGTTTGAAACGTGTCCTGGGCATGGGAAAGGTGTTGGAAGGGGTGGAAAAGGGCCCAGAATCCATGGAAACCTGGCAGAGCTCCTCGGTGGGGTGGTGATGCTTTATAATTTTTATTTATAAAATTTTTAGCTTTATAATTTTTATTTATAAAATTTTGATGCTGCTTTGTCCTTGCTGGGACATTTGTACGTGGAATATTTGGGAATATTTGAATGTGGAACAACCCCCAGATGATCCCAGCCCCTGGGGTGGGATGGGAACACCCCAGACCAGAAGAAATTTGGGTTATTTTTTAGTGACTGCTCCTCCATGGGGATTTTCTTTCCAAAATGGGAGTGGGGAATGGCACTGTTGGACACAAAATAAATATTATTTTGTTATATTTTATTATAAAATATTATTATATTTTATTATAAAAAAATAAAGATTATTGACTCCAGTAATTCAGAAGGCGAATGAGCATAGAAAAAAAGCTTTATTTTCTAATTCTTCCTATTATTTATAAAGTGTTACAATACAAAATGAATGTGATTGGTGTATAGGAACGACACCTCTCAAATTCCATTGGTTAAACCACAGAAATAAAAAACACCACCTGGAGAAAGAATGTTATGATAAAGAAATGTTGTTTTTACAAAATTGTTTTGAGAAAGAAATGTCGTTTTTGCAAGATTCTTTTGAGAAAGAAATGTCATTTTTACAAGATTCTTTTGAGAAAGAAATGTCATTTTTACAAAATTGTTTTGAGAAAGAAATGTCGTTTTTGCAAGATTGTTCTGAGAAAGAAATGTCCTTTTTACAAGATTGTTTTGAGAAAGGAACTTGCTGAGAAGGTTTCCCTTGGGAAAGAGTTAACAGTCACTAGCAGGCTAAAAAAAAAATTCTCTCAGGCTCAGAAGCATCAGGCCCACAGGGGAGGATAAAAATAAAAACCTACAGGGATCTTGGGTGTTGCCATCTCCTGGTGGAGCTGGTGCAGGCCCCCAGGAGCTGGCAGCACTCAGGGTGGTGGGCCCTGAGCTCCTGGCACATTTTCCCCAGGGAAACCCCAGGCCCTGCCCTTGGAGGCCAAGGAGAAGCCCACGGGCAGCATCGACTCCTACCTGAGGTCGGCGAACACGTGGCTGGCTGAGAAGAAGGACATCGCAGAGAGGCTGCTGAAAAACACCTCGGCCAAGACTGAGAACGTCAAGGGATTCTTTGGGGGCCTGGAGACCAAACTGAAGGGTCCTGCCACCAAAAAGAGCGAGTGGGTACCCTCGGGTGGGCAGCAGCTGTGTCATGGCCAAGCCAGGGGTGTGGGGCCACCACGGGGCTGCCATGGCTGTGAGAGGTCACCTGTTTGAGTCACTGTCACCTCATGGGCTGGGAGCCCTGTTTTCCTTGGACGTTGTCCTAATTCCTCCTAATTTGTCTCAAAACTGTGTGGTTTGGACATGGAGTTGTGTGGTTCCACACTCGTGATTTTCTGCATTATCTCTGTACTGGGTCCCAGGGGAGGGATGTCACTGTCTCTTTGTCACCTTTCTGGCCCTGGGGATGGTGGCATGGGATCAGGGAGCCTCTCAAATGAGGTTCCTTTTGCCAGGGGGCCATGGGCTGTTGGGGGGGATTTTTGGAGCTGACCTTGATTTCTTGTGCCACAGCGAAGGTGAGGACAAACCGAAGGAGAAGCTGAAGAAGACAGGTGAGTGCATGGCCAAAGCATCCCTGGGGAAGGGGAGAGGGTTGGGAATGCTGGAATTCCTTTGAGTGGGTTTGAAATTCCAGTCACAACTCTCATCCTGTGAGGATCTTGTCCCTCAGGGTCACAGAGGTTTGGGCACCCATTGCCACCAGTCTCCTCCAGCACCTGTGTGTGCTCCTAAATCAGTGGTGACCCCGTTCTGGGACATCCCTGCCTTCCTCAGGGCTGATCCCTGCCCTCCTAGGGCACCCAGAGCTCCTCATCCCATTGCTTGGATGTGTTTGGTTTGGAAACCTTCCCGGCTGCTCAGCCACCAAACTGGGAGTGGGCACAAAATCCACACGTGGGTGGGAAGGTGGGAGAGCCCAGCTGCTGGTGTGTGACTCTGTGTCCCCACAGTGTGACTGTGTGTCCCCACAGTGTGACTCTGTGTGTCCCCACAGTGTGACTCTGTGTGTCCCCACAGTGTCCCTGCAGAGCCCAGAGGAGGAGAAGAAAGGGGAGAAGATCTACCTGTACATGCACCTCAAGCAGCAGCCCATCTGGTAAAGCCCCTGGGGAAGGGATTGTCCTGCTGGCCACGTGTCCCCAAATGTCCCCAAGTGTGTCCCTACCAGAGCTGGCCTTGGCTTTGGCACATCCTTGGGCTAGTCAGAGTTTGCAGCCACCAAAGGGCTGGTCCAGAAATCTGCCAGGTTGGTTTAGAAGGACTTGGGAGGACTCTGGGACAGGCTGGGCAAGATTGTGGTGTTGGGAAGGCTGACCTGAAACAGAGGCTGGGCAAAACTAGAGAATAAAATCAGGATTTATTAAAAGGTCTCCAGGATCCACCCTGGGCATTACAGAAGCCAACACAAGGCTGCACCCAGGGTGGGCTGAAAGTGGTAACAAAGATGGCTCCACAATCACGAGATTTTGCCATTTTATAAGTTTAGGTCTATTTGCATATTGGGGTCCAATTGTCCAATTCCAGCCCCAGGCCATGAGGTCCCATCCTTGTCCCACCCCTCAGTCCATCGTTGTTTGTGTTCTTGGGCTGAAAGTTGTCCTTGGTCTGCAGCAGAAATGGATTTGTTTTGTCTCACTGCTCCTTTAGAGGGAGCTCAGTACAGTTCCTAATACAGGCTACATCTCTAGGTAGCACAGAATCTGAAAATATAAAAGCTGAGGCATCAGTGGAATCCTGGAATGGTTTGGTTTGGAAAGGACCTTAAAGCTCATCCCATTCCACCCCACCTTCCACCATCCCAGGCTGCTCCAAGCCCCATCCAACCTGGCCTGGGACACTTCCAGGGATCCAGGAGCTTCTCTGGGCACTCTGTGAGCGTTCCTAATTATAAAATCCCAGTTGGCCATTCCCAACACCTCCCTCCCTCTCTCCCTGCAGGCACAACCTGCGGTTCTGGAACGCCGCCTTCTTCGACGCTGTGCACTGTGAGCGCAGGAAGAGATCCCCCACCACCAGGTAGGATGTGCCCCTCTGTCCCTGTGTCCCTGTGTCCCCTCCAGCCCCTCAGGGTGCTCCTCCCGACAGCCCCAAGCTTGGCCAACCCTGAGGAAACTCTCCTGACTGGAAAGCTGCTGGGAGCACTGGGGTGGGCTGGTTAGATTTGCAGCCTGGCAGGGGTTTGGGAGCAGCAGGAAGGTTTTCTTGCTTGCTGTGAAATATTTTTTGGAGGAACCAAGCCTTAGAGAAGTGCCCAGAAATCCCAGCCAGGGCTCAGGCTGGTGGTGCTGAGTTTGCCAGCAGGTCTGGGAGGTGCTCGGTGCAGCCATCAGGGAGGTGCAGTGGATGGAGGGGATGTGGATGGAGGGGATGTGGATGGAGGGGATGTCCCCAGCTGTCCCCAGGAGGGACAACCTGCAGCCAGCATGGAGAGAACCTGAGGATGGTGGCACTGCCAGCCCTGAAAGTTGTGCTCAACCTGGCCAGGAGGGGGGTGCAGAAGTGGCTGAGACACTCACCCAGCTTGTGCCCATCTCTTGCTGCACCCCGGAGCTGTGTGAGGACTCCAGCTGCTCCTTCCTCTCCTGACCTGCAGTTTCCCACTCCCAGCCGGCCCCTGAGGCTCTGAGCTCCAGGGGTGGAATCTCTGAGCTCGGAGCGTTCGAGGTGGCCCTTTTGGGAGCTGACAGCCCTTTGGAACACCCAGACCCCCTCTATGTCCCCCCCAAACCCCGAGCTCAGCTGCAGCAGCCCTGGCTCACACCTTGGGATGCTGCACCAGGCTCAGCTCACGGATCAATCCCTGTTCTTTCCCCTTTATTGCTTTCTTTTTTTTTTTTTAACTCCCAAGCAAGCACAGGAAGAGCCTCTGGAGCAGCAACATAACCAGAACTGCATTTGCTTTGATTAAGGCCCAAATTAGCAGCAGCAAATGCCTCACAAGGACAGACGCCACCGGCAGCTGCTCCTTGCTCCCGGTGCCTTTCCCAATTAATCTGATGGCTGAGCCTGCCTAACAAAGGAGCTTTGGGAATTACGGCCTGGAGTATCCCGAGTGTCTCGGGGGGGTTGGGAGGTGGCGGTGATCCCCCCTCACCCCGAGTCCTCTGGAGAGGGCGCAGGATCCTGGCAGTGAGCTGGGATGCTCCAGGATCCTGGCAGTGAGCTGGGATGCTCCAGGATCCTGGCAGTGAGCTGGGATGCTCCAGGATCCTGGCAGTGAGCTGGGACGCTGAGGGTGGAAATCCCTGCAGGGGGGATGTGGTTGGTGAGGGTTGGGTTTGGAATTCCAGAATTCCAGGTCGGTCCTTGGTCAGGGCAGATGTCCAGAAGGTCCGTGGGGTGGGGTTGATGTCACCTCTGTGATGGGGTGACACCTCTAGGGTGGGGTGACACCTCTGATGGGGTGACATCCCTGGGGTGGGGTGACACCTCTGGGGTGGGGTGACATCCCTGTGATGGGGTGACACCTGTGTGATGGGGTGATATCCCTGGGGTGGGGTGACATCTCTGTGATGGAGTGACACCTCTGTGATGGGGTGATATCTCTGGGGTGGGGTGACACCTGTGTGATGGGGTGATATCTCTGGGGTGGGGTGACACCTCTGTGATGGGGTGATATCCCTGGGGTGGGGTGACATCTCTGGGGTGGGGTGACATCTCTGGGGTGGGGTGACACCTCTGTGATGGGGTGACACCTGTGTGATGGGGTGACACCTCTGGAGTGGGGTGACATCTCTGTGATGGGGTGACACCTCTGTGATGGGGTGACACCTCTGGGGTGGGGTGACACCTCTGATGGGGTGACATCTCTGTGATGGGGTGACACCTCTGGGGTGGGGTGACACCTCTGTGATGGGGTGACACCTCTGGGGTGGGGTGACACCTCTGTGATGGGGTGACACCTGTGTGATGGGGTGACACCTCTGGGGTGGGGTGACATATCTATGATGGGGTGACACCTCTGTGATGGAGTGACACCTCTGGGGTGGGGTGACATCTCTGTGATGGGGTGACACCTCTGTGATGGGGTGACACCTCTGATGGGGTGACACCTCTGGGGTGGGGTGACATCTCTGTGATGGGGTGACACCTCTGGGGTGGGGTGACATCTCTGTGATGGGGTGACACCTCTGGGGTGGGGTGACACCTGTGTGATGGGGTGATATCTCTGGGGTGGGGTGACATCTCTGTGATGGAGTGACACCTCTGATGGGGTGACACCTCTGATGGGGTGACACCTCTGTGATGGGGTGACACCTCTGATGGGGTGACATCTCTGATGGGGTGACACCTCTGGGGTGGGGTGACACCTCTGTGATGGGGTGACATCTCTGATGGGGTGACACCTCTGGGGTGGGGTGACACCTCTATGATGGGGTGACACCTCTGTGATGGGGTGACACCTCTGTGATGGGGTGACACCTCTGGGGTGGCCGGGCTTTGTCCTCCCGAGGCTGCAGCCAGACCTGGGGGAGATTTTTCCTCCTCTGGGTGGGGAGGGCAGGGGAGGGGGCGGGGAAAGGAATCAGAACTAAACTCCTCTTTTTCTCTCTCTCTTTCCTCTCTCTCTGTGCCTCTAACAACCTCCTCCATCTCTTCTTCTCTCCGTTCCCCTCCCTCCCTCTGTCCTGCATGACCTTTTCACTTTTGTCGGCCCCCGTTTCTGCCGCCGCTCCAGAGGGAACCCTGGGGAGGAAGAGGAGAAGAGGTGTGTCTGTCCCTGTCCTTCCTTAGTGTCCACAGCTCGATTCACCTCCACATCCTGCCCTGGGGAGGGGTGGGATGTGTTTTGGGGGCTCTGCAAGGCTTTTTCTCCACGGAGGAGGAAAATCTGAGCGTGAGCATCGCCCTCCCGAAGGGCCAGAGGGGTTTGGATTGACTCCTCTTTCACGTGGTTTTTTAAATAAAGGAGCCTGAATGGTTTCAAGCTGGGATATTTTGCTGGGATCATCCCTCTGGGCAGGTTTTGGACACGAACTGAGTCTCTTTGTGTGGAAAGCATCTCCCTCTCCTGTCCTTCCTGCTTGCTCCTGGCTTCTGCTGCCACTTAGAGGTGCTGGGGATCCTTTGCCAGCTGGGAGAGCTGGTTTTCCATTTTTAATGCACTTTTCTTGGGGATCCTTTGCCAGCTGGGAGAGCTGGTTTTCCATTTTTAATGCACTTTTCTTGGGGATCCTTTGCCAGCTGGGAGAGCTGGTTTTCCATTTTTAATGCACTTTTCTTGGGGATCCTTTGCCAGTGGGGAAAAGCTGGTCCCTTTTCCATTTTTAATGCACTTTTCTTGGGGATCCTTTGTCAGTGGGGAGAGCTGGTTTTCCATTTTTAATGCACTTTTCTTGGGGATCCTTTGTCAGCTGGGAGAGCTGGTTTTCCATTTTTAATGCACTTTTCTTGGGGATCCTTTGCCAGCTGGGAGAGCTGGTTTTCCATTTTTAATGCACTTTTCTTGGGGATCCTTTGCCAGCTGGGAGAGCTGGTTTTCCATTTTTAATGCACTTTTCTTGGGGATCCTTTGTCAGTGGGGAAAGCTGGTCCCTTTTCCATTTTTAATGCATTTTTCTTGGGGATCCTTTGCCAGTGGGGAAAAGCTGGTTTTCCATTTTTAATGCACTTTTCTTGGGGATCCTTTGTCAGTGGGGAAAGCTGGCCCCTTTTCCATTTTTAATGCATTTTTCTGCTGCCATCCCTTAATAAAAAATTAAAATTGCAGATGAGGGCTGCATGTCAGGACTGGGAGCGTGTCCTTGGGGCCACGAGCTGGGCAGGGGAGCAGCCACTGCTCTCTCAGAGTGTGGGATCTGGCAGCAAATCCCTGCAGGTGATGGCATCAGCAAGAGGATGAGGATTTTTGTTTTGGAAGTGAATTTTCTGTGTGGCTGAGGAATGTCCTGGCTGAGGGATGAGTGTAAATATCACTGCTGGGCAGGGGGAAACGCTGCTGGACAAGAAAAGAATCAATGGAGAATTCTCAGCACTTCCAGGCTGAGATACCCCAAAATACAACCCCACAAACCCAGGGGTTCCTCACCCTGGGCCACTGTGGAGATCAAAGGCTTTGAGTGGAGCCACGTGGGTTTTTTCCCTTCCCAGGCATGTTACTCTCCACTAATAAGCCAAAAACACGTCCAATTTTTTTTTTTTTTGGAGGGGGTGCTTTGATAATGGTTTTTTCTCCCTTCTTCCTCCCTCCAAAACATAAAAAGGAAAAAAAAAAAGAGTTACAAACATGCTTCTTCTGTAAGTGAGCCAGTGGGGTCTGTGAAGTTTTGCTTCCAGATTTCAAAGCCCCTTAATTCGATTCTTCCCCTCTCCTGTCAGCCTCTACATTTGGCTGTGGGTTTTATTTGCCATCCTAAGCTTTATCTGAGAGAAATTACACCTTCTTTTCTTTAAAAAAAAATAAATAAAATCCCCTGAAACATTTTGTGCACATTTCCAGAGCTCTGTAAACAGCGAGCTGGAGGCTCAGCTCAGCAGCTTTGCACATTGGGGTTGGGGTGGTTTAGTGATATTTTTTGGGATGATTTAGTGATATTTTTTGGGATGGTTTAGTGATTTTTTTAGGATGATTTAGTGATATTTTTTGGGATGATTTAGTGATTTTTTGGGGTGATTTAGTGATTTTTTTGGGGTGGTTTAGTGATTTTTTGGGGGTGATTTAGTGATTTTTTGGGGGTGATTTAGTGATTTTTTGGATTTAGTGATTTTTTGGGGTGATTTAGTGATATTTTTTGGGATGATTTAGTGATTTTTTGGGGTGATTTAGTGATATTTTTGGGGTGATTTAGTGATACTTTTGGGGTGATTTAGTGATATTTTTTGGGATGATTTAGTGATATTTTTTGGCTGATTTAGGGATTTTTTGGGGGTGGTTTCATGATTTTTTTGGGGGGTGATTTAGTGATATTTTTTTGGGTGATTTAGTGATTTTTTTGGGGGGTGATTTAGTGATTTTTTTGGGTTATTTAGTGATTTTTTTGGGGGGTGATTTAGTGATTTTTTGGGGGGTGATTTAGTGATATTTTTTGGGATGATTTAGTGATTTTTTGGGGTGATTTAGTGATATTTTTTGGGGTGATTTAGTGATTTTTTGGGGGGGTGATTTAGTGATTTTTTGGGGGGTGGTTTAGTGATTTTTTTGGGGGGTGATTTAGTGATTTTTTTGGGGGGTGATTTAGTGATTTTTTTGGGGTGATTTAGTGATTTTTTGGGGTGATTTAGTGATTTTTTTGGGGGGTGATTTAGTGGGGACTGGCTCCCTTTGTGGGGTCTGAGCACCCATCCTCTTCCAGTCCCAGCCACACTGGGGCTGAGCCAACCTCCCTGAATTTTGGGTGGGATCCCTCTTACCCAACTTCCCACCCGGCACAGCTCCCCCCTCGTGCTCGGTGTTCTGGCGAGCCACAAGTGTCCATTCTTCTCCTGCTGTCCTCCTCTTCCTCCTCCTCCATTTTTCTTCTGCCTATCCCTGTTTTTCCTCGCTTCTCCTCCTCTCCTCCTGGGCTGTAACCTCACCTGGTTCTCGGGGAGGGGCTGGCTTCACCCTGGAGCTGTAGTTTTCCCTGGCATGCATGCACTGAGCCCTGCTGCCACCACCCCGAGTGACATCCCTGTGGCACAGGCTTTCCTCCCGGGGTGGGGGCTCTGCCACTGCCTAGAGCTGGTTGCAAACACGCACAGCTGAACCCCCTCCATCCCTGCTGAAGGTGATGCTGTGGCTGCAGGGAGCTGGAGTGGGAGGGGGAGGAATGTTTGGGGAGAGCTTTGGTGGGGATTTGGGGAGTTGGAAGGACAAGTGCTTGGTGTCCCCCTGTCACCCTCCCAGGCTGGGGGGCTTCAGCTGGGGTGGCCGTCCCCTGCTTCCCATGGTGGCACCAGAGGTGAGCTCTGTGCTGGAGGGATCAATGCTGTTTTAGCTCTCAATCTTAGAGCCTTTCCAGGCAAAGCCAAGGTTGAACGAGGTTTTTCCTGGGGCATCTCTTGCTCTGCTCCAGGGCAGGAGCTCAGCAGGTTGGATCAGTGTTGTGAGCTCATCCAGCACCCAGCACCACACCCAAGGGCTCTGGGTGTCCTCTGAGGGGCTCTCAGTGCCTTGTTGTCCTCCAGCAGCGTGGCCCAGGGTGGGAGGAAGCAGACAGGGCTCCTGAGGTGGCAGAGGGGACAGAGTGGTGCTCGTTCCTTGCAGGGAGAAGTGGTGCCACATGACGCAGGAGGAGCGCGACGACAGCCTGCGCTTCAACGAGAACATCACCTTCGGGCAGCTGGGGTGAGCAGGGCACGGCCAGCACCCCCCCGGGGACTGCCTGAGGGGGGGACACCTCCCAGGACATCCCTTATGGTGCTGAGGGTCTTTGGTGCTTCTCCCAGGCCCTGCTCCTGCCCCTTGTGTTGAATATCCAAAGGGACCAAGCTGAGCTTCATCCCCGTGCCTGCTGCAGGGGGCTGTGGGGAGGGGGAGGAACGTTGGGGGTCTCAGTTTTTGGGGCTGATAACCCCAAGATATTTATTAAAAATCTTTCTCCCAAGCCCTGTAGCAGAAGAGAGAGTCAGGATGTGTCAGTTCAGGTTCTTAAGGTTGTTTTTTGTTTTTTGTTTCTTATCTGGTACATTTTGTTCTCACCCAGCTTGGGTGCTGGCTGCTCACTGGTTGTGGACACCTGACCACCCCGAGGGTGACTTCAAGTGACAACAAATTCCTCACAGTCCTTACTAAGATGTTCCCGTGGTTAATTGAAACAACTGTAAGAAATATTCAGACTTAATTATAGGCCCAGATTTTGGTAATATTTATACCAAATATTACATGATCTATGTTTATAGTAAGATACCAATACCTATAATCTATGTTAGACAGTGCACTGCTGTGCTAAACCAATCCAAAAGCGCCACCACCCCAGCAGAAGATGGAGGAAAAGAAGAAGCAGCAGAAGGACGGGGACATGCCCAGATTCCTCCATTTTTCCTTCTTGAACCCCCATTAAACCCCAAAATTCTACATCTACACCCAGTGATAAATTAATACTGTTCTAATCAAACTCTGGTGGCTTGTCTCTGGAGCCCTTGCCAGGGTCTGGGATCACCCAGGGCAGCCAGAGGGATGTCCTGGGTTCTGATGGGGAAGAAGGGTCAGCCTGGCCATTCTCTGACCCCAAGCATCTCTGTCCTCCCTCAGCACCTTCATCCACAACATGCTGGCCTTCGGCCTCAACAAGAAGCTCTGCAGCGACTTCCTGAAGAAGCAGGCGACCATCGGCAACTTGGATGAAGGTAGGGGAGAGCCCGGGGGATTTGCAGCTCCTTTCTGGGATTCTGGAGGGATGGAGCATGGATGGGATGGTTCAGCAGCCTCCCTGAGCCCTTCTCTCTCTCCTCCCCAGAGCAATACAAGCTGCTCAGTGACCACATCGAGCAGATGGCCACGGAGTAGCCGCCCTGACCGGCACACAGCGATGGAGAGACAGGTGGGGGAGAGGACCCCACCTCCGGGGCTACCCAAGACTGCAGCTGGGCTACCTAGGAACCAAACCACACCCACGAGCTGCAATAAAACCTGCATGATCGTCCACCAAACTCTAGAGCTGCCCCGGGGCAGCCTTGTAGCCATAGGAGCCAAACCTGCCCTCGCCAGACCCTCCCGCCTCTATTTTCAGAGCAGACAGACCCAAAAGTGAATTTTGTTGGTTAGAAAGCAAAACAAAATGCAAGGGAAGAGCGTGGCTGGGCAGCCCCCAGGGGCTGTGTCTGCAGCCTCCCCCATGAAACGCTGGTGAGGTCTCTGGGGATAAATCCAGAGGTATCCAAGGCTGCCTTTCCCTGCTGCTGATACTGGAGGTGAGGCAGGGACAACAGCCAGGAGCTGGGGCTGCACCCAGCCACCTCCCAGGCTGTGTGGTGTGTCCAGGGATGTCACCCTGGCTGGGGACAGGGGCAGGCCTTGCTGGGGGCACAGGTGGGGCTGGCCAAGCGCTGCTGAGCCAGAGGGAAATCCTTCCCTGGTCGAAATCCTTCCCTGGGGAAACCTCCAAAATCCTTCCCTGGGGAAACCTTCAAAATCCTTCCCTGGGGGAACCTTGAAATCCTTCCCTGGTCGAAATCCTTCCCTGGGGGAACCTTCAAAATCCTTCCCTGGGGAAACCTTGAAATCCTTCCCTGGTCGAAATCCTTCCCTGGGGAAACCTCCAAAATCCTTCCCTGGGGAAACCTATGAAATCCTTCCCTGGGGAAACCTTGAAATTCTTCCCTGGGGAAACCTCCAAAATCCTTCCCTGGGGAAACCTCCAAAATCCTTCCTTGGGGAAACCTCCAAAATCCTTCCCTGGGAAAACCTTGAAATCCTTCCCTGGTCGAAATCCTTCCCTGGGGGAACATTCAAAATCCTTCCCTGGGGAAACCTTCAAAATCCTTCCTTGGGGAAACCTTGAAATCCTTCCCTGGGGAAACCTTGAAATCCTTCCCTGGGGAAACCTTCAAAATCCTTCCTTGGGGAAACCTCCAAAATCCTTCCTTGGGGAAACCTTGGAAATCCTTCCCTGGGGAAACCTCCAAAATCCTTCCCTGGGGAAACCTTGAAATCCTTCCCTGGGGAAACCTTCAAAATCCTTCCCTGGGGGAAATCTATGAAATCCTTCCCTGGGGAAACCAATGAAATCCTTCCCTGGGGAAACCTCCAAAATCTTTCCCTGGGGGAACCTCCAAAATCCTTCCCTGGGGAAACCTCCAAAATCCTTCCCTGGGGAAACCTCCAAAATCCTTCCTTGGGGAAACCTTGGAAATCCTTCCCTGGGGAAACCTCCAAAATCCTTCCCTGGGGAAACCTTGAAATCCTTCCCTGGTCGAAATCCTTCCCTGGGGAAACCTTCGAAATCCTTTCCTGGGGAAACCTTCAAAATCCTTCCCTGGGGAAACCTCCAAAATCCTTCCCTGGGGAAACCTTCAAAATCCTTCCCTGGGGGAACCTCCAAAATCCTTCCCTGGGGAAACCAATGAAATCCTTCCCTGGGGAAACCTTCAAAATCCTTCCTTGGGGAAACCTTGGAAATCCTTCCCTGGGGAAACCTTGAAATCCTTCCCTGGTCGAAATTCTTCCCTGGGGAAACCTTCGAAATCCTTCCCTGGGGAAACCTCCAAAATCCTTCCTTGGGGAAACCTTCAAAATCCTTCCCTGGGGAAACCTTGAAATCCTTCCCTGATCGAAATCCTTCCCTGGGGAAACCTCCAAAATCCTTCCCTGGGGAAACCTTGAAATCCTTCCCTGGTCGAAATCCTTCCCTGGGGAAACCTCCAAAATCCTTCCCTGGGGAAACCTTGGAAATCCTTCCATGGGGGAACCTTCAAAATCCTTCCCTGGGGAAACTTTTGAAATCCTTCCTTGGGGAAACCTTTCAAAATCCTTCCCTGTGGAAACCTCCAAAATCCTTCCCTGGGGAAACCTTGAAATCCTTCCCTGGTCAAAATCCTTCCCTGGGGAAACCTTCAAAATCCTTCCCTGGGGAAACCTTGGAAATCCTTCCATGGGGAAACCTCCAAAATCCTTCCCTGGGAAAACCTTGAAATCCTTCCCTGGTCGAAATCCTTCCCTGGGGAAACCTTCGAAATCCTTCCCTGGGGAAACCTCCAAAATCCTTCCCTGGGGAAACCTCCAAAATCCTTCCTTGGGGGAACCTTCAAAATCCTTCCCTGGGGAAACCTCCAAAATCCTTCCTTGGGGAAACCTTCAAAATCCTTCCCTGGGGAAACCTTGAAATCCTTCCCTGATCGAAATCCTTCCCTGGGGAAACCTCCAAAATCCTTCCCTGGGGAAACCTTCAAAATCCTTCCTTCGGGAAACCTTCGAAATCCTTCCCTAGGGGAACCTTTGAAATCCTTCCCTGGGGAAACCTCCAAAATCCTTCCCTGGGGAAACCTCCAAAATCCTTCCCTGGGGAAACCTCCAAAATCCTTCCTTGGGGAAACCTTGAAATCCTTCCCTGGGGAAACCAATGAAATCCTTCCCTGGGGGAACCTTGGAAATCCTTCCCTGGGGAAACTTTTAAAATCCTTCCCTGAGGAAACCTCCAAAATCCTTCCCTGGGGAAACCAATGAAATCCTTCCCTGGGGAAACCTCCAAAATCCTTCCCTGGGGAAACCTTCGAAATCCTTCCCTGGGGGAACCTTTGAAATCCTTCCTTGGGGAAACCTCCAAAATCCTTCCCTGGGGAAACCTCGAAATCCTTCCCTGGGGAAACCTTCAAAATCCTTCCCTGGGGAAACCTCCAAAATCCTTCCCTGGGGAAACCAATGAAATCCTTCCCTGGGGGAACCTTGGAAATCCTTCCCTGGGGAAACTTTTAAAATCCTTCCCTGAGGAAACCTCCAAAATCCTTCCCTGGGGAAACCAATGAAATCCTTCCCTGGGGAAACCTCCAAAATCCTTCCCTGGGGAAACCTTCGAAATCCTTCCCTGGGGGAACCTTTGAAATCCTTCCTTGGGGAAACCTCCAAAATCCTTCCCTGGGGAAACCTCGAAATCCTTCCCTGGGGAAACCTTCAAAATCCTTCCCTGGGGAAACCTCCAAAATCCTTCCCTGGGGAAACCTTGAAATCCTTCCCTGATCGAAATCCTTCCCTGGGGAAACCAATGAAATCCTTCCTTGGGGAAACCTTGGAAATCCTTCCCTGGGGAAACCTTCGAAATCCTTCCCTGGGGGAACCTTTGAAATCCTTCCTTGGGGAAACCTTTCAAAATCCTTCCCTGGGGAAACCTCCAAAATCCTTCCTTGGAGAAACCTTGGCTGTGCTGCCTGTGTGGGTTTGTACCTCTGGGCAAAGAGACAAGAGTTTGCTGCACATCATTAGTCTGGATCAGTAGGAAAAAAAGCCATGGCCTTGGGCAGGATGGCAGGCAGGGGAGGCAGAGCAGCTCTGCTAAGCTTGGGAGATGAAAAAACGCCTCATCCCTCTCCCTGCTGCTCTGTCAGTGTCGGGATGCTGCTGGATTGTGACATTTCCCAAAGCCTCCTGGCGTCCTGTGGCAGTAGATTAATTGTCCTCTCTCCCCGGGCTGCTCCTCTCTGCCCTCTCCTTCGCCAGCTCTTCGCTCCAGCTGCTCATCCATCAAACCTGAAATAGCCCTGTCCAAAGGACATCTCCTGTTCTGCTCCAGGGGTGGCAGCTCCCACCGTGCAGCAGATCTGGTTTATTGCTTGGACCTTGGCACGGTGTTTGCAGAGAGGCTGAGGACGTGGGGACATTTCTGGGGACATGAGGACATTGCTGGGGACACAGGAACATCACTGGGGACATGGGGACATGTCTGGGGACACGGGAACATCACCTGGGACATGGGGACATTGCTGGGGACACGGGGACGTGGCTGGGGACATGGGGACATGGCTGGGGACATGGGGACATCGCTGGGGACACGGGGACATCACTGGGGACACGGGGACATCGCTGCTCCCCTCTGCAAGGAGCAGCCCACAGGGGCAGAACCCCCAGCCCTGCACAGCCAAGGGTCCAACAGTCTCACCCCAAAAATACCATCCTGAACCACAAGGTTTCCATCAATCCGTTTTCCCTGTGCTGCCAGCTGTATCCCATAGGAAATAGCATAAAAGGATATTTTTTTTTCCATGTAGCTCTTGGCTTCTGGTGTCATTTCCAAGCATCAAAGTGATGCTTTTACCCAAGCTGGGCTTCCCTTGCTGCTGGGGATGGGATCCGTGCTGGGGCTTGTAGGAAGGATGAATCCAGCACCAATTTTTCCTTGGCCAGCCCCAAATCTGGGCAGGGTTACTGGGGAAGGGTTTTTGTCGGGGTTAGGGGGTGATGTTGGTCCCTCATCCCAATAAAATTTTATTCCTGCTGGATAAAATGTGCTGGACCATGAGCAGCTCAGCATCCTGGAGCATCCCATCCCCATGGCCTTCCCTGTCTCTGTCTCCACTCAGGTCTTTCCCAAATCCTCCTTCATTTCTTTATTATTAATATTATTATTATTATTATTTTTTCCAACATAAAAGTTCAGCGCTGAAGTATATATATATATATTATTTGCATGTGTATTTTTCTAGAAAAACAATTAAAATCCAATAAAAAATAGCCATAAACCCTCCTCGACCAGGACTGTGTGAAGGAGAGAGAGAGAGAGAGATTGGAATAAATTATCTTGCAAACGAAAATTATTTTTGCTCAATTGTTGTTGTGTGTTTTAAACAGATGGATTTCCTCCACGCTGCCTGTTCGACCTCAGTGCTCCCTGGTGCCTCCACCAGCTTCTCCCTTTTGATAATCTATTTTTTTTAATAGAGAAAAATCGTTGCACCTTTTACAGAGCTGTTCGCATTCGCCCCGGAGCCAGAGAGGCACATGAAGGAGATTTCATTTTTATTTTCTTTTCCCTTGTGCTTTTTCATCTCTGCCAGTGGCGGGGCTGGGATCCTGCTCTGGCCTCGGGACATTTGATTTCAGTGTATTTAAAAATCAATTACTCGGCATTATCTTATTAAAAAAAAATTGTTCCCTTAGGTTAGCAGGCTGGGAATGTCAAATTCCACCCAGGATTCAGAGGCCACGTCCCCTCAGTCTCTGCATGGCCAAGCTGAGCCTGTTCCTTGTCCTGCAGGGCTGGTTTCTCTCTTGGTAGCCCAACATCTCTTTTGGTAGCCATATTTCTCTTAGGAAGGAGCTTTCCCTGCTCCTTGTTTTAATTTTATTTAATTACCCACCACTGCAGAATGGAAACTCCCAGCCCCAAAGCTTGGATGTTTTCCCTGACGTTTTCCCTGGATATGGACTGCTCAGCTATGGAAAACAAGGAGCCTGGGATCAATTTTGCTCCCTGCACCTGCAGAATTCCTTATCACCCGGCAGTGCCTGATAAGTCTGTGTGTGTAAGAAAGGAGGGGTTTATTCCTGAGGTATTTGCCCAGCTCCAGGTGCCCTTTGCAGTGGGTGCCCCCAGCACCTCCCTGTTCCTGGTTTTGCTGGCTGGGTGCTCGGAATGGTTTTGGGAGGCTGCAGGGGCAGTTTAGGAAATGGGAATGAGATCTGGGGCTGCTAAATCTGAACCTGGGAGGGAGTGAGAGCCATGACCGGGTACCCTGGAGCTGGGAGAACTCCTGAGCTCCGGGAAATGCTGAGGGACAGTCCCTGTCCTGCTTGCGAAGAGCCAATGGACAGTCCCTGTCCTGCTTGGGAAGTGCCAAGGGACAGTCCCTGTCCTGCCTGGGAAGTGCCAAGGGACAGTCCCTGTCCTGCTTGGGAAGTGCCAAAGGGACAGAGTCCTGGTCCTGCTTGAGAAGAGCCAAGGGACAGTCCCTGTCCTGCCTGGGAAGAGTCAAGGGACAGTCCCTGTCCTGCTTGGGAAGTGCCAAAGGGACAGAGTCCTGGTCCTGCTTGAGAAGAGCCAAGGGACAGTCCCTGTCCTGCTTGGGAAGTGCCAAGGGACAGTCCCTGTCCTGTCTGGGAAGTGCCAAGGGACAGAGTCCTGGTCCTGCTTGGGAAGAGCCAAGGGACAGTCCTTGTCCTGTCTGGGAAGTGCCAAGGGACAGAGTCCTGGTCCTGCTTGGGAAGAGCCAAGGGACAGTCCCTGTCCTGCCTGGGAAGTGCCAAGGGACAATCCCTGTCCTGCTTGGGAAAAGCCAAGGGACAGAGTCCCTGTCTTGCTCGGGAAGTGCCGAGGGACAATCCCTGTCCTGCTTGGGAAGTGCCAAAGGAACAATCCCTGTCCTGCTTGGAAAAAGCCAAGGGACAATCCCTGTCCTGCTCGTTGGGTGGTGGCCCCAATTTAGTCATTTCCAGCTTAAAAAGCGCTGTCACCACCCCCAGGAGGGTCACTGGTGCAGCTGGAAGCAGCCTTGGTTTAAATCCAGGTGGGTCAGACCAGGTGTGGTGTGGGAGCAGTAGGAGGAACCCCTGGAGAAGGTACCACGTGTCCCCTGTCCCCCTTCCCTGCCAGGTATGAATTACACCCCGCAGCAGCTTCAGGAAAGCTGATCCAGCTCTGGGATGATTCCACCCATCCATTAAACCCAGGGTCAGCCCAGTGGCTGCTCCAGCTCTGCTCCTTTTCCAAGCCTGAGCACAGCCAGCAGCTCCCAGCCCCTCTCCCTCCCTCGGCAGGGATCAAAGGACGGCAGCTCGCCCAGCTCTGGGGGTTTTATTGCGTCTCCATTAAAGCTGTTAAAAATCTTCCCTTTGTAGCAGCGTCTGGGAGTGATAAGTATTCATAACAGAGGGGATTCGAGATGGGTTCGGCTGTAAAAACACCTCTAAGCCGGCTGGATTTATGGCTGTTAAATCATCCCTGCTCTCATCTGTCACAGCCTTTTCAGATGTTCATCACCCAACAACGGCGAGGTTGGGGCCGTAATTTGTGCCGCAGTGTGTGGAGCAGGAGGAGGGGAGTCCTCTCCACCAGTAACTGCCTCAGGATTTATGGACACTTCTCCCAGTCTTTTTCTTTCTTTTTTTTTCCCCGAGTAGGAGAGGCTTTGCCTCGTTTTCTGCTGTTGCCAGCTTGTTCAGCCAGCTGGAGCCAAGGAGGTCTGGGTGGATTTAGAGCCCTGCCAGGAGGGTTGACAGGAAATTTGGGGTTGGCCCTTGCCCGCAGCAGGATCTGCAATGCGGGGCTGGGCTCAGGGGTCTGCTTTGGGGCTGCATCTTCCCGTCCTCCCATGATTTGGGGACGGAAGATGGGAAAATCCCATTGATGCAGCTGGCAAAGAATCCTAGAGCGGTTTGGGTTGGAAGGGAATTGAAGATTTGCTGCCTTGCTGATATCGAGGTGAAAGTCTGGGTTTGAGGGGGGTCACCAGGCTCTGTGCAGCTCCAGGCTGCAAACCAGGAGCTCCCTGCCTGCTCTGGGAGGAAATTCTGGAGATTTGGGATGATATTTAGAGAGACCTTCTCACTCTGCACCCACCTGAATGGAGGTTGGAGCTGGGTGGGGACGGTCTCTCCTCTCAAGGAACAAGATGAGGAATTGTGAGATGCTGGAGCTGGTGAGGCCAGGCTGTGTTTTCACATTCCCTGGGATGATTTTGGGAGCCAACACTGCTCTTCCCACAGAAAAGTTTTAGGATGTCTGGTTTGGAGCTGTGCTGATGTGAGGGGCAGGGCTCCCTTCTCCGCTCTGGGATTATTTTAGGGATGCTGCCCAGCTCCTACAAATTTAAAATCAATATTAGACAAAGCCAATCAGTGATGTCTCAGGGGTTTTTTGGGCTCAACCATTGCCAGCCCCAAGTCAAACTCCTCTCTGGCCCTGCAGTGGGGAGCAGAGATGAGCAAGAACCTGCCTTGAATTTCTATCCCAGCCCTCCCCTGCCTTGTCGTAGTAGGACATGAAATAAATTGACTCCACTCAGTTATCAGAAGACAAATAAAGGCTTTATTTACAATTTCTGTAATTTCTTTTATAGCATGCTGTGTTACAAAAGAAACTCCATTGGTCTGTAGGATTGACACATCCCTCCATTGGTTAAGCAACAAAAATAGGAAATGAAAGATCCGGGAGAGGTTTTGTTATGGGAAAAGCGCAGAGTTTACCTAAAAAAGTTTTGGGAGAGGAGCAGCATTTACAAAAGCTGTTTTGGGAAGAGGGAGAGCTGTTGAAAAGTTCCCTTGGGAAGAGCTAGCAGTCCTCAGGCTCAGAAATATCGAGCCCACATCACCTCATCCCACAGGGATCAGCCCCTCTCAATCCCATCCTCAGAGCTCTGCTCAATCCCATCCATCGTCCCCTGGGTGTCCCAGTGCTGTCCCCACCTGCCACACGTGCTGTCCCAGCAAAACCTTTGGGTCAGATGCATTTTTGTTGGATTGTGTGAACATTTCAAGGAGTTGGAGTTTTTTCTCCTATATTTCCAAGGGATTTTTTTAATCTGTGTGTAAATAAAGTACGGATTCAAAGCTGAGTTGAGTTTGCTCCAACAAACAGAAGGGTGGGAAGGGCATTCCATAATCCCATGGTGGTTCCAGCAGGACACATTTCTACCCCTGTGGCTCCTAATAATACATTAATAATTCATTAGTAGTTCATTAATTATTCATTAATTACTACCAATACTAAAAAATCTACTATTTATCGTAAGATCATAGTTCAAGGTTGCAATAGGTGATTGCACTACTGCATCCTAAAAGATAATATTGTAAAGAGAATTTAATGGATCCCAACAGTAGAATTTATTGATGATTGTATTCATAGCTAATACCAATATTATGGATGCCAGTGCTTCTATAGGAGATGAGAATAAACACTCATAAAATAAACTAATATCACTAATTAAGAATAAATATTAATGAAGCTAATAGCCAGGATCCTTTCAGTGCCCTGAGAGGACAGAGGGCAAAGGATGGGTGACACCACAGGCCACTGGGTGACCCCGAGGCCTTGGGCTCCCCTGGACTGGACTGGCAGGGTTTGATCCATTACACCAAAGTTCCCGTTCTCGTTTGGCCACAGCTCATAAGAATTTAGCCCTGTGTCCCCATTTGACCCCTTAATCAATTATCAGAGCCTCAAATGACCTCAAATAACCCCTGTGACCTCAAGGAACCCAAATCTGGGCCCCAAAATTACCTCAAATAACCTCTGTGACCTCAAGTGACCCCGAACAGGGGCTCAAATAACCTCCCACAACCTCTGGATTAATTTAAAGAGACTCCAATGACTTCAAGCAACCCCAATGACCTCAGGAAAACATAATGAGGAGTTCAGTGTATAAAATCTCATTCCAGTGCTGTTGCTGAGGGAGGTGTAACAATAATTCTGACATTAATTCGCTTTCTGAGCTCCCAGAGGGAGGCTGGGTCCCTCCTTTCTCCAACTTCTGCATCATCCACACCTGTGTAGGATTCCAAACCAGTTCTTCCATGATAAAATACATCTTTTTACTGGTTTTATTATTGATTTTTTTATTGTTTAAATTTTATTGTTATTTTTTACTGTTTTTATTATTAAATTTATTGGGGAGTTTCGGGGGATCTTTCTTTTTACTCGAGCAGATGCGTCCCATGTTTCCTATTTACAAACAGGAAAAAAGCTGCTGAGGATGGAATTGGCAGCCACTGGGACTGAATCCTGGGTGGGATTTGTGCTCAGGTTCTGTGCTCCCAGAGCGGGCTCACTCTGCCCTGTGCCACCCCTTAACAGGCAGTGACAACACAAGGAATGATCTAGAAAGGGAAAGAGAACACGTGAGAAAAAAACTTTGTCTGAGCAGGACATGGACTCAAATCTGTGGGATTCAAGGAGGAACATAAACCCTTCTGTTTGTAGGAGCAAAATCTACAACCCAGCTTTGAATAATTTATTTTCATATAGTGTGTATATTGTGTATATATATACGATATATATATAACTATATACTAATTATATACTTTATATACACACTGTATATAGTATGCATATAGTACATATATATTATATATATACTATATATTACTATATATTACTATATATTAAATATATATTATATATAAACTATATATACTATATATACATGCTGTATATAGTATATATTATATAGATACATTACGATATACTAAATACATACTATATATAAACTATACATGCTATATATACACGCACTGTATATAGTATATATATAGCATATATATAGTCTATATAATCTATATACAAAATATATAGTATATATAAACTATATATTAGTATACAATACTATATATTATAGTAAAATAGTATATAGTATATATACTATATATAGTATATATATACACTAGTATATACTAGTATATAGCATAGTATACTATATATTAGTATTACTATATATTAGTATATATAGTATATATAATATATTATATCTATTATATTATATATATAAACACGGTATATAGTATATATAGTATATATAGTATATATACTCTACATATATTAATATATACTAAATATATACTATGTATAAACAATATATACTATATACACACTGTATATAGTATGTATATAGCATATATAGCATATATACTATATATATTACAATATACTAAATATATATTATATATAGTTTATATATACTATAGACATACTGTATATATACTATATATAGCATATATAATATATACTATATACTAAATATATACTATATATAAACTATATATACTATATATACACAATGTATATAGTATGTATATAGTATATATATCATATATACACTATATATATTAATATATTCTAAATATATACTATATATAAACAATATATACTATATACACACTGTATATAGTATGTATATAGCATATATATACTATATATATTACGATATACTAAATATATACTATATATAAAATATACATACTATATATACACACACTGTATATAGTATATATAGCATATATAGCATAGATATAATCTATATATTATTATAGACGAAATATATACTATATATAAACTATATATACTATATATACACAATGTATATAGTATGTATATAGTATATATATCATATATACACTATATATAATTATACTATATATAAACAATATATATATACACACTGTATATAGTATGTATATAGCAATATAGCATATATATAATAAAAATAAAAAAATATAAAAAATATATACTATATATACACAATGTATATAGTATGTATATATATATATATCATATATACACTATATATATTAATATATACTATATTTATACTATATATAAACAATGTATACTATATACACACTGTATACAGTATGTATATAGCATATATAGCATATATATCCTATATATATTACTATAGAGTAAATATATACTATATTTAAACTATATATACTATATAGACATACTGTATATACAGCATATATAATATATACTATATATTACTATATACTAAAATTATACTATACATAAACTATATATACTATATATATGCTGTATATAGTATGTATATAGTATATATATCATCTATATTCTATATATGTTACTATATACTAAATATATACTATATCGAAACTATATATACTACATATACACACTGTATATAGTATATATATTACATATATAGTATATATTACTATATAATAAATATAGAAATATAGAAACTATATATACTATATATTACTAAACATTAAATATATACTATGTACACACACTGTATATAGTATATATATAATCTATATACTATATATATTACTATATACAAAATATATACTATATATAAACTACATATACTATATATTACTAAATATTAAATATATCGGATATATAAACTATATATACTATATATACACACTGTATATAGTATATATATAGATATATAGCATATATATACTATATATTACTATATAATAAATATAGTATATGTAAAAATGATATATACTATATGTACACACTATATAGTATATCTACACTATACAGATCATATATATTATATATATTACTATATACTAAATATATACTATATATAAACTATATATATACTACATTTACACACTATATATAGTATATATAGTATATTTATGCTATATATACACCATATATATACAGTATAGATACAGTTTATATATAGTATATATATAGTGTATAGTAATAGATATGGGGCAAAATGGAGGATTTGGGGCGTTGGTTATGTTGTTCTTCAGGATTTTGGGTGTTTTTCCTTAATGGGTGCAAGGGTCCACATTGCTGACCTTGATTGGTCAGTTATTGTGTCAAAAGTATAAATAATATAGGTGCCATCTCATTATTGGGTAATTAGCACTCAAAAGACCTTGGAAAGCGTTAGAGACAGATCCATTTTCCACCTTGTTAGTCAGAGCTCACAACTCCTGAGACTGTGCTGTAGATAAGAATTAATAAACACTGAGTCCAAACACAAAAACTGCGTCTCCCATGCATTAATCCTGGCTCTAACAGGAAGAAAAGATAATAAGAAAACTGACACTTTCCCACCCAAAAATCCCCACAAGAGATCTCCAAATGCAAATCCCCAAAATACCTTTTATGGTGCCTCTATTTCCATGTGGGATTCTGGAACTTCTGAAGTTTCCTGGACCACCATGAAGAACCCACTTTTTTAAAAAAATTATGGCTGGTATGGCGGGGTTGTCCCCAATCCAAGCTGTGTCACAAGTCCCTCCTGTCCTGCCAGAGTCACCAGAAACCCATGCCTCTTCCCTGGTGCTAAAATGACGACCCAGACTGTGTTAGGTGATAAAAAGGGGTTCCCTCTGAAAGAATCCTCACAGTGCACAATGCTCTGAATGAAAATGTGCCAAAGATGTGCCCTGTAATATATTTACAATTTTATATTTTTGTCAAATTAGCATGACTGACAAGAATTGCAATTAGAGATTGAGGTGATGAGGTAACTCCTCCCTGGTTCTACCCTTCCCTCAAATCCCTCAGATGGGTATTTTGAGGTCACAGGGGTTTTGAGATCATTTGAGGCTCTGATAATTGATCAAGGGGCCAAAAGACAATATAAGGGTTAATAATTATGAGCCAAACGAGAACGGGCACTTTTGTCCTGCCAGTCCAGTCCAGTCCAGTCCAGGGGAGCCCAAGTCCTCAGGGTCACCCAGTGGCCTGTGGTGTCACCCATCCTTTGCCCTCTGTCCTCTCAGGGCAGTGAAAGGAGGCTGGCTATTAGCTTCATTAATATTTATTATTAATTAGTGATATTAATTTATTTTATGAGTGTTTATTATCATCTCCTATAAGCACTGGTATCTGTAGTATTGGTATTAGCTATGAATACAATCATCAATAAATTCTGCTGTTGGGATTTATTAAATTCTCTTTACAATATCATCTTTTAGGATGCAGTAGTGCAATCACCTATTGCAACCTTATTTATTTCTTATGATAAATAGTAGATTTATTAGTATTGGTAATAATTAATGTTTTATTAGCTGCCACAGGGGTAGGAATGTGTCCTAACCCAAACATCTCCCTAACACACACAACTTCTACCCTTCTACACTCCACTACATCCCAAAAACCAAATTTCACCAGCCTCTCTGAGCAAATTTGGGGTAAAAAAACCCCATCCAAACCTTCCCAAAATATGTACAGAAAAGTTTACCTGAAAAAGCCTCAAGTCCTTCCACCAAGCAGGGATTAATGGGATTGTTCTTCCTAATATTGCTGTGAACAGTGACTCGAGTCCAGCTTTGCTGCTCAGGCAGCACCTGCGAGGGTGAGGGGATGGCCAGGTGAGTCAGGGACGTGTCCCCTACACGGTGACACCCGAGTGGGCTCTGGCTGTGCCCCCCAGGGGCTGGAGCAGGGCTCACCTGCTCCTTGCTGTGTCTGCCTGCAAGGTGAGGGGCCAGGCTGGGCTGGGAAGGGAACCCTGGGCTGGGAAGGGAGCCCTGGGCTGGGAAGGAAGCCCTGGGCTGGGAAGGAAGCCCTGGTCTGGCTGTCACCCCAGCCCAGCAGCCAGAGCTGCTCTCCCAGGCCAGCACTCACCTAGAACCACTCGAGGTAAGTGTAGGAAACATCTTCAGGGATGTAGGAGTTGTGCTGGATCCTGGCTGTGCCCCCTCCATGGCTGGCATGGAGATCTCCAGCTGGCTGGCTGCAGCTGTGGGGCAGAACTTGCTGCAGGAAATTAGGGACAGGAAATTAGGGGCAGGAAATTAGGGGCAGGAAGAATTCAGAAGAATGGGGAAGAATGGGCAAGGATGGGCAAGAATGAGGAAGGATGGGCAAGAATGAGGAAGGATGGGCAAGAATGGGGAAAGATGGGTTGTCCAAGCACATTTTCCATCCGTCCCCATCTGCATCCCCCAAAAGCCGTGGGGCAGAGCCATGTCCTGTGCCACTGTCCCCTAGACATCGTGTCCCAGGCCAGCAGTGACAGCCAGGAGCTCACTGCCACACTGCTTTCAGCGTCCTCGGAGAGCCCTCGGGCTCAAGCCACTGATGCTGCTCCCAAAGAGGGGACAAGAGATGTGCCCATCCCGGCTGTGTCCCCAGGACACCGTTGGGAGGCAGCACGTCCCTGACCAGCACAGCACAGCCAGGATTCCCAGGACACTCCACAAGCTCTGATCCTGCTGCCCCAGCAGTCAAAGCATCCATCCCTGCAGCATTCCCGAGGTTTCTCCTGGCTGCTGCTCTGCTCCCTGTCCACCCACGGCACCCCTGTGAGCAGAATTTGCCCATCCCTGCACCTCAACTTCCTCCTAGCCCAGGCAGCTGCTGCAGCAATGGAGCTGCTGCAGTAATGGAGCTGCAGCAATAGAGCTGCTGCAGCAATGGAGCTGTTGCAGCAATGGAGCTGCCACAGTAATGGAGCTGTTGCAGCAATGGAGCTGCTGCAGTAATGGAGCTGCTGCAGCAATGGAGCTGTTGCAGCAATGGAGCTGCTGCAACAATGGAGCTGCTGCAGTAATGGAGCTGCTGCAGTAATGGAGCTGCTGCAGCAATGGAGCTGCTGTAGCAATGGAGCTGCCACAGTAATGGAGCTGCTGCAGTAATGGAGCTGCTGCAACAATGGAGCTGCTGTAGCAATGGAGCTGCTGCAGTAATGGAGCTGCCGCAGTAATGGAGCTGCTGCAGTAATGGAGC
Organism: Acrocephalus arundinaceus; assembly: GCA_021534815.1. Taxonomy (NCBI): domain Eukaryota; kingdom Metazoa; phylum Chordata; class Aves; order Passeriformes; family Sylviidae; genus Acrocephalus; species Acrocephalus arundinaceus. Next base: position 19,502,350 of record JAJEOU010003008.1, on the reverse strand, counting down.
TGCCGCAGTAATGGAGCTGCTGCAGTAGTGGAGCTGCTGCAGTAATGGAGCTGCTGCAGCAATGGAGCTGCCGCAGTAATGGAGCCGTTGCAGTAGTGGAGCTGCTGCAGCAATGGAGCTGCTGCAGTAATGGAGCTGCTGCAGCAATGGAGCTGCCGCAGTAATGGAGCTGTTGCAGTAATGGAGCTGCTGCAGTAATGGAGCTGCTGCAGTAATGGGGCTGCTGCAGTAATGGAGCTGTTGCAGCAATGGAGCTGCTGCAGTAATGGAGCTGCTGCAGTAATGGAGCTGCTGCAGTAATGGAGCTGCTGCAGTAATGGAGCTGCCGCAGTAATGGAGCTGCTGCAGTAATGGAGCTGCTGCAGTAATGGGGCTGCTGGCCGTGCTCCAGAGAGGATGGCAAAGGGAATGGACATTGATCCAAGAGAGGGAAAGGAGCAGCTTCCCAAGGGATTGGGAGCAGAGCAGCCCCAGCTGGGAGGAGCAGAGATGAGGGTGGCACCACAGCAAGGCTGGGGGTGTCACTGCCACCATCCCTGCCACAGCAAAGGGGGCTTTGCACACCCTGGGGCACATGGCCCTGCAGGGGGGACAAGGGTCTGTCCCCAAGCAACAGCGCCAGCCCAGCCTGGGGACAAAAGAGGTTTGGAGGAAATGATTGTGTCAACATCTCCTGATAGCACCTGCTGGTAACAGCCAGCACTGAGGCTTCAAAGGGCAGCGCCGTGCCCACAAAATGTTCTTTGTTCGGAGTGGCACAAAGCCAAAATGCAGCCAGGAGCCCTCCTGCCACAGCAAAGGCCCCAGCACGCAGCACCAGCACCCAAAAATTCCCCAGCACTCGGGGCTTGGCCTCACCCATCCCCTCAGCTCGTTACAGCTGGCACTAAGCAAGAGGGATGAGCAAAACATGGCACAGAAGGTGCTGGAAAAACAGGTGAAAGTCCCAGAGATCAGCACACAGCATCCAGCCTGGCCTTGGACACTTCCAGGGATCATGGGGCAGCCACAGCTGCTCTGTGGGGCCACCCCACCCTCACAGGGAAGAGTTTCTCCCCAATATCCCATCTCACCCTGCCCTATGACAATGTGAAGTCATTCCCTTTTCTCCTGCCGCCCTTGTCCAAAGCCCTCAAAGAGCTGGGACTCAGGTGGGAGGTAAGAAACTCACCAACTCTTACAACTGCAGCAGAAATCTTCACCAGCGCTTTGCAAGGCAGCAACTCCAGCTCTCCCTCCCCATCACTGCACTCAGAACCTGGAAAAACTTTTGGAGATGCAGCCTGCAGCTTTCTCCAGGCGCTGCCAGACCCTCGCTCAGTACCCGGGACAGGTGGAGCCTGCACTGATGCCACCTGTGCCAGGCCTGCATTGATGCCACCTGTGCTCAGGGTGGTGGCAGCTGTGGCACTGCCAACCTGGCACCGGTAAAGAGCGACCCCAAAACATCTGGCCGAGGCCGTTCTGCCCCCGGGCCGTGCCAGCTGTGCCGGTAACCGGTTTCGTAGCCCCATCCAGTGTCTGCCAGGCGAACTGCACCGCTGGCTCCCGGGGCGGGCAGCGCTTGGCCCCGGGGGGCTCCCGGTGCCGCCAAGGCCGGGATGCGGCTGGAAAAGCCGCCCGGTTGATGCGCTCCACCTGCTCTCCCGCTGGGAAAAACAGAGCTGGGGAGGGGGGTTCGGGCAGGGCTGTCCCCCCGTGTGTCCCTCGGTACCTGGTGGCAGCAGTGGGGAAATAACGAAGGTGAGAGTGCCAAAACCCCTTTGGGGTTGGTGTGGGAAGGGAAGCGTTTCCCGAGGTGGAGGAGCTGAGTGGGAATTCCACAGCAAAGCCAAGGAAGGATGAGCTGTGCCCAGCTCCCCTCTCCAGACTGGCTGATGTCTCCGTGCTTTGGGGCTCTGGCCATGAAATGCTGCTGAGTTCCTTGGGATTGCGGGAAGGAGACCTGCTGAAATCCCCTCATTCCTCCCTCCAGACATGGAGCATCTCCAGATGTTTCCTCTTGCCCTGTGGGACGTGTCAAAGAAATCCCAGGGGATTCCTCGCTGTCCTTCCCACTGGGATTGGGGCGTGCTTGGCTTTTAAGTCTCTAAATGCAGAGAAATGAATCCTGCCACTAAAACATTTGATTTCATCCTTCCCTGAATGATTTACAACTGAAATTGGAAGATTCCCATGGAGAAACATAATTTTGATTTGCTTTAATTTGATTTTTCCCCCCTTCTCAGGAGCCTGAACTTCCCAAATCTGTTTTACTGCAGCAGAGGGAAGCTGCTGGGAAGGGCTGCGCTGTGGCTCCTTTAGGAAGGGCCCGAAGGCAAGGCTGAGTCACTGAGACAGAGCTGCAGAGAGGGGCTGGACACTAATAAAACACATCTGTCCTCCGTGGCCACATCCCAGATGTGAGTCACATCCTCTCCTTCCTCACTGCCAGCTCCAGGCCATGTTTGGACAAGGTCACTGCAGCTCCTTGTCCAGCTGGGAGACACAGGGGGTGTCTTGGCTGAGCTGGTTTTTTTTCCCCTGCTGGTTTCCCCAAGGGACTCTGAGCTCATCTGCCGTGGGCTCAGCCAAACTTGCCCCTCCAAACAAGCAAAGAGGGATGGGCAGCTCTGGATAAGCTGGAAAATCCCAGAAAACCAGCAAGATTTCCCTCCCTCTGGAGCTCAGGGATGGAGCTCAGGGATGGAGCAGGATGCAGGGCTGAGGGGGCCAAACCCACCAGGCAGCTCCTTTCCCTCCTGGTGCTGTTTCAGCACTGCAGCAGCTTTTTTGCAGTTTTATTCCAGCCCTAAGGCTTTTCCATGCCTTGTAGCTTCCCAAGGAAGGGGAGGAGTGCTGAGCTGGCTGCCTTGGGACCAGCAGGAGCCCCCAGCAGTGAGAAATTCCAGCCCTGACTGATCCTGGGCAGCTCCTGCAAAAGGTGCAAACCTTTGTGAGTGTCCTTGCTGGGAATGCAGGCTGAAGGGAGATTTCCCTCCTCCTTTTCCAGCCGGGATGGAGGCAGGTGTGTTTTCCCCCGGAGCACGCTGTCTGATCTGGCAGCTGATCTGCTCAGCTGCATCCCCAACCTTCTGCTTCATGAGCCGTTCCTGCACCTTCTCCATGAAAAAGGGACATTTTTGGCTGCAACCCTGGGATAAAAATCCCCTTAGGCCAGGTGGGACATGAATTCTCTTGTGTTCACCTCTGTTCAAGGTCACCTTGCCCAGCCTTTAGCTTTTAATCCAGGATAAACACCTTTCCTTCTCCCTGGGGATTTGGGAATTCACGGTGTGAGCAGCCCTTTCAGCAAGAAACCAGGGATGCAGCTCAAAAAAAAAAAAAGGGAAAAACTGCGATCCTCAGGGGATTGCTGTGGGGCTGGCAGCCAGCAAAGCCACTTCCTTGCCGAAGGGAGGCAAAATTGAGCAGTTTTCCTTGGCTGGCCTCTCCTGCCACCGCGTGTGCCGCTTCCAGGCAGGATGCTCGGGGACACGAGGGGACAGCAGGGCCACTGCTGCTTCCCGCAGGCTCCCGGCTCTGCTGTCACTCAGGCCGTGCTGGAAGTGGGTCTGGAATGACCTTTCCTCACTGGCAGCCCCGTGGGTTGTTGCTTTAGCCTGTGGGTTTTGGCATCCAGCCCCTCCATCCCTCGCAGAGGGGATGGCTGCTGGAAAAGGAGCCGGTCCCTGGAGCAGGAGAGGGAAAGGATGCTGGAAGTGCTGAGCTGGGGAGGTCAGCTTTCCCAAGATGGCACTGTGGTGGCTTTTTTGGAGCTGTCACCGCCAGCAGAAAGGAAAAAAAAAAAAAAACAACAAACCAACAAACCACCCCTCCTGGATAATGTGGGTCTGCGCAGGGCAAATATTTGACGTGCTGAATAAATGAGCAGGAGGGAGACGTCAGGGAGAGCAGGGAGCTCTGACTCATGTTCCCACAGCGCTCCAGACACCTTTCCCGGCAGGCAGCTGCCAAATGTCCCCGTCCCTGCAGCGTGGCAGGCAGAGCAGAGCGTTCCCACAGCCCTGCAGGCAGCCAGGGAGCTTTGCACATCTCAGGGGTGCCGTGGTGGGTGGACCCCCAGGGGGATGGAGAGGCAGCAGCAAAGGGGAAATGGATTTTGGGTTGGCCTGCTGGTTCTGTCCCCTCTTCCCTCCCCTTTTTGGGGATGCTGACTGCAATCCCCTTATTCCCACTCAGGATGCTGCTGTCAACAAACATCCCGGGGATGCTGCGGCCATCTCGCTGTCAGCGTGGCGGGCTTCACCTCCTGCTCTGACACAGCTCCGGGGTGAAAAGAGCCGTCAATTTCCTGCCTCCCAACATGCAATTTAAGCACGCGGTGAAGCAGCAGCCGCCTTTCTCCGGCTGGCGAGCCGCTCGGTGTGAGCGTTTTGAGCAGAGCTCTGTGGTTTTCCTGCCCGTCCGCCTGCAGCTGCGGGGTGGAAAAAGCGGAAGATCTCGGGCTGAACTCTGGTTTCCCATCAGGGCAGCGCTTGTGCACAGCGGGGAAGGGCCGAGCTGCCATTCAAGCAGCTCTGGGGACAATACAGCCTGTGTCCTGCTGCCGACAGCCATCCTGAGCAGGGACAGGCTGTCCCAGCCTCGTGCTCCCGCTGGTGGCACCGGAGGGACAGCTTGTGCCTCCCTCTGAGGACACGGAGCATTTTGTGATGTGCCTGTGTGTGTGTGACTGGGAAAACGCTCTCTCCTCTCCCCCTCCTGCCGGCTGCATCCTGAGGTTTGTGGATATGAAAGTCCACATGCCTCTTTCTTCTTTTTAATTGCTATAATTTGTCTGCCTCTTACCCGTGGTCAGGAGCGAGGCGAGGCTCTGAGCTCCCTCAGATTTATTTTGGTTTCGATGCTGCGCGCAAATAAAACCCCCCCAAACCACCCCAACCCCTCGCGTGGTGCCCTGGGTGCACATCCCGTGCCCGGGTAATTTTCCTGGCTGGAATAATTTCCTTGCCCTCCCAGTGGGATTTCTCTTGTGAATAAAGCTATGCGGGATAAGAGGCTGAAAAACCACAGCCTGGGAAATTTATGCAGAGGAGGGGAGCGGGGAGATTGTTCCTGGCAGGCGAGCGGCGGCGCTGATTGCTGTTCTCATGGCAGGAGGACGGGGCTGGCGCTCATTAGCGGGCGGCGGGAGGCAGGGCAGGGTTCGCCAGCTCACAAATTGCCTGGGGGCAGAGGTTGGTGTCTCCTGCCCTGGGAATGGGTGCCCAGAGGGGTCGGGTTGGGCTGGGAGCGTTTCCCTGTGCCAGGCGTGGGGTGCTCGGTCCTGGCCCCTGTGATGGGGCCTGGAGTCTGTGGTGCTGTTTCCTGAGCAGGAAGGGAGCTTGGGATGTGCTGCTCTTTGGGGCTCACTCATTTTTGGGGCTCATCTCATTTTTTGGGGCTCACTCATTTTTGGGGCTCACTCATTTTTTGGGCTCACTCATTTTTGGGGCTCATTTTTTTGGGGCTCATTCATTTTTGGGGCTCATTCATTTTTGAGGCTCACTCATTTTTTGGGGCTCATTCATTTTTGGGGCTCATTCATTTTTTGGGCTCACTCATTTTTGGGGCTCACTCATTTTTTGGCTCTCTCTCCATTTCAGGTGTCCAGGGTGAGGTGAAGACAAAAAATTGAAAGATCAGGAAAGGGAGGAGTTGAGGAAAAACAGAAGGCCCAAGCAGAGAGAGGTGAAATTTGGAGTATCACGGCAGGGAAAGGTGAACCATGATGTTTTTTCATGGGGAGAGTGGCAGGAACAGCTTGGACTGAGCAGAGGGCACGGAGCAGGGCTGGGCTGTTATGGGACACATCCCCTGGGACAGCTCTCGTGGTGCTGTTCCTGCAGGCACAAGCGATGTCCCCATCCCTGTGGGACTTCCCAGGATCACCCAGGCGCACCCAGGCGCACCCAGGCTCACCCAGGATCACCCAGGCGCACCCTGCACCCATCCCCGTGGCCCCTCGGCAGAGGGGATCAGCGTGACCCCCCCAGACTCACACCAGCCCCGGCAGAGCCGCGTGTCCCCACGCCGGCACCGCCACCCCAGGTGGCCTTGTTTTCCTCCTCGGCAAAGGCGGATGGGAGCCACCATCTTCTGAGCAAAGAGCATTTTTAATCTCCTGCTCCCGCTCCGTGCAATTAACTTGATTCCCTCCCCTCGTTTCCTGCAGAGGTTTAATTAAAATGCATTGTTCGCCTCGCCAATTATTTGCTCTGTCCCCCGGATAACCTCTGTGCAGCGGCTGCTTCTTGGGGCTTTTTTTTTTTCCTTTCTTTCTCTTTTATTTTTTTCCCCTCCTTGTTATTATTGAGGTTTCTCTCTTCTCTCTCCCCCTCCTCAGAGCAGCTCCAGCAGCTTTTACCTGCCCGGGGTGAGCAGGGATGGAGGAATTATGGAAACGCCGCAGCGCTGCACGCACAGGGGCGAGCGGGGGCCGCCGCATCCCCGCGGAGCGGAGCCGGGGCGGGGGGAGCGCACGGAGCTCCGTGCCCCCGAGCAGCTGAAACAACAAGACCTTGTTGACTCGCTTTGAGTTCCCGGCACTCGGCAGCTGCTGCTCCAGCAGGTGATAATTGAAACCGGGAGCCAACCTGGATGGCGGCAGGGGTTGAGATGTAGTTCAGCTTTCAGCCCTCTCCATCCCCGGCCCTGCTGCCGCCGGGATTTGCACAGGGTGGCGGCTCTGGGGACGGTGGGTGACAGTCCCCAAAGGAAAAAGGTGGTGGAGCAGGGTGTGAGCGGCTGCAGCTCCGCAAGGTCATCCCTGGAGGAGCCGCTCGGGGAGGAGAAGGGGTGTTCAGCGCTTTCTAAAAATAACCCCGTGGCAGCACCGAAATAACAAGCTGCTCTCGAGCCGTGCTGCGCTTGAAGCCGGGCCAAGGCAGCTGCTGCCGGGCCGGCCGCGGCCCCTCGGGTGTGCCGTGCAGCTGGAGCCGCCGGGGGGGCCGCGGGAGTTCCTCTCACACCGGCCGGGGGGCGAACACGGGATGCGGGATGGCTCCGAGAGATGCTGATGCTCGGCCTGGAAGTGAGGGAGGAAGGCAGGGTCAGCTCTTCGAAGGTCCCTTAAGCAGTGGGGTTGATCCCCTCGGAGGGGGGACACGGCCATGTGGTTCCTCCTTTTCCACAGTTTGGAGAGCAGGGCTGGTGTCTGGATCTCTTGGAAAGTGCCGGGTGTCTGCAGAGTGTCAGCATCATCTCCTCCTGCAAAGCTCCTTAACGTGTCCCCAAAGGCTCCCTGCTCCTGCTTTTCGCAGATCCTGCTCCAATTCTTGGCTTTCCTTGCGGGGGGCTCTGGAAATGTCACGTTCCTGGTGGTCCCACAGGCTGGGATTTGCTGGCTCGCTGATATCGAGGTGAAAGTCTGGGTTTGAGGGGGGTCACCAGGCTCTGTGCAGCTCCAGGAGCTCCCTGCCTGCTCTGGCAGCCCGGGGGAAATTCTGGAGATCTGGGATGATATTTAGAGAGATCTCCTCACTCTGCACCCACCTGAAAGGAGCTTGGATCCAAGTGGGGATGGTCTCTCCTCTCAAGGAACAAGATGAGGAATTGTGAGATGCTGGAGCTGGGGAGGCCAGGTTGTGTTTTCACATTCCCTGGGATGATTTTGGGAGCCAACACCGCTTTTCCCACAGCTGATGGGATTTATTGGAATGTACAAGAGCTGTTGGGGATGGGATTCAGCCATTCATGGACCTCTGCTCCTTAAATTCCAACCCAGCAGCCTGGCTGGATCTCAGAGAGCCACCCTGAGAGATGCAGGTGGAAATTACTGCTACAGGACATTGGGGTGAGCTGTTTTTGGGGTCCGGGGTGAGCAGACACCCCTCAGGGGGTGCTCCTGGGCACTGCACTCGAGCCCAGCAGCGCTGAGCTCCCCTCTTCTCCCACCCACTGATGAAACTTGGAGCAGTTTCCAGTCTAATTGCAGCTTCAGAGTGGGAATCCCCAGCCCTGCAGGGGGAGGATAAATCCTCTTTTATCCCTCTGGAGCAGGGCACAGCAATATCCTGGGGAAGGCAGCCCCACTCACGCTCCTTCCAGGGAAAGGCCCAAACCTGCCTCACCTTCCTGCTTAAAACCTCGAGTTCATCCCTGGCACATCCCAGCCAGACCTGCAGGGCTGATTTTTGGGAGAGGAGGACCCAATTCCATGTCACAAGGTGCTGGCACTGAGGTTGGGACAAGCACATCCATGGGCTGGCCCAGCCAAGCAGCAGCCAGCGTGTCCTTCCCAGTGCCTCTCGTTTTGTTTTTATTTTGTCGGGTTTTTTTGAGGCTTAAAATCCATACTGCCGGCTGTTCCTGCCCTCGTATGCAAGCGCTCCATAATTGAAAACTCTCAGTTGTGCACTTCTCCCATGCAAAGCGGAGCCTTCAAAGCAGCGGGTGGAAATTGAGCCGATACCTCGGCTGCCGAAGTGAAAATTTGAATGAAAATTTAATTTTCCCTTCCCGGAGCAGGGAATTGGGTTCCTGGGGCCCTTGGCTAAAAACCTGAGGTGACCTTGACTTGCAGGGGCAGCGAGGGGAGCAAACCCCAGCTCTGTCCCAGGGATAGGGGAGCTGCAGTGAAGGAGATTTTTTCTGGGAATTCTCTCGGCCAGATGGAGTTTCAGCTTCTGTGTGACAATAATGTGATTTCCTGATGCTTTTATGCGTTTAACGAGTTGAGGAGAGAGGACTGAGCATCTCCTGGGTTTAGAGCATCAATCCTTTCCTCCAAGGACACTCAGCAGCCTCAGAGCCTGTTGGTGGTGTTGAGTGGCGCTCCCAGATTCCAGGTGCGCTTCCTCCAGGTGCTTTTCCACAACACCAATCTGTCCTGGATCCTCTTTGGCACCCAGCTTTTCATCCCCACCCACCTGAAAAAAAAAAAAAGGGTTTTTTTTGCCCTTGGATGACACAGGAGGTAAAACATCACCATGAGCGTTTCCTCCTGGGCTGGGGGCATCCAAAATATCCTGGGGGGTGCCAGGGGCTGGATCCACTGCGGAGGGTGCAGGGCAGGAGTTTCCCATCCCCGTGCCCACATTTGGGGACTGGAGGTGTTGCCTTGGGAAGGCTGACCTGAAACAGAGGCTGGGCAAAACTAGAGAATAAAATCAGGATTTATTAAAAGGTCTCCAGGATCCACCCTGGGCATTACAGAAGCCTACACAAGGCTGCACCCAGGGTGGGCTGAAAGTGGTAAAAAAATGGCTCCACAATCACGAGATTTTGCCATTTTATAAGTTTAGGTCTATTTGCACATTGGGGTCCAATTGTCCAATTCCAGCCCCAGGCCATGAGGTCCCATCCTTGTCCCACCCCTCAGTCCATCGTTGTTTGTGTTCTTGGGCTGAAAGTTGTCCTTGGTCTGCAGCAGAAATGGATTTGTTTTGTCTCACTGCTCCGTAGAGGGAGCTCAGTACAGTTCCTAATACGAGGCTTCATCCCTAGGCAGCACAGAACCTGAAAATATAAAATCTGAGGCATCAGAGGGAAGAGAGGAGAGGAAATGTGGCTGTGCAGTCACTGCTGAGCTGGAGCTGTGCTGCTGCCGGATCTGAGAGGGAGTTGTGCTCCCCCCAGGGTTTTTTCCCCCTTGGGAACGTTCTCAGGCATCCCACGTGGATTTGATTTCCCAGCCCGCGGATTCCTCGGGGCTGAGAGAAGCCGGAGGAGCGAAGGAGCCTCGAGGCCGCAGCGGGCGGGTCCCTCCCGGTCCCTCCCGGCTCTTATTTTGTGTTTGTTTTTAATTGAGAGACAAAAGGCCTCGTGCTGGAGAGGCAGCCTGCCTTTCCCTTTGTCTTCACAGGATGAGGAGAGGGATGCAGAGGGAACGCGGCAATCCCGATTTTACCCATCCCTGGGGCCAGCATTCCCTGTTCCCATGAGAGCCCCGGAGCAACAGCTGCCCCTTTCCTGGGGGTGAAGGGGGAGCAGCTGCGGGGTGATGCCACAGGCAGGTGTGTCCATCGCTGCCGCTCTCCTGAGCTTTAGTCCTTTCTTCTTTTATTTTTTTTTCCCTTTTAATCCCTGGAAACAAAGCCAGGGAGCAGCTGCGCCCGGCAGCACATCCCGCTGCAGGCAGGATCTCAGCTTTGCAGGTGATTCCCAAAAAAAAAATCCCTTTGCCAAAGCGAACCCTTTGGTTTCCGGGCAGGTCAGGGTGTTGGATGGAGCAGGGAAATTTTGGGAGCCCAGGAGAGGAGCCCACCTTGCCCCACCCGGGGCTGCCTGGCTATTTCTGGGCTGCAAAAGGAAAATTGTCCAACTGCTGAAATTGGCAGTGAACCCCAGGACTATAATAAACAACTTCCCGGCCAAGGTCCCTGGCTATTTTCTCTCTGTTTTGGCTCGGAGAGGAAGATTTATTTTGTTTGCTGCTTGGAATTTCTTTTTCCCCTTGTCTTTTTTTTTTTTCCTTTTCCTTTGGAGGTATTTAAAGCCAACAATCCCCCCCGAGGCCAGGCTGGGGTTGCTGCTCTCCTGGATGTCTCTGGGTCCATGGAGGTGTCAGAAGCAAGAACCAAGCAGAACATTTTGGGATGAGTTCAAAACCCGTCCCTTACAGACCTGCAGGGCATTTGTAGCCTCCAGATGAGCCTTGACAGCAAAGAAAAAAATTGAAATAATAAAACCCAAAGAAACAAGCAGGAAAAAAATTCCATCAGCTTCCAGGAAGGGTTTTCCTGGCTGTGGGGCTGAGCAGTCAAGGAGGAAGGTGGATTCTCTGTGCAACCTTTTCCATCCTCATTTTTCTTGAGGAGGTGTGGGCTGCCAAAACCTGGTCTGGGAGCTCCCACACTGCTGAATGTGCAGTGCCCCTTTCCTCATCCTGCAGAGAGCTCCCAGGTGCCACAACTCATTCCTGGGGCACACAAAGGGCATCGAGGTGGATGAATCATGCATTAGTGATGGGGGTTTGCAGCATCTCTGCATGGTGACAGCGTCAGCAGCGCTGCAGCTGCCCAATGCCTGTGGCTGCAGCACTGCAGGTGGGGTATGAGAGCTGAGATCTGTTTTGGGTTCTCAGCCCTTGCTTTGCACAAGTGGTGGAGCAGCAAAGTGAGGCACCACCAGCACCCAAACCCTCTGGGATCAGGGGAAGTTTTTGGCACGGGGATTTCCTTGCAGGTGGAGTGGGAGGGTGCAGTTGGAAGTTTGTTGTGGAGGGGTTTGGTAGAGGCTGCTCCCCTCTGTTTATTGATGTGAACTCTCTTGGGATGTGTCCTGGGTTACACTGTCAGCTGTGCCCACACTCTGTGCTCCATCCCCATCCCCAGGAGCTGCTGGAACCAGCTGGGGCAGTGTTTCCCTTCTCTCCTGTCCATGGCCCAGCAATGCCGTGCCCATGGCTCATGGGGAACTCCCTGCGGGAGCTGTCTCTGGTTCATGGGCCAGCAAGGAGCCACTGCAGGGCTCAGAGAATGAGATCAGCCCATGGGGAGATGCTCCGCCCAGGGGGAGGAGCCAAGCATTCCCACCTGGATAGAATCCGGGATTTGGGACAGCACAGGGAGCCCTGACCCACTGGACTCCCAGAGGACAAGAGCTGCCAGAGCTTTCTACAGGATCAGTGCTTGGACAAGAGCATTTCATCTGCACTGCTGCCACCACCCTGACTGACAGGGGTCAGGTTGTATTCTGACTCTGTCAGTGGTTTTTTGTACTATTGCATTTATTGTATTTTATTTTATTTCATTTTATTTCTTTTCCTCTTATTAAATTGTGTTTCTGACTTGGAGTCTCTCACTGGTTTTGCTTTCAAACCAGCACAGGATGATGTTTCCCCTCAGTTTTCCTGAGGCAGGACTGACTTTGCTCTCCAGCCAGGAGCAGGGTAAGCCCAGGTGTGTTTTCCCTGATACCAACTCCTCAAGGTGCTGCCAAGGATGTGAGGATTCGAGCAGAGTCTGATGCTTCAGCAGCTCTGGTGCCACAAACCCACCAGTTATGGCAGAGGGGACTCCCAGGAGGGATCCTTTAGGATTTTGCATGGAATTCCTTCCTTTTCCCACAGAGCCAAGCTGGCTGGTTGTTGTCAAGCTGAGTGTGGGCATATCCAAGGTCTCTTCCCCAGGGAGGAGCAGAGCTTGGCCACCAATTCCATACTCTGTGATGTCTGGGCTGCTGCATCCTGGATTTACTGGGGGCCATTCCCAGTAAACAGAACATTCCCAGAACAAGAAGGACAGGGCAGGATGGGGCAGGTGGGGTTGGCAGCACCCCCAGACGTGCAGCACCTCCCTGCACAGAGCCCCATGGAATATCCACAGCGGGATCATTGGCATGACCCACACCTGGCTGGAATTTCTGGGATGCTGGGAGATACAGAATGGGGCCGGGATGGAGCTGTGCAGAGCACATGGGATGAGAGGGCCAGGTCTCAACAGAACCATGGGAAAAGCTCCCTGGGGCTGAAGTTTTCTGGGTGAGCTCAGAGCTCGCTTTTCCCCTTTATTCCAAATGGATTTGGTGTTTTTATATGGGCAGCTCATCCCTCAGCACCCCAAAAGTGTATTTTCTATCCCTACAGCTGGAAAGGGGAAATGGATGGGATCTCAGAGGGATTTCCATTCGGGGTGAATGGGGAACTCCATTCATGGAAGCAGGATGGGAGCTGAGGTTTGTGTGCTCTGTCCTTGCAGCATTTTCCCAACGAGAACGAGGTGCTGCCCTTTCCCAAACCCACATCCCTGGATCCCTGCGGCCTGGGGAGGCTCTGCAGCACCTCCTGGGTGAGCTGCAGCCCCGGGGAACCGACGCTGACACCAGCCAGATTTCAGAGCCGGGCACAGGAGGCTGGCGAGGCCTCGCCTTGGCAGAGCAGCCAGGGGAACAGCTTGTGACAGCCTCTCTCCTTCTCCGAGAGCCTGCTGGGGTGCGTTCCCTAACCTTTCCTGCCTCCGTTCCACTCCTGTGTTTCTCTCTCTCCTCTTTTTTTTTTTTTTTTCCCCTTTCCCCTAACTGTAAATGCGCCATAAAAATGGATCAAATTGCTTAAATCACTGTCATTAAATCAGTGTGAGTCCCCCCTCCGCCCCTGTGCTCGAAGCCTGGCAGAGAACATTTGTTCCAAAGGCTGAACAGCCGTCTTATTGCTCTGAAAGCATATTTGCTGCTTGATGGAAGGAGGAGAGGAGGAGAAAAACAGCCTGCAAGGGAAGGAGGGGGGTGAAACCACCGGGGGCTGGTTCTCCTTGGACACAGAGGGGGCAGCAGGGGCTGCATCCATGGGAGGTGCTGGGGTGACAGGAATGAGGGCACTGGGGACACCCCCGGGGTTGGATTTGATGGTGAGGTTGGGGTTTTATGGTTCAGGGGATGCTGGAGATGGATGGTGGGGATCCCAGTGCCAGCACAGACCTCACAGCCCCATCCTGCAGCCCTCCAGAGTGCTCTGCATTGGAGCCCAGCTGTGGGACAGCTCAGCCTGGTGCAGCACAGGAGAGAAAAGGATTCCCAGTGAACACGGCAGGCTGAGCTGGTGAACCTTCCTGAGGCCCTGGGTTGATCAAGCCCTGCCAGTCCCAGCTTAGAGAGCGGCTTTAAACCCGCTGGTGTTTGCACATCCCAATAAAAAGCTTTTGCAAACCCTCACTGTGGGCTCTGGCAGCTCAGGGGAGCTGAGGAAAAGTGATTGCTGTGGAAATTAGGAGTAATTTGGGAGCCTGGGTTTTGGCACAGCCGAGCAAGGCAGCGATGGAGGCAGAGACAGGGCTGGCTGCCACGCTGGGGAACGCAGGAATTCTTCCACCCAGGTGGTCTGGAAAATCCCTGGAGAGAGCAACGCCGAGGAGAAGGAGCTGGAGGTGGATCAAAGGGCCGGGGAAGGGGCTGCCACAGGTGGAAGGTGCTGGCAGGGAGAGCACATCCCACAGGCACCACTGTGCCCAGCCCTCCCGGTGTGCCAGAGCTCCGGTCTCCTGCAGAGCTGTTGCACTCAGAGGATGCTGATTCCATCCCCATCCATCATCCTCCACCCCATCCAGCTGGGACAACGCCTCCTGCCCTGGAGCTGCCTCCTGAGCTCTGCCTGAGCACTGAGGACGGGACTGAGGTTGTCTCCAGGACCAAAATGTGACCCCTGGGGTGCTGTGCTGCCCATGGATTGAAATATTCTCCCCCAGCCACCCCCAGGCTCCAGCTAGCTTAGTTTCTCAGGGGTTTTAGGGAGATATATTTCATAGAGACAGAATAAAGATCTCACAAGGGTGGCTCTCACCCCTCAGCTTCAGTCCAAGCTTTATTTTCCATGTGGTGTTCCAAGGGAGCAGGAGAGAGAACAGGAGGAGACAGGGGTTTATCCAGTTTAGGGCCAAGGAAAGATATTGACCCTGAGGCAATGGGGTCAGGAGTAGGTGAGATAGGGAGGAAGGGTCCAACTACATGGCCCAGGCTTCAGGGGGACTCTGAGGGGAAAACCATTTCTCAGAGGAACACAACAATGGATCATGGCAGGGTTGGTTGCAGCCTCCTGCTGTGCTGATCCCAGCTCCAAAGCCCTGAGGAGAGCAGGAAAATGAGCTGTGCTGGTGCAGACGCTGGGGGGCACAGCCCTGCTCCTGCCTCTGCCCTGGGTGCAGAGGCTTAAAAGCCAAAATGCAGAACAGCTCCGAGGGCTGGAGAGCTGCCCGAATTTCCACAGCTCCAGATTAAAAAATGCACCAGCTCGGAAAAAGCTGCCTGGAGGCTGGGGAAAAAGGCTCAGCCTGCTCTGGATGCCTCTGGGTGCTGCTTTAGGAGGCCAAAGTGGCCCTGCCCACCCCTTTGGATGCTGTTCCAGCTGTTCCAGGCAAGCAGGGACTCCCATGGCCTTGAAGACCCCGTAGATGGTGAGCAGGGAGCCCTGACCACGAGTTAGGGTCTGACTGGAGCAGTTCCAGGGTCCCCCTTGGAAATGGAGAGGGGGAAACGCAGCCGTTCCCTCCTCGTGGGCTTTCCAATTAATCGTGGAATTAATTATTCCCAGGGTCAGGAGCTGCTTCATGGCTCTCCCCCTCCACCCCTCCTTCCCATGGGAAACTGCAGGGACAGCTTCTCCTTGTCCCTCAGGGGTGATGCATGCCAGGATTAATCCCTGAGCATCCTGCTGCTCCCTGGGGACACTCCGAGCTGATCCTTGGCCCTGGTTCTGAATCGGGAATAACTCCCTTAAAGGCAGCAGCAGTGAGTGAGCATCTCCCAAGGCTGTGACACGGGAATGCTCCGTGGAGGAAAGCAGGATTGATAGGAATAATCAAGTTTTGTTTAACCATATTGAACTTTAGGGTGAGGGGCAGCTCCCCCGTTCCCAGCTTTCAGTCTTGACTTTGGTTTCCGAGCGCCTGAGGGCAGCAAATCTGTCTTGACAGAAGTGCTAATGGAGAAAAAAATGGATATTAATTCAGGGGAAGTGTTTCCAGACAGGAATTCATCTCTGTAAGCACCACTGAAGCACATGAGCTGCTCAGCTCAAAGTGGGAGCAATGATTTTTTTCCAGCTGCATCCCTGTCCATGAGGATGCTGAGGGACAAAGCTCATTTTGGGCTCATTTGGACCAGATACAAACCTGGGCATCTCCCAGCTGGTTGTGGCAGAGCTTCCAAAAATCCACTTCACCTCCAGGTTCCACATGAGGAACAGAGGAGAGGTGGTGATTTCCCTTTTTTCCATACCAAAACCCTCTGAGAAGCGGAGATGTGTCATCATCTCAGGCACGGTCCAACCCTTGGCTTGATTTCCCTCAGCCAGGCATCCCAGGAACAGGAGTTTCTGCCCAGGGATGGCGAGGGGAGGAGGGAGCAGATCCCTCCTGGCAGAGGCTGTGGCTGCCACAGAGCCCTCACAGCCTCCTGAACTTCGGAGTCTGTGTGGTTGTGGTTAAAAGTGTCAGCTGTGAGCAGACTGCACCAAAGGGGGAGCGCCTGCAGCCAAGGGAAGGCTGAGGTTGGGTTTTTGGTCCTGTTTGTTGTTTGTTATCCACATGTCCTAGGTTTCAATGTAAATTGTGCCCAAAGTATTCTATCCCCATCCCCATGAGCTGCTGGAACCAGCTGGGGCAGTGTTTCCCTTCTCTCCTGTCCATGGCCCAGCAATGCCGTGCCCATGGCTCATGGGGAACTCCCTGCGGGAGCTGTCTCTGGTTCATGGGCCAGCAAGGAGCCACTGCAGGGCTCAGAGAATGAGATCAGCCCATGGGGAGATGCTCCACCCAGGGGGAGGAGCCAAGCATTCCCACCTGGATAGAATCTGGGATTTGGGACAGCACAGGGAGCCCTGACCCACTGCACTCCCAGAGGACAAGAGCTGCCAGAGCTTTCTACAGGATCCCTGCTTGGACAAGAGCATTTCATCTGCACTGCTGCCACCACCCTGACTAACAGGGGGTCAGGTTGTGTTCTGACTCTGTCAGTGGTTTTTTTTTTTGTACTATTTATTTTATTTTATTTTACTTTCTTTTAATTCTTTTCTTTTCCTCTTATTAAATTGTGTTTCTGACTTGGAGTCTCTCACTGGTTTTGCTTTCAAACCAGCACAGTGGTCTCTGCATTTGTTTTTTTACAACCATTAAAATTCTGTTTTCGGGCAACTCCATCATTCCCCTCCTCTATTTTCACCATGCTCCACCCAGCCAGACCAGACTCGGTATCACCGTGCTGACTGTGATATGAAACCATCTTCATTTCAAAGTTGTAATAATTCAGAGGGAAGGGGATCATATTTTTTTCCATTCTAAGGGAGGTTTCCACCTTCCTTGGCAGATACCTGTCTTTCAAACCAAGATGCTTTCCCAGGAGTGGTGTCCACGTGTCAGGAATCCCACAGAACACACCAGGACAAGGCTGGCAGGAGCCGTGCTCACTCCTCCAGCCCCTCTGTGATTCCTGCCCTTCCCAGTGCTGGTGGTGCTGGGTTGATGCTCTGGGTTGATGACTGGCAGGACCTTGAGTTTCTCTGTTCCAGTGAACTTCTGCTCCCCACTCCTCTGCCAGAACCAAAGCATTTCCAAGCTGCTCTGGTGCTCCTAAGCCATGTGGGTCACATTCATCTACCCAGATGAGCTGGGGACCAGTGAGAGACGGGAACTGGGACCAGTAAGGAAAAGGTGGGAAGAGCTGACATGAAAGTGAAGAGTGAAGGCAAACTGTGGGGGCTGAGGGCACGTCTGGGGATCTTTTCTCCAGAGACAAGGGATGTTTTGGAGGATGCTGGGTGGATTGGGATGCAGGGTTTGAATCCATGGATTTTTGGAGCACCACCCCAGCCAGAGGCAGCAGGTCCCCACCCGAGCTCCTTGGGAGGTGGGACAGTGGTGGGAACACCTGGGGCAGGAAGGAGGATGCAGCCTGGTTGGAGCAGCCTGGCTGGAGCAGCCTGGGAACATCTTGGGCAGCTTGAGCTCTTTCCTGACGAGGCCCCACAAATCCCACGGTGGGATCTTGGCTCCGACTGCACGGAATAACGTATGGATCCAATAGAGCACCAGCCCTGCTTGTCAGAGCAGCCGCCGAGCCCCAGCAGATGCAAAGTTTCGAGGAAATTGTGGTTTCTCCATGTGTCTCCAAACGCCGGATCCAAACAGAGTTCTCCGCCTCCTGCTCTCGCTGGGAGGTAGCAGGACAGCAGGATGCTCCTGTCCCTGCTTCCCTCCCTCGGAAGGGATGCGGAGGGGCTGTGATTCCCTGCACATGGCTTTCCTTGGGGAGCTGTGCTGGTGGAAGGATAAACCCTCGTGTATTTGGAGAGCAAAGCTGTTGGTGGCAGCCGGCTCCAGGTAACTGTGCCCAGGCATCATTGCTGGGCTCGTTTTCAATTAAAAACTGATTTGCCACAGCCCTTTGCTGACCTTCAGCCTGGCAGGGGAAATCAGCCCCGCTCCCCACCTCCCTCCCTGCTCTTGTTTCCTTCCCCCATGCCTGAGATAACTCCCTGTCTTGCTCTGTCATCATGTCTTTATCTTAACCCTACAGATTTTTCCCTTCCCCAGCGAGCTGGATGATTTCTTAATGCTTATTGACAGGGGGTGGTGAGCACGATACAGGAGCCGGGCAGAGGAACCTGGGGGAGGTCCGTGCTCCTGGTGGCAGGAGGGGCCACGCACAGGCAACACCCTCGGCTCGCCTGACAGACCCACGGCTGTGCCCACACCCAGCGCCTGCAGCTGGTGCTGCTGCACAACCAGGATCCCAAAGGATTCTCCTTCCCCAGAGCCCTGGGATATATCCCACTCCCATAGCCTGACATTGCTGCATAACCAGGATCCCAAAGGATTCTATGTCTCCAGAATGCTGAGACCTCTCCCATTCCCATAGCCTGATGGTGCTGTGTAACCAGGATCCCAAAGGATTCTCCTTCCCCAAAGTGCTGAAACATCTCCCACTCCCTCAGCCTGACATTGCTGCATAACCAGGATCCCAAAAGGATTCTTCCCCAGAGCCCTGGGACATGTCCCACCCCATATCCCCTGATGCTGCTGCATAACCGGGATCCCAAGGGATTCTCCTTCCCCAGAGTGCTGAGACCTCTCCCATCCCCACAGCCTGATGCTGCTGCACAACCAGGATCCCAAAGGATTTTCCTTCCCCAAAATCCTGAAACATCTTTCACTCCTATAGCCTGATGCTGCTGCATAACCAGGATCCCGAAGGATTCTCCTTCCCTGGAGTCCCGAGACCTCTCCCATCCCCACAGCCTGATGCTGCTGCACAACCAGGATCCCAAAGGATTCTCCTTCCCCAAAGTGCTGAAACATCTCCCACTCCCTCAGCCTGATATTGCTGCATAACCAGGATCCCAAAGGATTCTCCTTCCTTGGAGTCCTGAGACCTCTTCCAACCCCACAGCCTGACGCTGCTACATAACCAGGATCCCAAAGGATTCTCCTTCCCTGGAGTCCTGAGACCTCTCGCACTCCCCCAGCCTGATGCTGCTGCACAACCAGGATCCCAAAGGATTCTCCTTCCCCAGAGTCCTGAGACATTTCCCATCCCCAATTTGTGCCAGCACTGCTGCTGCATAACCAGGGTCCCACGCGATTCCCCTTTCCTGGGGCTCCTGAGGCATCTCCCCTTCCCTTGCCCATGGAGCATCCCTCCTCCCCGTGTGCCTGGGAGCTCTCAAGGCCGTGGCGTGGGCAGGAATTGCCGGGCAGGCTCTGGCTCAGCAGCTCTGCTGCCAAGCCTGGGGACCCGCAGGCAGGGCAGCTTTGGCCGGGCCCTCTGCCAGTGCTGGGACTGCAACGACAGCTTTGGATTCTGCAATCTGCAGACTTTGCCTTCCGGATGCCAGCCTCCCTGTACCTCCTATGGATTTGCTTATGAGAGGGAAAATTACGGAGTTTGCAGGGAGGGAGGGAGGAGGGAGGTACCTGTTGGGATGGGCATTTTCTGCCCGGGGATGGAGGTGGGGGTGGCAGGCAGCGTGACTCCAGGATAGGTTGCAATCCCTTGGGGATGGAGATTGGATCTCTTCCCTGGAGATTTGATTAATTTCCTGGAGATTTGATTTATTTCCTGCATGGAAGGCACTGCCCAGCTGGGCTGAGTGTCTCTGCAGGCTCAGCCAGCAGCAGTGTCTGTAAGGAAAACAAGTGAGAGATCACAGGGACCTGAAGGGCTCTTTGCCAGCCAGGGGGATGGAACAGCCTCACACGGGTGTGCCGAGGCGGTGACAGCCGGGCTGAGCACGGGCACACTCAGCACACGTGTGGCACCAAGGGACAGCGGTGCCCCGGCCAGCCCGGGTGCAGCCCCCGGGGGTGGGAGCCGGGCTGTCCCCGCTCTCCCTGTCCCTGGACCAGCAGAGGGCAACAGTGACCTTTGCAACCGCCTTGTCCCCAAAATATCACCCTCCCTGCACCTGGGAGGCTCGGCTGGAGCATCCCGGCTGCGGGGGACACGGGGTGGTCCCGTGGTCCTTTCCTGGGGACACGGCCTGTTCTCGGCATCTGCTGTGCAACGTGGTGGCACCTGCGGTGGTGACCCCATGGGTGGGGTGACAGCGGGAACTGTCACTCCATCATGGGAAGAATAATCACTCCAGACTGGGAATGATCTCAGTGGTGGCTCGGAGGCAGGATTCATCACCCCATCAATGACCTTCAAGGTGGGAATGGCCATCCCATGAATCCAATGTGGGCTATAAACCACGGAGAGCTGCTCTGGGCTCAAATTTTGGGCCTGGGCAAGGGCTGGAACTGCCTCCAGGGGTGATGAGGTTACCAAAGTGGTGACCCCATGGGTGGGGTGACAATGGGAACTGTCACTCCATCATGGGAAGGAATAATCACTCCAAACTGGGAATGATCTCAGTGGTGGCTCCAAGGCAGGATTCATCACTCCACTAATAACCTTCAAGTTGGGAATGGCCATCCCATGAATGAGCTCCAATGTGGGCTATAAACCACGGAGAGCTGCTCTGGGCCCAAATTTTGGACCTGAGCAAGGGCTGGCACTGCCTCCAGGGGTTACCGAAGTGGTGACCTCATCGGTGGGGTGACAGTGGAAGTTGTCACTCCATCATGGGAAGGAATAATCACTCCAAAGTGGGAATGATCTTCTCAGTGGTGGCTCCGAGGCAGGATCATCACCCCATCAATGACCTTCAAGGTGGGAATGGCCATCCCATGAATCCAATGTGGGCTATAAACCACGGAGAGCTGCTCTGGACCCAAATTTTGGGCCTGAGCAAGGGCTGGCACTGCCTGCAGGGCTGATGAGGTTACCAAAGTGGTGAACCCTGTGGGTGGGGTGACAATGGGAACTGTCACTCCATCATGGGAAGGAATAATCACTCCAAAGTGGGAATGATCTCAGTGGTGGCTCCAAGGCAGGATTCATCACCCCATCAATGACCTTCAAGGTGGGAATGACCATCCCATGAATGGGCTATAAGCAGGCAGAGCTGCTCTGGGCCCAAATTTTGGGCCTGAGCAAGGGCTGGCACTGCCTCCAGGGGTGATGGGGTTACCAGCAGAGCCGCTGTGTTTCCTGGCCTGTGGATCCTCCCCGGGACACGATTTCAGGTAATAACCACTCTAACGCCTACCAAAAGCCTTGGATGCTGCCTTGAAGCCCAAGCAGCAATCCTGATGCTTTGGGAGCGAATAACTTCTGGGAAATGTGCTGGGCTGGCCCGTGGGATGTGGATCTGCAGAAACAGCCATGGATGCTGGAGGAGGAATGTGGGAGACAGGCACAGAGCCGGCTCAGCTGTAGCCTGGAAGCTGCAGGATGCGCCCCGAGGGACCCGAAACCCAGACAAGATGTGAACCATCACCCCCAATCCCCCAGCGGCCAGCCCCTCCGCAATTAGCCTCCTGAACCAGCCAGCGGCCTGAAGCCGCAATTTTCCTCCTGCAATAGCTCGGCTCCCCCGACCTGCTCGAAGGTCACACCCAGAGCGGTCGTTAGCGCCGCATCGACCTCCCATTAACGCCCCGAGCTGCCGGGAGGGGCGGCCGGGCAGCCTCGGCCCCGCCAGCCCGGCCAGCCGGAGGGGTGGGAGGGCAGGGGGGAGCCCTTCGATCTCCCCGCAGCCGTGGGAGCCGATCCATTCGCTGAAATGAATGGGAAATGCTCGAAAGGCTAAACCTCAAATGAGGTATTGACTATCTGCCGAGGAGGGCAGCGCTACCTGCCGCAAGCTGAGCCCGGCTCGCATCGCTCCGTGGAGCTGCTGGACCTGCCCGGCTGTGCCAAAGGGCTCGGGGATCACCTTGGGATCGGCTTTTCCAGTGCCAGGAGAGCCGGAGCCTTCGGTGGGGCTGAGCTCCGAGGCGAGACAGTAGGGCTGAAATCCTGCCGTCACGCTTGGGTTAATATTAAACCATTAAATGTGCTCAGCTCTTAATAGAGGGGATGGTTGGAGCCTTAACCCTGTGTTTGCTGGCAGCTGCTGGGTGTCCGCCTCTCCTCTGCCAGGGATGGCAGTCCCGGCCTTGCTTTGCACGTTCTCCCCTCCGAGGTGTTTGATCTGCAGGCCATTTAATTTAATTCCATTTATTTTCTTTTTTTTTTCCCATTTATTTTCATTTATTTTCATTTATTTTCATTTTTAAAATTTAATTTCATCTATTTTCATCTATTTTCATTTTAATTTTCATTCCACCCCCACCCCCCAGATATTCTCCTGCCTCTTTCCCCGCTCCCCAAAATCCAAGGCCACCCCTCCAAATATGTTTTTAAAAGTCTATTCATTCAAAATCCCATGGTAGGCCGCGAAAATGGTGTTTGAACAAACTCGAAATCATACTTTAAAGAAAACACAGCTGTTTAATTACAGCCTGCATGCAAAGCAGCCTCCATCATGTGAGTGGAGGAGCCGGGTGCTGACTGTGTGTTTGGCCTCTGATCCCCTTTAATCTCCGCAGTCAAAGGATTTTGGTTTGATTTCCTTTTATTTCCCCACCCGCCTTGGAATCTGCAACCAATTTGTTGTTGTTGTTTGGGAAACAAACCCCAGGGAAAAGGTCTGGATCCGGCACAGCCGGGCTCGCACCGGCTCTCGCCGTGCCGCCTCCTGGTTACCCCAGCGCCAAGAAAAAAAATCTGTTTTCCCTTTGCCCATCCTGCTCTGCTTTTTTTGGCCTGCCTCTCTCCCGCCCCGAAGGAGCCGATGACTTTCGCATCTGCTGCTGCATCTGTTTTCCCCATCAGGTCCGAGTGTGCTGAGAACTTCAGCTGGGAATGGGAACCCACTGCTGAGCCAGGGCTTGGGCAGGGGGGAAAAAATCCTTTTCTCCAAGAGTCCCTCGCTCCGGAGGAATTGAGTGTGAAAATCGGGGGGTATGTGAGTGGTTGGGTGTTCCAGCGGGGTTTGGAGTCCTTCAGAGGTGATAAATCCAACCCCGAGAAGAAGTTGGGGATGCCAGTTGCGCTGCCTCCTTCCACATTGTATTTTTGGGATGGGGAGCCTGTTTTTTTGGGTTTTTTTTTTTTGGGATGGTGAGGGTAGCAGGCTGCTTGGCTGGTGAGGACACACAGATGTTGCTGCAGGCTGCAGCCCCAGCTTCATCCTGGTACAAATCCAGCGCTTCCAGGCTCTGCCTGAGGGGGATCCAACAGCAGCGAGCAACAAGGCAAATCACCCCTGGCCCTGGATTAAAGCGCAGAGCTGCAGGCAAGCCCTGCTTTGCATGGCTGAGGGGTGGCCAGGGGCTGTCCCCAAGCTGCGGTGGTGGCAGGGGCTGCTCGCAGGGGATTGCTGGCTGCCGACCAGGACCACCGGGCAGCAGGATGAGCTCGCTCGGCTCCGGCAGTCGGTTGTTCATGCAAACAAGATGTGGGCAAGGTGGGAGGGTGAGTGTCCTCATGCTGTCTGGGGTCACCAGCTGCTGGGGACAGTGAGTTATGTCACCCCGGGCTGCTTTGTTCCCCTGAGGTGACCCTGGGATAACCGCGGCCAGGCTTCGCACAATCCCAACCTTTCCCTGTGCCTCTCCTTGCCCTGCCGAGCTTTATCCCGGACCCTGCACCCTCCCAGGGCTTCAAGCTGTGCTCAGCTCCAGGCTCCGGCTTTGATTCCCCCTTGGAGGCTGCACCAGCCTTTCATTCCTCTCCCCTCCGCCCGGTGCCTGTGCCATGAGCCTTTCCAGGCGAACATTAAAGCCTTTGTCTGCTTGGGAGTGCGGAGCAGACCATTTAGGAGGAATTAGTGGTTACATTGAAAGGGGAAAATAAGGGCTCCTGGGTTAAATGCACTTTAAATGTCTTAATAATTGCAATTGGCCAACTCGTTCCTCCCCGGAGCCAAAAGCCTGTAATATGGGAAGCTTTTCTCTAATCAAGAGCAGCACCGATACCTTATGGAGGAAGCCACATAGGATGGAGGGAATTATTTCTCAGCGCTGCCTGTCTGTCATCCTCCAGCTCCCGGCCGGCCCCTGGACACCAGCAGAGCCGGGATGGCTTTGGGACAGTTTTGGGATGGTTTTGGGGTGGCTTTGGGATGGCTGCGAGCCACCCCCATCCTAGGTGCTGTGTTTGTGGGGTTGCAGCCGCGCTCTCTGCTCCGAGCGAGGGTGGCCTTGCTTGTCCCAATGCCACCCCCCGGGCTGTCCCCCTGCCCGGGGAGCCCCGCGGAGCCCCGCCGCTGGCGGCCAGCCCGTCAGTGCCATCCAGGTGGCTGAGCTGAGCCCCCGTGCAGACACAGCCCGGCTCGCTGGCTCCAGCCGCCGCACAACCACGTCATCCATCAGCGATGACAAGCTCCTTTTTGCAAGGAGCCTTTGTTGGCACCCGGTGCCGAGAGCCAAGCGAGGGGGGTGAAAATCGGGCTCGCCGGCTTGCGGCAGACCTCCAAGGCGAGAGCATCGGGCCCCGGCAAGGAGCAGCCCCCCCTCCCTGCCAGCAGCCGGGGGAGGGAGGTTAAAAGGTGCAGCTTGGAGGAGGTTAAAAGCAAAGCAGCTTTTAATTTATAACGTGGCCGAAAGAGAAATGGTAGCCAAAAAAGATAAAGATGCTGGAATAGCTGGAATTCTCCAGCCGCCGCGACTCCGAAGGGTAAAGCCACTGGAATGTGCGTGTGTGGCGGGTGGGGGTTCTGCTCTGTGCCCCTCGGGGTGTCCCCCACGTCCCCTCTGTGACAGCAGAGGCACCAGGGGTGGAGGTGGTGATGCCCCAGGGTGCCCTGGCACCCACGCAGCTCTGTCAGGGTTGGGGTGCGAGTCTGTCCCTGCTCCCAACCCCCCCTGGCTGTTTTTGGAGCCGGATTGGACCCGCAGCCACCGTGCCTGAGCGAGGGCAGGCTCGGAGGTGCTCCCGGGCAGGGCCGGGGGCCAAAGCGCCTCCGTGTTTGGGCTCAGGGCTTGGCTCGGGATTTCTGAGAAGCGCAGCTCAAACTGAACGGCTGCCCGAGCAGCAGCAGGAGGAGGAGGCTGCTCCTGCCCTGGAAAGCAAAGCGAGCAGGGGCTGCCCCCCCACCCCAGCCGGCACCCCTGGGTGCGCCCCAAATGGCGACGTGGGTGGCAAAGCAGGGGTGCGAGCCAGAGGGGAGCTCTGCTCCTCCAGACGGGCCGTAAGGCTGGGTCTGCCCTTTCGGAAGGTCTTTTGCGGCTCGGGTTTCTCAGATCTGGGTAACCTTCAAGCAAGGCTGGCCTTTAGCACCTGGCTGCATCGCTCAGGGCTCGGCCCACCGGGCCGTGACGGGGACGAGCCCGCTCCCCATCTGCTGCCTTCCCTCTCGGATCCGCTCACAATGGCCCATTCACAAACCCATCCCGGGTCTGGGAGAGAGGAGGAGGAGGGAAAGAGCCATCAAACCCTGTCTAGATGGGGAAACACCCCCTAAAAACGAGCGGGAGTGCTCCATCCCCTCACTGCCACACTTGCAGGGATGAGGCAAAACTCATCGCAGCTCCAGGGGTGAAACTGCTGGGGAGGCCTGAGATTAAGCTGGTGCTGCCTGTGCCACCTTTCCGTGCTGTGCCATCTGCTCCATGCCAGGAAAACCGGCTGGAGCTTCGGCTTTGGTGCCCAGGAGAGGAGAGATGCCCCCAGCACAGCGCTGTGCCAGAGCAGCGCTGCCCTGAGGATGCTCAGCGTGTCCTGGCTCCGTGCTGGAGAACCCACGGATCTCCCCAGACCTTCCAGCACCTCCACCCGTGGCTCAGGGGGAGAAGAGCCTGGCTGTGGCTCGGCCTCGCAGCCCGTGGCAGAACAAGGTGTCCCTGTGTGGCTCTGGCAGCGCGCCGGGCACGGCTGGGCCGCAGACACCGCCCGTGTGTGTCTGTGAGCGGCTCCAGCCGCCGGGGATGTCCCCACCCAGGCCCCTGGGCTGGAGCTGGGGCAGGT
Organism: Acrocephalus arundinaceus; assembly: GCA_021534815.1. Taxonomy (NCBI): domain Eukaryota; kingdom Metazoa; phylum Chordata; class Aves; order Passeriformes; family Sylviidae; genus Acrocephalus; species Acrocephalus arundinaceus. Next base: position 19,476,601 of record JAJEOU010003008.1, on the reverse strand, counting down.
CTGGAGCCTCCTGCCCAGCTCTGCCTGCACGGATGGATGCCCTGACCCAGTTATTGGCCCTTTGCTATTGCAAGCTCCAGCCAGGCATGAAAAGCAGGGCTGGGGCTGCCTGCGTGGAGATGGGGGAACTTTTGGGGTTTGTTTGAGCCTTCCCAGCCCTTTCCCAAACAGTACAAAACCACTCAGGGCACGCTGGGTGCTGTCAGCAGAGCCAGGCTGAGTTGCTGACATTCATTTCAGCTCCCTGGTTTCTCCTTTCATGGTTCATTTTCCTTCCCTTCATCTGGGAGATGGGACAAGAGGCGTCCTTGATTTGTTCCGTGGTGTTTGCAACAGCAAATCTTGTGCCTGTGGTCTCTTAATGGGAACAGCGTTAAAGCAACGGAGTTTATTTGTTGCTGCACCCCCGGGCTGCCAGGCATCCCTTCCCAATGGGATTGGAAGCAAAATCCGGGATAGGCAGCCAAATTATCCATGTTTTGTTTGTGTGGCAAGGGCCGGCAGCTCAGCCTGCTGTTGGGATGGAAAAGCCTGGGGTGCTGCCCCTCTAGGGTGAAAATCCCATTTTCCAGTGTCTGCTGGGAAATCTGAGGAGGCGGGTGTGCATTTCTCCTCCTTCTCTTCCACACTTGCACAGATTTCCAGCATCCCTGTGGCCAGAGAGGAGCCCCATCCCAGCTGATCCCATCCAGATCCCAGCTGAGGGCGGCCTGGCTGCTTTTATCCCAGCCTTTAATAGAAATAATATCATTACCAGCAGCTAATGGAGCAGGGACTTCCCTGCTCCTTGCTGCACCTTCCTTATTTATTTAGAGGGAAAAAGAAGTAAAACCAGGGCTGAGCCCTCCCCCGGCCCCACTGCTGCATAATTAGTGCTGCAGCAAACCCCTCAATGCCATCCCTGGAACAGGAACTGCTCCAGCCTGGGAAACAAAAGGGATTTTTTTTTTTCTCCCCATGCCTTTATTGTTATGGGAATACCCAGTGGCTCAGCTCAAAGCCATGTCAGGCAGATGTTGTCAGCCTGAAAATCCCACCTCCCAAAATCCCACTCCTCTTCCTAGTGCTCCTTCCTCTCCCCACCATGGAGGATTAGCCCTGGTGAGGGGATGAGGATGGAGCTCCTTCCTCCTGCATCATCCTGAGTGGGAGCAGCCACCACGGAGGGAATCTCCATGGATAAACCAGGGAAATGGTGAAGGGAGAGGGTTCTTTTCCCTGCTAGAAGCTGCTTTGCTGCTTGAAAAAGCTGCTTTATTTTACCCGAGGTAAGTCCCCACCCCAGAGCTTCCCCGGCAGCAAAAGCTCCAGCTGCTCCAAACGCAGCAGGTCCGCCCAGGAGGGTGCCCGTGGCCCAGCACGGGGAGTTATTTCATCATAAAATTAAAGCAACTCCTCTCTCCCTGCTCTGCTTCCACCTCGAGCCTCAGCTGAGCTTTTCCCAGCTTGTTAAGCTCAAGCCTGAGCTTTGAAATGGCAGCGCCGTCCCCGCGCTGGGACACCGGGTAAAAATAACGCCGGGGGGATGAAAGAGGATTTGCCATTTTTAGTTGAACTGCTGGAAGTTCTGCTTTTTTGGCAAGTCATCAGGGCACCGCAAGGAGAGAGGGGGGCTGCTGTGCTTCCCACCCCGTGTGGGCTCTTGGCTTCGGTGTGATGGAGACCTCACGAGTGTGGAGCTGCTTTAGCTGAAGAGGCTTTGCCAGATGGGAAATGTGTTGTTTTGCAGCCTGTGTTAAATAATTTTTAACCTAGAAGCCATTAACAAATAAAAACTCTGTGGTATGGAGTGAGGCGATGCTCCTCGTGCTGCTTTTCCATCACAGCGTGCCCAAGGGCTGCAAAAACCAGCTCGGAGGCTCCTCTCTGCTTATCAAATTGAGCAAAACCTCTGGTTTTCCAGTGCCTGGATGGCAGCAGGGAAAATCTGCCTTCAGATCCGACTGGATTAGGACTCTACAGCTGAGATTTCCTCTCGTGCCCGTGGTTTTTATCACCATCCATGTCCCCACAGATAGTCTCACTGTCCATATAACGGCCTGGGAGATATTTATTTGCTGGGAGAGGAATTAATCCATGGCTTTAATCCTGCTGAGCTTTGAGCTCTGCTGCTGTGGAGCCGTGAGGAGTTCCTCAGGTTAGCACTGAGCTCTGATCTGGGGGGAAAAAGGGAAGTAATTTTCTTTCCATGGGCTGGTTCTGGCTGCTTAATGCTTCCTCTGCAGCTCTCCCAGCCCCTCTCCATCCCATTGCCCAAGGCTTATCCTTCTGCTCCTGCATTTCTGTACTCAGCTTCCCTGCAGGGGGGCAGCGTTGGGCAGCAGGGCTGCTCCAGCCCCTCCTCTTCCTCCTCATCACCTTCGCTTCCTCTCTGGTGGTGCCTCCCCAGGCTGGGGTGCAGCAAGGTTTGCATTGATCCGTGTGCTCTCCTCATCCTTCCTGAGGGATTTGGGCCTGGCAGCATTCAGGAATCACTCTCTCCATCTCTGTCCTAGGTTACAATGTAAATTGTGCCCAAAGTACTCCATCCCCATCCCCAGGAGCTGCTGGAAGCAGCTGGGGCAGTGTTTCCCTTCTCTCCTGTCCATGGCCCAGCAATGCCGTGCCCATGGCTCATGGGGAACTCCCTGCAGGAGCTGTCTCTGGTTCATGGGCCAGCAAGGAGCCACTGCAGGGCTCAGAGAATGAGATCAGCCCATGGGGAGATGCTCCGCCCAGGGGGAGGAGCCAAGCATTCCCACCTGGATAGAATCTGGGATTTGGGACAGCACAGGGAGCCCTGACCCACTGGACTCCCAGAGGACAAGAGCTCCCAGACCTTTCTACAGGATCCCTGCTTGGACAAGAGCATTTCATCTGCACTGCTGCCACCACCCTGACTGACAGGGGTCAGGTTGTGTTCTGACTCTGTCAGTGGTTTTTTATTTTTTTGTACAATGACTTTTATTTTATTTTACTTTCTTTTATTTCTTTTCTTTTCCTCTTATTAAATTGTGTTTCTGACTTGGAGTCTCTCACTGGTTTTGCTTTCAAACCAGCACAATCTCTCATGCTGCCGAAGCTCAGCTCCTGCTGGCTCACCCCAAGCCTTCCCAAAACCCCTGAACGTGTTCAGCACCGGCCCCACAACCCCCTCTGGTATTCTCCAGCTGGATCAAGCCTTTATTCCTTCCCTCTGGAGCCATTTCCAGCTTTCCCAACCTCGCTGACCTCTGCAGAAGCTGCGGCAGCCTCTGGCAGAGCTCTGCACCCTCCACCTCCCTGCCCGTGTCCACTGCCACGCACCAACCGTGGCATCTCCCCCTGAGCACGGCTCCTGCTCAGCCCTTGGCAAATCCCCGTGCCAGGAGCCGTTAGTGGGAATGTCTTGGCTTGGCCAGGCTCCCTAATCCGAAGGTTTGCCTCCAGCACGCCCGTGCTGGCGCCCAGCGCCGCGTCTGCGCTGCCGCGTGGGTGGTGGGGAGCAGGTTCAGATGCTTTCCCTTCATGGATTTTATTTTTTTGGGGGGAAAGGTTTTCCTGGGGATTTTTCAGCCATAGAGCTGCTATTTCTTTTCCATGGATGGAGCTTGGGACGTCCTGCTCTGGGAGATTGGGGTAGAGAATTCCCTTTTTGCCAGATCCCAGCTGGTGACACCATCCTGATTGGATTGGGGAGGGGGAGCCTGGATCACATTTATCCAGGAAATTCTAAAAAGTGGACAGTTTTCCTATGCATCCCAGCCTCTCTCCATTGTGTTGCTCCCTTCCCTTCCCTTCCCTTCCCTTCCCTTCCCTTCCCTTCCCTTCCCTTCCCTTCCCTTCCCTTCCCTTCCCTTCCCTTCCCTTCCCTTCCCTTCCCTTCCCTTCCCTTCCCTTCCCTTCCCTTCCCTTCCCTTCCCTTCCCTTCCCTTCCCTTCCCTTCCCTTCCCTTCCCTTCCCTTCCCTTCCCTTCCCTTCCCTTCCCTTCCCTTCCCTTCCCTTCCCTTCCCTTCCCTTCCCTTCCCTTCCCTTCCCTTCCCTTCCCTTCCCTTCCCTTCCCTTCCCTTCCCTTCCCTTCCCTTCCCTTCCCTTCCCTTCCCTTCCCTTCCCTTCCCTTCCCTTCCCTTCCCTTCCCTTCCCTTCCCTTCCCTTCCCTTCCCCTCCCTCTCTGGGAATCCAGGCCCTGGGGGAATGCTGGGGGTTCCTCAAGCTGAACCCCTTTGTCCTGGTTGGGGTGAGGGGGCCTGGGCTGATATTTATGGGAATTATCTCAGTGCTGGTTCAAAAAAAAACCCCACGGAGTGCCGGGCTGGATCCGCGTTCTCCGGGACTTTCCCTCCCGCATTTGTCAGTGTCAGCAGCAGTAATTCCATAAATATGCTGGGAGCAGGGGTGGGGACTTCACCCAGACTTTACGTCAATGTAAACAGCCCTAATTGGTGCTGGAGCCTCATAATTCCAGGATTTCCCCCCCTCCTTGCCCGCGTGCATCGAGGAAACTCGCGGTGCCAAGGCGAAACGTGTTTTCATTCATAAATCCTGGCAGGGGGGGAGCAGGGGGCTCGCTGGCATTTCATGCCTGGGGGTGCTTTTTTTTACCTCCCCCTCTTCACCCTCCTCCATCTGACTTATCGCTGGCTTAAAGCAGCGGCAGGAACACGGAGTGTTTAATGGGGGCAGTGCTGGGAAGAGAATAAAGCCATTTACTGCTGCTGGAGGCTGCTGAGGGCCTCGGGGAGCCTTCATCCCTCTCACTGCCACTCACTTGATGGCCTCTGTGTGACTGGAACCACGTGAGCTTTGTTAGGAAGGGCAAAGCCACCTGCCCGCACCCCACCTGGGGGTTTCAGGGCTGGGACACCCCCCGGGGGCTGTGGGATGGGGGTTCTGCAGGTTGGTTCCTTAGAGCAGGCAGTGATCGCTGTTTTCTTGCTGGCCTGCAGCACCTGGAGGGTGTTGGTGTTTAAAAATCCGTCCTTGTGCTGGGAGGCAACTGGGAAGGGAGGGAGGTGGGTGAGGGTGTCCAGCAGGGAGTCACAGAGCCCACCTGGGCAGCCCCAGCCCAACATCCCCTGGGGGCAGCTGCCAATCACTCACTTGTGCTACAGCTCTTTTCTTCCTATGAAATTGGGCTCCTAACAGAAGGAAAAAAACCTTTGTAGCCCCTGGGCCAGCGCCCTGCAATCATCCCTGACCCATAGCTGGGTTAGCAGCCCTGGGTTGTGGCTTTTCTGGCTGCCCTGCTCAGTGTGGGTGTGGATTTGGGGTCCCAGGAAGGGCAGCATCACCCCTTCTCCGCCTTTCAGTGACTCAGTGGGTGCAGCACGGTGTGGGGGAGGATTGTGGTCCCTTTTCTAGGCTGGGAAAAGGGAAATGACTTCTGGTGTGTCCAGACTTTAATCCTTCCCACGCGCTCTCCCCTGCATCCAGGGGAAATCAGCCGTCGTGGCTACGTTTGTTTCCCACACCTCAGTGTCTGGGGGGGCTGTGATGGATGGCAAAGCCTTGGCACCAGTGTGGGAGAGCCCAGCTGGCCCCTGGGGGGCTGCCCGAGGGTCAGGCCCCTCTGCTGCGTGGGGGACAGCACCAGGAGGGTGTGAGCGCAGCCCCCAACACCTGAGAGGCCGCTGTGAGTGTTGGATGTGCCTTGCTGGAGCCAGGCCCTGCTGGTGACGCTCCCACAGCGCTCTGGGCTTGTCAGGGTAAATCCAGAATCACACAGAGCTCAGCTCCATCCTCCTCGAGCAGCTCGGCTGTGAAAGGCAAGCCTGATTTAATCCGTGTTTTAGCACCTCTGGGTGCTGAAGGGAGAAACCCGGGAAGGGCAGTGGGCAGGATCCGAGTGTTGCCCGGGCAGGATCCGGGTGTGCCCGGGCAGGGTCTGGATGTGCCTGGGCAGGGTCTGGATGTGCCCAGGCAGTGTCCAGGTGTGCCCGGGCAGGGTCTGGATGTGCCCGGGCAGGGTCTGGGTGTGCCAGGGTAGGATCCAGGTGTGCCCGGGCAGGGTCCGGGTGTGCCCGGGCAGGGTCTGGGTGTGCCCAGGTAGGATCCAGGTGTGCCTGGGCAGGGTCTGGATGTGCCCGGGCAGTGTCCGGGTGTGCCCGGGCAGGGTCTGGATGTGCCCGGGCAGGGTCTGGGTGTGCCCGGGCAGGGTCTGGGTGTGCCCGGGCAGTGTCTGGGTGTGCACAGGCAGGGTCCGGGTGTGCCCGGGCAGTGTCCGGGTGTGCCCGGGCAGGGCCTGGATGTGCCTGGGCAGGGTCTGGGTGTGCCCAGGCAGTGTCCGGGTGTGCCCGGGCATGGTCCGGGTGTGCACGGGCAGGGTCCGGGTGTGCCCGGGCAGGGCCTGGATGTACCTGGGGAGGGTCTGGATGTGCCCAGGCAGTGTCCGGGTGTGCCGGGGCATGGTCCGGGTGTGCCCGGGCAGGGTCTGGGTGTGCCCGGGCATGGTCCGGGTGTGCCCGGGCAGGGTCTGGATGTGCCCAGGCAGTGTCCGGGTGTGCCGGGGCATGGTCCGGGTGTGCCCGGGCAGGGTCTGGGTGTGCCCGGGCATGGTCCGGGTGTGCACGGGCAGGGTCCGGGTGTGCCCAGCAGGGTCTGGATGTGCCCGGGCAGGATCCGAGTGTGCCCGGACAGGATCCGGTGATCCCAGCGGGACCGGCTGCTCTTGTGCCCCGGTACCGAGCACAGGGACGTGCTGGCCCCAGTGTCACCCTGCCCTCGGGCACACACACACACACACGCTCATTGCTCCCTCAGCCCCCTGGCCGACTTTGACAGATTGCAGATGTTTTCTTTGCAGCCCGGTCAGCGCCGGAGGAGCGGCTCCGTGTCCATCGGAAGCGCTGTAAATCACTGCGATGGGTTCCTCAGAAGGGCTTCCAGCCAGGGCCATAAACATTTTGCCTTGGGCCAACGTGACATCCCTGGAGCTCCCCGGCCGTCCCCCCGGCTCTATCCCATCCAGCTAGCACTCAACAGCTGATAACTTTTCCCCCCCTTTGCCTTTTCTTCCAAGAGTTGGGCTGCTCTTCAAACTCAAAAAAAAGCTCGGAAGGGCCTCCAGCCAAGAGTTGAAAGCCCAAGAAGAAGGTTTTGTGAGCTGGGTGGTTTAGCAGTTACAGAGCACGTGCTCCGGGACCCCCAGCACCGGCCAGGTCCCCCCAAGCAGCAGCTCAGTCCCTCCCCGGTGTGCAAAGGTGACTCTGGAAAAGGAAATTTATTTCTACTGGCCACAGCAACTCCCACTTCTTTGGGGAAGCAGTTAAAAAAAAAAAAACCAACCAAGAAACCTTTGAGCACAATTAAATTTTTTAAACCCTACTCATCCCCTCTGTTGTGCAGTGATTTCCCACCGGCAGGGTTAGGAAATCGTGTTTTACATCATTTTGGCTGCTGACCCTTGTGAGAGCTGCTGGATTTCGGAGAGGAGCTGCAAGGGATCTTCTGAGCTCACCTCAGGCAGAAGGAGTTGTTTCATAAAGAGGTGTAGTCAGCAGTTTGATCTAAAGAAAACAGCATGAAAAAAAATTCCTGAGTGATGGATACTCTGGTTATGGAATATCCAGAGTTCTGTGAGGGAAAATATCCCCTGTGAGCAACGCTCCTCTGTGTCTCTGGGCCCTTTGGGACCTTCAGGGAAGGGTTGGCCTCCCAAAAGTTTCTAGTGGATGTGGTCAGATGTGGAAAAGTACAAACAAGGGATTTTAATTTAAAAGCTGTCAATAATTAATCACTGCACAGTCAGTGTTTCATCAGCAGCATCCTCGGCGGGGTCACAGGGGACGTGGTGGGGCTGTGGGACCATCCTGAGAGCGGCAGAGTTCTCCAGTCCCTTCTCCTGGTGCTCTCAGCTGGGATTTTATCCCGGCTCCCAGTGGATCTTTCCATATGGGTGGCTGCTTGGCAGAAGCCTCTGGCTCAGCTCAGCTGCCTGTCCTGGGAATGCTCCCGAGAGCCACAGCTTGGCCTGTGGACAGGGATCTGCTGCCCTTCACAGGCAGGATCCTGCCTTTGATGCTCTGCCCCGTCACCTCCAGCTTTCCCGCTGATCCCGGGGGATTTGGGGCAGCTCCAAATTTGGGGTGTTGCCCGCAGCATCCTGGCCGTGCCGTCCCCCCGCAGAGCACCGCGGTGCAGGTGAGCTGCTGGCGGCGGAACAAGCCGGGAGCTGCTGCCCCAACCTCCCGCTCTCCTTCCCTCCCCTCCCTCCCTCCCTGCGGAGCGTTTGGACAAATAAAGTTCGGAAAAAATCCGAGCTGGAGCTGCTGACTCCTTGTGCAAGCGGTTTAAAATAGGCCACGCTGTTCCAGGCTGGCGGCAGCCAGCTGGCCCCGCGGCCTCCCCGCTGGAAAACAACCGGGAACAATAACACGGGAGCCCCGCGCCGAGCTCTGTCACCGCGGAGCGGGGACGTGACCTGCTGCCACCCGGCCTGCCTGGCCCCGACACGGGGCTGAGAGATCCTGGGGGTGACAGGAGCTTGGGGACATTTCTGAGACATTTTTTGCCGTGCAGGTGGCATCAGCATCGCGAGGGTGGGATGTGCGGAGAGCATCTCCGGTGACATCTCCTCGCGTTGTGTGCGCTGTGCCCGCGGCTCTGCCCCAGCGATGCCCCCGCTGCTCTCCCATTGTGTTTCTGCATTTGGAAGACAAAGCGGCGGTGCTGGCCGGGAGCCCGGCGGGAAGTGACCCCAGGTGGGCTGGACAAGGTGCCGGGGGGCAGGTCCGTGTCCCCCCCCCCCCGGGGGCTGGCCGGTGCCTGAGCCCGCGGTGCCTTTTCCGTGCTCGGCGGTCCTTCGGGGACAGGAAGGGCTGCATTGTAAGATGGCCTTCCAGGATTTCCTGCAGCAGCCCTTGGGGCAGGATGGGCCGTGCACCAGCTTCCAGGGGAACCTGCAGGGATGCTGGGGTGTCCTGGAGACTCTCCACGGCTCCTTCCCAAATCCAGCTGGTGTGGTCCTGGTAATCCCAGGGTGGATAATGGCTAGGGGAGGGCTGAGAACCCAAAAAAGACATGACAGCCCCGTTAGCCCTGAGTGATCCAGCTCACCCGTTCACCACCCCAAAAAAAGCATGTGAAGAAAGCAAAGGGATCCAGTGCAGGTGGGTTAGCTCAGAGATGATCCTTGATGTGGCAGTGAGAGCTCAGTGAGCGCAGAGCAGGAGCACAGTCCCCTGAGGGAGATCCTGAACTGCAGGTGTGGTGGTGCAGCTTGTAAGGGTGTCAGCAATGTCCCTGTGCTCCCGGGGGTGCAGGGATGTCACCCCAGCCCAAACTGCCTGCACACACAGCGAGACTGTCCCTGAACACCCCTGCTGGCATCTGCTTTGCTTCCCTTTGTCAGTGCTTGGATCATTCTGGATCTTCCTTCCAGTGTGGCTGGGACAGCAGGAGAGCAGAGGATCCATCCACAGGCACAGAGCACAATGTGGTCTGGGAAAGTGGGAGAGCAGAGGATCCATGCACAGGCACAGAGCAGCTGCCGTGTGCTCCAGCAGCACATTGGGGCATCAACCAACACCTCTCAAGGAGTGCAGCAGCCTCCCTGTCACCGCCACGAGGGACATCAGCACTGCCACCCACCCTCTGTGCCCTGGTGATGGCCATTCCCTGCTGCAAGGTTTGATGGTTGACTGCAGTCCCCTCCAAGAGCTCTCGGGGAGGAGGAGGAGGATTTGGCAGCCGGGAGCAGGAGGGGATTAGCAGAGATTTGTTGGATCTCCAGGAGAGAGGTGCCAAGTTTGATTTGTCAGAGCAGGACTCCTGCAGGCAGGGCAGCCCCGAGGACGCTGCGTGTCCCTCTCAGCACCCAGGGCTGCCTGAGGGGGGTCGGGCTCTCTGTGTGGGGAACCCTGTTGGATTCCTCTGAGAAATGGTTTTTTCCCCCTCAGAATCCCCCTGAAGCCTGGGCCATGTAGTTGGACCCTTCCTCCCTATCTTTGCCCTTCAAAAATAGCAAGCAAGAATATTTTTGAAAAAGTCAAAATGAAGTGAACTGGTGGATTCTCCCCAAAAATACTTTTCACTCTGGGTTTTGGAGGAAGATTTGGGCTTTGTCTCTTCCTCTGCTTGCTTTGTCTTTTCCCACGTGGTGTCACTTGAGCATCCCCTACACCCACTGGGCTTTGATGGGTTCCAGCGCCATGTGGGGAGGGTGACAGAGGTGAGTGCCTGTTTCACCTGGATGGTGGCACCTTTCCTGGGCATCCCAGACATTGGCTCAGGGCCAATATCTTTCCTGGCCCTAAACTAAACCCCTGACTCTTCCTGTTCTCTCTCCTCGCTCCCTTGGAACACCACATGGAAAATAAATCTTGGACTGAAGCTGAGGGGTGAGAGCCACCCTTGTGAGATCTTTATTCTGTCTCTATGAAATATATCTCCCTAAAACCCCTGAGGAACTGAGCTAGCTGGAGCCTGGGGGCTGGCTGGAGGGAGAATATTTCAGAACCCCATGGGGGGAGATGCCAGGGAGATGATGGATTTTGGGTTGGAACAACCACAGGCTCCTGGGGTGTCCTGGAGGATGGAGCTCTGTGGGGCAAACGTGATGATCCTTCAGATGTGCAGGTTAAAACCAGCTCGAGTTTAAGCTCAGCCCATGTAGTTCTGGTCCCAAAATGCCCTCGGGAATGCTGTTGGGAACAGGGAAGGGGCTGAGCTCGTACCCAGGCACGGGAGCCTGCAACATCTTGTGTAACAAGGAGCGAGCATCAAAGGGAAATGCCTGAGCGAAGCAATAACCCACGCTAACAACAGGAAAAAAAAAACCAAAAAAACCCCTCTCCCCTTTCATTTCCCTCCCTCCCCTCTTGACCTTGAAGAATGCTGGAAGGTGTCATGTCATCAGCATTTCCCAGCCGCTGGGAGCTTGGGGGGGGAATTTTTTTTCTTCCTTCGGGGCACCCTGCCAAGAATAACAGCCGACTCCAGCAGGTCGGCACAGGAAGGGAACGGCTGGAACCTGATTTGCAGTCAGACGCTCGGAGAGCCAGAATGCGTTTTATTGAAGAGGTCTCCAAGGAGGCATAAACCTTTCCCCCCACCTCAAAATAAAAAAAAAAAAGGGAAAAGAAAGGAAAAAAAAAGAAAAAAGAAAAAAAAGCCTTTCCGATGAAGCTGTAATTTTTTATATGCGTTTTTAAAAGTCTTTAAGATAAATTTGCTTTCGGGTCGTGCTGCTGGTGTTGATTTAGGGCAGGAGCGGGAACGGGGAGGAATGGGGTGCACCCTGATGTGAGGCTGGGGTTGCATGGAATCCCTTGGATGAAGGGATTTATTTTCCTGGTGGGGTCAGGCTTCATCTCTGCTGCCTCCCCTGGGATGGATGTGCTTAGCAGAGGTCAGAGAGAGACACAGGCACAATTCCTCCCAGGAAGGGGATGTTGTTTGCCCGGGAGACAACCTGGGCACGGGTCAGGAGGTCCAGTGTCCCCAGCATGACCAGTGCTCCTGCATCCCGCAGTGTGGGAGGTGTGGGGGGCACTGAGAGGTCTGGAAGGGAAAATCCCTGCTGGAAACCCAGGTTTGGTCAGGAAAGTGATTAGCAGGACACGGGATGGACCTCAGACTGGATAGGAGCTGGCAAGGGAGGGGATGCTTGGCCCACGTGGAGTCTCTGGGATGAGGGAGGGCTCTGGGGCTGGTGGTGCCTCAAGGAGCAGGGCTTGGAACAGGGAGGCCATGAGCTGGTGGTTATGGGAGTTTGGAAGGTCTGGGCTCACATCCCTGCAGATTCCTTGCCTCAGTTTCCCCAGGTGTGACAGCTGCGGTCTGTGTCCATCACGGCTGATGGGTTCCAGTGCCACGTGGGGAGGGTGACAGAGGTGAGTGCCTGTTTCACCTGGATGGTGGCACCTTTCCCAGGCATCCTGCTTGCCATGGTGGGGCTGGACCCTCCACGGGCTGCTCTGGCTTCTGCACGACCACAGATTTCTGTCCCATTATTGCCAACAAAAACCTTTCCAGCACAGGAGTTTCTCTTCTCACCCTTTGGCTACACAAGGGGACCTGATCCATTGATTCCTGGTTTATTCAATTGATTCCTGATCTGTTCCATTGATTCGTGATCTGTTCCATTGATTCCTGGTCTGTTCCATTGATTCTTGATCTGATCCATTGATTCCTGGTCTGTTCCATTGATTCCCGATCTGATCCATTGATTCCTGGTCTGTTCCATTGATTCCTGGTCTGTTCCATTGATTCCTGATCTGTTCCACTGATTCCTGATCTGTTCCATTGATTCCTGATCTGATCCATTGATTCCTGGTTTATTCAATTGATTCCTGATCTGTTCCATTGATTCCTGATCTGTTCCATTGATTCCTGATCTGTTCCATTGATTCCTGATCTGTTCCATTGATTCCTGATCTGTTCCACTGATTCCTGATCTGTTCCATTGATTTCTGATCTGTTCCATTGATTCCTGATCTGTTCCATTGATTTCTAATCTGATCCATTGATTCCTGATCTGATCCATTGATTTCTAATCTGATCCATTGATTCCTGATCTATTCCATTGATTCCTGACCTGATCCATTGATTCCTGACCTGTTCCATTGATTCCTGATCTGATCATTGATTCCTGATCCATTCCACTGACTCCTGATCCATTCCAACCCTCCTGCACCAGTCTGCCTTCACAAAAGGACAAAACCAAACCCCATCCACTGCTTGGCCACCCCAAGGCACAGGAGAACTTCCCAAACCAGCTCTTCCACCAATCCTTAGGGGGAAGATGCTGGAAGCAGCCCTTGATCTCAGCTCTGGGGGTGAACCTGCTGAGCCCCCAGCCCTTTTTCCTCTGATCTCATCCCCCAGCTCGCTGAATCCAGCAGGGTATTCCCAGTGAGGAGCACAGAGTGGGCTGGGGTTGTTTGCAGAGCTCCATCCTTGGGAACATCTGGGACCGCTGGCTCATCCCTGCTCCAGTTTGCTTTGAGGGGAGCAGCGACCCTGGGTGGTCACGCCCTGCTGAGCCACCCCGGGGTGCCACAGGGTTGGTGACAACCGTCCCTGGGATCTCAGGGTGCTGTGCTGGCTCCTCCTGACACAGGAGGAGCGGGATCCGAGGATGAGGTGAAGCCCTGCAGCTCCCCAGCTCCCTCCTAATTCCTTTCCCAGCTGCTTTGCCTCATCGCCATGACCAGGCTGTAACCGGAGCAGGTCAGCGTTTTGCTGATGGAATGTTTTTCCATCGGGAAATACCCATTTCTGTGGGAACATCTCAATTTTGACCAAAGTTTTCTCTTCTTTTCGGGGGTGGGGAGGACACTTGAAAACCAGGCTTTTCCAGAGGTTTCCCTCCTGCCGTTGCTTTTGAGATGAGCACAGAGGGTGGTTATGGCAGGGGAAAGGTGGGAATGAAAGGTGATGTGGGAATAAAACCAGAATAAAATAAGGACAGATCACGGCACCCTTCAAAAATAGTAAGCAAAATTATTTTTGAAAAACTCAAAATGAAGTGAATTGGTGGATTATCCTCAAAAATATTTTCACTCTGGATTTTGGAGTCAGATTTGGGCTTTGTCTATCTCTTCCTCTGCTTGCTTTGTCTTTTCCCACGTGGTGTCACTTGAGCATCCCCTACACCCACTGGGCTTTGACATCCTGGCAGGAGGGAGCGGCAAAGCCAAGGGGGATTTTCAGCTGGGCAGGAGCTGTGAGCTGTGAGCTCCTCCTGCCTCCCAGGAGGATGAGGGTGCTCAACTCCAACCCCGGATCCAGCCCCAGCTCCCTGCGGGGCAGATCCATCTTTGACTGCTGAATAACGGGCTGGGAATAGAAAGCTGAAACCGGAGCCCGCGTCTTCCCGTTGCATCTTCGGAGTCATGTGAGAGGTTCCTTCCCTCCCATCCCACTCGGCAGCAGCCAGGGCTTGCCTCGAAATAGCTCCTGGCGTTCACGGGCAGGACCTCCACCCCGCCCCGTCCCGGGGAGGCGATGCCATCCATGCACGGCGCTCCCTGCAGCAGGGCCTGGAGGCCAAGCAGGAACACAGCGAGCTTGGAAAACCCTTGGAGCTTGAAAAAACACTTTGTGCTGCCCACAGGGGATGCCAAGTTGCTGGGAAGGGTTTGTGCTCTGCAAAGACGCAGGGTGCCGAGCTTTGCTTGATGCCAGCACCCAAGGGCGCTGCAGGGGTCCGGCTGCTGCTCCCGGGTTTTTATGGCTCTGCAAACTGTTATTATTTGCAGTGACAAACCTTTTCTTCTCTTTTTCAACCCCCCCTCCTCTCCCTCTCCCTGTCCTCTCCACCCTTTTTTAATAGCAGCCTCTAACAGCCACACTCATTCTTCTTTGTTGACACGGCCCTTTGGCATCAGCACTTGGCATTTGCGGAGCTGCTCGCCCTGGAAAGGAAAAGAAAAAAAATAAAATCTCTTAAAAAAAAATAAAACCTTATAAAAAAAATACAACACCACCAGGAACTGGGCCCTTGTGCCTTGCAGGGGACATGGCTCCCTGCTGCCTCACAGGACATGGGGGGACTCAGGGCCTGGTCCCAGTGGGGCTGAGCAGGAGGAGCAGCATGAAGTCAACACTGGGTGGGATTTGGGGCATGGACTGAGGGTGCTGGATCGTCCCCTTATATTTATGGACTCACACGGTGCTCCTGGGGATCGTGGTTGGGCTCAGCCACTGTCACCACCGTGCCAGGCACCGAATGTGTCCCCACATGGCTTTGTCCCCTGGCTGTGGCAGGAGCAGCAGTTTCTTTGCTGCAGCCTTTGGGAAGTTCCCGGCGGAGCAGAGAGGCTCAGAGTGTCCCCACAGGGCTGTGGTGTCACTCAGTGGTCCCTTTTTCTCCCCAGAGTCACCTCCCTCCTTCCTGCTCGGTGGGACAAAACCAAACCCCATCCATTGCTTGGCCACCCCAAGGCACAGGAGAACTTCCCAAACCAGCTCTTCCACCAATCCTTAGGGGGAAGACGCTGGAGGCAGCCCTTGATCTCCAGCTCTGGGGGTGAACCTGCTGAGCCCTTTTTCCTCTGATCCCCCAGCTCGCTGAATCCAGCAGGATATTCCCAGTGAGGAGCACAGAGCATATCCCAGCAGCATCCTTCCCTCCTTCCCTGCATCCTCAGCTGTGACTGCAGCACGGGGTGGCAGCGTCCCCTTCCCCTCCACTTGTGTCACAGCTCCCTGTCACCTGTGCACAGCTTTCCTTGGGTCATTATTTTTGATTCCAGGCTCCTCACCGTGCCCAGGCAGATGTTCCTGCTCGCACCAGCTGGGATCTTGGCCGGAGCATCCCTGACTCACCTGCACGGCCAGGAGAAGGACTGGAGGAAAACAGTTTGCAAGCAGGAGGAAAAACTGCCTGGGCTTTTCCAGCAAGGGGAACAGTGAAAAATAATCGATGAAGTCAGTCCAGAAGTTCAAAGAAAGGTTGAAGCAGCAGATAAGGGATATATCCCAACCATTTCCATGAACCAGCCCTATCTCTCCCATCTGGAAAATCAGCACCAACTGAGTGCAGAGATCAGCCTTTAAAAATAAAAAAAAGGAAATAAAAGCTTACCGAGACAAACACAGCTGTTGAGCGCAGAGTTCAAGGTCGCTGAACCCCAGGCCAATGTCCCAGTGTCCCGTGGCTGCCACCTTCACCCCGGGCAGGTGACACTGTGGAGCTCACACTGGCCGCCCCGTGCCTCAGTTTCCCCAGGTGGCACAGCAAGGGGATTGTCACCCGTGCTGGCACGTGGTGGCATTTAGATATTCCTGCTGGATTTTGAGCAGGGATGATGACAGCCCTTCCCAGAGCCTTTCCCTGCCTGGCTGTGCTCTCCAGGCCGAGGTGGAGGCGGCGTGGAGGCAGCGGCTGTTCCGCCTCCCTGGCAGAATTGGGAATTGCCTCCTTGGAGAAATATTCCCTTCTCAAACAGCAGAGCCTGCCGAGGATAATCCAGAGGGGGTGGCTGGGGCAGCAGTCACGCTGTCTCGAAGGCACTGTGTTGTTTGAAATGCTCTTGGAGGCACTTGATGACTCACAGCAACAGCTGGAAGGAATAAGCGCTCGGTGATTTCCATATTAACCTCCCGCTCCCAGGATGTGGGATCTGCAGCGCGTGTCTGCACCTCGGGGTGCCGGGGATGGGTGCTGGGGGGTCTGTGCCGGCTCCTCGGGGTGCCGGGGATGGGTGCTGGGGCCATCCCTGCTCCTCGGGGTGCCAGGGATGGGTGCTGAAACCCATCCCTAGGTCTGTGTCTGCTCCTCGGGGTGCCAGGGATGGGTGCTGAAACCCATCCCTAGGTCTGTGTCTGCTCCTCGGGGTGCCAGGGATGGGTGCTGCTGGGGCCCTGCTCCTCAGGGTGCTGGGCATGGGTGCTGGGGCTGTGCCTGCTCCTCGGGGTGCCGGGGATGGGTGCTGGGGGGTCTGTGCCTGCCCCTCGGGGTGCCAGGGATGGGTGCTGGGGGGTCTGTGCTCCTCGGGGTGCCAGGGATGGGTACTACTGGGGCCCGTCCTGCTGGGCCCCAAGGGCAAAAGGGACTGGGATAGGGACAGGGACAGGGATGGGGACAGGGATAGGGATAGGGATAGGGATAGGGATAGGGATAGGGATAGGGATAGGGATAGGGATAGGGATAGGGATAGGGATAGGGATAGGGATAGGGATAGGGACAGGGATAGGAACTGGGATAGAAATTGGGATAAGAATTGGGATAGGGATAGAGAAAGGGACAGAGATGGGGATAGGGATAGAGAAAGGGATAGGGATAGGGAAAGGGATAGGGACAGAGATGGGGATAGGGATAGGGACAGGGATAGGGACAGGGATAGGATGGGAAGGGGGAAAAGGATGGGACGAGGATAAGGATGAGGATGGGGAGTGAGACAGGGATAGAAACAGGGATGAGGATGCAGATGAGCAATGGGAATGAAGGAGAGGATGAGGATGAGATGGGACAGAAGTGGAAAAAGAAAGGGGTCAAAGGTTAAGGATGGCAATAATAGGGACAGGCACAGGAATGGAAATGGGGATGGCGATGGAATGGAAACGGGAATGGGGATGGAATGGAAATGGGATGGAAACAGGAATGGGGATGGCGATGAGAATAAAGAGAAATTTGAGGTTGGCAGTGGGGATGGATGAAGAATGATGCAGGAATGGCAATAGAAATGAGGATGGGGACAGGAATGGGGACAAGGATGGGGATAGGGATGGACCCAGCATGGCTGCTCATGCACCCATCCTGAATCCCTGCCCCACGATCACAGCTGTGATACAACACCTTGCACAACTGGTGCCGAGCCCTGCTGCCACACAGGGCCTGTCCCTTACCCTGCAAGGGCCATCTGTCTCCAGGGCTTCTCTTTGAGCAATCTCTGCACCTCAGCCAGCCAGGCACAGCGGGACATTGGCCGTGCTCCCCTGCACATCC
Source organism: Acrocephalus arundinaceus (assembly GCA_021534815.1). NCBI lineage: Eukaryota > Metazoa > Chordata > Aves > Passeriformes > Sylviidae > Acrocephalus > Acrocephalus arundinaceus. Next base: position 19,459,251 of record JAJEOU010003008.1, on the reverse strand, counting down.
CACCGCGCTCGCAGTGCCGGGCTGGGAGGAGCAGACCTGGCTGTCACCACCAGCGCTGGGGTGGCTGTGGAACGCCGGCTCTGGCAGCGGGGCTGCGCGCCGGCGGGAGCCGCGGTGGAAAATCCTGCGCTAGGCTCGCCTTGATCCCCGCGCGCCCCGGGGGACGCGTTTGCCGCCAGGGCATATGTTTTCAGTTCTTACCGAGGCCGACTTGAGAAATTTTCTTTCCCTCCCAAGCTTCTCTGTTGCAAACAGCGACCGCAGGGCCGGGGCGGCACAGGATGATAAATGAGCTGCTCTGTCCGGCCGCAGCCAAGGCCCGGGAAGCTGCTCTGAGGCCGCGTCCCAATGGGGTGCGGGGGGAACGGGGGAGCTCATGGAGCCTCTGGAGAGGGGCACGGAGGGTTGGTGTGTCAGGGCAGGCTGGGGAAGGGGGTTTGGCCCTGTGGGTTTTGAATACAGCGCGTTGTTTTCTCGCCCATCTGCGGAGCAGGCGGGAGAGCATCTGTCGGCTGCGCTTGAAGGGTGGGCCGAGCTGGTGGCCGCAGCTCCCGGGGAGCTCCAGCTGGGCAACTGAGGCATTCCCAGATCCGGGGTCAGGGATCCCATCCGGCCCGGTGGCCCCTTTCCATCCGGGAAAAGGGGTGACACCGTGTGGGGCTTAAAAGAGCGTCTGAGTCATGTCCACCCCTGAGCGCGGCGTTCCCGCTGCCCTCGGCGCATAGAGCAGCCACCACATCAGCCCTATAAATAAATAAAATATAACGAGGCCCTGCTGCCTTCTGGAAACCCCTGAAAAAAGCCCCGTGGAGCCAGTTCTCCCAAGGTATCGTATTCCCGCTTTGTGTGCTGCCTCCCACCCCCTGCCTCTTTACTACCGGAGCCATCTGCGTGGAAACTGGATCCGGGTCCCTGAAGAGCCCTCCTGCCCCTGCCCGCGCTCCAGCTGATGTCACACAATCCCTTTGATCTCAGGGCCAGTTGCTGGGGAGCACCGGACGCTGTCACCCGCAATCCGGGTGGGAGGTGACACCGAGGGTTGCTCAGCCCAAGGGGGACCCAGGCGGGGTGGCCCGAGGAGCGATGAGGAGCAAGGGACAATGTGGCTCCTGTGCATCGCCTGGGTGCGCTGGCACGTGGCTCAGGCGTTCGTCCCGCTGTCCCTCTCTGTCCCTGTGTCCTATCCAAGCACTGACCTTGCCTCGCTGGGTTTCACCCTGCACCCTCCAAGCTCAGAGAGATCTGCAAGGACAGCACCTGGGATATTGCAGTGACTTGCCATGAACTCAAACTCCACCGCACTGCCGGGAGCGAGCTTCCTTCTAAAAAAAATAAAAAATAAAAAAAATCCCCCTTCCAGCTCCTAATATATTTATTTAACCGGGAGAGAGCCGTGCCGAGCCGGTGGGCACGCTGAACGAGCCGCTTGGGTGGTTAATCAGTCAGGTTTAATTGAGGCTGGCCCTGGGTACAGCTTGCGCTTCCGCGGTGCCTCTATTGTCCAAGGACAGCAAAGTGCTTTCCAAGCATTAAATCTTATCGCGGGCTGCGAGGCAGGTAAGGATATACCGGGATTATTGCATGCGCCGCTGAAACGCCGCCAGCCCCGGCTGGGAACACATCAGCTATTTACCAGTGAGTGGCAAAGCGATGCAGCATTTTAGGACCGAGCGGGAAATAGAATCTGGTATTGAACTGGAACAGCGGCAGTAGTTTTAAAATGGGAAATAAATTACCGGGGGTGGTCGGGACACCGAGTTAATGGCTGGAAAGGGCAGGGAGGAAAGGGCCGGTGCTGTCGGTGGGATCCGTGCTCCTGTGGGGAGTGGGAGCCGCACAAAGCGCCGTGGTGGGGTTAGGGGGTGACGGGGGCGGAGGGGACAGCGCGGGGATCCCCTCGTGGGGCCGCTCACCGAGCCCCTCGGGGGTGGATTTGTAAATCCCAGCGTTCCCTCCCCCGTGGGGTCCGGCCGCTGCTCTCCGCGCCGGGCTGGCGGCGGGCGGGCGGGCGGGCGGGGGGTGGCAGCGGCTCGTTCCTCCCTCCGGGCCCCCCCGGGCGGGCAGGTCGTGGCGGGAGGGGGGGAGCCGGGGAGGAGCCGGGCCGGGGGCGCCGGGGCCGGGAGGCGGCCGGCAGCCGCCCTTCCTCCGCGCCGCCGGCGGGACCCAAACTTTCGCACCGAACTTTTATCCCGGGTTTATTTTTGTTGCTGTTCGTGGATATTTTGTTGCCGTTGGGAGCTTTTTTTTTTTTTTTTTTTTTTTTTTTGGGACGTTGCCGTTGTTTTATTATAATTTTTTTTTTTTTTTTTGCTTTCCTTTCTCGCTGCCTTCCCCCGGCGGGAGGAGGCGGGCGGAGGGGTGGGGGGGGAGCGCTCCGCAAACCCGCCCCCCGAGCCTGCGTGTCCGGCGGAGCCGCGGGATGAGCCGGGGGCGGCGATGAGCGCGGCGGGGCCGGGGGCGGCGGCGGGGCCGGGGGCAGCGGCGGCGCCGCTCTCCCGCAAGCAGCGGCTGATGGCCGCGCTGGCGGCCGGCGAGGCGGCGGCGGCAGCGGCGGCGGGAGCGGGGGGGGGCGGCCCCGGGGCAGCGCAACCCCCGGCGCCCCCGCTCTGCTGCTTCATCTGCGGCGGCGGCATCAGCCGCGGCAAAGAGCTGAAGCTTCAAGTGCGACCCCCCCGCGACCACCGACCCTTCTTCCCCTTCCTGCAGCACCAGGAGCCGGCGCCCGGCGCCCGCGCCGTCTCGGCGGAGGGCTGCGCCCTGGTCTGCGCTGTCTGCCGCTGCTTCCTGGGCGAGCAGTGGGACTCCTTCGAGCGCAGCCGCACGCCGGTGGAGAAGCGCATGTACTGGCTCAAGCGGCCCCATCAGTGCGAGGCGGCGGCGGCGGCGCGGCGGCGGGGGGAGCCGGGCTGCGCCGGGGGGCCACGGGCTGGGACCCCGCCGCGCCGCCGCGCCGAGCCGCCGGCCACCCGGAGGAGGAGGAGGAGGAGGAGGAGGAAGAGGAGGAGGAGGAAGGGCCGGCAGCCGGCTCCGAGCTCTCCGAGCTCTCCGACGCCGAGCCCCTCTCGGAGCCCGAGGGGGCGGGCGGCGCGGCGCGGGCCCCCCCGGCGGCGGGGAGCGAGCGGGGGCCTCCCTGCTGCTCGTCGGACAGCGAGATCAACATCACCAGCGAGGAGGAAGAGGAGGAGGAGGAAGGCAGCGAGCGGCCCGCTTGGGCACCGGGCACCGCCTGCTACATCTGCGGCAGCCCCTTGGCACCGGGCGCCCAGCACCGCGTCCACGTGCAGAAGCAGGAGAAGAGCTCGCCGGGACCTTTCTTCCCGTTCCTGTGGCTTCACAGCCCCCCGCCGGGCGCACAGCCGCTGTCCCCCACCGGCAGCACCCTGGTGTGTCCCTGCTGCTTCGCCTCCCTCATGCAGCAGTGGCAAAGCTTCGAGCTGGCCAACGTGCCCGTGCTGCAGCGGCTCTACGTGGTGCCCCTCAGCGCCGGGGCCATGCCCGCCAAGGGCCGCCGAGGGATGAAGGAGGACGGGACGAGCATCCCGCAGCTGCCCGAGGCTTGTTACCTGTGCGGGGAGGAGTGCGGCAAAGAGGCGAGGCCGGTGGCGGCCAAAATCACCAACGGCAACGCCAAGAGCACCATGCATTTCCCTTCCTCAGCCTCCTGCCCTGCCCGCCCGGCGCCAAGGGGCTGAACAAGCACTGGGAGGTCAGCAGCTGCCGCAAGTGCTTCGGGGTGCTGCAGGACCTGTGGGCCATGTACAGGGCCTGTCACAACGAGGAGCTCATCTCCTCCGTGCAGAGTTTCCTGGGCAGGTACCACCAGGTTTTCTCTGCTGGTGACCTCTCCGGCCACCCCGCTGTCATCAAACCCGGTCCCACCTCTGTGTGCTACATCTGCGGGGCCGAGTGGGTGCTGGCAAAGAATTCCAGCTCAACGTCAACCCTCCGGGGCGGTTTGGGGAGAAGGAACCATTTTTCCCTTTCTTGACGGTCTACCCGCCCGCCCGCGGGCCAGACCGGCCGATTCCACCGGGCTGGTGGCCACCTGCATCCTGTGCTACCACGACCTGCTGGGCCAGTGGCTGCAGCACGAGGGCAGGAACTCGCACCACCCCAGCAGCGCCTGGTCCCGGCAGTACAAAGTGGAGACCTTCGTCTGCTTCTTCTGCCGGCAGGAGAAGAAGCGATGCCTTGGATTAAGAGCGGTTCAAGTGGCCAGGCTGCCCGTCTTCCTCTACACCCTGCGCGTGGCCAACAGCCTGCTGGTGGACGACGGGAAGCAGCTGACCATCGGCGCCTGTGCCGAGTGCGGGGCCGTGGTCCTGGCTGGCAAAGCGTGACCCCGCCAGAGCTGCTGGCTGTGGCACCCTCGTCTCTCCTGGCCAAGGTAAGGCAGCTGGCCCGGACCCCCCATCCCTCTTTTCCCAGCATTCCCACCTCTGGAATCCGGGAGGACATAGATGGATGCTCTTCTTTTTGGGTCTGGTTCCTAGGAGTGTGTGCTAATGGATGGGGTGCCTTTAGCAAGGAACTTTTGGAGCTGTCAGCTGTGAAGGAACAGATAAAAACCCTTCCAGGAGGTGGGGAGAGCCAAGACCTGTCCCGTTCCAGAAGTGTCCGTGTTGTTGGCAGCTTCTCCTGAGGGAAGTGGGAGCCAGGACAGAGGAAATCCCAATCCTGTCCTGCTTTCCATGGAGAGTGCTCAGAGGGGTGGGAGGGCTGCCTGGCCTGCCCTCCATGGATGCTCCTGACATAATTTTGGGTCATTTTTTGGATGCTGGTGGTTTATTTTCACGGCTGCTGGGTGGGTTGTGATGCCCACGTGGTGATGGTGGCATTTACAAGGTGCTGGTGGCCATGGGGGACTCGGGAATTGGGTGATCAAGCCAGGGGTGACACTGGAGCACCCCAGCAGACCCCAGGTGGGGGCAGCTGATGAGAGGGGCATCACTGCGTGTCCCCACCATCCTTGGGAAGCTGGAAGGAGCTCATGGGCTCTGTAGGAAACTTCCCAACTTATCCCCACTTTAAGGTGCCTTAATGAAGGGATTTCCCTCAGGGAAGTTTCTTCCCACAGTGGATGGGTGCACAGGGCTGGGTGCTCCCCACCCGTGCTGCTCTGGTTATCCTGCACTGAGGGCTCCCCAAAAGCCCTGCAGGGTGTCATGGTGTCAGGTGCTGCCAGATTCCCCAATTGCTCTTTTTGTGGCTCCCCTTGGGGTTACACAGCTTGCTTTGGGGGCATCACCTCAAAAGCACATGGCAGAGCAAAAGTTTATTCCTCCCAAGCTTATATTTCTCGTGGGATAGGGAAATAACAGCTTTTACCCCCAAATTTCCCGCTTGTGGGAGCTCTCCAGAGCCACTGCTGTGCCTGACCAAACCAGGCCCCAGGCTGGCTCTGTCAAATGCCAACATCCCAAACCCCCCGAGGTCACTTTCAAAGCCTTTCAGCTCCATCCGCAGCCAGAACCCTGCAGCTCTCAGAGGCACTGGCATTTTCTTTAGAAATGTAAACCAGCCCTTCCAAGACAGCGCTTCTTTTCTCTCCCCTGGCTGCTTACAAATATAATTTTCCCTTCAGCTGTCCTGGCTCCTGAACTGGGGAAGGACATTGCTTGGAAAGCCACCAGGCAGGAGCTGCATTCACCTGGAGCCTGCCAGGCTGGCACGGGAGGTTGGGTTGGCACCGGCGCTGGGAATCCTCTGGAAGCTGCTGCTTTTGGGGGGTTTCCCCCAGGGTCTGTCAGCCTGAGCTGGATGGTCCTGACATAATTTGGGGTCATTTTTTGGATGCTGGTGGTTTATTTTCACAGCTGCTGGGTGGGTTGTGATGCTCAGGTGGTCACGGTGGCATTTGCAAGGTGCTGGTGGCCATGGAGGACTTGGGAATCAGGTGAGCAACCCAGGGTGATGCTGGAGCGCCCCAGCAGAGCCCAGGGGGGTGCAGCTGATGAGAGGGGCATCACTGCGTGTCCCCAGCTGGTTTGTCAAGCCTCTGTCCCCTTGGTGTCCCCAGGCCACCTCATGGGGACGTTATGAACAGCACTTCTGTTAGATGGGTGCTCGGGGTGCTTCCCGTGGGGTTCCTTAGTGAATCCCCCAGATCCCAGCATTTTCCAGTCCTTGTCCCCACTGTCCCCAATCCCACGAGGACACAGAGTGTGTCCGGGGAGGGGACACTATGGAGTTCCTCCTCTTGTTCCTGGCTTTGCTAATGAGCAAATTAATGGGCTGAGTGGCAGGAGGCACGGCAGAGCTGCCTTGGGGACACGGTGGCCGTGTCCTGGTGGGGACTCTGGCTGCCCACAAGGTCCCGGCACATTTTCCCTCCCTGTCTCCACATGCTTTCCAGCAGACTAAGACCTCACAGATGTCAAGGTTATTTAAAACACGGCTTAAAGCTTGGGTAGGGCACTTGGTTAATTTAGCTGTACCCTTGTTCAGTCACCCCAGATGAGCCTTTCACTCTCGTGTGACACCCAGGTCCTGATGGGAATGGAACTCTCATTCTGCAGGGAATGAGCCTGAGCAGTTAAAATCATCTCCCCTGCTCTCCTTTCAGCTCTGCAACTTCATTTTTGGCCTGCACTTGCTTTTTCACACCCCCTGCACGCAGCTGTGGTTCGCTGCTGTCCTGCCTGCCTATGGTTGACACAAATGGCTCAAAGCTTGAGGTCAACACCCCAAAAGTCACCAGACACCCCCAGATCTCCCTCATTCAGCAGGGCAGCAAGGGCAGGTGAGGCTGAGGTCCTGTGGCAGTGAGGAGGTGCTGATGAGGGACCCCCACATCATTGTCAGGAGGGAGGAGCCGCTGATATTTTGGGTGGGTGGTGCCTCTGCTGCTGGTTTGGTGGTGGGAGCAGCAGAACAAGTGATGCTCTGTGGAGGTGTGGGGTGGTGCCTGAAGTTCTCCCTGCTGCAGGAGGATCTCCTGGGGGTGAGCTCTGCAGACCCTGCTGTGGTTGGTGGGGTGAGTTTGGGGTGTCCCCTCCAAGGAAAAGTGGCAGTGCTGGGTGTAGGAAGGGCGTCTGGCTTGGGCAGCCTTTGGTTGTCACCCTTGGTCCCCAGATGTGCGCCCTGAAAATGGATTTCTTTCCAGCTGTGCCCCTTACATGGTGAAGTGTAGATCAAGGCATTTGTTGGTGTAGGGCTGCGAGTTTGGGGTATCTGGGTGGGATATCTCCTCCTGCTGATCTGAATAAGTTGCCTCTGCATCCCACTGGGATGTGGATCCATCCCTGGAGGAGCCAATTCCTCGAGCAGTTGCTGTTGGGAGCGATGGCTTTGAATAAACCCCAAAATGCCCAGATTTGGTCGTTTCTCAGAGGTGACAGTGACCTGATCCTGGCTGGCTGTGCCTTCTCAAGCCACCCCAGGCTCCCCACCCTGCTCCACAGGGGGAAGTTGTGCATTCCCAGCTCCAGGGCTGCTTGTCCTCAGCCTGTCTGGCGTTCTCAGTGTCCTGTGCTCAGCAGGAAAAGCTTCCCCTGTCTTCAGCTCTTCCCCTTTCACCTTCCACTGCTCCCTCTGACTTATGTACCTGTAAAAGCGACTCCTCCTGACGTTTTCTTTTTTTTTCCCCTTAAATACAACTTTGTGGAAATACTTCCAGGTGTCTGGAAAGCTCTCAAATCCTTCCATAACTCAAGCACAGCTGTTCAGGACAACCAAGAGATCAGGCCCAGTGATCAAGTGATCATGAATGGCAGCTCCTTGTCATTCCTGTGACAAGGTGACCCCCTCAGGGGCTGAGGGAAGGCTCTGGATGTTGTCTGTGTGGGCTTTAGGGATGGCTTTGGCAGCTTTTCCCACAGCTTTTCCGTGGAGAAACCGGCTGCTCATGGCTTGGAGAGGTTGCTGTTCGTGGGGTAAAAAATTGTCTGGGTGCTGGGCCTGGAGAGTGGCAGGGAATGGTGACACAGCCAGGTGGTGGCTGGTCACCAGTGCTGTCCCCAGGGCTGAACATTGGGGCCGCAGAGCTGGGGAAGGGGCTGGAGCACCAGGAGAGGCTGAGGGAGCTGGGAAGAGGCTGGAGAATCCCGAGGGAGCTGGGAAAGGGCTGGAGAATCCTGAGGGAGCTGGGAAAGGGCTGGAGAATCCTGAGGGAGCTGGGAAGGGCTGGAGAATCCTGAGCGAGCTGGGAAAGGGCTGGAGAATCCTGAGGGAGCTGGGAAGGGGCCTGGAGAATCCTGAGCGAGCTGGGAAGGGGCTGGAGAATCCTGAGGGAGCTGGGAAGGGGCTGGAGAATCCTGAGGGAGCTGAGGGGGCTCAGCTGGAGAAAAGGAGGCTCAGGGGGAACCTCTTGGCTCTGCACAGCTCCCTGCCAGGAGGGGACAGCTGGGGGGGTCGGGCTCTGCTCCCAGGGCACAGGGACAGGGATCCTGCAGAAGTGCAGGAATTCAAGAGGTGGAAGGGTTTGGAATAAATCCCCATTCCAACAGCATAAAAATGGAGTTACAGAATGGTTTGGGATGGATTGGGAAGGATCTTGAAGCTCATCCTGATTCCACCCCCTGCCATGGGTAGGGAAACCTCTCACTATCCCAGGACTCCAAGCCCTGTCCAGCCTGGCCTGGACATTCCAGGGATCCAGGGGAACCAGGGGGGCTCAGCCTGGAGCAAAGGAGGCTCAGGAGCACAGGGACACGGGTCAAGGGCTCTGACTGCTCACAGGAAAAAACCCAACAGTGCAAAAAGTGCAGGAATGCAGGAGGTGGAAGCATTTGGAGTAAATCCCCAGCATAAAGATGGAGTCACAGAATGGTTTGGGATGGATTGGGAAGGACTTGAAGCTCATCCAGATTCCATCCCCTTCCATGGGGAGGGAGACCTTCCACTATTCCAGGACTCCAGCCTGGCCCTGGACACTTCCAGGGATCCAGGGGGAGCTGAGGGGCTCAGCCTGGAGCAGAGGAGGCTCAGGGGAACCTCCTGGCTCTGCACAACTCCCTGCCAGGAGGGGACAGCCGGGGGGGTCGGGCTCTGCTCCCAGGGCACAGGGACAGGAGGAGAGGGAACGGCCTCAGGCTGGGCCAGGGCAGGCTCAGGGTGGATTTTAAGGAAAATTTCTCCACTGAAAGGGTCACCAAGCTCTGGCACAGCTGCTGTGTGGAGTTGCCATTCCTTGAGGGATTTAAAAGGTGTGGCACTTGGGGACACGGTCACTGCTGGCCTTGGCAGTGCTGTGGGAACGGTTGGACTCGATGATCTTGGAGGGCTTTTCCAACCCAAACAAATCTGTGGTTGTGTGCTCAGCCTCCTTCGGTGCCCTGGAGGTGTTGGCATCGCCCTCCCCGGGAGCAGCTGGATTTCACTGCCTCTCCCAGCCCTGTCCTCAGGCTGGGCTCTGGGAATCACGTGGTGTTTTCCATGCCCCATTCCCACTTTTCAGAGCACACCTGGGGCTGGTTGTGTGGGGCTGTGCCTGACAGGGCACAGTCAGGCCCCAGGGGCTGAGTTTGCTGTATTTACTAATTGCCAGCAGTGCTGTTGGCTCAGCTGGAGATTTGGCCCCTTCTGCAGGTTCCCAGCTCCAAAGGTCATGGCTGCATTTCCAAATCACTGCGTCGAGCTGACAGCTGTTGGTGGGTACTTTCCTTTTGGCTTTCGAAAAGGGTTTTGGGCAAAAATCAAAGAGTTCTTGTGTTCTCCACTAAACCTTGTCCCACTGATGCTGAGCAGCAGCCAAAGCTCCTGGATGCCAGAAAAGCAAACCCAGAAGGCGGGGAGTGATGCCTGAGCCCTCCTCCTGCATTGCACCAGGCCAATTATGGGATATTTGGGTGCACTGCAGCATGAGAATTAAGAGACCTGGGTAGGGAGAGCCCCAGGCACCTCTGCCTTCTTTGCATCTTTTATGGGTTTTGAAGGAAATCAAAGAGGCCGCTGGCAGTGGTTTGGGTGGTGGTGGTTTTTCAGCTGAGCTGGTGGCACCTCTGTGTCCCCACCCCAGCCATCCTGTGTGGGCTCCAGGGGGTGGCACAGGCTGCATTTGGCTTTTCCTCACCCCTTAAATAAAGAGCAGAGCTGGCCTTACTCATCTCAGTTTTTTGCTTCCAGCTTGGGTTGGTTTTGGTGGTTCTACTCGTGCTTGTGGTAATTTTTGCCATCACGAATTCCAGCAGATTCAGAGCAAAATCAGGCCAATTTTAGCCATCTTTGCTGGGATAAACCCGCTCAGTTTGCAGCGTGTGAAGTTGTTTTTAGTGAGGCCTGCGTCGCCTTTCAGCAAAGCAGCTGCTGCAGCCAGCACCGACCCGGGCTGGCATTTTGGGATGGGATCTCAATCCCGGCACGGAGGTGGCAATATAATCATGATATGACTTCATGTCTCGGGGCACGGCCTCTCCCTGGGGATCGTGTTCCCAGATGGCAAACAAAGAAACAACACGGGGAGAATGTGCTGGGGGATCTCTCCCTCCACCGAGGTCGGGGCTGTGTGGGAACTCACACCTGGCTGTCCCTCCTCATCCTCACCGCCACTTAGCCTGGTCAGAGTCCCCATTCTGGGCTGGTGGCTTGTCCCCACGGGGGGATTTTGTCCTTCAGGCCGTGGGGAGCAGCACAGGGGTCTTTGCTTTGGCCGGGCTGACCTTGCTGGAGCAGCTGTCCGAAATTCCAGGGCTCCCGCGCCGCTGCCAGCGCCGCGTCCTGCAGACCTCGTGCTGACTCCACAGCTCACCAGCTGGCTGCTATATATTTATTTTTCACCCTGCCCTCCCCGCTCTTTGCTTTCTCTCCCTGCCTTTCCCAAAAGCAGCAGGACTGGCAGCTTGAGCAGGCACCTGCCAAAAATGCTGGTCTGACACTGCACCCCCCAAAATTCCCCCTGTGGCTCCCTGGGGAGAGGAACCGGCTCCACTCTCACCCCATGCAGTGAAAATGCTTTTGCAATCTCCTGAGCGTCCTCTGGGGTGGCAGCCAAGTCGGGAGATGGGGTAAAGGGACGGCTGGACGGCTCTGGCTGCTGTGGCTGGACAGATGTTTTGTCCAGACACTTGGCTTTTCTCAGCCATCCGGGAAGCTCGGTCACACAGGGCAGCCTGGGATGCTCCTTGGCTGCTTCCCAGCGAGGAGGGACTTCCCTGCACAGCAGCGTGGGTGCCTGCTTTTCCTGCTTTTCCAAAAGGAATCGGCTTTTCACCCCGCAAGAGACCAGCTGGGTCCTGTCCTGACAGCCCTGTCAGTGTCCTTGAGTGGCAAGGAGCCGTCTCCATCTCCTGAGCAGATTTTGGGGACCCACGACATTTTGGGGCACAGCTGGTTTGCCAGGAGCAAAAATATTGGAATAGTCTGTCCGGGGAGGTGGTGGAGTCACCATCCCTGGATGTGTTTAAAAAAAGCCTGGATGTGGCACTGAGTGCCAGGGTTTAGGTGTTGGGGCTGGGTTGGACTCAATGATCTTGAAGGTCTCTTCCAACCTAGAAATTCTGTGATTCTGTGACTAATTAAAGTCATTATTTTTTAAAATAATGAAAGGTGAACTTCTTCCCTGCAATGGCTGTGAAGGGGGCTTAAGGAAACTGGACTAAACTCTCTGCCTCCCCTAAAGATGAGGTGATGCTTGTGGTGCAGCTGTCAAAGCTTGCCCCCATGTGCAAATATCTCCCCCCTTTTCTTCCCTTCGTAGCAGTAGGAATTAATCAAGGCTTCTTGCGTGGGGCTAAGAGGAGGGGGGAAGAGGGGAAGTCTGTCATATGTCATTAAATTGTGATTGGACATGTCACCAATGACATAGGTGGTTTGAAATTCTACGTATTATTTTAGGAGAAAATGAAATAATCAGCTATAAGCACATTTATGTATAATCTTGCTTTGATATTTATTTTTAATAAATGGCTGCAGTAGGTGCCCTGGATCCGTTCTCATGCTGGTTTTTGGGGTGAGGAGAGCTCTGTTTGCTCCCTCATGGTCCTTTGGCTCCTTTTTTGGAGACGGTCCTGTGCTGCTGGGCAGCATCTGGCCAGATGTTCCTCCCTGTGACAAAAGGCTGGTGCCACACGGTGCCATCCTGGCCTGGAAGCGGAATGGTGTGTCAGGGGTGTGTCCCCTCCTTGGGGACTGCCAGGCTGGGGACTTGGAGGAACATCCAGGGGGATGGCGAGGTGGGAGCACCCCTGGGAGCTGCGGCAGGAACCCGGCTGGTTGTGGCAGCCTTTCCTCTGGGCTCTCTTCCTCTGGGAGCAGCTGGTGGTGGGAGCATTTCCAGCAGCACAATTCCCTCTCCCAGGGCCGTGACAGCCCCGTGTCCCCACGGCCAAGGTGGGTGGCAGCGGTGCCTGGGGCGTGCCTTGGCTCCTGGCGGTGCTGCGCGGTGACATGTGCCAGCTGCACTGTGGGGACTGCAGGGCTGCTCCTGTGCCAGAGTTCTATCCCAGCCTGGTTCCCTGCCCCAGGCTGTGGCACAACCCCGTGTCCCCACGGCCAGGCAGGTGGCAGCGGTGCCTCGGGCGTGCCTTGGCTCCTGCGGTGCCGCGTGCCAGCCGCGCTGTGGGGACTGCAGGGCTGCTGCTGTGCCAGAGGCATGGCTCCTGCTATCCCAACCTGGTTCCCTGTCCCAGGGCCGTGACAGCCCTGTGTCCCCATGGCCAGGGCAGGTGGCAGTGGCGCCTCGGGCGTGCCTTGGCTCCTGGCGGTGCCATGCAGTGACACGTGCCAGCCGCACTGTGGGGACTGCAGGGCTGCTGCTGTGCCAGAGGCATGGCTCCCGCTATCCCAACCTGGTTCCCTGTCCCAGGGCCGTGACAGCCCTGTGTCCCCATGGCCAGGTCAGGTGGCAGTGGCGCCTCGGGTGTGCTTTGGCTCCTGGCAGTGCCGCGCAGTGACACGTGCCAGCCGCGGTGACACGTGCCCCCGCTGTGGGGACTGCGGGGCTGCTGCTGTGCCAGGGGCATGGCTCCTGGTTATCCCAGCCTGGTTCCCTCTCCCAGGGCCGTGACAGCCCTGTGTCCCCACCTGTGTGTCCCCACCTGTGTGCCGCCAAGGGGGGTGGCAGCGGCGCCTCGGGCGTGCCTTGGCTTCTGGCGGTGCCGCGCGGTGACACATGCCAGCCACACTGTGGGGACTGCAGGGCTGCTGCTGTGCCAGGGGCATGGCTCCCGCTATCCCAGCCTGGTTCCCTCTCCCAGGGCCGTGACAACCCCGTATCCCCACCGCCAAGGCGGGTGGCAGGGGCGCCTCGGGCGTGCCTTGACTCCTGGCGGTGACACGTGCCAGCCGCACTGTGGGGACTGCGGGGATGCTGCTGTGCCAGGGGCATGGCTCCCGCTATCCCAGCCTGGTTCCCTGCCCCGGGCTGTGACAGCCCCAGTGCCCAGCCCAGGCTGCTGCGGGCAGCTCGTGGTTTGCTCCCGGTGCTGGGTGAGCAGCTGCTGCGGCCTCTCCTTGGCACACGTGGGCCGAGCCGAGCCGTGGCTGGATAAACATGTGCAGCTGCTCTGGCTGCTGTGTGGCTCCTTTTCCATGCTGGATCTTCAGTAGCAGGGATGGGATGAAGGGGATGACTCCAGGGTGGATTTTTGGCTGGGCTGGGAGAAGGGGTGATGTTACCTGGGTGCGCTTTGCAGCCTGGCGTGGGTATGACGCTACTTCTCCCTCTTTAGTTTCCTTCTTTTCCTTCCCCCTTTTCCACGTTAGCACAAGTGCTGCCGGGCTTTAGTAGCTCTCAGGAGGCTGAAGTCATCTGTTTACCCACGGAGCTGGCGTGCCTGGAGCAGCAGCTGCCCCGGCTTTCCCTCTCCAACCTGCAGGGAAGGTGCCTGTGCCGAGCGTGCCGTGACCTGTGCTGGGGCAGGGCGAGCACTGGGCTGCCTCACATCCCATCCCATCGCATCCCATATATCCCATCACATCCCATACATGCCATACATCCCATATATCCCATACATCCCATACATCCCATTCCATACATCCCATCATATCCCATACATCCCATCCCATACATTCCATACGTCCTATCCATCCCATCCCATCCCATACATCCCATCCCATCTATCCTATACATTTCATCCCATCCCATCCCATCCCATCCCATCCCATCCCATCCCATCCCATCCCATCCCATCCCATCCCATCCCATCCCATCCCATCCCATCCCATCCCATCCCATCTCATCCCATCCATCCCATTCCATCACATCCCATCCCATCCCAGATTGTGGCTGGGGTGTCCCTGCTGTGCTGGTGCAGGTGTAGGAGCTCCCTCCATCCAGAGAATTCCCAAGACTCTGTGTTTTGGTGTCTGTATCCAAGCTGTATCCATGTGCTGGAAGGGCCATTCCCGGTGGCACAGGGACCTGCTGCAGGATTTACTGAGGTTATTCCATAACCCCAGGCACACCAACTCAGGAAATCGCTGTCTGCCCCAGTGCTGCCTCTTCCCACTGGATTCTGGCTGTCTTGCCCTGGTATCCTGGCAGGGGTGAGCAGCTGGGTTTTGGGGCTGGCTTTGCCCAGGAATGCTGGGGAGGGTCCTGGCACCCCCATGAGGGATGTGAAGAGGGCAGGAGGGTTTGCAAGGATGGGTTTGCTGTCTCCCAGTGAATTTTTTCTGCCACTTTAGAGCTGAAACAAGGCTGAGACCCCGCTGGGATGAGAGGGAAGGTCCTGGTGGGAGAGGGGTGGTGGCCACCCCACAACCAGGGACATCCCCTGCTTGGTTTGGGATGGACAGCTGCCTTCCCTGGCCAAAGGGCAGGAGCCTGGACTGCTCCCGGGCTTCCAGCCCCTCTGTGACCCCTTCGAGGCTGTGTCACCCCGTGTGTCCCCAGCACCTGCTGCTTTGGGGCTGGGGATTCCTATTGTGGGTGCCCATCCCTGTAGGATGTGCATCCCACGGCACACCCAGGCTCTGCCACAGCTCCGTGCAGGGGAATTTTTCCCAGCTGCCCTCCAAAATGGTTTTAATTGTCCTGCCCAAAATTGTTTTAATTGTCTTCCTCAGCTTTGTGCCTCCAAAATGGTTTTAATTCTCCTGCTCAGTTTTGCCCCTCCAAAATGGTTTTAATTTTTCTGCCCAGCTTTGCCCCTCCAAAATGGTTTTAACTGTCCTGACCAGCTTTCCCCCTCCAAAATGGTTTTGATTGTTCAACCCAGCTTTGCCCCTCCAAAATGGTTTTAATTGTCCTGCCCAGCTTTGCCCCTCCAAAATGGTTTTAACTGTCCTGCCCAGCTTTCCCCCTCCAAAATGGTTTTAATTGTCCTGCCCAGCTTTGCCCCTCCAAAATGGTTTTAACTGTCCTGCCCAGCTTTGCCCTTCCAAAATGGTTTTAATTTTTCTGCCCAGCTTTCCCCCTCCAAAATGATTTTAATTGCCCTCCCCAACTTTGCCCCTCCAAAATGGTTTTAATTGTCCTGCCCAGCTTTCCCTCTCCTTGGAAATGGATGGATCTCAGGGGCCACCAGCAGCCACCTCTGTCCCTGGGGACACCTTGAAGCTGAGAACATTTTGGTGACAGCCAGGACGTTGGGCTGATCGCTCAGTGTTTTGCAGCCTTGCTGGGACAGACAGACCCGGGAGGGAGGGACACACAGACAGCTGAGGGTGTGGGGCACACAGCAAATTGCCACCATCACCTTCCAGCTGCTCCCAGCCTTTTTCTGGAAAAGGAGCTGACTTCGGCTGGCTGTGAAGCTTTACATCGAGTGATGATCAAGTGCTGATGATTCCAGTTATTCTGCTGGCCAGGAATAAGTGTGTATTTATATATATTTATATATATTTATATGGTTGGTGTCTCCTGCCCCCCTCCTCGTCCTCACTGCTAAACCAGCCGCATTTTCTCCTCCCTGCTGCTCCCCCCGGCTCTTGGAGCAGGCAGCAGGAGTTACCCTGGTGTGAAAACACTGCAGAGTTTACCAAGTTTTCAAAGGGCCTTTCAGTTTTCCCTGGAGGCGGCGGTGCCAAGGTCAACCCAGTGTGGGGACAGGGCTGGGTTGTCACTGCCAGCCCCACTTTTGGTGCGGGTGGGCACCCTGGGGGTGGCACAGGGACCTGCTGCAGGATTTACTGAGGGTTATTCCATGACCTGGGGGTGTCCCGGCTGTTCCTGGTGTGGGGCTCCCAGGGAATGAGGGGAGCCGGCTCTGCTGCCTGCAGACAGAGTCCAGATGCTCCGGCTGCGGCGTCTCTGGAGGGGGAGATGAATTCGCTCCTGCCGTCTTCTGTTTTCAGTCCAGAACATCTGCACAGTAACTGGGAAATCTGGGCTTTCTCCTGCTTCTCAGCCAGGTCCTGTCAGCCCTTTCCTCTTCCAAAAAGGGGCTCGGTGGTTTTTTTTTAAGGTTTTTTTTTTTGTTTTTCCTCCCCTTCCCGCTATTGCTTGTGCTGTGTAACCTGCTCCCTGCTGTGCATCCTGTCAGGGCTCTGCTTGGAACTTACTCCACCAGGAGCATTTGGAGCGACCTCCCCACCTCAGGGATGTGGATCCCCAGGAGCAGATTTTCTCCTGTGGGGCTGAGTTCCCTTGTGTCACCCAATCTGCTGTATCACTCATTCCAGTTTTTATTTTCTTTTCCCTCGCTGATCTCCTCATTCTCCTGCTGATCCTGGAGCCTGGGTGCTGCACACCGTGTGCTTAGGGCTGGATAACCCCTCCCAAAACTGGCACAGGGAAGCGTTGGAGGCTGCAGCAGGGTGGGGGCCACCCTGCTCCCTGTTCTTTCCAGCAGCGAGTGGCTTGGCCAGGCTGGCCCTGGGCTGGCCAGGACAGCTCTTGGCTTGGCAACCTCCCACACGGGTGAGGTTTGTTCCGCAGCCGCTGGCTCGGGCTCCTGGCAGGGCTCTGCTGGGTGCTGGGCACCTCTTTTTCCTTGCTGCTGCTCCCCACCATGCCGTGGGGATACTCAGGAAGCGTCACCCTGATCACTGGAGCCCTGGAGGAGGAATAAATCCTGCTGTCGTGTCCTTCCTCCCTTCCCCATGCACAGACAGTCTGTGCTCTCACCCTCACCTTCCTCACTGCTGGGGTCCAGTGAGCCCGAATTGGGATCCATCCTTTACCCATCCCTGCTCCTTCTCCTTCATTCACAGCAATTTCCTCCCTCTTTTCCCATCTTTTAGCGCCTTGGCTGTGTTTTCCCCCACCCCTCGCTGCCCTAGTTCTGGCTGTGCTGGCCCTGTGCCCGGTGCCCTCTGCTAGGGGCGGAAGGAAGGGCTCCAGGGAAGGGTGGCAAAGTTGGGGTGATGCCAGCAGGGGTTTGTCCTTGGCTTGGGAAGGGCTGGGGACAAGGGAGTGACCCCTCAGAGGGGCTTTGGGGCCGTGGTTATCATGGGTGCTGCTCCCCTGGGCGAGCAGGGTCACAGAGACAGTGGAGGAGGGAGATGCCACCTCTCCTTTTGTACTTTGGGGACTTTGAGACAAAACACAAATGGTGCTGCACCCCCTTGGGTTCCCTACTCCCGGAGGAGGAGGAAACCCTCATGATGAGATGATTTTGGGTGGACTTGAGGGCCAGCAGGGTGGCTGGGCAGGGTGGCTGCGAGCTCAGGCACCTGGAGGTGACGCGTGCCCGCTGTCCCTGTCCTGGGGACAGCCACACAACCTCACAGCTGCTATTTCTGGCCAGCCACCACCACCAGGGCCAGCAGCTGCTGCCCTTTCCCTTCCCATTCCCCCAGCCCCGTGGGATGGATGGAGACAGGATGAGGAATCCCCCCCAGCGTGGGCAGCCACGGAGCAGCTCCATCCCTCTCGGGATCTTCCCTCCAGCCCCGTTTTCCTCCCGTTCCAAGCCCGCGTCTCTGTTTGGTGGGCGGCTGTAAAAATAGCACTTGGTTTGAGTTAGGAGGGTGGCGGGGAAGGGCCGGGAGGGGGCCGGGGTGCAGGGGGAGGTCCGGTTTCTCCCTTTCCTGGAGGAATTAGGGAGGCCACATGCTGCCAGGAGTGTTTGGCTGGTAGAGGCAAGCGGAGGCTCCGAGGAGGCGAGCAGGCGTCCGCACAGATGGAAATTTGATCACCCACGGCTCAACAGATTGTTTGATTTATTTTAAAATCAAGCAGATGGCTGCAACAGGAGTTTGTTTAAGTTCAGCTCCGAGCTGGGCCAACGGCCAGGATACTCGGGGGTAGGCGTGCCAAAAAATGTTCAATGACTTTGGTCATCACCCACCTCTCCTCCTCCTCCTCCCCTTCCCTCGCTCCAGCGCACACACCCCGCTCCCCCTCTTATCGCATCCTCGCCTTCATCTCTTGGCTCCTGCATCTCGCTTTGTCTCTCCCGGCGGGCGCAGCCTTGCCCTCCGCTTTTCCTCCCCTTCCAGGCGCTCCAGAGGGTTTAACTCTTCCCCAGCCGTGCCCTGGCCCCGGTTCCCTGGTGCTGGAGGGGTTGTCCCGAGTGCAGAGAGGGAGAACCACCATCCATGGCCTCTCTCCTCATGCCTGTCTTCTTTGGGACCAGTCTCAGGGGAGTGGTGAGCTGTGGGACCTGGCTGGATGCCCAGAGGGATACCCTGACCCCACACCCTGACCCATACCCTGACCCCACACCCTGACCCCCCCTGGCTGCCCCTCCATGGTGGGGAAGGGGTGGATGGATCCTGGTGTCCCCAGAACTGGTGGCAGCCTGGATGAGTTGGGGTCCCAGCAGTGTGGGACCCCCGTTTTGGGGTGTGAGGGGTGACCTGGGCACGGAGCAGAGCCCCTGCTGTCACCCGTGGTGGCTCCGGGTGTGTTCCTGGCCTCATATGGCCGGCAGGGAAGGGGCTGGAGGAGCCCAGCCTGGGATGTGCTGAGCTGCTGTAAATGGGATGGGGCCTGCTGTGCTCAGGGCTTTAAATCACCCAGTGCCACCAGGCTGGGTCACCCGGGGGGTCTGACCACCACAGGGTCCCCAGCACACGTGGCTGTGTCCCCAAGGGACACCTGGGACGCTCTCTGTGGCAGGGACAAGGAGCTCTGTGCATCTCCTGGGGGGGATGCTCCAGGACCACCAACCACCCTTGGTGGCCTTGGGGACATCCCTGTGCCCCATGCCAGCTCCCAGCAGCACAGCAGGCTCAGTGCACCCTGTCCTGCAACATAATTGTCCTTTGTCACATTTCTGTGAGCAGGACAGCCGGGCTGTGCCACAAACCCTGTCCCCCAGCTCCACGGCGGGGCTGGGGGGGCTGTGGGTCCTGCTGGGGCTGGAAGGGGTTAAGGCAGGCAAAGGAAAACAAGAGTGCTGCAGGGCCTGGGTGGCTGACAAGCCAAACAACTGTTTTTGACTCACTGTTGCTGCCTTGCCAAGTGCAATTGCTTCCACATTCCCATCCCCTGGCTGCAGGGGCGCGGGGAGATGTTGGCTTTTTGCGGTCAGGAGGGGAAGGGGGATGCCGGGAGGGGGGGTTGGAGCAGCAGTGGGAAGGGTTCTGGCTCTGCGCTGCTTTTTCTCAGCTCTTCTCTCTTCAATTCCCCTCCCTGGCCAGGGGGCAGGAAGGGGCAGGGGGTGATGCTGCCGGGGGGGTGATGCTGCCAGGGGTGTGATGCTGCCGAGGGGGTGATGGTGCCTGGGTCAGCTTCTGGTGGAGCATCCCTTCTGCCAGGCTGAAAGGTGGGAGAGGAGTGGTGAGGGGTGAAATTGCACCTCAGGGTGTCTGTCCTGCCTTTTGCTGCTGTTTGTCTGCAAGGAGGAACCCAAAAATGGCTCCTTCCCTGGCAGGGGGTGCTGGTGGGTGTTGGGGGCTGGCAGCACCCATTTCCCCCCCACTCCATCCCCTCAAGAGTGGAGCCCCACACCCTCAATATCCCTATTCCAACCCTCCACAGGGATGGGAGTGATCCCATGGCAGCCCCGCTCGGAGATGTGGGGCTGGGCCCCCCACCTTGCCTGGGTGGGGGCAAATCTGCCTGCAGGGTTTGGGGGGACACACACACAACCCCAATAAAACCCCCAGGCCTCCGAGTGCTGGTGCCGTGTTGTGTTGGAGACAGGAAGAAATAATTCCTTGGAGAAGAGGCTGGGGAGTTCCAGGGAAGATTTGAGCTGCTCAGGGTCGCTGCTTTGTGGAGTTAATTATCTTCTGAGTCTGGGGTTTTTTGGGTGTTTTTTGAGTTGTGTTTTTGGTTTTTTTTTCTCTTTCTCCTTGGGATTATTTCTTGGCAATTGAGGCGTCGTTTTAAAGCACTGAGCTCTGCTCCCTCGGAACTCCTGGCTGCTAAGTGCTATGGAGGAGATCCTGGTCTTAAAAAAAACAACACACCAAAAAAAAAAAAACCACCCTCAAAAAGAAGCCCTGCTGATTTTGCAGTGCGAATATGGGGTCTGGGATAGCTCAGGAAGATTCTGCGTTCCTGGAGCTGTTTCTTTGGGGAAACTGGAGCAGGAGCCTCCTGTGGGCACAGGCAGCTCTGGGATGGGCAGGGGAGGATATGGAGATCCTTGGAGGGGTTCCTGCAGGGTTGTGAGCTGTTTGGGGTCCCCCCACAGCATCCAGCCTGGACTGGGGGGGCCTGGAAGGAGCCCCCAGCATTTGGGAAGCTGTGGGGGTGTGCTGGAGCTGCCCCTTGGGTGAGCAGGGGGTTTATGGGGCAGCTTGTGCAGCAGCTGTTTCCCACTTTAGGATGTTGTGGGGTTGGGATGCTGCTCCAGGATCACATTCCCATCACCCTCTGGCTCCCAGGGCTCTGCTGCTGCCTCCCCAACTTTGCAGAGGCCACTGCCCCCTCCTGACTGTGGGAAGGGTCTGGCAGTGCTGGGATTGTGCTGTAGGGGAGCTGGCCTGGATGCTGTGGGACAAATGGGATGCACACCTGGAGCTGCTCCGACGGGATCTGACCCCTCTGGCTCCTGCTGCTGGTCCCTGTTCAATCTCAGCCTCGTTTGCTGAATCCCAGGGGAAGGAGGCAGCAGCAGAGCGGGAGCTGGCAGCACTGGAGGTGGGGATGGAAATCCCTTCCCCTGTTCACGCTGCAGGAAGGACCCCCAGAGCTTTTCCTGAAAAATCCCAATGTCCATGAGGGATGTGGGGTCATGCTGCAGCCTGGCAGCTGTGGGGCTGCACCACTGGGACAGACACACCGTCCATCACTCCATCTTCAGGAGAGCTGCAGCCCAAGCTCTGCCCCTCTCCTGAGCGCCCACCGCCCTGCAGGACCCATCCATGCCACTCCTGACCCCCGGCACCGTGTCACCGGGCAAACCCCATAAACTCTGCAGGGCAAAATCCCGAAACTCTGCAGGGCAAACCCCATAAACTCTGTGGAGAAAAACCCCCAAACTCTGCAGGGCAAACCCCATAAACTCTGTGGGGCAAACCCCCAAACTCTGCAGGGCAAACCCCATAAACTCTGCGGGGCAAACCCCCCGAGCTCTGCGGGGCAAACCCCATAAACTCTGTGGAGAAAAACCCCCAAACTCTGCAGGGCAAAACCCCTCAAACCCTGTGGGGCAAACCCCGAAACTCTGTGGAGAAAAACCCCCAAACCCTGCGGGGCAAACCCCCCAAACTCTGTGGGGCAAACCACCTGAGCTCTGCAAGGCAAACCCCTTGAGCTCTGTGGGGCAAACCACCTGAGCTCTGCAAGGCAAACCCCTTGAGCTCTGTGGGGCAAACCCCCCAAACTCTGCAGGGCAAAACCCCCAAACCCTGCAGGGCAAAACCCCCAAACCCTGCAGGGCAAACCCCATAAACTGTGGGGCAATGCCCCCAAACCCTGCGGGGCAAACCCCCCGAACGTTGTAGGGCAAACTCCCAAACTCTGTGGGGCAACCCCCCCGAGATCTGTGGGGCAAACCACCCGAGCTCTGCAGGGCAAAACCCCCGAAGCCTGCAGGGCAAACCCCATAAACTCTGCAGGGCAAACCCCCAAACTCTGTGGGGCAAAACCCCAAACTCTGTGGAGAAAACCCTCCAGAATCTGCAGGGCAAACCCCCCCAAACTCTGCAGGGCAAACCCCCGAAACCCCTGGCAAAACCCCCATAACTGTGGGGCAAAGTCCCAAACCCTGCGGGGCAAACCCCCGGGCCCTCCCGGTGCGCCCCAGCCACAAGTGGCAGGGGCTGCTCGTGTCCCCGTTGTCGGACACCTTGTCAGCCCCTAATCCCGACATGAGAAGGCAATTAGGGGCCGGGATCCCCTTCCCCGGGCGGCAGATGGGGCGCAGTGCCGCGGCCGTGGGGCTGGGCCCGGGGCCGGCTCTGCCTCCTAATGTGTTTGCAAATCCTCCCCAGCTGAGGGGATTAAAGCCGGCATCTGGCTCGCTTTAGAATATTAAAACAAAGGGAGTTGTAGGCGCCATGATCGGGGGCAGGCGAGGGAGGGAGCGGGGCCGGGATGGGGAGGGGTGTGGGGGGGTGATGATGCTGGGAAAATCTGCAGGAATCCCCCCCCCAGCTTTTCCACGAGGTTTTCCCTAAGGAATAAACCCCGCGGTGGGGTGAAGGCAGCAGGGCACAGGCAGCAGCACCCCGGGGAGCAGCGGGGATGCTGGAGGCCGGGTGGGCCGTGCAGGGGGGTGCTTTTTTAGGGGGGCGAGGGAGATTTCTCGGTGCTTTTTTCCACCCCGTTGAGCTGTTCTGGAAGCGGCAAAGAATTCAGGAAGCCGGCGTGCGGCGAGTGCCAAGTCAGGCTGTACCGCAGCCAAGCCCCTGCTTGTTTTCTCGTCTTGCTGGAGCCAGTAAGTGACCTTATTAGCTTAGGGGGCAGCTGCCTTATTAACACACATCTGGCGGCGAGGGGGCCGCATAGGCCCGAGATTGTCTCCCTGCCTGGCTGGGGGGGCTCCCCCACCGTGGCTTCTCCCACAGTAGCAGGGCCTCACTCCCCTCACCCCCTTGCGAAGGGGTTTTATGTTGGGGTGGGCAGGATTAGGCAGATGGAGGTTTGGATTTGTTGGGGATTAATAATTTAAGGTTATAATCTGTGCGAGGTTATAATCCGCAGGGGAGGGTGGGGTGTGGGGTGCCCCAGCTCGTGGTGCTGCTGGCATTCCCATGGATGCTGCCCCATCATCTCCTTTATGGGGTGGGCTCTGCTTTTTTGGGGCACAGCAGCACCCTGCAGGATGGGATCACTCCAAGGGGCAGGACCACCCATGCAGCGTCCTCACATCGCTGCCAGCAGCCGGGGTGGGCACTGGGATTTCCTTCTGGATCAGCATCTCCTGCAGCAAGCAGAGCCTCCAGCACGCCGGCAGCTTCGGGTCTTTTCCAGAACATTTGGCTCTTGGAGAGGGTGGGTTCCCAGGAGGATGGGAGCTGGGAGATTCCTCCTGTGCCAGGACAGGGAGCTGGGAGGTTCCTGCTGTGCCAGGACAGGGAGCTGGGAGGTTCCTGAGGAGCTGGGAGGTTCCTCCTATGCCAGGACAGGGAGCTGGGAGGTTCCTGAGGAGCTGGGAGGTTCCTGCTGTGCCAGGACAAGGAACTGGGAGGTTCCAGCTGTGCCAGGACAAGGAGCTGGGAGGCTCCAGCTGTGCCAAGACAGGGAGCTGGGAGATTCTGCTGTGCCAGGATAGAGAACTGGGAGGTTCTGCTATGCCAGGACAAAGAGCTGGGAGGATCCAGCTGTGCCAGGATAGGGAGCTGGGAGCCAGGACAAGGAGCTGGGAGGTTCCTGAGGAGCTGGGAGGTTCCTGCTGTGCCAGGACAAGGAGCTGGGAGGTTCTGCTGTGCCAGGACAAGGACAGGGAGCTGGGAGGTTCCTGCTGTGCCAGGACAAGGAACTGGGAGGTTCCTGAGGAGCTGGGAGGTTCCTGCTGTGCCAGGACAGGGAGCTGGGAGGTTCCTGAGGAGCTGGGAGGTTCCTGCTGTGCCAGGACAGGGAGCTGGGAGGTTCCTGAGGAGCTGGGAGGTTCCTGCTGTGCCAGGACAAGGACAGGGAGCTGGGAGGTTCCTGCTGTGCCAGGACAAGGAGCTGGGAGGTTCCTGCTGTGCCAGGATAAGGACAGGGAGCTGGGAGGTTCCTGCTGTGTCAGGACAAGGAGCTGGGAGGTTCGGCTGTGCCAGGACAAGGACAGGGAGCTGGGAGGTTCCTGAGGCGCTGGGAGGTTCCTGCTCTGCCAGGATAAGGAGCTGGGAGGATCCTGCTGTGCCAGGACAAGGAGCTGGGAGGTTCCTGAGGAGCTGGGAGGTTCCTGCTGTGCCAGAACAAGGAGCTGGGGGTTTTTTGCTGCTGTTGAATCACCCCAGGTTCTGCTGGGGCTGTCCCTGTGGGTGCACATCCCATCATCCATCCCCTGTGCCAGTGCCCACCCTCACCCAGCACCACCCATTTCCTCTCCCTGGACACAACCAGAGCCCAGCTGAGCCACATCCCCTGACCCGGCACATCCCGGGGGCTGCTGGGGCCCGCCCTCCCCTCCACCACACAGGGATGCCCTTTGTCCTTCTTGGCGTGTGGGGGAACTCGGCAGCTCTTGGCTTCTCCCTTCTGTTTTGGAAATTCAAAACATTTGCAGGGCGGCCCACTCGCGCCCTGCCGCCACGGAGAGAGGCACTTGGCTGACTCCTCTGCTTTCCTTGGCCGCTGCTCCCTGCCGCTCACGCTCGGGGTGGGGGCTTTTCTCCACCTCCTCACCCCTCTTTTTTCTTTTTTTTTCTTCCTTTCTTTTCCTTCCCCCCCCCTTTTCCCCCCTTTTTTTCCTTTCCTCCCGCTTTTTTCCCTTTTTTTTCCTTTCTCCCCCTTTTTCCCCCTTCTCCCCCTTTTTCCTCCCTTTTCCCCTTTTTTTCTCTTTTTTCCCCTTTTTTCCCTTTTTCTTCCCCCATTTTTCCCTTTTTTCCCCTTCCCCCCCTTTTTCCCTTCCCCCCCTTTTTTTTGCCCTTCCCCCCCTTTTTTCCCCTTCCCCCCCTTTTTTTTGCCCTTTTTTTCCTCCCTTTTTCCCCCTTTCTTTGCCCTTTTTTTTCCCTTCCCCCCCTTTTTCCCCTTTTATTTTGCCCTTTTCCCCCCTTCCCCCCTTTTTTCCTTTTTTTTCTCCTTTTTTCCCCTTTTTTCCCTCCCCACCCCCCCCTTTTTTTTTTCCCTTTTTTCCTCTTTTTTTCCCATTTTTCTTTTTTTTTTCTTTTTTTTCCCTCTACACTGTAAGCTTGAAAAACCCCACCAGCCTTCAGGAAAAACCACCGAGGGGGCCAGGAAGCAGAGCCCAGGGCAAGCGTGGGTGCCCGCCGGCCCCTGGCACTGACCTTGCTCTCTGCTGGGAAGGGCGGCTGTACCGGGTGGCCGGAGCAGCCCCGCGCTGCACCAGCACTAATGAGCTCTGCCTGAGCACAAGGATTAATTAGCTGGGAGAAAAAGGAGGGGGGAGCATCATTCTGCAGGGACTGTGGTGCCACCGGAGCCTGGCACGGTGCAGCAGCACCGGCGGCGTTTTTGGGATGCTCCAGGAGGAGATGTGGCTCTGCCTGGAGCAAATGTCATAAACCAGATAGACACAGGGAATCCCAATCCCAGTCAATCACCCTGCTCTCTACATTCCCAAAAAAAAAGCCTTGTAGGGTTTTTTTAATCGTTGTTTCTGTGCTGTTGTCCCTGTGGGAATGGGAGCTGAGGGTGTGACATTAAATATGTCCTGTGGACTCTAAAATGACACTGCAGGGGACAGAGTGGCAACTGGCTGGGAGCTGTGTGTGGGCAGGGCCTGGCTGTGTGTCACC
Organism: Acrocephalus arundinaceus; assembly: GCA_021534815.1. Classification (NCBI taxonomy): domain Eukaryota; kingdom Metazoa; phylum Chordata; class Aves; order Passeriformes; family Sylviidae; genus Acrocephalus; species Acrocephalus arundinaceus. The sequence continues at coordinate 19,433,679 of JAJEOU010003008.1, read as the reverse complement.
CCAAAATCTTGGGGTCAGGGATGCTCAGGAGCTCTGTTGGGGACTGTCACCCCTAGAGGGGGCCCCAAAGCTGGCTTGGGGTTTTTGGTGTCACATTTAGCTGGGTGGATTTTTGGGGAGGTGTGGCTGTGTGCCTTGTCCTCGGTGCCCCCTGTCCCCTCTGGAGGAGCAGACACAGGGCAGAGGTGACACCAGGAGGACCCCAGGGAGACAAGAGGGACACGGTGTTGAGGCCGGGAAGGTCGCGAGGACGCCGAGCTTGAACTTGAATTAGATGGTAATTGCAACGTGCCTAATTACAGGGAAAGAGCAAATCACTGCGGTGCTTCATAAAGTGTCTGACACGGAATAACGAGGATAATTAGCAATCAGACGGGAAGCTGCTGCCTCCCCGGCCCCCCAAAGCCCTGGGGAGCCCCCCCTGCTCCCCCTCCCCTCTGCAGAGCATCTGCCCCTGCCTGGCGTGGCTTGTCCCCCCCTGCATGGGACATCAGCCCCCCAGTGCCCCCAGGGTGGGACACTGGCCCAGCAAAGCCACCCGAGCTGTGGTGAGGTGATGGTGGCTGTGTGCCCTGGGCAAGGGGGGTCTGGTGGCTGTGCTGATGTCCCTCCCGTGTGTGTGTGTGTCCGGGTGTCTGTCCCCACACGGATCCGTGTCCAGGTGTCCGTCCCACATCCGTGTCCAGGTGTCCGTCCCCACATCCGTGTCCAGGTGTCTGTCCCCACATGGATCCGTGTCCAGGTGTCCGTCCCCACATCCGTGTCCAGGTGTCCGTCCCCACATCCGTGTCCAGGTGTCTGTCCCCACATGGATCCGTGTCCAGGTGTCCGTCCCCGCATCCGTGTCCAGGTGTCCGTTTCCACATCCGTGTCCAGGTGTCTGTCCCCACACAGATCCGTGTCCAAGTGTCCATCCCCACACGGATCTGTGTCCAGGTGTCCATCTCCACATCCACGTCCAGGTGTCTGTCCCCATGCGGATCTGTGTCCAGGTGTCTGTCCTGACGTGGATCCGTGTCCAGGTGTCCATCCCCATGCTGATCCAGGTGTCTGTCCCCACACGGATCTGTGTCCAAGTGTCTATCCCCACATCCATGTCCAAGTGTCTGTCCCCACGTGGATCCCTACCCAGGCATCCATCCCCACATTCAAGTGTCCATCCCCACACAGATCCAGGTGTCTGTCCCCACACAGACCCGTGTCCAAGTGTCCATCCCCATGAGGATCCGTGTCCAGGTGTCCGTCCCCACATGGATCCAGGTGTCTGTCCCCACATCCATGTCCAGGTGTCTGTCACCATGTGGATCCGTGTCCAGGTGTCCGTCCCCACACAGACCCAAGTGTCTGTCCCCCACACGGACCCGTGTCCAGGCGTCCGTCCCCACATCCATGTCCAGTTGTCTGACCCCACATGGGTCAGATCCGTGTCCAGGTGTCTGCCCCCACACAGACCCATGTCCAAGTGTCTGTCCCCATGCGGATCTGTGTCCAGGTGTCTGTCCCCACACGGATCCAACTGTCTGTCCCCATGTGGATCCATGTCCAAGTGTCTGTCCCCATGTGGATCCGTGTCCAGGTGTCTGTCCCTGCACAGACCCCCGTGTCCAGGCGTCCGTCCCCACATCCATGTCCAGGTGTCTGCCCCCACACAGACCCATGTCCAAGTGTCTGTCCCCACACGGATCCAAGTGTCCGTCCCCACATCCGTGTCCAGCTGTCTGTCCCCATGTGGATCCGTGTCCAAATGTCTGTCCCCACACAGATCCGTGTCCAAGCATCCATCTCCACATGGATCTGTGTCCAAGTGTCTGTCCCAACACAGATCTGTGTTTAAGTGTCTGTCCCCACACAGATCCAGATGTCCGTCCTCACATCCGTGTCCAAGTGTCTGTCCCCGCACAGATCCAGGTGTCCGTCCTCACATCCGTGTCTAAGTGTCTGTCCCCACACAGACCTGTGTCCAGGTGTCTGTCCCCGCACGGATCCGTGTCCAGGTGTCTGTCCCCGCACGGACCCGTGTCCAGGTGTCCATCCCCACACGACCGTGTCCAGGTGTCCGTCCCCACGCCCGTGTCCAGCTGTGCCGCTGGCGCCTGCTGCCAGCAATGCATTAATGCCGCCTGACGCTAGAGCGCACCAGAAGCATGTCGTGACATCCTCCCGGGGACACCGCGCCCTGCAGGGCCACCTGCCCCGGCCACCTGCCCGCGGCCACCCTGCCCTGACCCCAGAGGCACCCGCGGCCACCCCGCTGGGGACCTCGGCTGCCCTCGGTGGCCGCAGGGGCTGGGACTGACGGTGCCTCATTACCCTGGGAGGGAGCGGGAAGGGTGCAGAGTTGTGACACCCCAAGAAACCCCGCTGCCACCCCAGCCTGGCTGCTGCCACCCCTGGGGGACCGGGAGGAGAGCGAGGAGTGTCTGGCTCTCAATTAGCTGCACCTTTTAATGATGCTGTAGTTGGTTTAGGGATTTAGGGAATGTGTGTCCTCCCCCAGGGAGGCTGGGTTGTGCTGTGGGACTGATCCTAAATCTCCTGTCCCCCCATCCCAGCACCCAAAGGAATATCCTGGGACATGGAGGGACCTCCCAGCCCCAAAATGCCCCTGGCTGAGGGGTGCCAGGGGTGAGGGGTGCCAGGCTGCTTTGGTGACTTCACTCCAACTCCTGCTTTCCTTGGAGCCGCCTCCCTCTTGTCCCCCCACACCAGCAAGGCCCATCCCTCCTCCCCCTCCCCAGCACCTTCCAGGAATCCCCCAGCACATCCCACTGTGATTTTGGGGCTGGTTTGCCGCTGGGGTTGCAGAGAGGGCTGAGCACGCCGTTGTCACGGTGGGGATGATGCTCCTGGTGTCCCTGAGTGCTGGGGCAGGGTGGAGGTCACGCTTCCTCCTCCTCCGTGCCTGTCTCCTTCCCGCCTCTCCTGCTGGCTTCTCCTTTTTTGTTTCCCCCTCTCGGAGCAGCTGTTCTCTAATAAGCTGTTAATGATGATACAGTAAGTAGGAGCGGAGAGTCCTGCGGGAGCTGCCACGATTTGTGTAATTGGCCTCAGAGGAGACAGAAGTATCTAATATTTACATGCCGGTATTAGTCCCCTGGGAGCCTGTCTGGGCTGCCACGGGAGGCAGCTCCCAGCCTCAACCTGTCTGCTCCCGGCTGATGGATCCTCAGATCTCCGATGGATGGGAACTGCCAGCAGGGAATGGGGGGGAGCCCCCCTCACCCAAAAAAATAAAGCTGGGGATGGCTGAGCATCCCCACAGCTCAGCTCGGTTTGTGGGAGCAGTGGGGTTGGGCTGAGCTTCCAGAGGGGGATGCTGAGGTTTGGGGAGCCCCGTGCTGGGCTGGGGTGGAGGGTCCCAGAGTCCCATCCCAGCTGGGGATGTCCCACAGTGACTTTACCAGGCTTTCACCCGGCTCCTGAGGCACAAACGTGTTCCTGAGCTGGAGGAAGCAGTGGCAGTAGAGAGGGGTGCTGCCATGTGGCCACCAAGCACCCCCTGCCCTGTGCCAGGGGCTGGGGTGGCTCCCTGCGAGCTGTGCTGGAGCTCCTGGAAGGGCAGGTTTGGAAAACCGGGAGCACCGAGCTCCCAGTGAGCCGTGGGGATGGGCAGGGAGTGCTGAAACTGCCCCTGGTGATCCTGCCTGCAGCCATGGGGCCAGAATGCCCCAGGAAACTGAGGCATGGCTGGGGAAACTGAGGCACGGCTGGGGAAACTGAGGCACAGCAGAGCAGGGGCTGCTGAAACTGCCCCTGGGGATCCTGCCTGCAGCCATGGGGCCGGAATGCCCCAGGAAACTGAGGCATGGCTGGGGAAACTGAGGCACGAAGGGCAGGGAGTGCTGAAACTGCCCGTGGGGATCCTGCCTGCAGCCACGGGGCCGGAATGCCGGGGAGGCACAGCCAGGGAAACTGAGGCACAGCTGGGGAAACTGAGGCACAGCTTGGTAGGGGCTGCTGAATCTGCTCCTGGGGATCCTGCCTGCAGCCGCGGGGCCAGAATGCCCGGGGAAACTGAGGCACGAAGGGCAGGGAGTGCTGAAATTGCCCCTGGGGATCCTGGCTGCAGCCACGGGGCCGGAATGCCCGGGGAAACTGAGGAATGGCTGGGCAGCGGCTGCTGAAACTGCCCCTGGGGCTCCTGCCTGCAGCCACGGGGCTGGAATGCCCCGGGAAACTGAGGCACAGCCGGGGAAACTGAGGCACGAAGGGCAGGGAGTGCTGAAATTGCCCCTGGGGATCCTGCCTGCAGCCATGGGGCTGGAATGCCCGGGGAAACTGAGGCACGGCTGGGGAAACTGAGGCACGAAGGGCTGAGGAGCAGCCTGCCCTGCCCTGCCCTCCCTCCTGCCAGCTCTCTCCCTGTGCTGGAGTGTGGACATGGTGCCACCAGGGCTGTCCTGCTTCCCTGGTGTCCCCAGGCTCTGGGGTTGTCCCCTCCTGCTGGGGGTCAGTCTCTGGCCAGGATTCTCTCAGCTGAGCTGTTTTGGGGTGCTGGGGCTGTGCTCACTGCAGTGCTCACGTTCCTGCACCCCCAAACCTGCAGAGACCCCCCAGAGGCGAGGGGGAACACCAGTGGGGACAGCAACGCTGAGCAGTGGGTACATCCCAATTCCCTGCCTGGGGTGGAAGCTGGGGGGTTCCAGTGCCCCCCAACCCATCTCCCATTGCATTCTGGTGTGCCAGAGGGGCCCCCAGCCCTGTGGGATCGCATCCCCAACCTTTTCCACCCAGATCCCACTCTCCCATTGCCCTGGCAACCCCTGGCTCAGTGCCTCCTGCAGGGGGATGTCTCACCCTCCAGGGGGGCTGAGAGGGGCTGATGTGGGTGGCCATGGGGGTTATTTAGTGGGGTGCCAGCCGGGCAGTGCTGTTCACCCCACAGAATCAAAGGCTCAGTGTTTTCCCGGTGTTTTCCCAGTGTTTTCCCGGTGTTTTCCAAAAGGCCAGCGGGGCAGCTTAGCTTTGGAGGTGGCTTCATCCTGCCCGCTGTGACTGGGCTGGGAGCCACCAGGACCTGGCTGTGCGGGGTCTGTGTGGGGTGGAGGTCGCTGAGCCCCGGTGAGCTCGTGGCAGGGCTGGGCTGCACTCCTGTGGTTCCACGCTGGTGTCCGGGGGTGCGCAGAGCTGTTGGCTTCTGTTCTTCCCTCCCTGCCTCCTTCCCTCATCCCTCCCGCCCTCCTGCATCCCTCCATCCTGCCCTCTGTCCCTCCCTCCATCCTTTTTTTCGGTTCTCCTCCCTGCTCAGGACGTTCCGGCCCTCTCTGTCCCTGGCTCCCTGCCAGCCCTTTCCCACACTCCCTAATCCCGGCTCCAGCCCTGCCTGCTGATGCCTTGGGAGCAGCTGCTTCAATCTCCCCAGAGCCAGGGCAGCGGGACCTGGTCCTTGACCTCCCCGGGAATCTGGGGGGGGGTGGCAGGTTTGGCGTGGGGACAGCAGGGGTGTCCCCAAGTCCCCTGCTGTGTCAGCCACGCCTTGTCCAGGATGGATTTATGATGGCAAGGGGTGCAGTGGGGAGCAGGGCAGCACCCCTGGGTGCTCACAGGCCCTCCTGGGGTGGAGGGGGGCGTTCACAGCCCCTCACACCCCTGTTCTGTCAGCGTTTGGGGGGGGAGATCCCCCCCACCTCCTTCCCTCCCTCCTGCCTGATCTGTTCAATCTGCTAAGCAGGGGAATAGTGCAGCCACCATCTGTGAGCCTGCCAATAATGGGATTAACTCCTTCCCCCGGCCGGGCCCAGCCTGACGCTCTTTCTGGCACCCCCTTGCCGAGGTGTCCCCTCCTCCCGCCCGCCGGGGACAGCCCGCCCGACATGCCGGTGCTGATGTCGCTGATGTCCCAGGGCTGCCTGGGGACAGCCCCAATTTACCCCCACGCCGAGCTGAGCCACCAGCATGGACTCACCCCCTCCTGCCTCAGTTCACCTTGCTTTCCTCTGCCTCAGTTTCCCCTCTCCTGCCTCAGTTTTCCCCTCTCCTGCCTCAGTTTCCCCCTCTCCTGCCTCGGTGTTCCCCCTCCTGCTGTTTCCCCCTCTGCCTCACGATCCCCCACTCTGCCTCAGTTTCCCCTCCTGCCTGGCCGGGTGGATTTGGGCCATTCCAAAGGGCTCTGTGCTGCTGTGGCAGGGCAGGAATCACCTTCCCTGCCTGGGAGTGGGAACAGGGGCGGGGAGAACACATTGAGCTGTGCCTGAATCCCGGCGTGTTTGTTCGGGGTCCCGGTTTTGGAGGCAGAGGAATGCAGGATGCGAGCCCACCACCCTGGGGAGGGATGCAAGGATGCAGGGATGCAGGGATGCAAGGATGCAGGGATGCAGGATAAGAGCCCACCACCCCCCCGGGGAGGGATGCAGGGATGCAGGATTCGAGCCCACCCCCCCGGGGAGGGATGCAGGGACACAGGGATGCAGGATAAGAGCCCAAACTCCCCCGCCCGCCCGGGATGGGGCAGAGGCGACACCGCACGTGGAGCGATTCAAGGGGGACCCCCACCCCCCAGCCCTGCAGCTTCAAGCCCTTTTTTTTTTGCCGGGGGCGGGATGCCCTCGCTAATCCTCTTAGGCTGCGCCCCGGAGCAGCTGGCGAGGCTGGCCCGGCCGCTGCCCATCCTCCCTCCCAACAGGTGCCCCCCGGCCCCCTCCCCGCCGGGGCTGGGCGGGGGGCTCGGGGCTCCCCGCAGCAGGCAGCCCCCCACCCCCCCCTTTTCCCCTTCCCCCGGGGCCGGCCCGGGAGCGCTCATTAATTATCTAATCTTCCCTTTATGTTTAATTTACAGCCCCGCGCGGCTCTGGCCATATGCTGCTTTTGTTGTGTCTGGCTCTTTGTTGTGGCAGGCAGCGGGGGCTGGCGAGACCCCCCCCCCAACCCTCCCCAATCCTTTGATCCCCCCCTCCCCTCTCAGCGCCACCCTCCAGCCACCCCCGCGGCACGGTGGCGAGCCCCGCCGAGGGGGTAAGTGCCTTTTTCTCGGTTATTAATTTCCCTGACCCCCCCCGCCGCCCCAGCTCAGCTCAGCACAGCCCCCCCAGCAGTGCGTGTGTGTGTTTTGTGTGTGTGTGTGTGTGTGTGTTTGTGTGTGTGTGTTGTGTGTGTCCCCCGCCTCTCGCCGCCGGCTCGGGATGTGATCGCGCGTGTGCGTGTGCGCGGCGCTGCCTCCTCCCGCTGCCGCCGCCGCCGCCGGGGTCACCGCGCCGCCCGCACCGCGCCCCGCACCGCGCCCCGCAGGTACGTGCAGGGCAGGCAGCTGCCGGTGCCCTCCCCTCGGACTGTCCCCCCCTCCTTGCCTTACCTGGATCCCTCATACACACCCTGGCTGTACCCTCCATCCCATCCCATCCCATCCCATCGCATCCCATCCATCCCATCCCATCGCATCCCATCCCATCGCATCCCATCCCATCGCATCCCATCCCATCCCATCCCATCCCATCCCATCCCATCCCATCCCATCCCATCCCATCCCATCCCATCCCATCCATCCCATCCCATCCCATCCCATCCCATCCCATCCCATCCCATCCCATCCCATCCCATCCCATCCCATCCCACCCATCCCATCCCATCCCATCCCATCCCATCCCATCCCATCCCATCCCATCCCATCCCATCCCATCCCATCCCATCCCATCCCATCCCATCCCATCCCATCCCTGTATCCCCTACCCCGTCTGCACCTCCCTCATCTCTGCCTGTCCCCCCCTCACATCTGTGCCCCTCCATGCCCATCCTAATTCCCCCACCCCTCTGTGCCCCCCTGTGCACTGCCTGTACCCCCCCACCTGCCTGTACCCCCCCCGTACCCCAAACCTGCCTGCACCCCCTCCCTGTACCCCCTCCCACCCCCTGTCCAGCCCTGATCTGGGCACCCCACCCGCACCCCCCCGACTTGTTGAGTGTCCCCCCAAATTTTTCTGGGTGTGTTTGGGCGTGGGGGGACCCCCGTGTCCCCCAGACCTGCGGCGGGTGCTTTTGGAGAGGCTTTGTGGAACTTGCTGCAAACTTTGTGTGGTGCTGCCAGGTGCCTCCTGCACTTCCCTTTTTCTCTGTGCGTGGTTTTTTTTTTAAAGTAGTAAAATGTTTTTTCTGCACCCCAGCAGGCCCGTACGCAGCTCTGATGGGGTGTATGGAGGGGAACCCCAATCTGGGAGCTGCACCCACTCTTGGGGGGTTCAGGTCAGGCTCCTGGGGGGCAGCAGGCAGAGGTTTGGGGGCACTTGCCACTGGCAGCACGAGGGTGATGGGGGCACCCCCTGGTGCTGGCTGAGCTGGGATTTGTCCCCCCAATGAAAGATGCTGGCAGCCTTTGGGGTGACCCCACTGGGGGGGCTTTGCAGGGGATGCCCAAACCCTCACCCCAAAGCTCAGGGAGGTGCACAGGGGGCTGTGCTCGTGCTGTCCGTCCGTCTGTCCGCTCCCTGCCAGCCCGGGGTGAGGAGGGCGGCTGCCCGCGCCCTGGCAGGGTGGGTGCCAAGCCTCCAGCCTGCCTTGGCGGGAGGATCCGTGTGCCGGGCCAAGAGTCGGGCTTGGAGCGCCCCGGCAGCGCTGTAAGGTCACCGCGACCGCCGGCGAGGTGGCCCTGCCAGGCTGTGCCGGCTCCTGCGTGCCAGCAGCCACGAGGGGGTGGCAGGAGCCGGGCCTGGGGTCACCGAGCTGCTCGCCAGGTGAACAAATCTCCTTTCATGGGCACAGGAGAGCGCTGGCTCCACAGGCATCCTGCTGCCGGGCATTCCGGGGGCTCTGCTGGACAAGGGATGCCTTGTCCCCAAGGGGGTGCAGTGGCTTGGGGAGCCCAAGGGGACAGTGCCAGCTGCTGGCCTGGGCGGTGGCGTGGGGGTGGCACTGGGTGACCAGGGCACCTGTCCTGGCAGCAGAGAGGGAATGGAGTGGACACCACCAGCGCTCCTTGTGCTTGCATGTGGGGCTGGCTGTCCCCATGCAGCCCCACGTGCCATCAGGGTCACCGACGAGCCCTTTTCGTTGTTGTTTTCTGCCCACCACGTGTGGGGAGCTGAGGAGGGGTCATGCCACCGTGCCAGATGGCCACTGCTGCCATCTGGCCGTGCTCGTCCCCGTACAAAATCCCGGCCCCACACCAAGGATCCATTCCCAAATAACAGCTCTGTGTCACGGCCCGGTTCTCTGCGTGCCACAAGGAGCCACAACACGAGGCTGGGGTCCCCCCAGGGCATCCAACCCCCTGCCTGTACCCCACCACCCCTGCCAGCTGGGGAAACTGAGGCAGTGGGGCAGGAGGCGGCTTGCCCGAGGGACGCAGTGCCAGGGCTGAGGAGAGCAAACAGGATTCTTGGCACGGGCCGGCGGTGCCGCGCTCTGCCTGCAGGCCAGGGCTGCTCTTTGCTTCTGCTTTGCACCCCAGCTCTGCCTCCTTGGGGGCTGTGCCTCTGTCCCACAAGTGACACCCCCTCTCCTCGGCGCTGTGAACGGGGCAGTTGTTCCCCCCGGTGCCCGGCGCTGTGTGTGGCGGGGCTGGCACCGAGAGCAGCTTGGCCTTGGCCCCCTGCCCGCTGCCGTGCCCTTTTCCAGAGGCAGCTGCCTGTGGGCACGGCTTGGCAGCTCTCCCTCCTGCGGGCTCGGCGGGGGCAGGACCCTGCTCCTCCCCTGGGCTGCCGGGTCACCTCCGGGCAGGCTTGCAACACTCGGGCCACTGCTGTCGTGAGTTTGCAGTTCTCAGCTCAGCCGGGTTTCTGTGCCGGCTTGTCATGATCCAAAAAGGAATCGTGATAGGTTCGTGTGATCTTAGACTGCAAAAAGTACTCAAGGGGACAAATATTTAATTACACACACAAATGCAGCTTTATTGATGCCAACCACACTTGTGATAGAGGGAATGAGAAAGGAAACAGCTCCAGCCCTAAAGCAGAGGAGGGGATGAGCGAGGAGCCGGTTCTCCCCACCGTCCGAAAAGTCCCTCTGGAGAAGCGCCCGGCGCGTCACCTCTTGCAGAAGCGATGTGTCAGCTCTGAAAGCCCCTGGTTTTCCACCCTTGGAGCTGTGTGCGGTTCTGCCTCCGCTTCCTGGGCACACGGGAGCCCTCGGGGCGCTGACATTCCCCGATCCACGCTCGGTTCCGTGCGTCCCTCCCCTCCCAGCTCGCTTGCCAGCTAATGGCGCGGCTTATTCCTATGGCTTTTTAAGTGCTTAATGGCGCGCGGGGCTAATGATGCAGCTCCCTCTGTTCCTGCCGCCTGGATGGATGGATGGATGGATGGATGGATGGATGGATGGATGGTGTCGGATGGCGCTGCCCCAACCTCCAGGAATGGGACAGGGACGAGGAGGGGCCCAGCTGGTGCCCCGTGGAGCTGGGGTTGGGAGCGGGCGGCCGCCTGGCCTCTCCTCCCTCCCCTGCGCGGCTGCTCGGAGCAGTAATGTCACCATAAACGATATTTATCACGAGGTGATAAAAATCTATTTCCAGCGACCTCTTGGAAATGGCCCTCGTAAAACCAGGCAGCAGACGGAGGCAGGAGGCAGACAGCGAGCGGGGAGGGGGCACGGGCAGGGAAATGGCTGTAATCAGCCACGGAGCAGAGGCTGGATCTGCCGGGGAGCCGGCCCTGCCATTCCCGACCCCGGGAAATTGATGGCAGCCGGCAAGGCCAGAGGGCTGCCCGGGCACAGCTGGGTGGATGCTGGGGCATCCCAGGCTTGAAGCAGCATCCAGGCTGTGAAGGGAGAGCCAGAGGGATTTTTGTCTTTTTCTGTCCGTCCTGGGGTGTTCCCAAAGTACACCTGAGGGATGCAGGGCTGGAGATGGTCCTGGAGCAGCAGGCTGGGATGGAATGCTGGGCTGCCAGCTTTCCTCCACTGCTCCCAGCCATAGGGATGCCCCCCTGCACTGTCAGGCACTGCTGGGTCACCCCAGTGCCCCCCGTGTCCCTCCTGGGGGGCACCATCAGGCCCAGAGCCCCCCCAGCTCCATCCCTTCAGTGCTGATGGTCGGGTGCTGATTCAGCACCCAACACTAATTACTGAGCCCACAGTGGAGCCTGGCTGTAAATTCTCCATCAGGAGTGGGCTGGGTGGTGGAAAACCTCCCTGGCTCCTTTCCCTGCTGACCTGAGCAGGGATTTGTGATTCCTTGGGGTGCTGAGTTGGCAGGAGGGGTCTCATCCTGCTCCACCCAGCTTTGGGGTTCACTGCCCCCCAGGAATCCCTCCTCCCCTCAGAGGTCATTCCTGGCTGTGTGATGCTCAGCCCAGTTTGTCCCCACTGGCACCAGGGACAGCCTGGGTGACCCCATGACCCCGCTGCACCCCTGGTCTGGGCATTCCTGGGGGCTTCACCAGGCTGGGGGGACAGAGGACACCTGGGCCACGTTTTTGGGGCTGGGGAGGTGGGATTCGCTCCTTAAAATGGGGACAGTGCAGGACCCTCCCTTGTCCCCTGGGGGAGGAGATTGTGAGGGAAAACAGCTCCCAGCTGCAGGGTCTAATCTGCTGCTCTGATGAAGAGACATTAATCACTTAAAGTAATTAACCAGGTGGGGCACTGGCTGGACCCCCCCCATGTGCCTGGGTGTCCCCTGCCTGGGGTGGCTGCCTTAGGGGGGGACACGGGTGAGGTGTGGGCAGGCTGGGCAGGAACCATGGATCCTCACAGAGCTGTGCCAGGAGGGGACAGCAAGGACGACGGGGACATCCAGGAGGATGGGAACATCATGTGCAGAGCCTGTGATCCCCGTGGAGGGACGTGGTGCCGCTCAGGGACTCGATACCACCACGAGGCTCTGTGCCCACCTGGCCCGGGGTGCGGTGACACGGCGGGGTGTGTGTGGCAGGTATTATCCTGCATTAAAGTTTCCCCTTGCAGATGGTTCACGTTTAATCCGTGGCTTAAAGCAGCGCCGGACCTGGCGGTAAGTCCGTCTTTAGATGGCAGGCGGGAGCCGGGAACGGGCGCTAAGCTGCCCGCGGGATGGAGAAGGGGGACACGGCGGATTGAGGGACACAGATTGAGGCTTTAATGCCACCGTGCCGCGAGCTGATCGCCCAGCCGGAGCGTGGTGGGATTGCTGTGACATGTCCCCCCCAAAAGGGATGGGGACCCCCAGATGTGTCCCCCTCACCTTGCTGCTCCTCCCTGCCTCAGTTTACCCCCCCTGAGCACGCCGGGATTGGCACGTGTGGGAATGTCCCGAAAACATGAGCCGCTGTGGGGTGGGTGGGGTTTTCCGGAGTGAAAAGCCCCTTGTGGCAGCCTCCGGTTCCCATGGCGGGTATTTAGGGTGGCGGGGAGGGGACAGCGGTCACAGACTGCCCGGCAGCTCTGGAGCTGGAGGTGGGTGAGCTGTGCTGGGTTGTGGTGTCCTGGAGATGGGGATGGGGTGCAGGGGAAGGGGCTGAGCCATGTCCTGTGGGATCTCAGCAGGATTTGGGTGGCAGACACCAAGCTGCATCCCTCCCATCTCAGCTTTGGGCCCTGTGATCACAGAGGACCTAGAGCCAAGGTTGGGGTGTGGTGACAGAGGGAGGTGGGAGCTGCAGGGACATCTGAGGCCAGGGTGTGACTGCCCCAGGCAGGGCAGTTTGTCCCGGCGTGGAACGGCAGCACTGCAGCTGGTAACTCTGGAGTCTGACGATGACAGCGAAGGCTCTGTGCTGCACAACCTTGAGGAAATCCTTGCGGCTTTGAAAAGGCTGATTGTTCCCTGCAGGGCCGGGAGCAGGAGTGGCAGTGCTGCTGCCAGCCCTGCTGTCCATGCATGGGCGGGATGCTCACATCCTCCTCTGCCTCAGTTTCCCTGCCTCGGAAGGAGGCTGAAGGGAACATTCCCTGAGAAAAACGAGGTAAAAATGTGTGACCCCATGATGGGACAGGGACTGAGCAGGGTGCGTGTCCTGGTGCTGGGGTGATGGAAGGATGAGCATGGAGGGAATTTTGTGTGGATGTGGGGCGTTGTGGAACACAGCACTGCCCAGGCATGTGGTGGAGGTGCTGACATCCCCACCAGCCACGGCTCTTCCCACCACCTGGAGAAACTGAGGCACGGGAGGTGACACGGCGTGGCCGGTGCTGCCGGAGCAGCCGCAGATCCCCACGCCCAGAGCCCCGGAGGAGCTGGAGGAAAAGCCGGGAGCGGGCGGCAGCGTGCCCCCCGCCTCCCCCTCCATCACCTCCCTGTTCGCTGGCGAACAAATGTCTGTTCTTGCAAAAAAAAGAAGTGACAGGGGTCGGCGCAGCGCTTTCCACATGACCTGCCCGGGAACAGAGGACGTCTTTGTTAATCCAGCGAGCTGTCAGTTCAGCCTCTTCACAAAAGGCATAAACCACTTATTGCTGCTCTCACCCCTGACCCCGGATCCGCCTGCGCGCCCTCCATTGTGCCGTCTCGAGGAAGCTGGCAAACAATTTCGGCTCCGGCTCTCCCCCCTCCCCGTCCCCGCCGGCGGCTGCACGCGGGGGCCGCCGCTTGCCCCGCCGGCGTGGGGAGCCGCTGCGGGGGACCCCCCTACACACACACACACACACATATACACACAGCACCTCCCCCGGCCGCATCTGCGCGCCCGCCGCCTCGCCTGGCAGCTGCTGCGAGGGGATGGGGGCTGCCACAAAGGGAGCACCTCCCTCCCTCCCTCCAGCCGTGCCTCCCTTCCCGGGGCTGCCGGAGCAGCTGGCCGGAGCGCACAGGTTTCGGAGAGGGAGTGCTGGGTGCTGCGCCCCGTGGCGCCCTGGGCCGAAACCCTTTAATGAGAGGGGACAAAAGCTCCTTAGGGTCCCTGGCTGGGACGGGCTGGGACGGCGGCTTTAGCCAAAGCCGCTTATGGCCGGGCACAAAGCCGCCGGGAACAGCCCAGCTCCGCGGGGCTGGCGTGGATGATGGGGTGATGTTTGTGCCCCGCCAGCCTCAGGGTGCCCGGGGGGTCACACGGGGTGACAGCCGGGGCAAGGGGGGCCGAGCACGTGCCGCTCACCCTGTCCCCTTTGCGCCCAGCACCCGGACCCCGCGGCGGGGCCGGTGTGTGCTGGAGCAATTAGATGCAGTCACTTTGGGGCTATATATAACCCAAATTGCTGCCTGCAGCTCGTTAGCTGCTGTCAGAGCCGCTGCGGCCGCGGCGCTGAGGTGGTGTCGCCCGGGGGGGGTGGTGGCGGGGGGGGGGAGCTGGAGAGTGACGCAGGGACCTGCTGGTCCCCAGGGATGGGGCATCAGAGGGGCTGGGGTCATGCTGGCCACAAGGTCAGGCCCTTGCAGGAAATGGGGTGCTGGGGGGACGTGCTTCACCCCATGTGTTGCACCAGCTTCTCCTCAGTGCGGTGCAGGGTGGCTGCAGTGACACACAGGGGTCACAGCCAGGCCTGTCCCCCTGCCCGCCATTCCCAGGGCTTGTGGCACAGCCTGTGTGAGTGTTCTGGTGCATGGGGGGCCACTGGTGCATCCCTTGCCCATGCCAGTAGCGTTCCCAGCCTCGTCCGCCCTTGTGGCATCCAGCCTGACCACAGTCTTCATCCCCTTCCATCCGTGCCAGCTCCCGCCTGGGCTCTCCGGCACGTCGCGGCTCTGCCGGCGCACACCGGCCCCGCGCGGCACCTCGGGCTGTCTGGGGACAGCTGCGAGATGAGTGCGAACATATTGTGTGGGCTCCTGGAGCAGGCGTCACGGTGTCGCTGCTGGAGAGCGAGCGGGAACCGCAGCCCCGCCGTGACAAACGGCTCCGGCACAGCCGCAGCCGTGCCCACGCGGGCGCCGCGGCGCAGCCGGCACCGCCGCTGCACCGGGACCCGGGGCGGGGATCTGGGTGGGCAGCGATGCTCACCCTCGGTGCAGTGTCACCTGCCAGCACTGTGACACATCCCTCCAGCTGTATGAATTTCCTGGGGGGGGCCACATCCCCGTCTTGGGAAGGGTTAACGGTGCTGTTGTCTCAGTCTGGAGCCTTTTGTTTCTTTCCCTTTTTTGTTGTTTTTTTTTTTTCTCCCCCCTTCCCCTCTTTAATGAGGAGTTAGCACAGCTGTAATTGTAGGTTCCAACTTTCTGCCAGCAAACACGGCTGAGAAACTTTAAACACAGTGGAGATGCATGGACCCAGCCACCACCCCTCCCGTGGGCACCCATCAGGGCCAAGCCATGCCACCAGCAGGGACCCCAGGGACACCCCAGCCTGCTCCTGTGGGAAAACCCTCTGTTTCCAGACTGCTGGGACAAGGATGAGAAGGGCAGAGGCTTCCTGGAGGGAAGAGCAGCTGGAACCGTCTGGGGGAACACACGGCAGGGGCTGTGCTTTGATAAAGCCCCAGCAGGAGCCGGGGGGGCTTGAGGGCCTCAGCGACAAAGGGAACTGGGGGGAGCCTGTTCCTGCAGCCCTCAACACTCCAAAAACACCTTTTATCCTGAGCGCCGCCTCCCAGGCCTGGGGGAGCCGGGGCACAGCGAGGGTTTGTATCCCCCAGGCCTTACAGCCAGCGCTCTCTGCATCCCCTGGGAAGTGCAGGATGTGGTTCCTCTGTGCTGGGCATCCTCCTCACCTCATCCCTCGCTCACTCGCAGGAGCTGGCACCGACGCTGTGCCAAACCCCGTTGCTGGTACAGCTGTGCCGGTGCTTGCCGGGCTCCGTGCCCGCCGCCTTGCCGAGGTGATGCCAGCCAAGAGGCAAAGATTGCATCCACCCCCGGTGCCCTGGCTGCTGGCAGCGCGGGGATTTTCCGGGCTGCTGCCACCCGGGAGGGCGGAGGTTGCGGTGCTGCGGCGGGGGCTTTGCAGTGCCCGCGGCATTCCCGTGGGCGGCGTTTCCGTGGGCGGCATCGGCGCGGCACACGCCACAGCCCGTCCCGGCGGCAGGCGAGGTGCAGGGGAGGCGGGATGGGGAAGCCACGGTTTTGGGTGTCCCCAAGGCACAGGAAGTGTGCTGGCATGGCCTGCTGCCCTCTGCTTTCCCACTGCCACCGCTGCCATCCCAAAGCTGGGGGCAGAGCTGGGAGCTGAGGCAGGTGTTTAGCGCAGTGATGGGAGCAGAAGGAATGTGGCCTTGGCGGGGAGGGACACACTGGGGACAGTGGGAACACTGGGTATGGGGACACTGTCCCCTGCCCTTGGTGCTGTTGTGTCTGTGGACTGCCACTTTGCCTGTCCTAGGCACCATGTGGTGGTGACACGGCTGATGTGGGCTCTTTGTACCTGCCCCTGTCCCTGGAGGCCACCAGCTCTGTTTTGACCCCACTCGAGCTCTCCACATCCTTCACACCAAGACCCTGCTGGGGTAGATGGAGACAGATGCCACCCAGGAGGAGTTTGAGGAGTGTCATGCCATGGTGCCATCCATGCCAGCTCTGGTTGGAGCCTTTTCCCCATGGTTTTGTCACACATGGCTGACCTGTGTGCCAGCTCCGTTCTTCCTGTGTTAATAGCATCACATAAAGATGTCACATTGCTGTCACCTCGCTGCACACCTACCCCTGACCTGGATGTGCCTGAGGCTGTGCCCTGTGTCCCTGATCCCTGTTGTGGATGTCCTGGGAGCTGTTTCAGGCTTGTCCATGTTGTCAGCGGGCTGGCCTCAGCTCAGCACCATTCAGCAGGCACAGATCCTGCTTCCCTCTCTCCATCCCTGGAAAAATGTGGGATAAGTATCTCGCAGAGCCAGGAGGAGCTGAGCTTCATCACAGTGGGACATGGGGGACCTGCCAGCTCTCCCTCAAATTTCAGCGCTTGGTGGCAGAGCACCCTTCCCTCCCAGCCTCTTCCCAAGCACCTCGGGGTGCTGCTTAGCAAATTAGCACCCAGATCAACCTGCTCACCTCTAATTGGGGCTGAGTCTTTGAGGACGTGTCTGGGGAGGAAGGCCCCTGCTCCGAGGGGCTGCCGCCATGCTTTATCTGGGTGGACAGATCCCTCCTAATTGAGCAGATACTCCGTGTTCGCAAACAGATGGCTCCTTTGCATCAATTATTCCTTATCTGTGTAACCGGGGATGATTTGCTGACAGATAGCGCAGGGTGAAGTTAAAGCAAGGAGGCGGCCAGTGCTCTGTGCGGAGCCTGGGGGTCCCAGGGGACACGGGTGGTGAGGGGGGGTGGGATCCCGGCTGCCCTTGGGCAGGTGGGACCCATCTCTGCTGCCGTTGCATCTCAGCATCCTTGGCAGGAAAATAAAGAGGGTGAGGGCTGCTGGTGCTGATGGGTGGGTTTGGGGGTGGGGGGCTCCCTGGGGAGCAGGAGGGTGCCAGCCTTGGCCCAGCTGTCAAAATCCACTTTCCCCACCAAGACCCTGGTCTGGCACTTCCCAGCTATGTCTTGCCCAATGCTGCTGTGACACATGAGTGATTAATGTTAATTAATGATCAGTTGCTCCAGGTATCAAAGTGTGCCCCAGCCTTTTCCCGTGCCCACAGGTAGGGGATTGCTGCTGGTGGCATTGTCCTGGGAAGAGGAGCGGTGGCACGGCCTCCCCCCTGAGACATCCCTGCCACCTCCAGGGATCCCACACCAAGCTGTCATGGATGGGGGCTGACCCCTGGGCTTGTCCCCTGCCCGCTGTGAAAGTCACCTTCTGTTAATCACTGGGAAAGAGAAGAGCATCCCGCCATCACTGGGGCAGCCGGTGGCACCCCGCCAGTTGGAGCTGGGACGTGGTGGCACTCGAGGACTCACGGGATGTGCCAAGCGCTCGCGGTTGTGCGGCGCTGCCATATGGATTCCATAAATTAAACCTTTCCAGGAAGCGAACGGTAAATTTATACGTCCGCTCGTGTGCGTGGCTCATTGAGTCTGAGGGCTTCCCAGCAAAGCATCCACCACCATCCATCTCCATGGATATCATCCTGAGAAAATGGATGTCACCTGTGGCAGGGGGAGGTCACCTGCATCCCACCATACCCAGAGTGGGCGCAGCATCCTGTGAACCTGTGTTGTCTGTGTGTCTTTCCCAGGGTGGCACAACAGCACTGGGGTGAGCGTGGTGTCACTGGCTGTTGCTTTATTAAAGCTAAACAGGAGCGGTGAAAGCCCAAGCTGTGTGCCCGGGCAGGAGGGTGACAGCTACAACAAACCCCGGGCCCACAGCAGAGGAGGGGGACTGTCCCCAAACAAGGCACAGCGGGAATGCCATCCCCATCCCAGCAGCACGTTTCCCTCGCCTGCCTGGCAGGGAAGGCGCTGGGGGGGTTGTTGATCTCGAGTAAACACTGCCCGGTTGAGTAATCGGGAGCTGCCTAACCGGCCAGCTGCCGCCGGCGGGCGAGGGGACGCCGCTTTGATTCATGTCCTCACCCCCCCTGCAGCCTTTCTTGTCTGGCTGTGCTGGGAGCCATCGGCCGGATCCAGCTGTAGCCCCGTGGTGCGGGCTGGCGTGCGGCTCCTGCACTGGCCACGTGCACCGGCCGGCAGGAAAACAAAAGCATCTTGTGTCTGTGCGCCCCAAACCCCCCCGTGCCCCCCACCCGTGCCGGGAGAGGCAACGGCGCTGAGTCTCTGTCCTGCTTCTCTTCCAGGCGTCCTCTTCATCCTTAGAGACAGCCGCCACCAAGCCTGCGGCCGGTGAGTCCCGGCACCGCGTGGCCAGCGCTGGGGAGAGCCCGGGAACGGGCAGCACTGTCCCGGACATCGGCCAGCGGACGCCTTTGGATGCGGAGGGTGCGGACGTTGGAGCCACAAGTAGGTGATGCGGGGGGATAGCAGAGGGTACAAGGCTGCCATTCCCAAGGGATGTCCCCTGTCCCGTTGTGGGGTGACCATCAGATGTGCTGCTTGGGATTCCCGCTGAAGGCTCACGCCCAGCGGTTTGGGGTTGGGATCCAACACCTGCAGCCCCGCTGGGAAGGTGACCCCAACAGCCCCACCATCCCTGGGGCTGTGAGTCAGGCCGTGGGCACCAGGGAGAGCTGCAGTGTTGGGCTGGCTGTGCTGGGGAGCCGGGGGGGCCCCCGGGGCTGGGATGGACCGCGGCTCCAGGGACTTGGACGCCCTGTCCGTCAGGAGCGGCAGCATTTTTAGGAGAGGTATCATGCGTGCTTCCCGCCTGCCGCCTCCCTGGCCCGGCTTGTTTGCCAGCCCTTCCCGGCGGGCGCGCCGGGCCGTGTTGTGCTGGGCCATGCCAGGCTCCTTTGATCCGGTAACAACTGCCGATGCCGGTTCCTGGCGTTGGGCTGGGGAAGAGTCAGGAACCGCAAGGTGCAGCGGGCAGGAAGCTGGGGCAGGCAGGGAGAGCTGGGGGGCAGCCTGCAGGGCCAGGGGGCTGCTTGGTGGTGGGGATTTGTGACCCGTCACATTCCCTAAGAAAGATCCTTCTCAGGAATGCGGTGTCACCCATCGTGTCACCCATCGATCAGCCCCACAGGGATGTGGCTGTGGTTTGGGGACCCCGCAAGGCGCTGTGTCCCTCGGGGTGAGGGGGGGCTGGGATGCATTTACAAGCTGCTCACAGCCCAGCCAGCAGTGGCGTGGAGGCAAGCTGGGAGCCGTGGCCTGGAACGGGCCTGCTGGAGTCAGCCCGGGATTTATTACCCTGCCAGTGGCTGCCGGGCAAAGGTGACAGTGACTAATGGCTTGTTACACGCCTGCCACATCTCATCTGTGCGCCGCGTCCGGCTGCTGCGCTCCCAGCCCTGCTGTGCAGGCAGCCTGTGCTGCGTCCCTTCCTGGGGGGGACACAGGGGTGACCCCCCCTTTGCCCCTGCGGGGACCTCAGCCAAACAGGGTGACAACAACAGTTGGACAGCTTGGCATGGGATTTATCCCTGTGCTGAGCATGGAGACCACACTGTGAGCGTTCCCTGTGGCCAGGCCGGCATCTGTGGCAGCACCTCCGTATCTCAGGGGTGGTGACACATCCTGGGGTGTCCTGCTGAGCCTCGTGTGACACACGGGACTTCCCAGTGCACAAAACCCCTTTGTGGTTGCCAAACCACGAGCCACTGCTCTGCCAGCACGGTGTCAATCCCATGCCAGGTGGCTGGGCTGGGATGCCGAGGGGATCCTGCCTGCGTGTCCGGATGGATGCTGACGGAACCACAAATGCATTCACCAGGAAAATTAAAAAATTAACAGGCATTGGCTCGCTCTAGATTAGTAAAGGCAGGAGATAAAAGCGGCTCTTTATACCTTGTGAGAATTGCTGATAAGGGCATTTGTTCCTCTGTATTCTTTAAAAAGAATGCAATAAAAATTTAAAATAGAACGGGAAAAGGGAATTGTGGGGGGGAAGCACGAGGAGGACTGGGGGGGTGGCGGGCAGCAGCGGCACCGCGGCAGCACCGGCGTGGCGGCACTGGGGCCTGTTGGAGGAAGAGGAGGAGGATGGAGGGGATGCAGAGGCGAGGGTGAGCTGGGAAGGGATTTGGGGGTGTGTGTGTGGTGGTGTGGCGGTTTGTTTGGGGACAGCTGGGTGTCCCTGTCCTGGCCTGTGTCTCCTCCTGCAGAGGTGCCAGTTCATGGCTGGCAGTGAGGATGAGATTCCTCACCAAAGCCTCCTTCCTGCCCGAGGGAGGCGGGGGTCCGGCCTGCCCGGGCCAGCCGAGCCTGTCTGGCACCTGGAGCCGATTGGTGTGGCCGGTGAATGATGGGCAACTTCCTCCTGTGCCAGTGGGCTGAGCCCCACCCCACTCATGTCACTGGTGTCCCCAAGCCCAGGTGGTGGCACAGGGGTGACCACCACCATTCCCACCTGGCAGGGACAGTGCTGTTCCCTCTCCCACGCCGGTGCAGGGGGTGCCTGGGGCATTGGGGGCCTTGTGTTTAGGGGAAACCATGGTGTGTGTAATGGAGGTCACCCTGGATTGGGGAACCCCGTTGTAAGGGGAGCAGAGGTCCCCCTGGGGCTGGAGGAACCCATGTTTTGGGACACCAAGGTCACTCTGGGGTTGAGAGACCCCGTGGTTGTCCTGGGCTTGGGGGTCCCTGTGATTTGGGGGATTGAGGTCACCTTGGAGTTGGGGGACCCCATTGTGTGCAGACTGACATCACCCTTGCCAAGGGGGCAGCCCTTTATTTCCTCAGGGTCTGGGCTCAGCACCCTGCTCACTGTGCTGGGCCACGCTGGCATTCCTGAGCCCCACGGGATCTTGGAGCAGTTTTGGGGTCGGGTCAAAGGCCTGTATCCCACCCCAACCCCTTTGCCCCATCAGTGCCTGGCACAGGCATCCCCCATCTCTAAATTTGGGGAGGGGTCACCTGATCAGGAGTGACACCAGCATCACCCTAATTCCCGCACGCTGCAGAGGGATAGAGACCCCGCGGGACACCCCGAATTAGGGGAACCCCGATTCCCGGTGAATTGGGGGGTGGTCCCCAGTGGGGGGTGTCCGCCCCCTGCCAGCATCCCTGTTTTCGGAGCTCCCCGTGCCTCGCTCCCGGTGCCCGCCCCCGCCGCCCTGCCCTGCCCTGCCCTGCCCGGCCCGGCCCCCGGTGAGTCACGCTCCAGCCGTGCGGCTCCCGGGGCGGCGGGCGGGCGCCGAGGGAAGCAGGAAGCGGCGCGGGGGAAGGCTCGGCACGGCTCGGCTCAGCTCGGCTCCGCTCCGCTCCCTCCGGCGCTGCCCATGGAGGAGCGCAGCCCCCGTTGGACGGCGCGGCCCGCGGGTGAGTGACCCCCCCTACATGGGGAACCCCGAGCGCCGTGGGGAGGGGGCAGCGAGGTCCCCCCCGCCCCGGGTGGGAGTTGTGCTGGAGGGGTGGGATGGGGCTGGTGTGATCCCGCCGCTCCAAAACCCCCCCCAGCCCCTCTGCTGGGGTGTGGGGGATGGAGGTCACCCCGGGGTCGGGGGACCCTGGGGTGTGGGGGACAGAGGTCACCCTGGGCTGAGAGAGACTGTGCTGTGGGGGATGGAGGTCACCCTAAGGTTGGGGGACTCCATGATGTAAGGGGTGGAGGTCGCCGTGGGATTTGGGGGCAGTGATGTTCGGTGAATGGAGGTCACCCTGGAGTTGGGGGATCTCATGGTCTAAGGGGCAGAGGTCGCCTTGTGTTTAGGGGAAACCATGGTGTGTGTAATGGAGGTCACCCTGGATTGGGGAACCCTGTTGTAAGGGGAACAGAGGTCCCCTGGGGCTGGAGGAGCCCATGTTTTGGGACACCAAGGTCACTCTGGGGTTGAGAGACCCCGTGGTTGTCCTGGGCTTGGGGGTCCCTGTGATGTGGGGATGGAGGTCACCTTGGAGTTGGGGGACCCCATTGTGTGTGGACTGACATCACCCCAGGTTGGAGGACCCATGACACAGAGGGTGGTGGTCACCCTGAGCTTCGGGAGACACTGTTATTTGGGGGATGGAGGCACCCTGGGGCAGGGGGACCCTGTGGCCTGGAGGATGGAGGTTGCCTTTGGCTTGGAGGCCCCTGTTGTGTGAGGAGTGGGGGTCGCCCTGGTGGAGGGGTACCCCATCATGGGGGAGACAGGAGTCACCCCGAGCTTCAGGTGCCCCGTGGTGTTGTGGACAGAGGTCACCCTGGCCTTAGGGGACCCCATGTTGTGGACAATGGAGGTTGCTTGGAGTTGGGGATCCAGCTGGGCAATGCTGTGGGGAGATGAGACCCTCTGGGTTCTGGGGCCAGCTGAGGTGCTCAGTCCCCGTGACCCACATTCCAGAGAGACCCTTGGGGTCATTTCCCATGGCTGGCAGAGCACACGGTGGCCTGACCTTGGCCCTTCTCCTTGCCGTGCTGCCTGTCCCTGTCTCGATGCGGGCACACAGGGTGCAGTGTGGGGTTGTGCCTCAGTTTACCTACCCACCGCTGCTGTATATCCGAATTTCTGGACACCCAGCCCTGCCGGAGCTGGGGAGGGACCGTGTTGCTGACTGAGCCGTACACGGGGAGCCCGGGCACCGCACCCTGTGCCGGGGTGATGCCGCGGCCCCGGCGTCTGGCCTGCCTCCACCTTTATTGCCCTGCTCCATCCTGGCTCTTCCAGCCCTGCCTGTGCTGCCTGCTGTGCCCTTTGCCCGGAGGCTGCCGGCTCACCGTGCGCTGCCAGCGCCCGTGTCTGCTTTGCATGGTGACACAGGTGCCAGTCCCCAATGGGTGGCATCTGTCAATTGAGTGGCCCATCGGTGGCATCTGTCCCCAAACCCTGGGTGACTGCCCACTGCCAGCCCTTGGAGCAGCAGTGGCGAGTGCCCCGCTCTCTTCATCCTCATCCCCATCCTCCTCCCATGGCTGAGGGCACAGAGCAGTAGGGTGGGTGCCCACTGGGGCCACGAGCGAGCTCCAGCTCCAGGGAGGGAGTTAATGGAGGGAAAAGGCAGCGGGAAGCCAGCGCCTCTTCCTGCAAGGGCGCGCGTGCGCCGGCGAGCACCGGGGTGAGCCCGTGTGGTTTGTGGGTGTGAGCGAGGCGAGCGTGCGCCCGGCTGCGTGTGCGCCTGGCAGCCTGTATGTGGAACCTGCCGGGCCGTGTGACGGGCACCGCGGCCTGGCAGGGCTGGCCAGGCAGGGCCAGTGGGTGCCACAGGGCTGGGGGGGCTGGCTGTGAGCACACACGTGTGTCTGTGTGTCTCTGTGTGTGTGTGTGTGTGTGTGAGCATTGCACAACCCCAGGGTGTCAGGCTGCGTGCTGGGCGCGGTGACCCCTGGCTGGGGGCACGCGGGGTGCGTGTGCCTGCACGTCCCGCTGCTGGGGCTGTGCTCCTGTGTGCACACACGGGGCCTGTTCTGGCCGGTGCAGGGGGGTGAGCGTGCTGGCTGCAGGGCAGGGAGCTGCAGTGAGGAGATGGTGGCTTTGGCGGGGGGCCAGGCTGCCGGGGGGTGCAGGGGGAGTGCCGAAGGACGCGGGACAGTTTATTCCTTCCTGGCACGCCAGTGGCTGGGACAGGGGGACAGGTCGGGGGGCAGCTGGAGGGAGGGGGTGTTAGTTTTAATTGCTGCTGCTCTGTTTGTTGCTCTGGCCTCCCAGCCCCCTCCCTCACTCTGCTGTCTGGCCCGTGGGAGGTTGAGGCCTGCAGGGGCTGTTCCTGAGGGGTTTGTGCCTGTGCCAGCCGTGTGGGAGGTGGTGCTGCTGTCCCCCACATCAGGGCACGGTGCCATGGGTCACACCTCTGTCCCAGAGCCCTGGCACTGCTGCCAGCTCCGGGTGTAAGGCCTGGCTTTACTGTGAGCAACAACAGATGGCTTCTGCCACCACAGCCCCGTGGGGACACCCAGACCTCCATGAGCTGGGGGTGCATCGCCCACCTGTGGGGTGCCCCAAGGAGCTGTGGGGCAGCCCCGCCGAGCCCCGAGAAGGAACAACCAGCACAGAGCTTGGCCTGCAGCCTCTTCCTGGGCAGGCTGCCAGGGGGATTGCCCTTGAACTGGCCCTTGCCATGCCTCGTGCTTCATGCCCCACGTCCCCTCCATGTCCCCACAGCCTGGCACCCCACTGCCCGCCGGCGGTTGCACCGCGGGGCGGGAGGAAGCGCCCCAGAGCTCCCGCACCCGTAACGGCGGCCGCCTTATCTCAGGGCCTTCTGGGCCCCCCCAGCCCTTATCAGCCACGGCCGTTGGCCCCGGCTGGGCTCGCAGCCCCCCCTCAGCCGCCCCAGCCCCTGCAGGGTCAGCCCTTGGGGGCGGCCGCTTGGCAGCCTGCCCCTTCGATCCTTTTTGAAGTTTCAAATCCATTTAAGTCAAGAGGAGGGAAAGTTATTGCCTCTAAAGCCCCTTGCGTTGAGCAGTAAATCCTCTTTGCTGGGCCAGCGCCGCCTCCGAGCACCCGCGGCACCGGCGGGGGGTGACTCCTGGGGGGGTGCAGGCTGAATGTGTGTGTCCCTAGCACCCTGCAGGGGGGTACTTTGTGGCTGGGAGGGAGTGAAGACCCCAAAACAGGGATTGGGGTTCCTTTGAACCCCCCCAGCTGAGCAGGCAAGAGCATCACTGCTGCTTGCCCACCATTTGCTCACTCCTTGCTCACCCTGGTGTGGCCCAGAAAAGGGGGTTCCCCTTGTGACATCAATACCCTGGTGTCCCCAGGAGTGTGGCACAGCACTCCCCCCGCTGCCGTGCACCCTCTTTGAGGCTGATGGAGCAGGAGCTGGATGTGCTGCCGGCACGCTGGCGTGTTTTATTTGATTTCCCTTCTCCCGAGCTGGCAATATTTAAATATTAATGCCTGCCTCTAATTGCTGGGTCAGAGGAGCGGGGCGGCGCGGGAACGCGGGTGCAGGGGCGGCTGATTTTGTTGTCTCGGGGAGTGTTTGCCGAGGAATAATGTTTGTGCACACACACATAATTTTACTCCCTTGGGATTTACTCGGCCTTGGGAGCTATGCAGGGTGAGGGGGGAGGCTGAGCTGTGATGCCACCAGGCCATCATTTCACAGCAGGGCACCCACCCACCCCCCCTTGCATCCGGGGGCCCTTCTCCCTCACCCGCAGAGGGATTGCTAATGGCAGGGGAGGGAGGTGTTTTATTTTCTCTCCGGGCAGCGCGGCGTCAGATGCTTGCGTGCTCGCTTCCTGTAATAAAGCGACCGCCGGCGCGCTTGTCACCTGCTCTCTGTTGTGCTGCCAAGCGCAGACATGCCGCTTCTCGCTGCGGGCCCTGGCGTGCTCCCCGCCGCCGCCGCTGCTGTGCCCGCCCCGGGCGCTCTCCCCGTGCCAGCGCGGCGGTAGCAGGTGTTTGGGCAGGGTGTGCTGCTGCCTGTTGCCGCACGCCCCGTGCGGGTGGAGGCCGTTTAACTGTTCCTCACCACTGCCATGCCCCCTTTGATGCCCTCCCTGCTTGGCACTGGAGGGGTCACAGCTCCCTGTGAGCGCTGGTGTTGCTGTTCCCCAGGGTTTGGGGTGTGCTGGCAGAGCCAGCCCAGCTGCAGGCAGGTGGCTCCGGTTGTCCCCAGCTGTGCCGCGCTGTTGGAGCAGGGAGGTGGGTGCAGCGTGTGCCAAGCAGGGGTTGTGCAAGCTGCTTGCTTGGCAAGCTGCTGTTACCCGCCGCGCTGTGCCACACCGTGCCATGCAGCTGGTTTGGGCACCAGGCCGCTGCCCGCTGTGCCTTTGCTGGACCTTTGCATGCTCAGCCCTGGTGCCAGCACCTTCCCAGTGTTCTTAGGGGAATTTTCCCCATTGGGAAATCCCTCTGGTCTCCTTTGGATGCCTCACTGCTTTGCCACCCCCCCCCCGCAGCCGTTGTTCCTTGGCTGTGCAATCTCCTTCCTCCTGCCCGCATGGCACATGAGCCATGCTGGTTAACCCGTGTTGGCCTGGTCCTGCTCCTGTTAACCCCGGCCAAGGGGATTCTGTACCCTTGAACCTGGCGGGGAGGCTCCTTGCAAGGGGCTAACACGGGGGCTGCTCCCCACAGACAGCCTGCAGCGTGGTAGATGTGGGGTTTAGAGATGAATTACACCCAAATATCCCCCGTGGAGGAGGCAGGCTGGGTTTTCCTCCTTCCCACCCGCATCCTGCCCCGCTCCAGCCCCGGCTCCCGGCGCTGCCTTTGTTTCCGCTGTATAACAAGATGATGGGTTAGGGTCAAGCTGCGGGTTCATAACTTGTTGGAAGACTTTGCCGAACAATAAAGGTGTCTGGCTTTATATCTGCTCGTATTTTATCCGCGCCACGGCCTTTCCCCAGCGCCGGCCGGGATTTACGGCGGGGGATATTTGAACGTGTCGAGGCGAGCCGGGGAAGCCGAGGCCGACCCCCTCCCCACGCCTTTGCATTCAGTGCCTGGGCGCTGAAATATTTACCTTCCAGCTCCTCTGACAGTTCAAGCCGTCTCGTGAAGCAAAGGTTATTGAACTGCGAATGTTATGACATTACATTTTTGTGTCTGCACTTTCTAGATGCGTGATGCAGCCTGAATGATAAGTGATCTCGGGGTTAAGGGTGGGGTTCTTTTTTTTTTTCTTCCTTTCTGTTCCTTTCCCTCCCTCCCTGCTCTCCTCCCTGAGCTGTCAGCTCTGCTGGCGCTTGATAACGCTCCCTTTTATTGCCCTGCCTTTGCATTCCTGCTGCTGGGCTCCCTGTGGTTGAGGTGGGTGCTGGGAAGGCAGGAGAGGGACATTTCCAGCTCAGAAGCCTGGCTGCCCTGCTGTGTGCCTCAGTTTCTCTAACCCTCATGCCATGAGTGGTCACCCATGCCAGCAGCCCCTCTTTGTGGTTGGTACTCCCAGTGTAGGGAAACTCTGCATCCTGTATCCCACCAGGACCACAGAATCACAGGATGGTTTGAGTTGGAAGTGACCTCAAAGCTCCTCTCATTCCAACCCCTTCAACCAGTCCAGGTTGCTCCAAGCCCCACCAAACCTGGCCTTGCCATGCCGTGGGGTGATGGCCGGTGTCACTGGTGCCAGGCTGTGCCATGGTGCCCATCTTGCAGCCACACCAGTGGGATTTTGGGGTGCTGAGGTGATGCTCTCTGGTACCCTGTCTGTCAGGGCTGAGCATCCCATCAGCTGTCCCCACTTGAGATGCAGCATCCTAGGTGGCCAGGGGGACACGTGAGGAGGGGGACAAGTGACAGCAGGCCTGGGCTGTCCCATACACACTAGAGGGCAGCAATAAACTGGATCAGTGGGCTGTGCTCTGTCCCTGGGGGCCTTGAGGGGTCCGACCCCTCAAATTTGCCCTGGCACAGTGGACTTGCAGCAGGGGCAAACTTATTTTGAAACAAAACCATTGCAGCAGGATGAGGACCCTCCAACCGGTGTAATTTCATCCTGAGAACAAATTAATTAAGTCATTCCATAAATTTGGCTGCGCTCACTGCTGGTGAATCAGATCTGCACCCCCCTTCCCCCCTGGCTTTTCCCTGGGCTCCCCCTCCCTGCAGGAGTTAAGATCTCACCCCTGAGTGCCTGGAGATTTCCATGGGCTCAGGACTGGCCGAGTATCCCGGGTTGGGGCAGCTGCCAGTGCTAACAGAATCCAGCTGTGCCGGCGAGCAGGCAGGGGGGGCCGCGGGGAAAAGGGGGGGAAAAAAGAAAAAAAAAAAGAGGTCAGGGCCCGGGAAATTAAATGTTCATAAATGTAGGCCCGAGCGCTTAAAAAGTAGGGCAGTGCCATTAAATCTCATTAAAGTTTAATACCTATCAGTGCCACTTCAGGCAGCCCTTGGACATTGCTTTAATTTGATGGGTGTTAAGGGAGAATTATCAAATAATTGTGCTGGCTGGGGACTTGCTTTTATCATGTTACATGGAAAGCTCTCCCGGCTTTGTGCCGCACATCAAAACAGCGGCGGGTAGGTATTGTTCTGGGGAGGGGGTGGGGGCGGCTGCAGGGGGGGTCCCCACTGTCCCCATCGCCCTCAGCGGTGGCAGGAGGGATGAGGGACACCGGATCAGGTTCTTACAGGGATTTGTTGCCCCAGTGATCAGCTTTTTCTGCCCAGATTTAACCCATCTACCCCCAGCAGGGGTTTGCTGCCCCGGGCTGGCATCTCCTTGAGGGTGGCATGGGGACAGGGAGCATCCTGCCCCATTGTCCCCATGGATTTTACCATTATCCCTGTGTTCTTGGGGTCCTGTCACCGTCCCCATGGGTTCTGTCATTATTCCCCTGAGTCCTGCCATCATCCCTGTGGGCTTTGCTGGTGTTCCCATGGCTCCTGCCACCATCCTCACGGGTCTTATTGATGTCCCCAAAGCTCCTGCCATCATTCCCATGGGTTCTGTCACCATCCCCCTGAGTCCTGCCATCAGCCCTGTGGGCTTTGCTGGTGTTCCCATGGCTCCTGCCACCATCCCTGTGGGTCTTGTTGGTGTCCCCAAGGGTCCTGCCATCATTCCCATGGGTCCTGTCACCATCCCCCAGAGTCCTGCCATCATCCCTGTGGGCTTTGCTGGTGTTCCCATGGCTCCTGCCACCATCCCCGTGGGTGTTATTGATGTCCCCAAAGCTCCTGCCATCATTCCTATGGGTTCTGTCACCATCCCCTGAGTCCTGCCATCATCCCTGTAGGCTTTGCTGATGTTCCCATGGCTCCTGCCACCATCCCTGTGGGTCTTGTTGGTGTCCCCAAGGGTCCTGCCATCATTCCCATGGGTCCTGTCACCATCCCCCAGAGTCCTGCCATCATCCCTGTGAGCTTTGCTGGTGTTCCCATGGGTCCTGCCACCATCCCTGTGGCTCTTATTGATGTCCCCAAAGCTCCTGCCATCATTCCCATGGGTTCTGTCACCATCTCCTGAGTCCTGCCATCATCCCTATGGGCTTTGCTGGTGTTCCCATGGCTCCTGCCACCATCCCCGTGGGTCTTGTTGGTGTCCCCAAAGCTCCTGCCATCATTCCTATGGGTTCTGTCACCATCCCCTGAGTCCTGCCATCATCCCTGTGGGTTTTGCTGGTGTTCCCATGGCTCCTGCCACCATCCCTGTGGGTCTTATTGATGTCCCCAAAGCTCCTGCCATCATTCCCATGGGTCCTGTCACCATCCCCCAGAGTCCTGCCATCATCCCTGTGAGCTTTGCTGGTGTTCCCATGGCTCCTGCCACCATCCCTGTGGGTCTTATTGATGTCCCCAAAGCTCCTGCCATCATTCCTATGGGTTCTGTCACCATCCCCTGAGTCCTGCCATCATCCCTGTGGGCTTTGCTGGTGTTCCCATGGCTCCTGCCACCATCCCTGTGGGTCTTGTTGGTGTCCCCAAGGATCCCGCCATCATTCCCATGGGTTCTGTCACCATCCCCATGGGTCCTGCCATTGTCCCCATGGGTCCTGCCAGTCTCTCCATGTGTCCTCCTGGTGTTCCCATGGGTTGTGCCAATGTCCCCATGTCCCAGCAGGGTTGTGCCACTCTCCCTGCACTCGCTACCCCAGGATGTGAGGCTAATTAATACTAATGTGGGTGCTGCTAATTAATACTAATTTTTGGAGAGGCCGTGGGGTCTGTGAGGAGTTGCAGATGGGAGGAGCCAGGGGCGGCCGGCTCCGTGCAGAGGCAAGGACATGGGCCCATGCATTTTTTATAGGGTGCACCCGGGGTTATTTTTATTTCTTTCTATTTCCTTCCTCCTCCCCTCGCTGTAAAAGTCCCTGTTGATAAAGAATTAGTGCCAGGTCGTTAGTCCTGGTTTTTATGAGATAAACCCGGGCGCAAGGTGCTGTCGTGTAAACGCCGGGGCCAGGGGAGCGCGGGGACGGGGAGAGCGGAGCTGCTGCCATGAATTATTCAGCAGCGCCTGATTTCACATTATTCTCACTGATACTTTTACAACCTGTCAGTAAATAAAAAGATTCTACATTATTTATAGAAATGGACCCGAATTGGGTAGGAGAATTTACTGTTGCTATTATTAGGGGCTGCTCAGCACCGCGTTAATGAGAGCCGGGTGATGGCGAGTGCTGCCTCCTGTGGGCACGGTGTCCCCCGTGTCCTTCCAGGTGCCACCTTGCTCCCCAAAGATCGCTGTGTCTGCAGTCTCTCACTGCTGGGGCTCCATGGGTTTGGGCTGTTTGAAGGGGGATATCTCCTTCCTAAGGGATGTTTTCTTCCCTGGAACATCTTCTTCCAAGTGACACATCCCTGCAGGTGACGCCTGCCCTGGGACATCCATGCTGGGGAGGTCACCTTCCAAGAGATGACATCTTCCCAGGGATGTCTTCTTCCTGAGGACATCTCCTTCCCAAATATGTTGCTTCCTGGGAACATCTTCCCCAAGACTGTGTCTTCCTGAAGACATCTTCTCACACACATCTCCTTCCTGAGTATCACATCTTCCCAGGCACATCCTCTTCCTGACACTTCTCCAGAGACACCTCCCTGTGGATGACACCTTCCCAGGGACATCCTTGCGGGGGATGTCTCCTTCCAGGAGATTATATCTTCCCAGAGGCATCTCCTTCCCAGGGACAACTCCCTGTGGATGACACCTTCCCAGTGATGTCCCCTTGCTGGGGACGTTTCCTTCCAGGAATGTCTTCTTCCTGAGCACATCTCCTTCCCAAAGACATCTCCTTCCCAGGGATCACATTTTCTTGAGTCATCCTCTGCCTGGTGATGTGTCCTTCCCTAGGACATCATCTTCCCAGAGACACCTTACCAGGGACATCCTCGCTGAGGAATTTTCCTTCCAGGAGATGACGTCTTCCCAGGGACATCTCCTTCCCAAAGACATCTGCTTCTTGGGAACAGCTTCTTGAAAATGTCTCCTCCCTGGGGACCACCACATCTTTAGGAACATCTCCTTCCTGGTGACCACATCTTCCCAGGAACTTCTTCATAGGGATGTCTCCTTCCCAGGGGTGTCTCCTTCCCAGGGGTGTCTCCTTCCCAGGGGTGTCTCCTTCCCAGGGGTGTCTCCTCCCCAGGGGTGTCTCCTTCCCAGGGATGTCTCCTTCCCAGGGATTTCTCCTTCCCAGGGGTGTCTCCTTCCCAGGGATGTCTCCTTCCCAGGGGTGTCTCCTCCCCAGGGATTTCTCCTTCCCAGGGATGTCTCCTTCCCAGGTGCCAGTCCTGGGACTCACATCCTTGCCAGAGGAGGATGCTTTCCAGTCATGATGCAGTTACATTCCTGTCCCCATCCAGTGATTTGTTCCCGCCATCCCTCCTGGCTCTGCATCCCACCCTGTTGCAGGAACTGCAGGAGCTCCACTTCCAGCCTGTCCCCCCCCCTTCCCATCATTTTCCTGTCGCCGGAACGGGAGCCATCCCACCCACGCACCCGCCAGCCCCCCGGATCCCATCTGGGCTTCCCGCATCCCTGATGTGACAGCTCCAGGGAGGTGGAAAAGGGCTGGGAAGCCCCGAGGAGGGGCGTGCTGGGCTGTGGGTAAACCAAGGCACGGCGGCGATGGAAAAACCAGGAGGGAACCCAAGCTGTAATGGTTTGTCTGCGGTGTCCTAAGGTGGCTGCTCCCAGGCTGTCGGTGACAGGTTTATTGGCAGGCAGGCCGGGCTGGAAGGATTGTGGGCTATTTACAGTGCTGGGGCCGTGACTTTGCGAGCAGACAGTTAACATAAATTCACATGATGGATCAGTTATCACTTCATTGAACTGGTGGCGGATCCATTGAAGGCTGTGCAGTAACATACTGTTTCCTGGCTCTGCGCAGCGCTGGGATACATTAAATACACTTTATTTATAGCTTACCATTGCTGCACTGTGGGCAGGAGAATGCAGCTTTTGCAACTATCATCTAATTTTATGATGAGCATTAAAGCAAGGCCTATAATTTGCACCTTTTTATTCATTAGACACTGGTGCAGCCATAAGTCAAGAATGCCCAGGGATTTAGATGCAGATCCAGAAGATAAACTATTGACAAGCCAGATGTATTTTTACATTAGTGTGCCTTTACAATAGTTTATGTTGAGAGTGGAATATAAATTGCATTATTAAATACGAACCACTCTTGTAACCGCTGCTCTTCCTGCGTCTGTGCAGGCAGGGTGGGATTCGGAACCACAGAGCACCGAGGCTTTGCCTAATGGCTCCAGGTTGTGGGGAGGATTGTTATTTTGGCTTATTTTATCTGTGGATGTGCTGATGCATCAGAGCAGGGGTCTGTCTCAGCACTGTCCCTAGGAGGAGGCATCCTGTGGGATGAGGAGATGAGAGATGTCAGAGCAAAGCCATCTCAACCACGTGCCCCCAGCAGGGACCTGGGCTTGGCCGCTGCCACCCAGCCAGCAGTGAGTTAAATCCTTTTGTTTCTGAGGCAATACAGTTTATATTATGAGCATGAATAAAAGATGGTTGTGCTAGGGGTAGCTGTCAGGATCTTCGCCGCCTATAAAGGCTTCTACTGTAGCTTGACAGTAAAAGACTGTGTTTGGGGACTGATGTGGTTTCTCAAAGGAGCTAAATAAATAAGGGACGCTTATTTTTACACCAGTAAAGGCTGCTGGAAATTTAAAGCCCTGTTTATCTCGCTGAAATCACGGTGTTTATTGTTATCTCGTGGAGGGGGAATTTGCATGTTCACTAATAATTAACCCAACCTAGTGTTCTCCCTCCTGTACGTGCAGCAGCCTCGCCGTTATCTGGGGGAGGAAACACTTGCAAATCAAATGCAAATATTGACCCTGCCTGGGCCGGGCGCTGCTGTGGCCGGGTGCTCCCGGTACCCATCCCACGGCTGCTGCGGGGGCAGGAGGGCAGCATGGAGGGGCTGGGTGCTAGTGTGGGACATGAGGGGGCTGATGGGAGCCATCCCCGTGGCCACACCATCCTTATTTCTGCCCTGTTCCCGTTGGCACCCCATCCATGCTAACGCCTTCCCATATTTCCACCCCGTTCCCACAGCCATCCTGTCTCCATTGCCACCCTGTTGCCATTACCACTCCATCCTTATTTCCATCCTATTGCCATGGCCGCCCCATCCCCATTGTCACCCTCTGCTACCCCATTCCCACTGTCACCATGTTGCCACCCCATCCTTCTTTTCACCCCATTCTCACTGCCGTCCCACGCCCACCCCATCTTCATTGCCACCCAGCACCCATTGCTATCCTGTGTCCATTCCTGTCCCCATTGCTACCCCATCCATATTTCTACTCCATCTCCATGGCCACCCCTTCCCCATTTTCACTTCATCCTTATTTCCACCCTTGTCCTACAGTCACCTCATTCCCATGACCATGTCATCCCTCTTGCCACCCTGTCCTTATTGTCACCTTGTCCCCATGGGTTTTTTTATCATCTTTTCTGCTAGAGTTGGGATTAAATACTCGAGAAATGTTGTTTTGTGTTTGGACATACTCTAAAATTCTCAGTGCCCATGGTTCCAACATGTCCCCATTGACATCCCATCTTTATTTCCACCCTATCCCAGTCCCCACTGCATCCTTATTTCAACCCCATTCCCATGGCCACCCCATCCCCATGGCCACCCCATTCCCATGGCCACCCCATTCCCATGGCCGCCCCGTTCCCATGGCCACTCCATCCCCATGGCCACCCCATTCCCATGGCCGCCCCCTTCCCATGGCCACCCCATCCCCATGGCCACCCCATTCCCATGGCCGCCCCCTTCCCATGGCCACTCCATCCCCATGGCCACCCCATCCCCATGGCTACCCCATCCCCATGGCCACCCCATTCCCATGTCTACCCCATCCCCATGGCCACCCCATTCCCATGGCTACCCCATCCTTATTTCCACCCCATTCCCATGGCCACCCCATCCTTATTTCCACCCCATCCCAGTCCCCACCCCGTGGCCACCCCTTTGTGGCGGGCGCTAACAGGCGTCCCGTCCCGGTTGCCAGTCCCCGTGCCACCAGATGCTGCCGCTCCGTGTCACACCATCATGTCGCTAGCGGAGTGTAACGGGGAGAGCAGTCGGTGCCTTTGTTTCTCCTGCTCTCCGCACAGCTGTCACTTCCAGTGATCAGTAGAAAAATCATCACCCCACCGGATCATACATATGGAACGGTGTCTGTGCGGAATATTTATTGTAACATGTGTCGAGGCCGCGCCGGTCACGAGCCCCGGGCTGGGCTCGCGCTGTGCCAGCCCTGGAAGGATGCTCCAAAATCCCCCTGGCTCTGCCTGCTGGGCAGGTGTGGGTGTCCCCACGGCGGTGTCCCCACAGTGGTTGGGGGACTCGGGGCTAATTGCGCTTGGTGGCCTCAGGCTGTGCAGCGTCCTCTGCCTCGTGGGGGACTGGGAAAGTGTTCCCTCTCCCAGCTTGTCCCCACCTTGTTCCCAAAGGATGTCGTCAAGCTGGGGGAGCAGCTGAGGTGTGGGGGTGTGCAGAGCTGCAGCTGGTGAAGCTGCAGGGGAACAGAAGCCCAGGGGATGCCCCTTGCTGGGGTCACCTGTGGGGTGGCCTTTGGGGTCTCCAAGGGCAGGAGGCGAAGGCACGCGGGCGCCTTGGCCCTGTCAGTGTCTCCGGGAGCTCTCTCCCATCTCTGGAGCTGTCAGCTCGGCACCTTTCATGTGTGATGGGTAAACAGCGTGGCGCGCCTGCCGGGGAAGGCTGTTGGATCCCTGCTGGTGCTAAAGCGGCGTCTGGCAGGGACGGGGAACGTGCCGTCGCCTGCGCGAGGCACGGCGGACGTGACGCCCCGCTGGGGCTCCGTGCGGCTTTCCTGATGGAGAGCAGAGCCCGAGCCGCCCCGGTGTCACGGTGAACGATATCCCAGGTATTCCCTGCAGGTGTGCCACTCCCACCACCAAAAAAACAAATTCCCAGGTCCCCATCCCGTGCGCTGGTGGCTGATGGGGACACAGAGCCCCCCCTATGCCCCCTCTCCGTGCGTTTTTCCCTCTCCGGGGTGGACAGATGCCGCGCGGGCAGGACGGGGTCACCGGGTCCCCCCAGCACATGGCTGGGGAAGGTGTTGCCAGCGCCTTTTGGCACCCGCTGCCACACGAGCGCGCTCCTCTGACAGCTTTATCAAGCCTCCAGACTTCCCAATTCCATTGTTCCTGACATCTGTTTCGGTAAGTGATTAATTGCAATTAGTGAACGGTTTGAAAGCCTGTGGAAGAATATTCAGCAGAAAACTCGTCAAGATTAATGAGTGGTGGCAGTTGTCAGAAGGGCTGCTGCCTCGCCGGGATGCGGCGGCGGCGGGGAGGTGCGGGAGGCTGGGCGAGTGGGGTGCCCCCCTCCCCGTGCCCGTATCACCCCCCCAGCGTGTCCCCCCCTCCCGGAGAATAACACGGGCTGATTTTTCATCCGAACGCATGAATTATCCACTAATGCGCTATTAATAAAGCGCTGTGGAGTTTCACCGAGATTAGGTCCTAAATCATGCAGAATGAATTTTAATCAGTCCCGAAGACACCGGTGCTAGCCACTCCCGGGGACCTGCGGGAAACCAGCCTGGATCCGGCCGGGATCTGCTGCCGGAGCAGCCGCGCCTGCATCTTTGCCCCCGTGCTACGCGCGGGTGGTGACAGAGCCAGGCACCTTTGTGCGCTGCTGCCATGGCAGGGGGGTTGCGGGGTAAGAGCGGGCACAGCCAACTCTCCAAATCCGTGCCAGCGGGCACAGGGGGGTGGCAGCCACCTGACTGTGGTGCTCGGGGTGCCACAGGAAGGAACAGGAATCCTCTGCGCTGATGTGCTGTGCTCAAATTCCCAAAAGCCCCACATTTTGGGGGGTGTCACTCCTGCAGTGACATTCCCAGGTCTCTGCAGTTTTGCTCTCTGGTTGTGTCCCCATCTCGGTGTAAGGGACCACCCCAAGGTGCTGCCGGGGGTTTGTGGGGTTGTTGAGCCCGGGGCGTGACACACCCACAGCCTTGGGGGGAAGGGAGGGTGCGACATCTGCTCCTGCAAATTGTTTGCCTTGCCGAGGTCAGGGCGGCTCGACAGCCTCAGGTCGTGCGAGCAGATGGCTCCGGCATGTTCCCGGCCGCGCTCCGCTGTGCCGCACCCATGAAATTCCCCATTAACTGGCTGTGACCGGAGGGTGGAGGGGGGAGGAAGCATCCCTCGCTCCTCTGCGCTCAGCCTGGGAGCGCACACAGCCTGCGTGTGTCCCCAAGGGTAGCAGGGACTTGTCCCCTCGGCCAGGGAGGGGGATGGCCCCCATGCTTTGCATGGCATCACTAATCCAGGAGGTGCTGGGGGTGCACCCTCGTGCTGGTTTGGAGGGAGTCCCTATCCCCATCCCCGCCTGCCAGCCTGTCCCCGTCCCATCTCTTTGATTTATTGCTCTTTTGGCAGAGGGCAGGGGTGGTGGGGGTCACCAGGGGCTGGCAGGGGTCGGGAGG
Organism: Acrocephalus arundinaceus; assembly: GCA_021534815.1. Classification (NCBI taxonomy): domain Eukaryota; kingdom Metazoa; phylum Chordata; class Aves; order Passeriformes; family Sylviidae; genus Acrocephalus; species Acrocephalus arundinaceus. Next base: position 19,397,148 of record JAJEOU010003008.1, on the reverse strand, counting down.
TCCCGCCGTCGGCCGCCCTTTGTTGGTGTCCGGCACAATGACCCGGCGCAGGCTGTTTGCTCGGCGCGCTGGGTAATTACCGTGCCGGGGAGGATGAGGAGGTCAGGGCCGATGGAGCCGCCGTGACCCGCCGCCGTCGAGGCCCTGTGTGGCAGCGGCTTGTCCTTCCCCTGTCACCATCTGCTCGGAGGCGGCCGCTCGGAGCGGCGGGGCTGCGGCGCTCAGACGGACGGACAGATGGTGGTGGGTTTGAAGAGGTAGAGTGTGTACTTTGTTCTGGGGAGCTTGGAGGAAAAAAAAGAAAAAAAAACATTAGAAGGAGAAAAAGACAGGGAGAGGAAAAGGAGGGGACATCCTCCCGTGTCCTCGCCGCCTGCCACCGTGCCACACGTTGTGGTGGAGATTGTCACCGAGCCATTGATGAGGCTGTGAGTGCTGGCACGGCCGCGTGCTGCAGTTGGAATGACAGGGACATGGGATGGGGGGGCACTGCCCCTCTGAGTGTCCCCTGTGCCACCACCCCAAGAGATGTCAGGGTCCTGTGGTGTTACTAGGATGCCTTACCCCGCTGCATCTCTCCAGGGCCTGACCCCAGTGTGCTGCCCGCCAGCACTGCACGTCCCTGCCTGCCAGCACTGCCAGCCAGGCCAAGGCTGATGCAAGCGGCATTCCCAGGCAAGCCCGGCCACTTCCCAACCGGCTTGGGCAGCCGGACCAGCGGGGAGGCACGGGCGTGGGGTCCCTGCAGCGGTGCTGCGGATGCCGGGCACAGGCAGGGCGACACGGCGTCTCCCTGGGGCGTTCCTGACCCGCCGGACCCGCTCGGGGAGCAGCGGCGTGGGTTGGCGGCTTTGGCTCCGCTGCAAGAGGTGGGGCCGGCCACCCCTGCCCGCCTCGACGCCGCCTGTTGCAGCGGCGCCGGCCCTCCGTGTCCCGGCATCGCCTCTGCGCAGCGGGCTGCGCTCGATGCCCATGCAACGGTGCCACAGCGGTGCCTGCCTGGCGCCCGTGGGCAGGGCGGGGATGCTGGCACCGCGTTCTGGCACCCGGGTGGCTTTGCTGGAGTGCGCCGGTGTTGTGCCATACCGGGGGGATTTGGCGTGAGCAGGTGAGGCTTGAGGCCCATGTCCTGGAGTGGGGATAGGAGTGGGCTCCCTGAGGAGGGATTCCCATGGAAGTCAGAGGCTCTGGGTTTGGGACCCTGCCCGCTGCCTGCCACCGTTGCAATTCTGGCTTTGCTGCCTTTTAATTACCGCCCGCGCCAGGCCTGGCCCTGCGTTCCACTTCATTACGCGATTGCGATCGGGGCCGCTCCTCCCTCCCGGCCGGCTCCGGTGGATAATTAGGTGTGTTTTCTCCCGCGTGCAGACAGACACTTAATACAGCTTTAATCACCTGCTCCAGCGGCTCCCACCCACCGCCCTGTGCCCGCTGCTGCCGCTGCTGCTGCTGCCCACAGCCCACCCAGCCGGGTAATGACAGGCTGTGAGTGCCCGTGGAACGCCCGCTAATAACCCCCAGTGCAAATGCCCGGTGCAGGTGCTTGGTGCAAACAAACACCCCCTGCAAGTGCCCAGCGAACGTGCCCACTGCAACAACCCTGTGCCAACACGTCACAAATATCCCTAATGCAAACTGTGGAATTGTGGAATGGTTTGGGTTAGAAGAGACCTTAAATATCTCCTCGTTTCAACCCCCTGCAGGGGGAAACAAGGGAAACCAGAGGGAAACTGGAAACCCCCAGTAAGGCAGGGACACTTTACTCTAGACCATGTTGCTCCAAGCCCTGTTCAGCCTGGCCTTGAACATTTCCAGGGATGAGGAATGCCCAGTGCCAATGCCCAGTGCCCTGTAACTATCTCCTTGTTTCAACCCCCTGCCATGGGCAGGGACACCTTACTCTAGACCATATTGCTCCAAGCCCTGTTCAGCCTGGCCTTGAACATTTCCAGGGATGAGGAATGCCCAATGCCAATGCCCAGTGCCCATCCCTGCTGCAAATGCACCGTGCAAACACCTTGTGCAAACGATCAGTGCCAACGCCCGGTGGACATCCCCAGCCCAAGCGCCCCATTCCAATGCCCAATGCCCAATGCCCAGTGCAAACACCATCCAGACAAGGACCTGGCGTGTCCTGGGGCGCTGTGGTGCTGGCAGGTGGCACTGCCCGGCTCCCGGCCGGCTTCTCTGGAGCAGGCGGCCGCCGGCTCCTCGCAGGTGTACACACAGACTCCGCGGCGCCCGAGCTTCTGTGCGGCGGGCGCGTGCCAGCACACTGCTGTGCCTTGCGAAGGTAGCAGCCATCTGCACTGTGATAAAAAGCCCTGAGGATGATAAATAGACAAGTAGCACTTTTATTGGATTGCCGTTCCGAAGCAGCCACTTTGGGTTTGGCACGGCGCTAACGACAGACTCGCCGCACGCTGTGCCCAGCCGCCCCGGCCGGGGGAAAGGGGCTGCCCGGCGGTGATGCCAGCACCTGCCTGGGCACCACTGCTCAGCCTGGAGCGCTTCCTTTGCCTCATCCTTCCCTCCTTGGTTTTTGGGAGTGACGTGGATCTGGGTGACCTGGGATGTGGTGGATGGGAGGGCATTGTGGCTGGCTGTGGGGCAGAAGCGGGGCTGTCCAGCTGGCACGGTTTGGCGCGGCATGGCACGGTGTCCCAGCTGCTGCGCTGGCCTCAGCATCACCTGCACAAAGCAGCTTGTTTGTCAATAATGGAGCGGGGAAAATTGCACCCGAAATGCCTCTCGGCTCTGCTTTGTGCTGCTTTAATGCGTCCACCCCGGAGGTGCCGGCTCGGTGGCGGCACAAAGGCTGCTGGAAGGGAGGGGAGGAAGGGATGGGGAGCTCAGAGAGGTTCCAGGGGGGATTTACTCCCCACTGGCCCACACAGACCCCCAGTGACAGGGTGAGGGGGCACAGTCAGGATCTGACCCATGTGGTTGGCACTATCAGGCCCCCACAGCTTGGCCATGCCCGATGCCAGGGATGTCAGCCCAGTGGGATTGATCCCAGAGGGATGTGAGTCTTGGGGACAGTTTGGGGGAGGCAGCGTTGCTTAATCCTTGCCCAAAACTCCTGCTGCTGGAGCAGGGAGTGGGGTCCTACCAAACATCCCCATCTCACTGTGCTGGGACATTGCTCCGGCCTTGGGGATGTGATTTCCAATTAAATCCATGTGAGCCATGGCTGCAATCGCCATCCTACCCTGCCCATCCCACCAGAGCCCTGACATGGAGGTGACACTGGATTTTGGGATGCTGTGGGAAAAACAGCGACCCCCTGGTCGCTGGTTTGGCTTGGGAGACACTGGGGTGGTGTGAGTATCGCTGTCCATCTGTGTCCCCTGCGGTGGCACCTTCTGCAGTGAGCTGGGGCAGCTGGGGACACCATTTCAGGGATGGGACAGGACAGACTGGAGACACCAGCTCAGGGATGCTCCAGGACACGACAGCCTGGGGACACTGTTCCAGGGCACAGTCCCCATGTCACAGGGATGACAAGGACAGGCTGGGCTGGCAGCACAGGGTCTGGGGGTGCTGAGGAGGGGGGTGTCTGTCCCCACACCCTGCCAGCCCCCACCTGCAGCTCAGGGGCTGCACGCAGCTGCCTGCCCGGGCGTGCATGCCAGGAATTTGGGAGCGGGGGGGGGGGCTGGCTGCCTCCGTGCCCTCTGACCCCGCGGATGATACAAGCCCTCTTCTGTTTCTCCTCAGCCCGCCGGCGGGGTCAGCCTGACGGCTGGCGCTGGCTCCCTGGCCGCGATAAAACAGCTCGTCTGTCACGACACAATAGATCCGTCAGGCTGCTGGCACGGCCCAGAGGACATGGCCCCGGGGCTGGAGTGCCCCTTCGAGCTCCCCCAGCCATGCTGGGGCTCCCCAGGGTGCTCAGGGTCTCAGCAGAGGGGTAGGGACAGGGACAGGAGCCAGGTGTCCTGGTTGATACTCCTGCCAGCCGCTGCTCTGCTGCAGGGAGATACAGCCCCGTGTCCTGGCTCCCTGCCATGCCCGCTGCCCTCACTCCTCACCATCCAAAAATACCTCGGGAGGCCCCAGCACGAGGTGCCCCTCATGCAGGGGATGTTCCCGAGGGAATTTCTCACCTTCATCCACCCCAGTCCCACTTCCCTCTTGACTTCAGCGTCTTTTTATCCAATTTTGCATCAGCGTCTCAATAATTTCTGGCATCTCAATATCCAGGATGTGATGGGTACAGGCTGGGCGCCACATCCCCCTGTGGCACCACCCCCTGGCATGGGTGCAGGACCCCCTCCAGGACCCCCAGCCCCAACTGGGGGTGGTTTTTGAGAACTCAAAAGCGTCTCCAATTAGGAGCGGCGGTGCCGCGGCGCGCTGGCGAGGCACTGGGGCTGTCACTGTGCCGCCTTAATTAGCAGCACCAGGGCAGGGGTCAGCACAGCTCGGCGGTCTTGACAAGGCTGCTATCAAGTGCAAGGAGGGAGGAGGAGGGAAGGGAGGGAAAAGCAAAGCTCCCCAGCTCAGGACCAGCCTGAGCGGCGGGGAGGGGGAGGATGAGCGTGCCGGAGCCACGCAGGCAGAGTTAAAAGGGAATAAAATGGTCGCTGTCACCCGCCGGCGCTCAGCGCCGGGGCTGTGCTTCCCGCTGCCGGGGTGTGGGACTGGCCCTGGGCTCCCCAGCAGCCTGAACACCAGCCTGGGGAGGGGGACACGGACCCCGCCATGCTGGAGATGAAGAGCTGGTCGTCTTTGCTGCAGAGCCTCAGTAAGTGACAGGGGTGGCGAGGCTGGGGGCTGTGGGGACACCCTCCTGTGGGGACACCCCACTGTGGGGACACCCCACTACGAGGTCCCCACAAGCTGCCCCTTCCACCGTGCAAGGGGAAATGGGTGGGTGGCATGGCCGGGGTGAGGGTCCTGCACCCCCTGGCCCCTCGTGCTGCCCCGTCCCCTCTCCGGCGTCCCCGGCCATGGGGTCAGCGCCCGGCCGCGGCCAGGCTTAACCTCTGCCCTTACCCTCCCGACCTCCAGCCCTGTTAAAAAGGGTTTAAATGCAAAGTTATTTGATAGCTAATCCCAGCTATCCTGGGGGCAGCCCTGGGCTTTGGCGCTGGGAATCGCCCTGGGCCGGGACCCTCGGGCGGCACCGCCGGCACAGCCGGGGTTGCACCGGGGCTGGAGGTCAGGCAAACGCGCCGATTAAAGTCCGTCGGGTGAAAAGAGCTTAAACAAATCCCAAATCCCTCAGATGCCAGATGAGGCTTGGTTGAAATTTGCTCGGGAGCCACCGTGGGGAGGGGGAGAGAGGCTGAAACTGGCGGGAGTGCTGGGAAGGCCGCTGGGAGCACTGGGGAGGCTGTGTGGGTGCTGGGAGGGCTTGGGACTGGGCAGGGGGCTCAGTTGGTGTTGTGGGGGCCAGGGCAGTGTTGGGGGGCCCTGTGTGCCTTCCTGCCCTACATCATCCCTTTGCTGCTGAGCCAGGAGCGACCAGCATCAGGATTTCACCATCATCTCCCAATTTTAGCACATCTCTTCTCCAAAATGCGGTTTTTGGGGTGCCAAGGGGAGACACAGGTGGGTGGCCTCGCTGCTGAGCAGTCACCCAGCCAAACTGTGTGCTTGGGAGCAAAAAATCCTGATTTTCCCCTTCCAGGCATCATGACACTGCTCACTTGTCCTCAGGGCTGTGCCCCTGAGGAGGTCATGGGTCCCTGGCCTGCTGTGTCCCCTTGCTTTCCTCAGGGAAAAAACATGTCCTGGAGGTGCCAGGCTGCAGCCTCACATCAGGATAGGGACCAAAGTGTTGTCAGGTAGCCAGATCCTGCATCTGTTGTGATGCCATTGGGGAAACTGAGGCAGGCACAACCTGGAGGTGCTGGTGTGGTTGAGCAGGATGGGGGCTGTGGGTGGGAGGCAGCCAAAAAAAGAGGAGTAGGGGGACAATTCCTGGTGACAGCTGTCCAGCCTGGGGCTGGGGTGGCTGGGCAGGCTCTGTCCCCTCAGTCCTTACCTGTCGCCCGTGGCAGTGAGTCCCCAAAGAACCGTCAGGGCCAGCTGAACCCCAGCCCAGGGACAGAGGTCACAGGTGCTGTGAGGAGCCACACAGACCCCCAGGCCTCCTTAATTGGGGAGGATGGATGGGCTGCAGGAAAGGCTGGGGACCTCTGTGCTCCCTGCCCGGTGGTTATGGGATGCCCTGTGCTTTGGTGGCAGCCTCTCCATTGTCACCTTGCACCTCCATCGTCGTGCCCGTTCCATTGTGGTGCAGCCTCCTTCTCACCCCTTGTGAGCACTGGTGACAGCCCCAAATCAGGGGGTTGTGCAGGGACCATCGGCCTCCCCAGCTCTGTCACGTCCCACATTCCACATCCCTGCCCACCAAGGGTTAACCCTGCAGAGGCAGGATGCCTGCAAGCCCTCGTGCCAGTTCAGAAATGAATGTTGCCTTTAATATACCATCCTTCAATCCTTATCTCTCCTAATTTATTGGACATAACTGGTTGCGCTGATGGATTCGTGGCTTAGACCTTGGCTTCTAAATTTCAGCATTAATAATCTGCCCCTTCATTCTGCTCTCCAGATGTCTTTCATTTATCTGCTTATTCAGTAGGGGTGCAACCTCGCGTCCTCCGTGCCAGCGCTAATGTGGCCCGGTGACAATAAATTTGGACTTGTAATAACATGGCCAGATGAATGAATTGACCTCTTGGTGACTGTCACTCCCAGCCTCCCCCCTTGTTAAGGACTGTGGGGATGAGGGGGCCCCTAACAATGGATGCTGGTGTCAACCCCTCCTCCTTGCTTTTTTTTTTTCCCCTAAATGTGGGAAAATTTGTGGGGAAGCAAATTTGAGGGGACTGCCTGATCTTTAATCAGCTTTGCAGCAGGGCGAGAGCAGCCACCCTTATGGAAATCCTAAAACCAGGGAGCCCCCAGGGGGCTGTGACCCCTGGCCCAGGTGGGGATGTGTCAGTGCTGCGGGGCTGAACCTGAACCGGGGCAGGTTGCACACCTGAGAGCGTGCGGAGGAATGTGTTTGCTTAATTAATTGGCGGCGGGAGCGCGCCGGGGGTGTAAATCTAACGTGGGCCTTGGCAGCCTGCAGTGCCGCGCACGCAAGACTAGACTTTAAATAAGGGTGCAATTATTGTTTGAATAATTGACGAACAACGGGTGCGCATCGGCGCTCAGCCTAATGGGCTTTGATCGCTCGCCAGGGCCGCCCGGCGCGCCGGCATCCCGCCCATGAAGGATGTGAGGGGTCCAGCCAGGGTGTGGGTGGGTCAGAGGGGGAAATTGGGGTGCTGCACCCCTCTGGGTGGGTTTTGTGGGGCAGATGTGGAAAGTGGGGTGTTATTCCTCCCCCACCCCACCCTGGCCGACAGCACGGCGCCGCGGGGTCGGCCGGGGAGGAGAAGAGGACCCTGCACGTAGCAATTGATTTAAATCATTTTAGAGAGGACCTATGGAAAATAAAAAGCCTTTAATCACATTTGTATCCATTTCCAGCCTCGGTAAATCAATTTGGATTGAGCTGGGTGCCACGGTTACAGCTGATTAGCGCGCGGCGGATGGGGTCAAATTAATGCTAGCTGGGTTGGCTTAATGGGGTCACCGTTGTGAGCATCCTTCTTCTGGGGCGCTGGGGTGGGGAGGAACATTTCAGTCCTGTCCATGCCACGGAGAGCTTTCCCAGCAAGGAAATGCCAGGATGTGAGCTCCATGCTTTTCCGTGCCTCAGTTTCCTCTTGCGCATCAGCTTTAACCGTCGGAGAGGAGGCAGTGAGCAACGCTGGGGATATTTAGGGAATATTTGGGTTGTCCCACCTTCATTCCCCGATCCCATCGTGCATCACCCACGTGTCAGAGCCACTCACGTGTCCTCCCTGCTGCCCCACGGAGGAGCCATAAACAGGGCCCTGCGCCCCGGTGCCGGTTAATTTGTTTTCAATAGGTTCCAATCAATTAAGCGTGGTCCTGGCCAAGGGAAAAGTGCCCTGGTAATTGGTGAGAATAAATCATTCGGTGCGGGCCCCCGGCAGAGCCGCGGTGCTGCCTGGGAGCCTGGGCTGCAGCCGCGTGGCACTGTGGGGATGGGGACACCGGGGATGGAACCCGCTGTGCCGGGTTCCTGGCTGGCATTCCTGCGGGGCTGGCATGTGATCCGCTGGGAATGGCGTGCTTGGAAGCTCCAGCTCGCTTCCTTCGCGTCTCCCTGCCTGGCCTGCCTGCTCCTTGCACGCGATGCCTGCCTGCACCCCGGGGTGAGGGCGATGCCTTCCCTGCCCGTCCCCACGGTGGGGAGCATCCCCCCCAATCCCTTCACCCGCCTCCCCCAGCCCTGCCCCAACCGGGGCTGTAATTACCGCACGCTGTGCTTTGATTGCTCCATTCCAATTAATTAAACCCGGCGGTGACCCAAATTATGATCCCTTGTCTTGTCAAGCGCCGTATTTTTAACCTTAACTGGCTGGGCTGTGTTTAGATTTCCAATCCGGGCAGAAATGTCACCCGGGGAGAGTGACTGGCGTTGAACCCAGCCTTCCCGTGACGAACCCCGTAATTAGAAACCCTCGTGTCCCCGAGACGGGTCTTTAAAGCTGTCAGAAGCCAAGATCCAGCCATTTGATACAAGACTATCATTAGCTGTGCCCAACCTATTAGCTGCAGGTAAATAACAGGCTGTACCGGAGCCGGGGAACAGGCGGGTTGGGGAATTGGATGATTCTTAATTAGGAGAAGCGGTGCGAGGGATGCTTTCCCCTCTAATTGCCTTCGTTAGCAGCCTGGGTGTGCGTCCCTGTGCCTGGATCCTCTTTCCTGGGCACGGTGACGGCTCCTGCGCCCCATCTTCCCATCGTGGTGCCCATCCCACCTGCTGGCCCGGCCATGGGATGGGCACCGTGATGGGAAGGCAAGGGCGTGAAGCCATTTCCCAGGCTTGGATAGGGATTGATGGTCTCCGGTCCAAGCAGAGGATAAATCTGGGCTTGCCGCCGCTTTCCGAGGGCTTGTCTGGGTGACATATTCGGTTGGTTTGAATGTCTGGATGGAAAATCAATCACCGGGGCTGTTTCCGTCCCCGCTTTCGCGCTACGTTTTAATTTGCCAGGCTGCAGGGTCCGTACTCCGAGGATCCATCTATATTTGTGTCAAGTGCCGGCGTCTTTGTCTCCCTGGTGTGGAATTGTCCTTCCGAGCTTGGCACGCTCTGCCCTGAGCACAGCGTTGGGGTGCAGGGGGCACTGGGGGGGTCTCCAACCCTCCTGGGGTTTTATCTGATGTGGAGCTGCCCTCCTTCACCGGATAGAGGGGCACAGAGTGTGGGAAACTGAGGCACGCAGTCTGCTCCAGGCTCTGCTTTTCCAGCTGGATGGATGAGGATCCCCTCCTGCTCTGCCCCTTTTGACAGCAGGAGGACCCCCCATATCCACCATATGGGGGGGTCAGGAGACACCCGGCAGTGCCGCGGCAGCGGTGCCGCCCGCCTGGCCCTCGCCGGCCTGCCCCCGCCTGATCCCTCTCCTGCAGACGCTCTCCCTGACACCGGCTGACAAGAGCCATTTCCAAGATGGATTGATTCAATTTAGCACCGATTTTTTGCCGGGGCCGGTGACGTACGGCTCCCCAGCCGGCGCTGGGGCGGCACGTGACTCCCCAGCGCCCGCCGTCATTAGAGCAGCTCAGCACCGGCTGCTGCAGCCTAATCAGCCCCGGCCGGCGTGGGAGGGGGGCCTCATCCTGCCCTGCCACGGCTCCAGCAGGCTCCTGCCCCCGGCATTCCCACCAGGATCCGGCCCTGGGAGTGCTGGGGTGGTGAGGTAGCCAGGATTGTGGCAGCTGGTAGCCAGGGTGGTACCCAGGGATGCTGGCAGTGGTACCAGGGATGCTGTTGGTGGTACCAGGGATGCTGTTGGTACCAGGGATGCTGTTGGTGGTACCAGGGATGCTGCTGTTGGTACCTGGGATGCTGTTGGTGGTACCAGGGATGCTGGCAGTGGTACCCAGGGATGCTGGCAGTGGTACCAGGGATGCTGCTGTTGGTACCTGGGATGCTGTTGGTGGTACCAGGGATGCTGGCAGTGGTACCAGGGATGCTGTTGGTGGTACCAGGGATGGTGTTGGTGGTACCTGGGATGGTGTTGGTGGTACCTGGGATGGTGTTGGTGGTAGTCAGGGACTGCCAGCAGTGGCCAGGGATGCTGGTGTTGGTACCAGGGATGCTGTTGGTGGTACCAGGGATGCTGGCAGTGGTACCAGAGATGCTGGTTTTGGTACCCAGGGACGCTGCCAGCAGTGCCCAGGATGCTGGTGTTGGTGTTGGTACCCAGAGATGCTGCTGTTGGTACCCAGGGATGCTGGTTTTGGTACCCAGGATGCTGGTGTTGGTACCCAGAGATGCTGCCAGCAATACCCAGAAATTCTTGCAGCAATACCCAAGGGTGCTGGCAGTGGTACCCAGAGATGCTGGCAGCTCTGCCCAGGGATGTTGATGCTGATACCCAGGGGTGCTGGCAGTGATATCCAGAGATGCTGTGGTGTACCCAGGGGTGCTGGCGGTGATACCCAGCGGTGCCAGAGCCGCTGGTGAGGCTGCGCGGGGTGATTTTGTTTGTTCCCTCGTTTTCTGGGTTTTTCTCCAGGCTTGATGAGTATGTCTGGTTCTTTCTCGCTGTCTGTCTTCTCCTCTCTCCTTCCTTTGGAGGCAAATGGCTGACTGATTGCTTTTCATCTCCCGCTCTGAGGAGCTGTAAGAGCTACTTTATACAAACATCAATTACAGGCACGTAATAAATTAAGGCTCCCTTACACCGAACCCATTAGAGTCCACTCTCATATCAAAGCGCTCCCATCACACACGGATTGGGGTGGAGTGGGGGGGAGGAGGGAGAGGGAGGAAAATGTCTTATTAGCCGGCAGATTGTTAGCAGAACACTGATTTAATTGTGTCCCCGCGCCCGAGCGCGGGAGGAGGACGCAGGGGGGGGTGGTGGTGGCAGAGGGGGGGCACCCGGGGCCTGCCAAAAAAGAAATGCCCAGGGATTGTTCCTTTCCCCGAGGTGCTGGGGGGCCACCTCCCTCCCAGGCTTGTCCCTGTGCCAGCGCCGGCTGCCAGCGATTCTCCTGGTAACGGCCGAGTGGGCTGCAGTTCGGGGGTGCCCCCGTGCCGAGGGGCAGAGCTCAGGGGTGGGTTCCCACCCTCCTCCTACCCCCACCACCTTTGGGTGCCACCTCCAGCGCCTTGGCCTGCCTGGGTGATGCTGAGGGCTGCTGGGGCAGGGAGAGCGTGGCAGCTGCCTGGTGTCCCTGCGTGCCAAGGCCTTGTGGCGAGTCCTGCCATGGCACAGTGGGCATCAGGGCTGGGAATCTCAGGCTGGGAACACCTCCAGGTGCCTCCCTGCGTTTGGATGGTGCATCGGGGTGTGGAGGTGGAAAACCAGGGGAGATGGGGGGCGGGCGGGGGGCAGGGAGCAAACTTCCCTGTAGGACAAAGGCGGCTGCATCCGCCAGCAGCTCCCGCTGCCTCTGCCTGCGAATAAATAGCCTCCAGGCTGTCAGTCTGGCACTACCCCGGGGCTGGAGGCTCTTGGAGAGGAACCGAGCCCGGGAACAGCAGGCATGGCTGGAGCGCTGCCCGCCGGGGCTGTGCAGGCGCTGGCACGCCGCGCTGGCGCGCTCTGCCCGGCCGGGGCTGCCTCCCAGCCCGCCGTGATGGCCCACAACCCTCGGGATGGGCACGGCTCCCCGGGGCGCATGGGGGTGCTCAGGTGTCCGTGGATGGTGACACATGGCAGGTCACCAGGTTGTCTGTCCTCCTGCAGAGGTGACGCACTGTGCTGTAAAGGGGTGTGAGTGCTGTAAGAGTGTTACACACACAGAAATTCATCCCTCTCTGCCCAGGGATGTTGTGCACACGCGTTTGTGCTCACACACACACACACATCCCTCTCAGGATGTGCGTGTGCCCCACACACAACTGCACACCCAGCTCCTCTCTGCACCGAGCTGCACACCCCAGGGTGCGGGCTGGGGGTCCTGCTGGCTCCCCTCCCTCCCAGGGCAGGTTTTATCTCCCGGCCTGCTCCCTGCCTGCCGTTCCCTCGCTGCCCTCTGAGCCTGACATTTACATATTAATATTTTCCAGGGAGGCAATGCGTTGCGGTGCAAGTGTCTGCATTGTGGTTGCACATAATGTAAAGTGAGATAAAGCGCCCGGCTCCGCTATGAATAACTGCAAATGAAAACCCATGTGGCCATAAAAGCCTTCACATTTGCCCTGTCAGCATGTGGTACATCGGCTAAACAACTGATTTAGCTTTTCTTTTTTTTTTCCAAGGTTTATCACCACTTACAGAGGACATGCTCTTTGTGTACTGCCTGTCGCTTTCTGCTCAGCTTCCTTGTCACTTCCCCTCGGCGTCCTCCCAGCCGGGCCCCGAAACGATGCTCTGCTCCTCTAAACCGCCCTGACAGCCCCTATTAGCTTCTGGCCGAGTACAGCTTGGCGCTGCTGGGGCTATTTATCTCGCCGGCACAGAGGGCTGTTATCTATCACCCTCGCTCCGTACGGCCCCGCTCCTCCGCTTCTGCTGATGGCAGGGATTTGGGATGGGGTCCTGGTGGGGCCTGGGGGAGCGAGGGGACCTGGGGGCGCTTATCCCTCCTCCCAAAGGAGCTGGATGCAGCCACCAGGCTTTGCTTTTTGGCCCGGTGGTTCCTTATCCTGGTGCTGCCGGGCTTGACCCCCTCTGCGCCAAGGAGGATGCAGCCCAAACCGCTCGGGATAACCCTGGAGAATTCTTGCTGCTCCTACGTGGCGTGGCTGTGTCATCCCCACAGCGGTGGCCCCGGGCAGGGGTGATGTCCCTGCGGGACCGCTGGCTCCCGAAGGCGCCGGCTTGGGTGCCAGACCTGAAATACCGGGTGGGGAGGGAGCAGGCGGGGTGGTGACGCTGGGGAGCGGGACGAGCAGCTCCGTGCGGTTCCTGCGGCACAGGGGGGAGGAGGATGGGGGTCCCCGCTGGGTGCCCGCGGAGCTGCCTGGCCCTCGGCCAAGGGCGCTGGCACCCAGCCGGCCCCCGGCACTGCCGGTAACCAGAGCTGCCTCCCCTCGCTGTTATTTCAGCAGGTGGGGGCAGATCGGTTTACAAGGCCAGGGAGATGCCTATCAGTCCCCTCCCGCCACTTCGTCCCCACGCCACCTCTGCCACGTCCCCGTTAGCAGGGCTGGACGTCACCGGTGATGACAACTGCCATCACCAGCGGTCACCTCTGCTCTTTGGGGTCCCCTGCACTGGCTGGTGCTGGCAGAGGGACAGCAGTGTCACCAGCATGGTGGCCTTTACCCCTGGCTGCTCCATGCCACCACCTCGGCTCGTCCCCTTGAGTCACACCAGCAGATGGGACGTCATGGCAGGCGCCAACGAGGTGTTGTCCTGCAGGGCCAGCCTGGGCTGGTGCAAGCTCTGTGTCACCCCACGCCCTGCCCAGGGTGCCCTGGGCTCTGGGCAGGGGCTGAGGGGGCCTGTCCCACTGGCAGGGCTTGCATCAGAGCACCATGGGGGTGTTGCACAAGCATTCTCTGCCTCAACCTGCCCCTGGCCAGTGCTTGGGGAGGGCTCTGGGGGGCCGTGGGTGGGAAGCGGGGGGCCGGGGTGGTTGTTTACAGCCACGGAGCTTGTTTCCTTCCACCTGCCTCGGGGGAAGCAGTTAGCGATTTGTTAGTCAAACCAGATGAGCCTTCCTGGAGCGGCTTCCTGCCAGGCTCAACGCGGCCTGGCCGCCCCGCTGGCAGGGTCCCCTGTGTCCCCTGGCCCTGCTGTGCCCCTCACCGCAGCCGGTGCCACACAGAGGGTGTGTGGGTGGATGTGGTGAGGCTCAGCAGCCCTGGAGTGGTGTGGGCACCCCCGGAGCAGCCTGCTTGGAGAACCAGGGTGGTGCTTGCTTTGGGGCTCTCCCCAGATACCTCCAGGGAGGTTGTGCTGGCCATGGCAGAACCCATGGTGGCTTGGCGGGGTGGTGAGGTGGAGGGCAGCTCTCCAGGGAGATGTTTGGGGGACGGTTGGGTGCTGTGTGATGCTCTGAGCCACCCCTGTGACAATGGCCACGCATGCCAAGGCCCATGTGCATCGTGTGTGCATCATCCATGGCGAGCCACGTGCGGTGCATCGTGTCCCATGTGCCACACCACTCGCGGGCACGCTGTGCTGAACCCCACACACGACCCTGCATTGCAACATGCACCAAAAACGATGCATCCTGAGCACCCTGCGCTGACCCCCATGCACCGCACGCCAAGCCTCATATCCCACACACCTGGCTGATGTGCCAGGCCCCCTGCACTGAGCATTGCGTGCATCAGGAGCCCCATGGTCAGCCACCCTGCCCTGGTGCCACGCATGCCGCATCCCTCACGCATCCCGCACCACTGCCCCGACCCTGCGGGACCGGGGCCCACGCAGGAAGCTGGAAGTGCCAACCCTCGCCCCCTCTCTCACCGAGTGGCGCCGGGGTGATAAATAAGGAAGTTAACACCCAACCCGGGCTGCTAATTAGCTTTTAACCTGTACTAGCAGTTAACTACAAAAGGCAGTCATTTGTTCCGGGGAGCTGGTAGCGTAGAAAGAACGAAACATGGCCAATTTTGTTCAGGATGAATTAAGACTTGCAAATGTAAAATGAGTTCATCTATTTAATTAAGTAGCGGCAATATGGATGTTAAATTAAGTTAATGGCAGGCATGCCAAAACAAGGTTATACAAATCTCGTCCTGGCGGGGTGGGTTCCGGATCCGGCCTTTGGATGTGAGGCACCGCCAGGGCCCTGGGGTGGGCTTGGTGGCCTTGGGGACAGCCCAATGGCCTCCTCAGGGATAGAGGGAGATGGAGGTGGAGGGAAGGAAAAACAGGAGGAAAGGCAAAGCGCCACTCAGCCAGCGCCGCAATCTTATCAGGGCTGAACTTTACTCTCCCGCTAAAGATATAGGATACTTTAGGGACATCGGAAAGAAATAATAACCCTCTGATTTGTAGCTCTTGGGCTCTGGCAACCGAGGGGGAAGGAAGACTGTCTTCTGCCATTACCATTTTTTGTATGAACTATTCCCCAAAGAAATCAAACCCTTGTACAAGCCCTCCCGTGCGGCAGCCCCTGCTCCGGCGCTGACCCGAGCCGTACGGATTATCACCGCGCATCGCAGCCGGAGACAGGAACATTCATTAAAATTTGAAACACAAATGGAAAATTGCTACTTGAAGCCTCCTTGCCGGAGAGCCAGCCGCTTGATCAGAGACCTCATTAATGTATCTAATGTGTAAGGAACAATTAGACTTTTCAAAGACATCCTTTTCCCAGCCAGGGGAAAAAAACAACAAAACACCAGAAGGAGCTTGAACCCCTCCCAATCCAAAGCAACCCCAAAGCTGCCCCGAGGGATTGGGGTGCACAGCCCCAGAGGGAGCCTAGGAGCCGCCGCAGAGTCTCGGCTCCATCCCGGCACCCGAAATGCCCGTTTCTCCTTAAGTTAGATGGGGAAGAAAGTGGGCTGATTAAAAAGCTGATTTCTTTTTCCCAGCGACCGGCAGGGTTTTGCCATCCTCCCGTAATTAGCCGGTTACACGGCCGTATGTTTTATTTATGAGCCGAGGGCGGAGGGAAGGGGAAGCGGAGGAACGACCGTGCCCTATATATCTGCAAATAAAACACTTCATTTCCCTCCTGGGGAATGTCACCTCGAGAAACCATCGCTTTCCTGCTCACTGCCCCGTCCAAATCGCAGGCTGTAAATGGCTTTGTGGGCCTGGCTGGCGCTCAGATGGGTTTAAAATATGGATTTATGTCTTTATTCTGCATAGTCAAAGGTCAACAAGAGCAGGAAATCATCGCTGAGCTGCTTATTTACGATGGGAGGCGACCGCTCGCTCCTCTTGAACCCGTGTCCCCACTGCTGGATGCTTCCAGGGTGCTGGGATGCAATGGAGCCCTGCCTCAGTTTCCCTAGAGCGAGCATCCCTTGGGGTTGGCCATCCCACTGGGGGCCACAGGTTGGATATCCCAGCACGGCCACATCCCACTCCATTGGGGACACCCATGGGGAGGCCGAGCATCCCTCGGGACGGGTGTCCCGGTGGTGATCCGGGGCTGTCCGTGCGGTGTGGGCAGGGCAGGGCAGGGCCGGCCCCGCAAGCTGCGCTCTCATGCTTTGCTAATCCCGCCTGGCACCTGCCCCAGCTCCCGGCGGCTTCGCGCGAGCAAAGGAACCAATTAATCCTCCCGGCGCTCGGGGAAGTGGGTCAGGCTCGTCAGGCTCTCCCGCTAACGAGGGGCGAGGCGCGGCGTGGCCCAGCCGGCTGCTGGGTGGCCGGACGGGTGTCTCGGCCGGTGCCCGGCGTCCCGGTTCCCGCGAGGGGTGGTAAGTGGGTAAACTGAGGCAAGGGTGGTCGCCCTCAGAGCGGGGAACAACCTCAGGAGGGTGGCGGATAAATTCGGTTGGGACCATGATGTCGCAAAGGGTTTCCCAACGGGGCCGCTGCGCCTTGGTTTCCCCATGCCAAGCAACGGGTGCTCCTGGTTTGGGGTGTTGTGGGGTTTTGGAAGGCAGGGCGGGGAGGGAGCGCAGGCAGGGCGCCCCTTTGAAGTGGAGCCCAACTTCCAGGAGTGAAGCAATTCTCGTTTGCATAATGAATAAAGGCAGCGGGAGATGGGGAGGGGGGGTGAAACCCCAAAACCGGAGCTGGCAGGCAGGTCTGCCCTCCCTCCCCTCCCTGGCCTCCCCTCCCTGCCTGCCCGCTCCCCCAGCCGCCTGTAATTACAGGTTTATTGCCTGCACAGCTATTGTGTAATGACATGTTTGCAAATTAATTTTTACGGCTCCTGCCGTGGTGGTGGGGGGGAGCAGGGGAGGGGTCCCCCGGTGCTTGCCTGAACCCGGCAAATCCAACCCCTCTGCGAGCCCTCAGGTGGGAATTGGGTGGGATTCGGGTGATGTGGTGGCTCCAAAAGCTTTCCCAGCGTGGGGTGGGGGGTCCCCATTGCACCCACACTGGGTTTGGGGTGCCCCCAGGTGTGTCACCCCATCAGTGACATTACAGAGTGCACCAGCGAGGTGTGAGGGGGGTTTGGCCAGGGTGGGGGGACACCAGGGTGGAGCAGCACCCCAAGGGGGGAGCAGCACCCCACAGAGCCCGGTGACACAGGGGAGCTGCCGGGGAGGGAGCGGGACGCGAGCGACGATGACTCAGGGGACGGGCCAGAAATACTCCCAGCGCCGATCTTGACAGATGTAGGTTAGGAAGGAAGAGAAGACATAATAATAATCCCCCGACCTGGAATCGGGAAAGCGATATTTAACGGGGGATGGGGGGAGGAGGAGGAGGAAGGTGCGGGTTTGCATAGGCTCTGTCTCTGCCGAGTGGGATTTTGGGGAGCACGGCTGGCAGGGTGGCAGTGCAGGGATGCCTCTGTGTGTGTGTGCACTCGTGCAAGTGTGCAGGAGTGTGCACGCGTGCAGCCAGAGGAACTCTCACAAACCCCCTCCAACCATCCATGCCCAGCCATGGGGCTGGATAGGTTTGGGGTGATGCTGTGACCCCCTTTTTTCCCTTGGGCCCATGCTCTGGTGAAGGTAGGGCAGGCAGTGGGCACCTGGATGGGTTTGGGGTGACACCGTGACTCCCATGCCCTCTGTCCCCACACTCTGGAGCAGGTGGGTCCACCTGAAAATGGCTGGATGGGTTTGGGGTGACACTATGACCCCTGTGCCCCTCTGTCCCCACACCCAGTGCAGGCAGGGGGCACCTGGGAATGGCTGGGTGGATTTGGGGTTGCTCTGTGACCCCCATGCCCACCATCCCCATGCTCTGGAGCAGGCAGGGGCCACCTGGGAAAGGCTGGATGGGTTTGGGGTTGCCCTGTGACCCCCATGCCCCCATCCCCACGCTCTGGGCAGGCAGGGGCTCCTGGATGGGGTTTTGGGGTGCCCGTGACCCCAGCCCTCTGTCCCCACGCTCTGGAGCAGGCAGGGGCCTTGGGAATGGCTGGATGGGTTTGGGGTGCCCGTGACCCCCATGCCCACCATCCCCATGCTCTGGAGTAAGCAGGGGCCTCCTGGGAAAGGGTGGATGGGTTTGGGGTGACACCGTGACCTCCGGGCCCTCTGTCCCCACACCCAGTGCAGGTAGGGGTCACCTGGGAAAGGCTGGATGGGTTTGGGGTTGCCCTGCGACCCCCGTGCCCCTCTGTCCCCACACCCAGTGCAGGCAGTGGGCACCTGGAGGGGTTTGGGGTGACACTGTGACCCCCGTGCCCCCTGTCCCTACACTCCGGGGCAGGCAGTGGGCACTAGGGGGTGGCTGGATGGGTTTGGAGTGACACCGTGACCCCCGTGCCCCCTGTCCCCACACTCCGGTGCAGGCAGTGGGCACTAGGGGTGGCTGGATGGGTTTGGAGTGACACCTGACCCCCATGCCCGCCATCCCCATGCTCTGGAGTAGGCAGGGGGCACCTGGGAAAGGCTGGATGGATTTGGGGTGACACCGTGACCCCTGTGCTCCCTGTCCCTACACTCTGGGGCAGGCAGTGGGCAGTAGGGGTGGCTGGATGGGTTTGGGGTGACACCGTGACCCCCATGCCCCCTGTCCCTACACTCCGGTGCAGGCAGTGGGCACTAGGGGGTGGCTGGATGGGTTTGGGGTGACACTGTGACCCCCGTACCCCCTGTCCCCGCGCTGCGGTGCGGGCAGAGGGCGCCTGGGAATGGCCTGTGTATCTTTAAGCTGTTGGAAGGGCTGGCCATTATCACACAGGATGTGGCTTCTCTTGCAGGGGCGAGATATCACACGTCGCCCCGGTGAACTTTGGTGTTAAAACCAGTTTGGGAAGAGCAGGACCGAGCTGGGCGGGGGCGCGCTGGGGAAGAGGGAGGAGGGGGAAGTTCGGGGGCGCGCTCCCGTGAGAAAGCGCGCTCCCGCTGGGAAGCGCGTGCCCGCGGGAGCGCGCCCGTGCGTGCCTGGAGCCAGCGACGCTCCCCCCCCGCCTCCCTTCCCCGTTCCACCCCGTCCCCTCCTTTCTCCACCCCGCCTTTGGCTGATCGTTTGCTTAAAGCAAATTAAGCCGGGCCCTCGTTACTATGGTGCAGCCAGGATCTCCAGCCTCCCTCGCGCTCCCGTAATAGCATTTATTAGCCCTATTTGCCTGCAAGCATGTCTTCCCGGATCTGCTAATGCATCAGCGGAGAGGGGATGGGGGAGATCCTATCGGGCGGCTCATTACGGCCCCCGACTCCCAGCGAGGCCGGCGTGGGGGGGATTTAAGGGCTCGGAGGGGATTTTGGGGTTGGGGGAGGCAGCAGGGGCTCACCCCCAGCCCCCCGCGCTGGGGTTGGGGCAGGCGGCTTTGCTCGCCTGCCTTTTGTGAAGCAGCAGGCAGCTCCCGGCAGGCAGGAAAGTTGGGTTATTTATTGTTTTATTTCCTAATTTTCCCTCCTGAAGCGACTGGAGCGGGGAGGGGGGGGCTCGGTTTCTTTCCTATTTTTATTTTACATATCTCTCTCTTTCCCCCCCCCACCTCCTCCCCGCCCGCCGCATCGGCAGCTGTTTGAAAACAGAAAAAGACAAGAAAGAAAAAAAAATTAAAATTATTCCGTCTGTAGGCGAGGAGGAGGAGCGGGGGGGGGGAGGAAGGAGGCTGCTCCCCGGGGCGCCCCGGGGGTTCACCCCCTCCCCCGAAACCGCCGGGGCCAAAGGCTGGAGCCCGGGGGACGCGGGCGGTGGGCGGAGGGTGCTGGGGGCGAGCAGCTGCCGGCCGCCCTCCTGCCCGCTCGCCGTCATTAGGGGAGACAAATCTGCTGTCAAGGAGCCAGATTTCCAATTTGCCGATAATGATTCTTGCATGAAAATTGATCGAGGGGCAAGTCTGCCGCCTCTCGCCCGCCCGCCTTGGCGCAGCCCGGGGAGACGGGGCTTTCCGGCCGCACGGACGGACAGACGGACAGACACCGGCTGGGCAAAGCCCCGCGTGGGTCACCCCCACTGCACTGCTCAGGGGGTGCGTTCCCCACCGCCGAGGGTCCCACCGCCTCTTCATCCTCATCCTCCTCCTCCTCCTCGCTGGTTTTTTGTGTGCCTGCGGTTGGCAGCTGGGGGGGCTCAGCGGCAGGAAAACCCCCGGGAAGGCGTCACGCGTGGCAGCCGGGCTCCTGCCCTGGCCCCGCCGGTGACAGCCGCCACCGCCACCCTCCGCCGGCGCCCTGGGCTCGCTGCTATTTCAATTTTTATTTTTTCCTCCTCCCCCCACGCACTTGATTCCCCCCGCTCCTCCTCCTCCTCCTCCTCCTCCTCCTCCTTCTTCTCCTCCTCCCCGCTCCACCGTATTTTTTCGCCTCTGGTTTATTTTTCCAACCCCCTCCGTGTGGCTTGGTGCTAATTTTTGGGGTTTTTTTCTTTTTTGGTTTTTTTCTTTTTTTTTTTTCTTTTTTTTTTTTTTTCCTCGCTTCCTGACACATCCTCCTCACGTTGGCTCTTTTATTTTTTCTTTTTTTTATTTTTTTTTTCCCCTGGCTGCAATGGAACTGTAACATAAATCATGTTTGGGTTGAAACCACCTCTCTATTACTTACCAGGTAAGGCACCGAGCGATGCTGCCGCCAGCTCTCCCTCCGCACTCCCTCTCCCCCCACTCCGGGGTCTCCCCCCGGGGTCCCCCCCAACCCGGGGACTCCCCTTTGTCCTCCCCAGCCAGCGGCAACCAAAGGGCGATTTGGGGGTGAACTTACTTTCTTACAAAAGGTTTTGGGGTCGGGGGAAGGGGGGAGCAGAGAGCCCCGGCACGGCACTGCAGTGTTTTGGGGTGCTCGGATCCCCCTCTCTCCTTCTGCTGCCACTCCCTCCCTCTGGGGGTTTCTCCCTCTCCCCGAGGAGCCGGGGGCGTTCTGGCCGAGCTGGGATGGGGAGAAATTCGGGATGCGCCGTGTTTTGGGGTGCCAGCCCCGTCACTGCCGGGGCGCGGGGATTTGGGGCACCAAAGTTTGCTGTGCCACCCCAGCCGGCAGCTCCGACCCCGCGGCAGCCGGCGAGGGAGGGGGATCCCCCCGCGGGGGTTTTGGGGAGCATCGCTGGGGTCGGGGGGTGCGTGCAGGGTGTGTGCTCGGGGTGAGTGTTTTGAGGGGGTTTTGGGGTGCTGAGGGTGGGAGCTGGAGGTGCTCTGGGGGTGCAGGCTCAGGGTGCGGGTTTGGGGTGCTCACCGGGGCTGTAGGCTCGGCACACTCTGAGCTCCTGGTGTGATCTCGGGGTTCACACTCGGGGTGCAGCCTCCGGATGCAACCTCGGGCTGGGAGCCCCGGTGCGAACTCACGGCGCTTTCGGGGTGCAGGCTCGAGCTGGGAGCCCCGGCTGCGAACTCGAGGCTCTTTCGGGGTGCAGGCTCGGGCTGCAGGCTCGGGGCGCTCTGGCGGAGTTGGGGAACAGCGGCAGGGCCCTGTGCGGGGCTCGGTGCCCACGCGTGGCCGTTCCCCCGCCGGTGGTTGTTTGTTTCAGGAAATGGCTTTTGGCATGTGGCCGTTCTCACCGGAGCCAGCGGCTCCCCCAGCGCGCCTGCGCCGCAGCGCACGAAGGCGAGCCGGGCAGGGCAGCCGAGGGGGCACCGGGGTCGAATTGGGGGTCCCCCCCTGCTTTTGGGAGTGGTTGAGCTGTGACATCTCCTACCAGCGCTGTGCCACGGTGGGGACATGTGTGACCTGCTTTCCTGAGCGCTCCGACCCTGCGCCCTCCTCCGTGCCGGCTCTGGGGGTTCCGCTCCCCGTGTTCCCCCCAAAACCATCGCCTCGCCTGCTCCTGGCTCATCTCCCCTTCCTGCAGCAGCCCTGAGCGATTCCTGCCCGGCCTCGGAGCCATCCCTCGCTGTGGGGACTCCTCCGAGAGGGCTGCAGGTGCAGGGAGACGGGTTTGGGGTTGGCTTTTTTTGGTTTTTTTTCCCCCCTTTCAATTCCATATTTAGCACGCGCCGGTCGAGCCGGGGTTCCCGGCGGCAGCTCCTGTTGCGTGAAACTTCTGGTTCTGCCCTTGTGGCTGATGCACTAATTCCTGCGCCCTGGAAAAAAAAACCCTGCTCCGGCCGGCTCCCCAAGCGCCTGGCAGGAGAGGGAATAATAAAATCGGAGGAGAAAAGCGAGCCGGAGAGGAACATGGAAGTGTCAGGCTGCGAGGTTTAAAGCAATTAGGGGGAACGATGCTGGAGGCGCTGGCACGCAGCGGGATCGCTGGCGGCAGCTGCCGGGCGTTGGGAGATGCCGGTGGGGCCAGGTCGGGTGGGAGCAGATGGAGCCGGGAACCTTTTCCCCCCCCTGCCCTGAGCTCGCGGGGGTTTCATCAGCGCGGGGCTGGTGGCGGTGACTCAGCGGCGCGAGTCCTGCTGGGGACTGTCACCGCCTCAGGGACTGCCTGGCCGTGGCCCGTGTCACACGCTTCTCTTCTGGGTGGTTTGTTCGCCGAGCTTGGCTGGCCCGGGATCCAGCCGGCTCCTTGGTGTCCCCTCAGTCCCTCTGGTCACCAATGCTCCTGTCCCCTCTTGTCACTGATGGTTGTATCCCTGTGGTCACCAATCCTATCCCCTGCATCCCTTTGGTCACTGAAGTGTCTGTCCCTGATGTCACCAATGCTGCTGTCCCCTTTCATCCCTCTGATCACCTCACCAATGCTCCTGTCCCCTCTTGTCACTGATGGTTTTATCCTTGTGGTCACCAGTCCTATCCCCTGCGTCCCTTTGGTCACTGAAGTGTTGTCACCAGTGCCTCTGTCCCCTTTTATCCCTCTGGTCACTGAAGTGTTGTCACCAATGCTGCTGTCCCCTTTTATCCCTCTGGTCACCTCACCAGTGCTCCTGTCACCTCTGTCTCTCTGGTCACCGATGCTGCTGTCCCCTTTTATCCCCGTGCTCACCGGTGCCAGTGTCCCCTGTGTGCCTCTGGTCCTGGGGCTGGATTTGTGCCGGCTGTGAGGTGACACCGGGCGCTGTTGGGGACATGCCACCAGGCATCCCTGAGAGCCAGGGCACAGGGCAGGGACCCCATTCCCTGCTGCTCCACATGGGAACCCTGCTCAGGCTGATCTTCCCTGGGATAACACGGGCGCAGATGTCACCCTGCGGCTGGTGTCAGCGTCCCTTGGGGACACCACCCTCCCTTGGGGACAGCAGTACCCTCAGGGGACACAGAGCATCCCCAGAGGGCCTGGCTGTTCGCTCCAGCAAGCACAAAGGTGGCACCTGGATACAAACAGCATTTTGGGGGTTCCCCTTCCCTATGAGCATCCCCAAATCCAGCAAATCCCCCCCAGGGGCCCTGGGGCTCCCCGGCGGGGAGAGGAGAGGATGGCGGTGGGTGCCGGCAGCAGCGGATGCTGCTGACTCAGGACCTTCCCAAATGGTTCCTATTTTTATTCCGGGCCCGGGAATATTTAGCCCCTGGATCAAAGCAGATGGAAGGAGCTGGGTGATGCCGCGTAAACACCCGCTCGGCGGGTGCCGCTGCCGCGAGGTGTGACTCACCGGCGGCTCCCGGCGGTGCTGGGCGGGCGCACTCGCCCCCAGGCTGGGTTTGGGGTGCTGGGGGGTTGAACCCCGCTCTTGGCAGCACCCCCCAGCTGGGTTTGGGGATACCCCTCCTCATCCTCGCCGGGTGTGGGGTTCAGGGGTGCGCAAGGAGGTGTTGGTGGGGTGCTGAGGGGGGAACTGGGTGATTCGGGGGTTCCAAGCCGTGTTGGGGTGCCGGGAAGTCCTCCTGCCTTCCTCCCTTGCTCACCCCACCATCTTCCTCTTCCTCCTCCTCTCGCCAGTCCTAAATTCGGTCGCCATGGCAACCATGTCAACCACTTTCCAGCTTCCCCGTGATGGTTTGAGGAGGGGAGGGAAGAGGGAAGCCGGGGGAAGGGGGGGATTGGGGGCTTCGCTCGGAGCTCGGGGTGGGGGGGGGACGCTTCCCAGATGGTTTTTTCCTGCTGGATCCTGTCTGGCAAGTGGAGCCTGTGCCAGCCCAGCGTGTGCCAAGGGGCCGGGGGGTCCCGGCCTGGGGAGGGGGCTCCATGAGAGCCCCCCAGCTCTGAGTGGGTGGGTGGGCACCCCAAAATTCGGTGCCTTTCTGCAGCCACCCTGCTCATCCCTATCAGTAGCCACACAGCCGGGAGAGGGGGGTGAATTATTCACGGACACCCCCCTTTTCCTTCCTCCTTCCTTTCTCACCCCCTCACCCTCCCGTAATCTCTTTATTCCCAGGCTAAACCTGGTTCCTGACGGTTTTACGGGCAGATTTCCCGGTAGCTATATAGGACAGGGTGCACAGCCGGGTGGGTGGGTGGGTAAGGCCAGCATTGGCATCACCCCACGGCGGGTGGGCCCCCGGCTGCCCCCCGGGACCGGCTGTGAGATGGAATCACCCCAGCGGGAATTTGGGGTCACCCTGCCACAACCCCCTCCACCCGGCACCCCGAGGGGCGCAGCGGGCACCGCTCACCTCCGAACCTCCAAAAGGCACCGCGGGGGTTTTGAAAGTGGGGGAGCAGGTGCTGCCTTTCTCTCCGCCGTGTCCCCCCCGCTTTTCCCTCGCCTTGGCACCGGCTGGCGGCACCTGCCGGGATGCTCCTTGGCACGGCACCGCGGCACGTGCGCGGGCACCGCCGGCGGCAGCCGCGCTCCCGGCACCGGCGGTGGCAGCCGGGGACGGGAGGGGGGAAAAAGGAGCGGGGCCAGCCGTGCCCCTGAAGCCTGGCAGCAGGAGCATCCCCTCCCTCTAATTTTATGACTGATTTTTAACTTTTATTTCCCAAACGCTGCGCTTAATTAAACCCAGGCGCCTCTCGCCGCCAGCCCGACGTGGGGGATTTACGACTCCAAACATCGACCCCCGCCGGAAAAAAAACCACCAAAAAACCCTCTCTGACAGATTATTCGGATTCCAAGTGGGGGTGGCACTCCAAACCCCCGCCCTCATCCCTCGCAAGATGCTTTTGAGGGGGGAAAAGACGGCTGAGCTTCAGCATCCCCGAGCTTCCTCCTTCCCCCCTTCTTTTAATAATAATGCTTTAAAGATGTTTGACATCTGTAACAAACAGCTGGCATCCTGTTATGGAAGAATGTCCTTTTATTTCCGAGCAGGTTGAACTGTCATTAATAGTATAATTAGGTGATTATCGGCGTACAGCAGAAAACTGCTTAATTGCACAGCCAGCTTTCCCGAGGATCCCAGCTCCTTTATTGCTGGATTTGTTTTAGCCGCCTGAATTTTTTTTTTTTTTCGCACTGTTTTGTTGGGTTCGGTTGTTGGTTTTTTTTTTTTTTTTTTTTTTTGGTTTGTTTTCTTTTTTTTTTATTTTTTTGCCGCGTTGATGATTATTATTTTTTAATGCGTGTGACAGCTGGGGGAGCACTGGGAGGGGGGGACACACACACACTGTCCCTATGTGTCCCCCCCCTCTGCTTCCAGGTCCTTAGGGGGTTTAGTTTTAACCCCATGTGTGCTGGAGTGGGGAAAAGGGGTTAGAGGGAAGGTGAAGCACCCATGGTTGGGTGCTGAGGGTTATTTGAGGGAATAAAAAGATTTCTTTGTTGGGCAGCAGAGCCGTGGCACCTGCCTGGAGGGCACCCATCACCCTGGGCAGCCTTCCCTGCTGGGAGCCTGATTTTGGATCTCCGTGCCAAACCAGCCTGGTTCCCTGCCCCTGTTCCCGTGCTGCCGCTCCATCGCCATCCCCACCCTCATCCCCATCCCCGGGATGTGCGGCTTTGGGGGCAGAGCAGCTTTTTTGGCGCCTGCCAGACAATAGCGCTTTGTATCTCCCCCCCGGTGCCGCCAAACACACTTGTTAGCGCCGCAGCTTTGTGCTGTAAATTTCCATGGAGTAATTACGTCTTAATTTATGATAATCCCGGGCGGGCGGTGGGAGGGGGGCAAGCGCCAGTCAAGTTTGGAAGTTGCCCGCCGGGGGTTTGGGGTCCCCCCGTGGCTTTTCCCGACCGTGAACTCCACGCTCGACCGTGAACTTCTCCATCCCGGTGGGTTGGGGAGAGGGGAATCACCGAGCAGGGAACCGGGGCTGTTCCCGGGGGTAACGGGGCTGTTCCAGGGGGGAACAGCGAGTGAGGCCACGTTGTGGTTGGGGTTTGGTGTCACTTTGCAGGGCCGGAATGTCCCCAGCGCTGTGCTTGGTGTGTCCCATCCAGAGAGCTCCGGATCATCCCGGGGTCATCCTGGGGTGAGCGTCCCATCCTGTGTTGTGTCCCCGCGACAGGGAGGGAATTTCTTGGCTTCCCCAGGGCCCTGGCACGGCTCCGGAGCGGGGCCGGACCCTTCCCCCTTGCCGGCTCTGAATGGCTCATCCCGCCTTTGTCTGGAGGGCCTATTACCGCAAAATAGAGGCGCTTTTCCCTCGGCCTTCCCAGCGGGCAAATTAAATGCTTCGGCAATTGGCGAGGAGGAGGAGGATGATGGGGAGGGGAGGAAGGCTCTCATCACCCCGGAGGGTGACCACAATGCCAGGCAGGGCGCTGGCATCTCCGAGTGTGGGAAAAGGGAGAGAGGGTCCCCCCAAAGCCACCACGGTGGGAATCCCATGGGATTTAGGGGTGCCTCCTCCACAGGGAGGTTTGGGGGATGTCACGGAGCATTCCTGCGGAGCTGGGAGGGTGCTGGCATCCTTGGGAGGGTTCTGGCATCCTGGCATCCCGCTGTCCTTGTCCTGTGGGCACCCTGTGCCCTGCTCCAGGCTGGGATTGATCCCTGAGGAGCGCTGAGAGCCTCGGGCTGTGCCCGCTGCACCTGCAGCCGGGCCCCCGTTGGGAGGCAGCGTGCACCCACTGACATTTGCCAAGCGTAAAAATTCAATTAATTCCGGCAGGCAGATTAAATATAAGTGAATTTTAATAATTTGCTGGAAAGGCTGAGGATTACTGTAGGCGAAAAGGGAAGATGCTGCTCGTGGGGGCACGGGCCAGCCTTCCCAGCACCGGCACATGGGATCACTGCTTTTAATCACCCTAAATCCCAGTCTGGGAAGAGATGAGGGGTCTGCTCCCCTTGCTGGGGTTTTTGAGCTTCCTTGCAATGAGGAATGTGCTGGAGCTGTCCCACCACTGCTGGCAGTGTGTCCTTGTCCCCAGCAGAGTCTGGCTGCAGGGACATCTCTGCTCCTTCAAACCTTCCTCATTTTCTTGTGGGGCTCCATGAGAAGGGAAACACCCATCAAGGTGGCCCTGGTGACACTGCAGGTGCTCCCAGGCTTGGAGAAATCTAAGGTTCTTCCCAAGACCTCCACAACATCTCATAGCTCAAAGCTGGGTGCAGATGGCATTGAAAAAAATGAAAATCCACGCAGCAAATTCGCTGTTTGCCAGGGATAATTTCTTACCCCAAGGTAAAACCTTTGCTCTGGGCCATCTGCACCACCCAAAACTGCTGGGGGATCCTGGGGGTGAAGGGGGGACCCCCATCCTGCCTGGACCCCCCATCCTGCCCAGCCCCCTGGCTCTGCAGCGGGATTGATGGAGATTGCCTGTGACCTTTGCTAGGACACGAGGAATTACCATTAATACTCCTGTATTTCCGGACTTCACGCCGTCCATAAATCTCATATCGAGCCGGGCGGGCGGCGTAATCTGCCAGGCGGCGTTATTAATGCTCCTTATTAATACTGGTTATTAATGCCCCTTATTAGTACTCCTTATTAATACCTGTTATTGGTACCTGTTGTTAATTGCCCCTGAAGCCTGGCGTGAGCTGCCCCCATGGGATGGAGGCTGCACTGTGGAACCCCACTCTGCTTTTTTGGGGTGGATTCTGATGCCAGCAGGGTCACCCACCAGGAGTGGGGGTCCCCTCTGGGCACCCCACACTGTGATAGGGGCAATTTTTGGCTGTGGCCTCAATGCTGCAGGGGGTGGCATGAGGCATCTGCTCACCTTGTCCTGGCTCTTCCCAACTCTGTCCTGCAGCTTTGGCTGAATCCTGGCTCCCCACCCTTCCTGCAGCCCCCTGGCCCTCTGTGCAGCCCCCCTGCCCTGCCCCTACCCTTCCAGGACCTGCCCCATGCAAGATCCAGCCTGCGTGAAAACTCTAATCTCCAATTTTATTCGCCCGGCTCCAGCCCATTTGCATAATCCACATAATCACCCCGGTTTTAATTGCCTACAACTCTGCAGAAAGATCATGTGGTTAAGTGGTAAATCATAATTAGATAAATAATTGGCTTGGCCGCAGCAAGCTGCTTTGTTATACCTGCCATCTGCTGGGCAAGGGATCCTGCGCCCAAAACAATGCGCCGCTGCCGCACGCCTGCGCCAGCCTGGGGACATGGGGACACGGGGGTGTGGGCACGGGAGGGCAGCCTGGACATGCCAGGCATGGCCCACTCAGTGGCTGGTGCTGCCCTGCAAGGTTTGGCAGCTCTGTGTGGTGCCTGGCTCCCACCCAGGTGTTGCACAAGGGCTCTGTGCAATGCCCGGTGTCGCTGTGCGGTGCCCGGTGGTGCCTGGGAATGCCCAGTGCTGCCTCCATGGGATGTCCAGCAGCACTGGGGGATGTTCAGTGGCACCTTGGAATGCCCAGTGGCACCAGGGAATGCTCAGTGGCACCAGGGAATGCCCAGTGGCACCTTGTAATGCCAGCAGCACCAAGCAGTGCCTGGCAGTGCCACTAAGTGCCCGTCAGTGCGGTGCCCAGCTCTCTCTCAGACCTTACCCAGTATCCCAGTGCAATTCCCAAATCTCCCCCAGGCAATTCCCAGTATTCCAAATATCCCAGTGCAGTGCCCAGCTCTCTCTCAGATCTTACCCAGTATCCCAATGCAATTCCCAAATCTCCCCCAGGCAATTCTCAACATCCCAGTGCAATGCCCAGTCTCCCCCAGGCAATTCCCAGTATCCCAGTGCACTGCCCGCTCTCCCCCAGGCAATTCCCAGTATCCCAGTGCAATGCTCAGTCTCTCCCAGTTGATGCCCAGTAACCCAGTGCAATGCCTGATCTCTCCCAGGTAATTCCCAACATCCCAGTGCAGTGCCCAGCTCTCTCTCAGACCTTACCCAGCAGCCCAGTGCAATTCCCAAATCTCCCCCAGGCAATTCCCAACATCCCAGTGCAATGCCAAGTCTTCCACAGACAATTCCCAGTATCCCAGTGCAATGCCCAGTCTCTCCAGGTGATGCCCAGTATTCCCAGTGCAATACCCAGCCTCCCCCAGGTAATTCCCAACATCCCAGTGCAGTGCCCAGCTCTCTCTCAGATCTTACCCAGTATCCCAATGCAATTCCCAAATCTCCCCCAGGCAATTCCCAACATCCCAGTGCAATGCCCAATCTCCTCCAGGCAATTCCCAGCATCCCAGTGCAATTCCCAAATCTCCTCCAGGCAAGTCCCAACATCCCAGTGCAAAGCCCACTGTCTCCCAGGCAATTCTCAACATCCCAGTGCAATACCCAATCTCCCCCAGGCAATTCCCAGCATCCCACTGCAATGCCCAATCTCTCCCATTTGATGCCCAGTATCCCAGTGCAATGCCTGATCTCTCCCAGGCAATTCCCAACATCCCAGTGCAATGCCCAGTCTCTCCCTGGTGATTCCTGGCAGCCCCATGGAGTGCCCAGTGCCCCACAAAGCCACCACTGAGCCCCAGGGAACACCAGTGTGAAGGGGTGAGGGCTGTCCCCCACTTCCCCCAAAGCAGAGGCGCCCTCAGCAGACAGCTGGCACTTGGATCTGGGCATCAGGAGCCAGGAGGAGCTGCCAACCCAACCTTGAAGCTGCAGAAAGGGAGTTCAGAGCCCAGCAGCACCCTTGGGACACAGGAACTTGATTTTCCAAACTCCCAGCTTCAAAACAGGGCAGAAACAGGGCAGAAAGTTGCTTTGGAGTAAATCTTTCCCTGGCTCGATTTCCTGAGGGCTGAAAAGGCTCCCAGGGTGGCTTGGCTGGGCACGGGAAGGGAGAGGAACCACCCGGCCTCGCTCCATCCCCAGCGCTGCGCCCTCCAAATGAGCTCTCATTAGTTGGCTTGTTGTCGTTTGCCAGATCAATGGTCCATGGAGGAGTGATCGATGGAGGCCCGGCTGGGTAATGGTGCTCGGTGCTTGGGGAGCTCCAAATCCCACTAAGGTGCTCCTCACCCTGGGGAACCCATCCAGGCCTCTCCAAGGGAATGGGGGATGTTCCCATGGTGGGCCCTGGGCTGTGCTGAGCACCCTAAAATTGAGGGTGCACCTGTGTCTCTCTCCGTGCCTGGGGACACTTGGGGACACCAAGGCCTGCCCAGCTCCCTTGGTTTCAGCTGCGTGCTGGGAAGTGGGGAGGGAGGGCAGGAGCTCGGGCTGGGATCGATCAATTAATTAATTAATGGAGCGTGTTGGAGGTGCGGCGGCAGAGCTGCTTTAATGAGGGGTGGAAAACGTGCAGGGCATCACCGGGAGAGGAGCTGGTCCCCTCTGCCTGTCCCCTGCCCCAGGGGGTGGTGGCAGGGTGTGTGACAGGGGACGATGGACACGCGCTGGCCCTGGCCCCTTGCCCCCCATCCTGGGGCTGTGCCCGCCGCGTTCAGGCAGAGGGAATGAGGCGAGGGGGGGGCTGACAAACGCGAGGCCATTAGCATTGAAAATCCATGCAGAGCAGCTGTTCCCGCTTGGAGCGTGCAGCTGGATGCGGCTCCGGAGCGGGAGCGGAGGCGCTGAGAGAGGGGGGAAAGGCTGAGGGGGAACCTCATCACCCCAAATCCCTTGGGGAACCGTCGGCAGTGAGCGTGGGGGAGCCTTCCAGAGGGTTTGGCCAAGTAGGCGCCGTCCCAGCTGCGTGTGGCGCTGCCGGGGTGGGTGCGGATCCATCCCGGGGGAGGAGGATGCAGGATGCTCGTCTCTTCCCCGCTCCCTCGGCCTCCCGCCGCACTGGGTTTTTTTCCGCTCCATTTGCCAGGGGCTGGAGCTGCTGCCTGATCGTATTTGGTAATAAATTATTAGTTCCAGCACTTGGGAACCCGGCAGCTCAAAAATAGCTGCTGTAAGAGCGGGCGGCTGGTGCAGGTCGAGTTCAATGGCAATCTGCTCCCAAGGGCACTCCACGCTCATTAGAGGCCTTTCAAGGTGCTGGGAAGGGGGCAATCGGGAGCCAAGGTGCTCAACCTGCCCATTTCCCCTTTCCCGACAGCAGAACCCCGTGCCCAGGGATTTCAGGGTGCCGGGAGCCCATCCCTACCCCTCGCTGCCCGCTCCTGCCTGCCCGCAGCGGCTGCCAAGGGGTTTTATTTGTCTCCAGCCCCACCAGGCAGCCAGACTGGTTCTGCTCTCGCTGCCGGAGGAGGCTCCCGCTGCCAAAAAACCCGCCAGCATCATCAGGAGCAGATGGAGAGAACATGGCACGCACCCAGCTCCAGGCTCCCAGCCCTGAGCCGGGGATGCGGGGGTTCGGGGGGGGCTCCAGGAGTCAGGGCTTGGGGGTCCTGTGCCACCAGAGATGCCAGCCCCGTGGCCGGTGCCATGTGTGATGCGGTGCAGGGAAGGGCGAGGGGAGCGTGGCAGTGACCCTGCCATTCCCTCTCCTCCTCTTCCTCCTCCTCCTCTGCCTGCTCCCGCGGGCAGGCAGCCAGCGGGCACCGGGAATGCCAGACACTCCCTGTACTGCTGTGCCCGGGCACATGCTGTGGGAGGGACGGGGACAGGGTGACACATCGCCTGCTCCCCGCTGCCCGGCCTCCCTCGCCGCCTCAGCGGGGACACCCAGGTGTCCTGTGCCCCCCGCAGCCCCCCTGCCCTGGTGGGTGTGGGGTACAGGGATCAGTTCCCCAGGGAGTGCCAGCCCTGTGCCCACCCAGGGCTGGGGACAGCAGGGGACAGCCTGTACCGTTTTGGGGTTCATCTCCCCGCCCTGGTGAGGCAACTGCTGCCGTGACCCCGGGCTGCTCCAGGCACCAAACTTGACCTGTTTTTCCGCACGGATCTGCCTGTTGGGAGAAGCAGCCGGGGAGGGGCAGAGCTTGGGGGGGCCCCACCTCACTGTGGGGCGTCACGGCGTCCCCAGCCACCCGCAGGGGTGAGTGGCACCCACGCTGTGCTGGCGATGGGGTGATGGAGGGATGGTGGGCACAGCGGGGCAACCCCACATCCCATCCCATTCCACCCCATCCCATCCCTGTGTGGATGCTCCCACCCAGCCGTGCCTCAGTTTCCCCAGCTGGCAGCTGTCCCGCGGAGCAGCCCAGGGACGCCCGGACAGACGGACGCCAGCGCCGGCGGGGCACGGCGGGTGAGCGGCGCTGCTCGGGCCCCAGCCGGGGCGGAGGCGCCGATTTTATCACCGGGAGGGAGCGGCAGAACTGGTTTGGAGCGCGGCTGGGGCAGCGGCACGGCTCAGTCCCGGGGGCATGCGAGCTCCCCGGCTGCCCTGCGCTGGCCTGGCAAATCCCATCGGGATCATGAGTTGGCCGGGAGGCGTTTGGGGCCGCGGGGATCAGCTGAGCATCACACGGGTGATGCCCTGCAGCCGGCCCCGTGTGCCAGCCTGCTGATCCCACTGGATGGTTGGAAAAGCATCTCCTGGGCTGGAAGTGGGGGTTATGTTGGGGTTGATTGGTGGGGAGGAACTGGAGGCACTGGGAAGTGTTTGGGGCTGTGCCTGGAGGCTGTGGGGCAACTCTGGGAGGATGCAGGGCTGTGCCAAGGGGGTGCCAGGCAGTGCCTGGGGAATGTGGGGCAGTGCCTGGGAGATGTGGGGCAATGTCTGGGGATGCAGGATTGTGCCTGGTCGATGTGGGGCTGTGCCTGGAGGCTGTGGGGCAGTACTGGGAGGATTCAGGACTATGCCAAGGGGATGCCAGGCTGTGCCTGTGATGCGAGTTTGTGCCTGGTGGATGTGGGGCAGTGCCTGGAGATGCAGGGTTGTTGGGAGATGTGGAGCAACACTGGGAGATGTGGGGCAATGTTGGGAGATGTGGGGCAATGTTGGGAGATGTGGGGCAATGCTGGGAGATGTGGGGTATTGCCTGGGGAATGCAGGGCTGTGCCAAGGGGATGCCAGGCCGTGCCTGGGGAATGTGAGGCAGTGCCCAGTGGGTGTGGGGCAGTGCCTGGTGGACGCCAGATTGTGCCTGAGGGATGTGGGGCAATGCTGGGAGGATGCAGGGGTGTGCCAAGGGGGTGCCAGGCAGTGCCTGGGGATGCAGGATTGTGCCTGGTGGATGTGGGGCAATGCTGGGAGATGTGGGGCAGTGCCTGGGGAATGCAGGGCTGTGCCAAAGGGATGTCAGGCAGTGCCTGGGGATGCAGGATTGTGCCTGGTGGATGTGGGGCAATGCTGGGAGGATGCAGGGCTGTGCCAAGGGGATGCCTGAGGAATGTGAGGCAGTGCCCAGTGGGTGTGGGGCAGTGCCTGGGAGATGTGGGGCAGTGCCTGGGGATACAGGATTGTGCGTGATCGATGTGGGGCTGTGCCTGAAGGGTGTGGGGCAGTGCTGGGAGGGTGCAGGGCTGTGCCAAGAGGATGCCAGATTGTGCCTGGGGAATGTGAGGCAATGCTGGGAGATGTGGGGCAATGCTGGGAGATGTGGGGCAGTGGCTGGGGAATGCAGGGTTGTACCGAGGGGATGCCAGGCCGTGCCTGGGGAATGTGAGGCAGTGCCCAGTGGGTGTGGGGCAGTGCCTGGTGGATACCAGATTGTGCCTGATGGATGTGGGGCAATGCTGGGAGGATGCAGGGCTGTGCCAAGGGAATGCCAGGCAGTGCCTGGGGAATGTGGGGCAGTGCCTGGGAGATGTGGGGCAATGCCTGGGGATGCAGGATTGTGCCTTGTTGATGTGGGGCAGTGCCTGGAGGCTGTGGGGCAGTGCTGGGAGGATGCAGGGCTGTGCCAAGGGGGTGCCAGGCAGCGCCTGGGGAATGTGGGGTAGTGCCTGGGGACGCAGAATTGTGCCTGGTCGATGTGGGGCTGTGCCTGGAGGCTGTGGGGCAATGCTGGGAGGATGCAGGGCTGTGCCAAGGGGGTGCCAGGCAGTGCCTGGGGGTGCTGAATTGTGCCTGGTCGATGTGGGGCTGTGCCTGGAGGCTGTGGGGCAATGCTGGGAGGATGCAGGGCTGTGCCAAAGGGATGCCAGGCAGCGCCTGGGGAATGTGGGGTAGTGCCTGGGGATGCAGAATTGTGCCTGGTCAATGTGGGGCTGTGCCTGGAGGTTGTGGGGCAGTACTGGAAGGATTCAGGACTGTGCCAAGGGGATGCCAGGCCGTGCCTGTGATGCCAGATTGTGTCTGGGGAATGTGGGGCTGTGCCTGGAGGTTGTGGGGCAATGCTGGGAGATGTGGGGCAGTGCCTGGGGAATGCAGGGCTATGCCTGGGGAATGTGGGGCAGTGCCTGGGGATGCAGGATTGTGCCTGGTTGATGTGGGGCAGTGCCTGGGGAATGCAGGGCTGTGCCAGGGGGATGCCAGGCAGTGCCTGGGGATGCCAGATTGTGCCTGGTGGATGTGGGGCCTGGGTACATGGGAGCTGCAGGCACCTGGAGTGCCGTGTCCCCTTTGGGTGCTCCGTGGGTGCTGCAGGCACTCGGGAGAGCACCGAGCCCTCCCCCGGGGCTGGAGCAGAGCCCGGGGGTGCCAGCGCAGAGCCCGGGGGTGCCGAGGCCAGGCTGGCGTGGCGGGTTGGCTTCCCAGCTGTTCTGGTAATGAATTTACATGAGCCGAGCGTGTCGACAAGGCGGCAGTCAATGGCTGAGAGCACCGGAGTTAATAAATGCTTGTATAATGAGGGCAGAGGGGAGCGCGCCGCCGCGCCGGCCGCCTCTCCTGGGGCCGGGGGGCAAAGATTAATCAACGCTGAGTGCCCCCCGTGCCCCCCCCGGCTCCCGCGGCGCCCTCCCCGCTCTCCGGCCATCCGCTGCCGCGGGATGATGCTCCGGGGATGCTCCATCCACCCTCAGCTGTGGATGCTCCAGGTGTTCAATGCCTCGAGCTGCCTCCAGGCCTGCTGGGAGTTGGGGGCTGCCCCACGACCCCCCCCTCACCTCCCCCGATCTCCTGCCCACCTGGGAGCCGGGCTAATTTTAGGCTGGTGTTAATGAAGCTGCTCGGTGAAGTCTATTTTAAGGGCCCTGACATCAGCAGTTGCTGTTTTGGGAGGTGGAGAGCCCTGGAGCAATTGGTGTGACAGCTGGGGGGGACTCGGGGAGAGCTGCACCCTCCTGCTCTGAACCTCGCTTTTTGGGGTCACTGTGCCCTGCAGCACCCGGGTGCTTTGGGGGTGCTGTGCTGGGGATTTGGGGCACGAAGATTTGAAGGTGCAGTGTGGGGAGCTGTGCTGGGGATTTCGGGGTGCGGTGCTGGGGATCCAGGGATGCAGTTTTGGGGTTTTAGGGGTGCAGTGCTGGGGATTTGGGGCACGAAGATTTGAAGGTGCAGTGTGGGGAGCTGTGCTGGGGATTTGGGGGTGCGGTGCTGGGGATCCAGGGATGCAGTTTTGGGGTTTTAGGGGTGCTGTGCTGGGGATCCAGGGATGCAATTTTGGGGTTTTAGGGGTGCAGTGCTGGGGATTTGGGGCACGAAGATTTGAAGGTGCAGTGTGGGGAGCTGGGGGTGCTGTGCTGGTGATTTGGGGGTGTGACGCTGGGGATCCAGGGATGCAATTTTGGGGTTTTAGGGGTGCTGTGGTGGGGATTTGGGGCACGAAGATTTGAAGGTGCAGAGTGGGGAGCTGTGCTGGGGATTTGGGGGTGCGGTGCTGGGGATCCAGGGATGCGGTTTTGGGGTGCAGTGCTGGGGATCCAGGGATGCAGTTTTGGGGTTTTGGGGATGCTGTGCTGGGGATTTGGGGCACAAAGATTTGAAGGTGCAGTGTGGGGAGCTGGGGGTGCTGTGCTGGGGATTTGGGGGTGCGGTGCTGGGGATCCAGAGATGCAGTTTTAGGGTTTTAGGGGTGCTGTGCTGGGGATTTGGGGCATGAAGATTTAAAGGTGCAGTGTGGGGAGCTGGGGGTGCTGTGGTGGGGATCCAGGGATGCAGTTTTGGGGTTTTGGGGGGTGCAGTGGTGGGGATTTAAGGGTGCAGTTCTTGGAGATCCAGGGATGTTTTATTGGGGATTTGAGGGTGCAATGCTGAAGACCCAGGGATGAAATGTTGATAATCCAGGGATGCAGCAGTGGGAATTTAGGGGTGCAGTGCTGGGAATCCAGGGCTGCAATATTGGGGATTTAGAGGTACAATAGTGGGAATTTGGGGGTGCTGTCTGGGGATCCAGGGCTGCAGTATTGGGGATTTAGGGGTGCAGTGCTGGGAATCCAGGGATGCAATATTGGGGATTTAGAGGTACAATGGTGGGAATTTGGGGGTGCCATGCTGGGGATCCAAGGCTGCAATATTGGGGATTTAGGGGTACAATGGTGGGAGTTTGGGGGTGCAGTGCTGGGAATCCAGGGACACAATATTGGGGATTTAGAGGTACAATGGTGGGAATTTGGGGGTGCAGTGCTGGGAATCCAGGGCTGCAATATTGGGGATTTAGGGGTACAGTGGTGGGGATTTGGGTGTGCCATGCTGGGGATCCAGGGCTGCAATATTGGGGATTCAGGGGTACAATGGTGGAGATTTGGGGGTGCAGTGCTGGGGATCCAGGGCTGCAATATTGGAGATTTAGGGGTGCAGTGCTGGGAATCCAGGGCTGCAATATTGGGGATTTAGGGGTACAGTGTAGGGGATTTGGGGGTGCAGTGTTGGGAATCCAGAGCTGCAATATTGGGGATTCAGGGGTACAATGGTGGGAATTTGGGGGTGCCATGCTGGGGATCCAGGGACACAATATTGGGGATATAGAGGTACAGTGATGGGAATTCGGGGGTGCAGTGCTGGGGATCCAGGACCACAATATTGGGAATTCAGGGGTACAGTGATGAGGATTTGGGGGTGCAGTGCTGGGATTTGGGGGTGCAGTAGTGTCAATTAGAGGTGCAGCAGTGATGCTTTGGGTTTTGACAGCACCACGCGAGTCGGGGCATTGCACCTCTCCCTATTATCTGCATCAGGCTGCTGAAATCCCTGTGTCCCCCAAAACGCCCTGCCCATTCCTGCAGAGCTCTGCTGAGCCCTCCTGCTCTGTTATCCAGGGGTTCAGTGGGGCTGTGATGCTGGGACACGCTTCCCTTCCATTCCCTGAACTCGGGGTGCATTTGGGGGTGGGATAATGAACCAGAGGAAAAACCTTGGCTCTCCCAGCACCTGGAGGAAACTGAAGATCCCATCTCCACCTGTCTAACCCAACCTCTCTCCATGACAGGCATGAGCCATGAGCCGAAGTCGCCGTCCCTAGGAATGCTCTCCACGGCCACCCGCACCACCGCCACCGTGAGCCCGCTGACCCCGTCCCCCTGAACGGCTCCATCGTCCCCAATGGCAGCCCCGCCGCCAGCAGCACTTTGTCCGTCCAGGCAGCACCTTCCTCCAGCTTCGCCGCCGCTCTGCGCAAGCTCGCCAAGCAAGCCGAGGAGCCCAGAGGTGGGGACAGCCACAGGGACAAACTCCGGTGCCTTTCCCAGGAGCTGGAGCCGGGTGTTTTCCTGCATTTCCCAGCTAATGCGTTTTCCCGGCATCGCGTCTCCAGGGGGCAGTTTGGGAATTGAATTCATCCGGAGTAATCCGAGGGCTGGAGCACTCGCTGTACCCTGGGAGAGCACCAGCCCTGCTCCCTCCCACCACTGCTGCTTTTTCCAGAGATTCCCCAAATTTGCTGCTTTCCCTGGCCAAATTTCCCAGCTGTTGTCACCCACATCCTCCATCACGCCCCCTTCTCTCTGTTTGGATGTGGGAGCTGCTTCCTGGAGCACCCCGAGGTCCTCCCTGCCACACGGAGCATATCCCATGGGAATCACTGGGGCTCCCACACCCCCATGGGGAGGCAGCCAGTCCCCAGGCTGGGAAGTGTTTCAGGAGACTGCTTTATCATCAGTTTGGGATGAAATAGTCTTTATCCCTGCTATTTGCATCAATTGGTGCTCCCTTTGGATCATTGCCCGCTTTGATCCCTGGAAAAGGCACCCAACCCCTTTGCAAGATGTTTTTTGCAAAGTCTTTTAGGAAGACCCTGTTTAAAAGGCCCTTTTGGCACAATCCTTTTCCCCTTTTGCAAGGCTCTTTTTGGAAAATCCCTTTTGGAAGCACCATCTCCAAGTCCCTCCTTGCAGCCCTAAAATCTCTGGCACAGCCATGACCTGAAGCATTGGCTGCTCCCGAGGAAACCTGTGGGGATATCAGATCCCTGTAATTCTGAGGGATCCAAGTCCTGGTGATGCTTCATCCTCACTGGAACCTCCTGGTTTTTCCCAGCTGCTGCCTCTGGAACCCATCTGCTTCCTTTGGAGCGGTTGATTGAGTTTGGGGAATTATTTTGCTTTTTTTTCCCCTCACACCTCTCAGCTTGTGCCCTCCCTGTGCTGCTCAGCCCATCCCAAGGGTCAGCAGCAGCTTTGGGCGTGGGTTTTGTGGCACTGGAGAGAAGCAGCCACATTCCCTTGATTTCCCCTTAACACCTGTGCAGTTTGTTTGCAAAAACCCCTCCCTTGCCCATTTGGGTGCCTGGAGTGGCCCATCCCAGAGGTTTTTGATCTGTGTGGGTTTGGCTGTGTGTTGGGAAGGGATTTTTCTCCTTGCTGTGGTTTTTAGCACCAGGAAATGAATTGCTTTCCCCTCAAATCCTCACCCACCTCCCACAACAGGAGATGCTCACTTCCCTTCCCACCTCGGGAAGGCTCTCCCAGCATCTCCCATCCTCTGCTGTGACAGATGCTGAATCCACGCAGGATCACTGTATTTTTTCCTGCTTTATGGGCTCACAGGTGTGCTGGCACATCCTTAGGGATCTCCTGCTGCTCCACAGCATCCCAAACTGTCAAGGCTCATCCTGACTGACCCCTTCCCATCAAAGCCCCACCGCCTGCCCAGGGGGGCTGCTGCCTCTTGTCCTGCCCGGGGCTGTCCTCAGGGTGGGTTTTATTCTACCCCTCCTTCCCTTTTTTTTTTTTTTTTCTTTCCCAGTTCTCCGTCAGGGTCTCAGCTGTTAATTACATTTGCCTGTCAGCCCGGGCTGCTAATCTGCTATCGCCGAGTGGGAAGCGGGAGGTCAGAAAACAAAGGTGACACCATCACACTGTGCCTCTTGTCATCTCCAATCCAGATTAGTTTCATTGACTAACTCCTGGCTGAATACCACCAGTTAATTATAACGATCACAAACCCTCCCGTTTAAAGCCACACAGCGAGAATTAAGGTTCTGAAGTAAGACTTTAGCTTCATTAATTGCCGGGCTCATTGTGATGGTATTGATTGTTAACGCTATCGCGTGGTGAGTAATGGCTTCCCAGCTCAGAGGGGATTAGGCTGCTAATTGTTGTTGGCCTTGCGCTGACAAGATAGACTTCAGTGGGTGTCAAATCGGCCTCCTTTGTCGGGGACAGCCTTTCTCCTTCCCCCAGCCTCGCTGCTCTTCAAATGAAAGCGATTCGGAGCGACTCGGGAATAATTAAGCAGGGAGGGCGGCCGGCAGTGGGGACGCTCCGCTTTGGCCTCTGCTCCGCTGAGCATCCTTCCCACCCAGCGTCCTCCAGGAGCATCCTTCCCTCCCAGCATCCCCCCCTGCTGCTCGGGGATGCTTCCCCTGGCATTCCCTGGCTCCCTGCTGATGTACCATGAGGAGAGGGCAAGGGGATGGAGGTGAGGACCTGCTGCCCATGGGGCAGGAGCTGTCTGGAACACTCAGGGAAGGGGCTTTGCGTGATAAAAAGGTGAGGAGACACCTCCCTGCACACTGAGGGGAGCCAAGGCCTCTCTCTGTGCCCTGCTCACTGCCTGGGAGCATCGCTGTCACCTCCTCCTGTGCCCACTGCTCCCTCTCCAACAGCTGATCCCTGCTGGCCTGTTGGAATCTCTCTCTGACCCAGACTCTGGGAGCAGAGTTTGGGGGTTCGGAGCCCCCCAGGCTGCCCAGCTGGGTTTGAGGAGTGGGAGGTGCTCTGTGGAGCAGACACCAGGCTCCCCATGCCCTGGTTAATGTGGGATTTGTGTTTCTCTGCTTTTCCTGTTCTCTGCTTTCACTCAGTTTTTATTTTTCCTTTGGAAATACGGCCAGCATCCCTGGGGTGGGGATAAGTTCAAGTACAGATGTATTATGCAAATGAAACCAAAGCCTTGCCCAAGGGTTTCAGGGAGTCACTCCTTCATCCCAGCGTCTCCAGAGGCCCTGGCTTGTCCATGACAACTTCTGCAGCTGGATTAAGGAGTCTCTGGCTTTGCCTGGGGAAGATGTGGCTGTCTGGGGCCGGCGTCACATCGGTGTCACTTGTGCCTTGGGGCTCTGTGGGACTGGGGGTTTGGCAGTCCTTGTTAGGTGGGAGTAAGAGGCTGCCCCATCCCACCCTGCTGGGTGGAGCCTTCAGCACCACTGGGAGCTTCCAGGATGGGAGGATGGGGCTCCAGTTTGGGAATCTGGCAGGATGCTGGACACCCCGAGTGCATCCCAGTGCTCCACCCCTGCTCCCGGGTCAGGAATGCCTCCAGCTGCTTCAGAGGATGGTTTCATCCAGTTAACTGCTGTTTGCCTAACTTATTTCAATCTCTGCTTTAATTCCAGGGTCCTCACTGAGCAGCGAGTCGTCCCCGGTGTCCTCGCCGGCCACCAACCACAGCTCCCCCGCCAGCACCCCCAAGCGTGGCCCCATGGGCCCCATCATCGTGCCCCCGGGGGGGCACAGCGTGCCCAGCACGCCGCCCGTCGTCACCATCGCCCCCACCAAGACGGTCAACGGGGTTGGAGGAGCGAGGGCAGACAGGTACGGCTGTGTTTGGGGTTGCCCTGAAGGATGGAGGCTCACTGGGCTGCCCACATTTGCTCCCTTCCCCTCCTTGCTGTGTCCCCAAGCTGGCGTTGTCACCGGCGCTGCCATCGGCCCTCTGCTGCCATCATCATCATCATCATCGCCGGGCTGCCATCCGGAGGGGAGTGCGAGGAAGGAGGAGGAGGAGGATGGGGGGCCGGGAGGGGGGAGAGCAGCTAATTAAGAAGCATCGTTAGTGGTTCTCCTCTCCTCCGCATGCTACAAGCAGATTCCCGGGGGGATTATGCCACTTGGAAAGACTAATTAAACCACAAAGCGGAGAGAGGAGAGGCGAGGCGAGGGGATGAGAAACGCCGGGGGCGGCGGGCTGGGGAAATAAACGGAACCGTCATCCCCGGGAGCTCTGAGGGGTGCGTGGGGTGTCCGGGTGCTCCCCAGCCCGGTGTCACCCCCGTGTCCCCCTCGGTGTCCCCCCCGGTGTGGGGGTTAACCGAGCGTGGTGATTGTCTGGCTCGCAGCGTGGCGCCACAGACGGGAGGTAATTAGAGCAGAGCCTGGCACGCACAATGAGCTCCGTGCAGAGGTGGCGGCCACGGGGAGGGGACACCGCACCCTTTGTGGTGACCTTGGGGCTGGGGAGCGGGGTGGGATGGGGTGGGGAGGGATGCACGGGGTGGGGGATGCTGTGAGTGCCGCCATCCTCCTCCTCCCGAGCTGCTAAATGGAGAAGGTACAATGAAAAATAATTTTTAAACCAGAACTTGGTTGCTGGGCAAGGCTCACCCAAATAATTGCCAGATCCTGTGGGGTTTCTTGTCACCCCAAGTTGCTCCCTGTGGCTGGGGGAGTGACCTTCATCCTGACACCAGGGCTGGAAGCTGATGGAGAGCAGCTGAGGCCCTGTGGGAGGGTGCTGCTGCTGCCGGGGGGTGCCGGGGGGATTGTGGGCTGACCCCTGGGTTATGGCCCTTATCAAAGGCCGGCTGGATTTCCCCCTGCCCCGGCCCTGTCACTCCTCCCTGGATGATTAATAGCTCAGGAGAACAAAGCAGCCATAAATCTCCAGGCAGGTAATGGGTGTCTGCCCTCAGCTCTGCCCCGGCTTCAGCACCTTCTTTCCCACTGGGGCCCCCCTGGTGTAGCTCCCACCCTCCAGCTGCCCTTCCAAAGCTTGATGCAGTGGTGGATGAATCCTTCTCTGGGTACTGATGCCAGCCAGGACATGCTGGAGACTTAATGAGGGTCTTGAGGTGGGGACACATCAGGGATTCCCCATCCCCTGCTGTCCCCTAATCCCTGTCCCTTTGCCTTCCAGCAGGAAGCAGGGTCGCGAGGCAGCAGCAGCAGCGCCGGCCGCGAGCGCCTCATCTCGGAGCCCCCCCTGACGCAGGAGAAAGCCGGGGGTCCCACTGTGCCCTCCCACCTCCTGGGGACACCCTACTCCTTCGGGCTGCCCCCCAGCTCCGTGGTGCAGGACTCCCGCTTCCCTCCTCTCAAGTGAGTCTGCTCAGAACGGACGGGAGCAGTTGCGGGATGCGGGTGTCCCCTGCGAGCTCTGGTCCCACCTGGGCGAGGTGACACCTCCCCAAGGAGGACAATGAGGGATGGTGACCATCTCCTTGTCCCCTCCTAGCCTGCAGCGGCCGGTGCACCACGTGGTGCCTCCCAGCGCGGTGACCGAGGATTACCTGCGGAGCTTCCGTCCCTACCACACGGCCGAGGATCTCCGCATGTCCTCCCTGCCGCCCCTCGGCCTCGACCCGGCCACTGCCGCCGCCTACTACCACCCCAGCTACCTGGCACATCACCCCTTCCCTCATCCTGCCTTCAGGTGGGCACCTCCAACCCTTGGGAGACACCGCTGGATGAGCTTTGGGGTATTGGGAGGTGGGAGTGTGATCCGCTGAGGGCATTTTGGGGCTCTCCATCCCTTTTTCCCCATAAAAGGCAGCCCCCATCTGGCTCCTGAGAGGGAATTGGGGGGTTCTTGGCCCATCTGAGCATCCCTGTTTCCCCAGGATGGATGAGTCGTACTGCCTGTCGGCACTGAGGTCTGCCCCCTTCTACCCGCTGCCGGCGCCGGGCTCGCTGCCCCCCCTGCACCCCTCGGCCATGCACCTGCACCTCTCGGGGGTCCGGTACCCCCCCGAGCTCTCCCACTCCTCCCTGTCCGCCCTGCAGTCCGAGCGCATCTCCAGCCTCGCCGCTGAGAGGTACGGAGGGGTGGGGGGCACGGATGGGGAGCTCCAGGGGATGCTGACAGAGCACCAGGGGTGGTTTTGGGATGTTTTAGGAATGCTGACAGGTGGCTAAAGGGTTTGGGACTGCTGCAGAGGATGCTGGTAGGTGCCTAGGAATTGTTTGGGGCTGCTTGGAATTTCAAGGGTGTTCCAGGGGATGCTGACAGAGCACCAGGGGTGGTTTTGGGATGCTCTAGGAATGCTGAGCGGTTTGGGAGTGCTGCAGAGGATGCTGGCAGGCGCCCAGGAATTGTTTGGGGGTGCTCTGGAGGTTCCAGGGTGTTCTAGGGGATGCTGACAGAGGACAGAGGACAAGGGGTGGTTTTGGGATGCTTCAGGAATGCTGACAGGTGGCCAGGGTTTTGGGAACGCTGCAGAGGATGCAGATGCCAAGGAATTGTTTGGGGCTACTCTGGTGGTTCCAGGGTGTTTAAGAGGATGCTGACAGAGAACCAGGGTGGTTTTAGGATGCTTTAGGAATGCTGACAGGTGGCCAGGGATTTGGGAACGCTGCAAAGGATGCTGGCAGGTGTCAGGAGTTGTTTGGAGGTACTCTGGTGGTTCAAGGGTGATCCAGGGGATACTGACAGAGGACCAAGGGTGGTTTTAGGATGCTTTAGGAATGCTGATAAGTGGCTAAAGGGTTTGGGAGTGCTGCAGAGGATGCTGGTAGGTGCCAGGAATTGTTTGGGGGTGCTCTGGAGGTTCAAGGGGGGTGGGGTCCAGGGTGGAGGGGGGGGGGGGGGGGGGGGGGGGGGGGGGGGGGGGGGTGCTCTGGAGGTTCAAGGGTGATCCAGGGGATGCAGACAGAGGATCAGGGGTGGTTTTGGGATGCTTTAGGAATGCTGACAGGTGGCCAGGGTTTTGGGAACGCTGCAGAGGATGCTGGCAGGTGTCCAGGAATTGTTTGGGGGTGCTCCGGTGTTTCAAGGGTTTTCCAGGGGATGCTGACAGGCATCCAGGGTTGATTTTAGGGGCGCTCCAAGGGGGATGTTTGGGGTTGGTGCTTTTCTTTTTGTTTTTTTTCCTTGCAGGCTGCAAATGGACGAGGAGCTGCGGCAGAGGGAACGGGAGAGGGAGCGGGAGAAGGAGCGGGAGCGAGAAGCCGACCGGGAGCGGGAGAAGGAGCGGGAGCGGGAACGGGAGCGCGAGAAGGAGCTGGAGCGCGAGCGGGAAAAGGAGCGGGAACGGGAGCTGGAGAGGCAGCGGGAGCGTGCCCGGGAGAAGGAGCTGAGCATGGTGAAAGCCATGGAGGGGCCCTTCCTCCCCGTGGCGGAGCTGCACGGGCTGCGGGGGCACCCGGCTGAGGAACGGGGCAAGCCGGTGGAGCCCCTGGCACCCAGCAGAGCAGGTAACGCCCTTCCAGAGCTTCTAGGTCCCCTCTCCCCTCCAGATGGTAAAGCTGAGGGGGTTGGTGTCCCCGGGAGGTGGCTGGGGACGGGGATGGGCTGTCCTGGC
The DNA here is from genome assembly GCA_021534815.1 of Acrocephalus arundinaceus. Lineage (NCBI taxonomy): Eukaryota > Metazoa > Chordata > Aves > Passeriformes > Sylviidae > Acrocephalus > Acrocephalus arundinaceus. Next base: position 19,352,647 of record JAJEOU010003008.1, on the reverse strand, counting down.
TGCCAGATTGCTCTGCCAGGAGCCCAGCTGCGGCAGCTCGGCGCGGCGGCGCGGTGCCTGTGCCATCTGACTTGGGCAGGGCTGGCACCGTGCCCGGTGCATGCCGGGCAGCTGGGCTGGCAGCGAGCTGGCAGCCCCCTGTGCTGAGCTCTGACCGGTGGCTGCCCCACAACTCCGAGTCCCACAGCGATGCTCACCCCAAAATCCACCCCCCTGACTCTCCGTCACCCCTTTCCCACCGCAGACAAACTCAAGGACTCGGTGCTGCCCACGCCGAAGCCCATCCAGCACCCTCTGCACCCGCCACCGGGCTCCCACCACCCCGTGCCCAGCCTCATCCCCAACCACAGCGTGTTCCCACTGCCCGGCAGCAGCGCGGCCACGGCGCTGCTCATCCACCGCACCAACGAGGAGGAGAAGTGGCTGGCCCGGCAGCGCCGGCTGCGCCAGGAGAAGGAGGATCGGCAATCCCAAGTCTCGGAGTTCCGGCAGCAAGTGCTGGAGCAGCACCTGGACATAGGGCGTGCCCCGAGCCAAGCTGAGCCCGAGCACCGGCCCGAGCACCCCAGGTAGGGATGGAGATTTCCCCCAAAGCTGAGCTGTGTTTTCCCCTGTCCCAGCTGTCCTTGCTGGGATAGTCTTAAAGTGGAGAGGGACTTTGGACAAGGGAAAGGAGTTTTAGGATGGGGAATGTCTTTATGTAGAAAGAGGGCAGGGTTTTATGGGTTTTATGGGGTATTGGGAAGGCGTTCTTCCCTGTGAGGGTGGGAAGGCCCTGGCACAGGTTACCCAGAGAAGCTGTGGCTGCTCCATCCCTGGAAGTGTCCAAGGCCAGGCTGGATGGGGCTTGGAGCAATCTGGTCTAGTGGAAAGTGTCCCTGTCCATGGCAGGGGGTGGAATAGGATCTTTAAGGTCCCTTCACCCCACACCATTCCATGATACCAGGATATGATGATTTAGATTTTCCCCCCAACCTGTGTCCGTGCCCACCCCTCTGCCCCCCACCAGGCACCACCACCCCGCAGCCGTGCCCCTCACACATCCCATGAGCCGAAGCCACGGCGTCTGGCTGGTGCCAGCGGGTTCCTGCCACACGGTGCCAGCCAGGCCGGCTGTGCTGGCAGTGCCAGGCGTTCCCGGTGCCCGACATCTGCGCGGCGGCAGGCGCCGAGCCCGGGAGGTGGCTGGGGGCCAGCGGCGAGTGGCCAGGTGCTGCCCAGCCACCAGCCCTGCTAATTGCAGCTCCCCCCTCCTGGGCAGTGGGGCCGGGCTGTGGATGCCTCGTTTGGGGGGCACCTGTGCAGAGCCTGGGCGGTTTGGGGGGGCAGCAGAGCGTGCCCACACCCCCGGATTGATTGACAGGGTCTTGCTCGCCCCCGTGGCTGAGCGCTTAAGCGGTGCAGGCTCATCCAGCCGGCTCTGCCGCCTGCTCCCTTTGTTATTTTTGGGTATCCAGGGGATTAGCGCGGCTCATCGAGGATAATAAGGAGCGGATCACAGGGCGGCACAAAGGCGAGCGCCCGCCGCAGGCTCCCTTCCCCATCGCTCCTCCCACCCCAAACCGGAGAGGAGACACAGCAAGGTCACCCCCAAACACCTGCAGCCGGGGATATTCCATCCCCATGCTTTTCCTGCATCCAGCAGGGTGGGAAAGGGATGGATCCCGGGGGGCTGGCGGTGCTCCCCGCCGGTGGTGACTCGATGAGCTGAACTCGCTGCTCCGTGTGTGGAGCTCCAGGGCGCTGGAGCGGAAAAGTGTTAAATGCACAGCTTGGGCACATGAAATATTTATCCTGCAAACGGGCTGGCTCCGGCTCCGGCTGTCAGAGGAGGGCTGCGCTAGGGTGCTGCCCTCGCTGCTGGGCTCTGCCAGGACTGGTGGCTGCTTGTCACCACGCAGGGGTCAGGGCTGGGGTCTCCAGCTCAATGCTCCTGGGATGCAGCCACATCCATGCCTGTGCACAGCCTTAGCTCTCCCCCATGCCTTAGGTTTGTGGCATGGAGGGGACAAATGTGGCAGCCCCACGTGCACAAACCCCTCTGGGTGTTCCTAACAGGCGCGTTTCTCCCCAAAATGCCCCGGGGCTGGAGCACTGCCAGCTCTCCGGTGGCAGTGCCAGCTCCTCACCTCTCCTGTGCTCTCCTCTCCCCGCAGGTTGGGATCGAGCCGCCACGAGCCGAGCAGCCGGGAGCCTGGGCAGCACTTTGGTGGGCCCCCACCTCTCATCTCCCCCAAACCCCAGCACCACCCTGTCACCACGTCCCTCTGGAACCCCGTGTCGCTGATGGAGAGCCCCCCTGACCCTCCCCGGCGCCTCCCCGAGCCCCACGCCCTCCACAGCCACCCGGTGCCCTTCGAGCCCGGCCGCCAGGGCATCCCGCTGGTGAAGGTGGAGAGGGTTTTCTGCCCGGAGAAGCTGGAGGAGGGGCCGAGGAAGAGGGATGCTCTGGAGAAATACCCCCCGGGACGGGAGCCCGGCGCCCCGGAGCACGGAGCCTTCACCCACACCCCTTTCCTAGCTGAGCTGGAAAAATCCACTCAGAGCATCCTGAGCCAGCAGAGAGCCCCGGCCACCCCGTTCCCTGAGGCCACCAAGCCCAGCTCGCCCTACCGGCCACCCCAGCCCCGAGCCCAGGACCCCATGTACATCTACGACGAGTTCGTGCAGCAGCACCGCAGGCTGGTCAGCAAGCTGGACCTGGAGGAGCGGCGGCGGCGGGAGGCCCGTGAGAAAGGTGAGGGAGGGAACGGGGATTTCCCACCCCTGGCACCGGGACCTGGCACTGGGGTCTCCCGGGGATGCCGATGTTGTTCCCGCATCCGAGCGGTTCGGTAAACCCTGCGCTCCAGACGTGCCCGATGAATTAATGATGAGCTGGAGCTAATAAGAGGGTTTTAAATATTGATGGGGCTGCTGGAGTGTGGGGATGAGAACAGCGGTGAGGAGGAGACAGAGAGCTGGGAGGGGCTGGAATTGCTGTCCCTGCTCCGGTGGGATGGGTCTTCCCCAGCCTGTGCCTCACTGACCCCCTGGCACCCATCCCACAGCGAGGCCAAGAGGATACACAGGGATGGGTGATGCTCTCTGAGGTCCCACAGCTGTTGGAGAGGGGACAGGGCTCCCCCCACCCTACACTGGACTCCCATCACTCCCTTCTGACATCCTACCCTGCTGCACCCCCATTCCCAATCGGGTGTCCCAGAAGATTCCCAAGGGTCCCAGCAGGTCCCCAAGGTGTTCCCAGCCTCACGCCAGCCTCTCCCCATCCCCAGGGTACTACTACGACCTGGATGACTCCTGTGACGACAGCGACGAGGAGGAGGTGCGGGCCCATCTCCGCTGCGTGGCTGAGCAGCCCCCGCTGAAGCTGGACACGTCCTCTGAGGTACTGGTGGCACCCCCTGTCCCCTCGCTGTCCCCTCACTGTCCCCTGGGGGAACAGCCCCTCCTTTACACCAGTTCCCAGTGCCCAATAGAGCCACCATCACCACATGTCTGCAGAGGCACCAGGGGGGTAGAGATGGGGGTGATGAGGATGGGGATGGAGATGGGGATGGAGATGGGGATGGAAATGGGGATGGAAATGGGGATAGAAATGGGGATGAAATGGGGATGAAATGGGGATGGAAATGGAGATGGTGATAAGGATGGGCATTGGAACTGGAATGGGAGTGGGATGAAGATGGGGATGGGAACAGGACTGAAAATAAAAGTGAGAGGAATGGGGATGAGAATAGGGATGGGGAATGGAGGCAAGAATGGGAATGGGAATGGGAATGGGAATGGGAATGGGAATGGGAATGGGAAAGAGGATGGGAATGGGGATGGGAGTGGGAGTGGGAATGGGAGTGGGAATGGGAATGGGAATGGGAATGGGAATGGGGATGAGAATGGGGCTGGGGAATGGAGATGAGAATGGGAAAGGGAATGGGAAAGGGAATGGGAATGGGAAAGGGAATGGGAATGGGAAAGGGAGTGGGAATGGGAATGGGAAAGGGGATGGGAATGGGAATGGGAAAGGGGATGGGGATTGCAATGGTGATGAGGGTGGGCATGAGGATGGAAATGGGAATGAAGATGAGGATGACAATGAGCACGGGGATGAGAATGGGGATGAAGACGAGGATGAGGGGCTGACCCTGCTCTGCTCTCCCCCTGGTCGCCCCAGAAGCTGGAGTTCCTGCAGCTCTTCGGCCTCACCACGCAGCAGCAGAAGGAGGAACTGCTGAGCCAGAAGCGGCGCAAGCGGCGGCGGATGCTGCGGGAGCGGAGCCCGTCCCCGCCCACGGTGCAGAACAAGCGCCGCACGCCCTCCCCACGCCTCCCGCTCTCCACCCGCTACAGCCCCGACGAGATGAACAACAGCCCCAACTTCGAGGAGAAGAAACGCTTCCTCACCATCTTCAACCTCACTCACATCAGCGCCGAGAAGAGGAAAGGTAACAGCCATGGCCCGTGCATGCTTGAGTTTGGGGGTGCCAAACTGGGGGATCTGCCTGGGGCCCTGAGCTTGCTCTGCTGAGCAGAGGCTACACTAAACCTCAGCTTCCCATGCCGCAGATAAGGAGAAGCTGGTGGAGATGCTGCAGGCCATGAAGCAGAAGACCACACCGGCCGCCGTGGTGGTGAAGAGCTCCCCGCGGGACAGCCCCGGTGCCCCCAGCACTGGTAAGCGCCCCAAGCCCTTCCCTGGGTTGGGTTGGGGGGCAGAGCTTTGCCTTGAGGGGCGCATGGAGTCCAACCACTCCTCTTCCCAAAGAGCCTCCGGTGCCGCCGCTCCTGCTGGACCTGGATAAACCCGTGGGCATCGCCGTCTCCGTGCCGGAGGTGCCGAAGGCAGCAGAAGCCTCCAGGTTAGAGCAGCTGAGAGCCCAGGAGCCACCGAGGCCCAAGGAGTCGGGCACGGCGCCGGAGAAGCCCCGGCTGAGTGACGGGCACCCCGGGAAGAAGGCTCTGAGCATCCTCAGCTACGTCAGGGGTCCCCTGCCCAAGGACATCCCGGTGCCGCTGTCCCACAGCATGAACGGCAAGAGCAAGCCCTGGGAGCCCTTCATTGCCGAGGAGTTTGCCCACCAGTTCCACGAGTCGGTGCTGCAGTCCACACAGAAGGCGCTGCAGAAGCACAAAGGTGAGTTTCAGGGAAGTTCTGGGGAATTACTGGTTTAAAGTCACTGAAAGAGTCACCAGTGAAACCAGGTTGAGTGTAAAATCAGTGTCACAACAAAGTTCCTTGGCAAGGTTCACTCTCCTGTTTATTAGATGGTTGAAGCACTCTGAGGAAAAGCAAACAAAAATCCAGAGTCAATAAATAAACCCCAAATAATCTGTGTGGAGGCTGGAGGAGGAAACAAAAGGATAGGAAAGAGTAAGGACAAGAAGGAATATGGGAGACCCTCGTGTCGAGTCACAAGTTCAGAGTAGACCCCTGTGCTAAACTGAGCCTGGATTTGATCAACAGGTTATGTTTAAAGGCCCAGCAGCACTTAAGTTAAACTTAACAGCATTTAAACTTAACAGCATTTAAACATAAGTGATAACTTAAACAATTTAGCAAGGGGTTTGTATAGAATTTACTATACCACACAATAACTTCCTTACAGGCCTAACTGACAAATCTAAAGTACTTAAGAATCCAGGAGAGTGAGATTCTGCACTGAGTGCCACACTGAGCCTTTCTTGAACCCCTGCAGGGATGGGGTTTCCACCACCTCTCAGGGCAGCTCCTTCCAGTGTTTAACAACCCTGCCAATCCAGGAATTCTCCCTGATGTCCATAAAAATAAGCAGGCATGCAGGGAGCTGGGTGGATACTGGGATTTCACCCCCTTGTCCCCCCACCAGAGTTTGACACTGACAACATCATTGGTTGGAGCATCCCATGAGCTCTTTGCTGAAGCTAAAATTGAGGGATAATACAGCTCCAAAACCTCCAAACTCACTCAGTTGAGTGACTGAAATAAATAAAACTATTCCATTGCACAAAGAGTGATAAAAATCCACAGAAGATGATGCAAGCCCCCCTGAAAAGCCTGGGAAGGGTGGAATTAATGCCTTGAGAGGGGAAGGATGGAATTAATGCCATGAGAAGGGCTGTGGGGGAGTGGGCAGGGGCTGACTGTGGCTGCCCACAGGGGGGACGGCGGAGCAGAACCACAAACTGGACACCTCCATCCACTACAACATCCCGGAGCTGCAGGCGTCCAGCCGCCTGGCCGGGCCCCCGCACAACGGCACGGCCGAGGGGCCACTGCGGCCACTGCCCCCCCTGCCCCGGGACTCTGCCTCCGAGGAGGAGGAGGAGGAGGAGGAGGAAGAGGAGGAAGAAGAGGAAGATTACCCCAGGCCCAAGTGGCAAGGGATCGAGGCAATTTTTGAAGCTTACCAGGAACATATAGAAGGTAAGGGGTGGTAGGGAGGGTAAAACGCCAGTTTGTGTTTTGGTTTCTGGTGGGAGGTGTCACTGGTTCCTGCTGGGATGGGCTGGGGGAGCACTGGGAGATCTCCAGCAATGCAGGAACAGCATGAAAGCAACAGGCAATGCTGTTTTTGCTAAGTTTAATCTATGCATGAAAAATTGAGGTGTTCACAGCTGCCCATCTGGGAGACCTGATGGTTCCCCACAGGCAGTGCCAGGGTTGGGAATGCTCTGGGATACTGGGGGCAATCTCTGCTGTTTGGGCAGAGCCTAGGGCAGGGCTGGCACCCTCTGTGGGTGGTGCACGGAGCTGGAGGAGCTCAGCCCTTTTCCTTTGGATGTTGCAGAACAAAACCTGGAGCGCCAGGTGCTGCAGACGCAGTGCCGGCGGCTGGAGGCCCAGCACTACACCCTGAGCCTGACGGCTGAGCAGCTGTCACACAGCATGGCGGTGAGTGGGGACAGCCACCCGGCCCCTGGGCATCCGGCCCCTGGGCACCCACCCCTGGGCACCCAACCTTCCTGGACACCCATCCCCTGGGAATTCATCCCCTGGACATTCATTCCCTGGGCACCCAACCTTCCTGGGCACCCATCCCCTGGGCACCCACCCCTGGGCGTTCATCCCTTGGGCACCCATCCCCTGGACATCCAACCCTCCTGGGTACCCGTCCCCTGGGCACCCGGCCCCTGGGCACCCACCCCCTGGGCACCCATCCCTTGGGTACCCAACCCTCCTGGGCACTCAGCCTTCCTGGGATCTGATCTCGAGGCACCCAATGCTCCCACAGCACACCCGTTTACATTCATTGCACCCATGCTGTGCAGTGCCCATTCCCTGCAGCCCCCATTCCTTGCACTGCCCCATTCCCTCCTATATCCCAAACCCTGGACTGCCCCCACCCCATTCCCTGCTATATTCCATTCCCATCACACCCCCCACCCCATTCCCTGCCGTCCCAGGGGCTCTCCTGTGCCCGCTGACCATTCCCATTCCCTGCACTGCTCCATCCCTGCAGCCCCCATTCCCTGCACTGCCACATTCCCAGCAGCCCCCATTCCTTGCACTGTTCATTCCCTGCTATAACCCAAACCCTGCAGTGCCCATTCCCTGCAGCCCCCATTCCCTGCCCTGCCCCAAACCCTGCATCCCCGATTCCCTGCACTGCCCCATTCCCTGCAGCCCCCATTCCCTGCACTGCCCCATTCCCTGCAGCCCACATTCCCAGCTCCACCCCTGCCCCATTCCCAGCAGCCCCCAATCCCTGCACTGCCCCATTCCCTGTAGCCCCCATTCCCTGCACTGCTCCTTCCCTGCACTGTTCCATCAGCACCCATTCTCTGCTATATCCCATTCCCTTCATCCCCCATTCCCATCACCCCCCACCCCATTCCCTGCCATCCCAGGGGCTCTCCTGTTCCCGCTGACCATTCCCATTCCCTGCACTGCCCCATCTCTGCAGCCCCCATTCCCTGCACTGCCCCATCCCTGCAGCCCCCATTCCCTGCACTGCCCATTCCCCGCATTGCCCATTCCCAGCAGCCCCCAATCCCTGCTATATCCCAAACCCTGCATCCCCCATTCCCTGCTATATCCCAAACCCTGCATCCCCCATTCCCTGCTATATCCCAAACCCTGCATCCCGCATTCCCTGCACTGCCCAATTCCCTGCAGCACCCATTCCCATAACCCCCCCACCCCATTCCCTGCTATATCCCAAACCCTGCACTGCTCCATTCCCTGTAGCCCCCATTCCCTGCACTGCTCCATCCCTGCACTGTTCCATCAGCACCCATTCCCTGCTATATCCCATTCCCTTCATCCCCCATTCCCATCACCCCCCACCCCATTCCCTGCATCCCCCATTCCCATCACCCGAACCCCATTCCCTGCACTGCCCCATTCCCAGCAGCCCCCAATCCCTGCTATATCCCCCATTCCCTGCACTGCCCCATTCCCTGTAGCCCCCATTCCCTGCTATATCCCAAACCCTGCATCCCCCATTCCCTGCAGCACCCATTCCCATAACCCCCCCATCCCATTCCCTGCTATATCCCAAACCCTGCACTGCTCCATTCCCTGTAGCCCCCATTCCCTGCACTGCTCCATCCCTGCACTGTTCCATCAGCACCCATTCCCTGCTATATCCCATTCCCTTCATCCCCCATTCCCATCACACCCCCACCCCATTCCCTGCCATCCCAGGGGCTCTCCTGTTCCCGCTGACCATTCCCATTCCCTGCACTGCTCCATCCCTGCAGCCCCCATTCCCTGCTATATCCCAGACCCTACAGCCCCCATTCCCTGCACTGCCCATTCCCTGCACTGCCCATTCCCAGCAGCCCCCATTCCCTGCTGTATCCCAAACCCTGCATCCCCCATTCCCTGCACTGCCCCATTCCCTGTAGCCCCCATTCCCTGCAGCACCCATTCCCATAACCCCCCCACCCCATTCCCTGCTATATCCCAAACCCTGCACTGCCCCATTCCCTGCAGCCCCCATTCCCATCACCCCCCCACCCCATTCCCTGCCATCCCAGGGGCTCTCCTGTGCCCGCTGACCATTCCCATTCCCTGCACTGCTCCATCCCTGCAGCCCCCATTCCCTGCAGTGCCCATTCCCAGCAGCCCCCATTCCCTGCCCTGCCCCAAACCCTGCATCCCTGATTCCCTGCACTGCCCCATTCCCTACAGCCCCCATTCCCTGCCCTGCCCCAAACCCTGCATCCCTGATTCCCTGCACTGCCCCATTCCCTGCAGCCCACATTCGCAGCTCCACCCCTGCCCCATTCCCAGCAGCCCCCAATCCCTGCACTGCCCCATTCCCTGTAGCCCCCATTCCCTGCACTGCTCCTTCCCTGCACTGTTCCATCAGCACCCATTCCCTGCTATATCCCATTCCCTTCATCCCCCATTCCCATCACCTCCCACCCCATTCCCTGCAGCCCCCATTCCCATCACCCCCCACCCCATTCCCTGCTATATGCCATTCCCATCATCCAAACCCCATTCCCTGCCATCCCAGGGGCTCTCCTGTTCCCGCTGACCATTCCCATTCCCTGCACTGCCCATTCCCACCAGCCCCCAATCCCTGCTATATCCCATTCCCTGCATCCCCATTCCCTGCTATATCCCAGACCCTACAGCCCCCATTCCCTGCACTGCCCATTCCCAGCAGCCCCCATTCCCTGCTGTATCCCATTCCCTTCATCCCCCATTCCCATCAACCCCCCCACCCCATTCCCTGCATCCCCCATTCCCATCACCCCCACCCCATTCCCTGCCATCCCACGAGCTCTCCTGTTCCCGCTGACCCGCTGACCGTTCCCATTCCCTGCACTACCCCATTCCCTGCTATATCCCAAACCCTGCACTGCCCCATTCCCTGCATCCCCCATTCCCTGCATCCCCCATTCCCTGCTATATCCCAAACCCTGCATCCCCATTCCCTGCACTGCCCCATTCCCTGCAGCCCCCATTCCTCACACTGCCCATTCCCAGCAGCCCCCAATCCCTGCTATATCTCATTCCCTGCATCCCCCATTCCCATCAACCCCCCACCCCATTCCCTTCATCCCCCATTCCCTGCATCCCCCATTCCCTGCACTGCCCCATCCCTCCACTCTGCATCCCCAGCAGCCCCCATTCCTTGCACTGCCTGTTCCCAGCAGCCCCCATTTCCTACTATATCCCAAACCCTGCACTGCCCCATTCCCATCACCCCCACCCCATTCCCTGCCATCCCAGGGGCTCTCCTGTTCCCGCTGACCGTTCCCATTCCCTGCACTACCCCATTCCCTGCTATATCCCAAACCCTGCACTGCCCCATTCCCATCACCCCCCCACCCCATTCCCTGCTATATCCCATTCCCTTCATCCCCCATTCCCATCACCCCCCCACCCCATTCCCTGCATCCCCCATTCCCATCACCCTCACCCCATTCCCTGCCATCCCAGGGGCTCTCCTGTTCCCGCTGACCATTCCCATTCCCCTCTCCCCTCAGGAGCTGAGGACCCAGAAGCAGAAGATGGTGTCGGAGCGGGAGCGCCTGCAAGCCGAGCTGGATCACCTGCGGAAGTGCCTTGCCTTGCCTGCAATGCAGTGGTCTAGGGGTTATTTCAAGGGGTATCCCAGGTGACGCTCCTTGGGCCAGGCCGAACATATAGTCTAGAAATAATAATCTATTTTATTACCTTGAATATTTAATATTTTTCACTGGGAGGTTTGAAGCTAAAAAAAAAAAAAAATAAAGTTAAAAAAAAAAAAAGAAAAGAAAAAAACACAAACCACGACGGCGAAATCGTTAATAATAAAAAAGAAGAAAACAACGACAAAAAAAAGAAATAGAAATAAAAAGAGAAATAAATAAATGGAGAATGTGCCATGCATGAAGCAAATGGGAGCTGGGAGGAGCCGGGAGCCCATCCCACGGCCAGCAGCCCCCGGCATGTCCCCTCCTGTCCCCTCCTCTGAGGGCCACGGCTCGGCAGCCCCCTCCACCCACCCACACTTTATAACGCTCATTTTTTGTTGGTTCTTTGGTTCTTTTTCTAAAAAAAAAAAAAAAAGAGAAAAGGAAAAAAAAAAGACAATGAAAAGACTCCACCGACAACACTAAAAACCCGGCGGGGCCCTGCGGGGCCGGGTGCTGCCGGATCCCGCTCCCAGCACGGCACCCCCAGCCCGGGGTTTCCCCTGGAAATGCACTTCGCTATCAAAAAAAAAAAAAAATAAAGTCAATAAACTGGTTGAAGGTCCCTTTTTGTTCCTGGTTGGCGGGGGAAGGGGCAGGGACACGCGTGGGGGTCACTTTGGTCACCCCGGCTTTGGGATTGAACAGGTGGGGAAAAAGAAAAAGAAGAAAAAAGAAAAAAAAAAAAAGGTGCTTCAGCCTTGTACTGTGTATATATATTAAAAAACGACAAAGTTTTGTATGTTTTTATTGCTTTAATTATTGTTATAAAAAGCTTGCCTTTTTTTTTAAGATGTTTCTGCTTTTTTTTTTCCCCCTTTTTTCCTTCTCCCTCCCTGTTTTTATTTTCTTTCTAGTTTGTTTTTTTTTTCTCCTTTTGGCAAAAGGATTAACTCGCTTTTAGTGTTTGTACTGCTGCTGGTCGGGCCAGAAAAGATACAGAAATGTTTTAAAAAGGAAAAATAAATCCTCTTTCTCACTGGGGCAGATCCTGTCCCACCACCAATCCCTTGGGCAGCTGAGCCCTTCCACCTTCTTGTGTTTTTAGATTTTTTTTTTTTAATTTTTACCCTTTTTCTTTGCTTTTTCTGCTCCACTTGGGTCGTCGTGGGTGTCACGGTGCTGGGTGGTGTGTGCCACCTTCTGCCAAAGGAAAAAATCCCAAGGAATTGCACTGGGAAGGGGTGGAGGGTTGAGGGGTGGGTGGCACTGGGGTGTCCCTGTCCCCCTAAAAAAATCACCAAGACAATCAGAGCGACTCTAAGGCAGTTTGGGCACAGGGAGAGGGGGTCCTGTGGGGTCTCTTGGTGGCACTTTGGGGACAATCCACGTGGATGTCCTGGTGCCACCAGGGTCAGCCTTGGTGGCTTTTTTAGCTGCTTACTAAAAACCATGCCCCGCCTCCCCCTGGGGGGGGGAGAAACCTTTTTTTATTTGATTGTTATTTTTAAATTATTTATCAGAAATTGTTTTTAATTCGAAAACCAGCTCGAATCTCCGGGAAAAGGTGACCTCTGCTTCCTGCTTTAAATTCCCTCGTTGCACTGGCAAAGAAAAGCATTAACCCCCCCTATACCCCCCCTGCTCCCTGCTCTCTCATTGGCTTCACCAAATAAAAAAATTAAAAAAAAAAGCTGGGCAAGATTAAAAAGCAAAATGCCCTTGTGACAGAAATTAGTTTAATCTTTTTTAAATCCCCAATTGCCTCGCCAGCCTCTGGCCTCGCCGCTGCCAACTCGGGGCTTCGAAGGGAATTTCAACGCGGCAAAATTCGCTCCTTTCCCCTCCCCTGTGCCGTGGCAGAGGGCGGGGGGAGAAGCCAGGGATGGAAAATCGTTGGCAATTTATCCCTCGCCGTGCTGAGGAGCCTGGCTGGGATGCAGCCTCGCTTTGTAGCGGCTCCTGTGCTGATTTTTCCCTCCTCACCAGCCTGGATTCAGGGGTTTTGGACCAATTTTCCCCTTTCCTCGGGGTTGTGTCCGTGCAGAATTGCTGGAGCAGCTGTGCCAGAGCCTGGAAGGGCTGGGAGGAAGGAGGGGAAGGCAGAGCCTGCTGGGGGCAGATTGGATGCTGTGAAAGAAAATTAAAAAAAACCCCAAAAAGGAAAAAAATCCAACCCTAAACATGTTCAAAGTGTACTTTGTTGGAATTAATTGTCATGTAATATAATATTTTATTTGTTGACTGTAGTCATTAGGTATTTATGAATATATTGCTGTAATTCCTGAAAACATCCCCCCCCCCCAAAAAAAACCACCCCAAAATAAACTCTTCCACAAGGACGGCAAGGAATCCTTTCTCCGTGGGGAACGCAGCCCTGCTCCGAGCATTCCTATCTCTGCTTCGAGCATTCCTATCCTTGCTCCGAGCATTCCTATCCCTGCTTCGAGCATCCCCAGCCCCGCTCCGAGCATCCCCAGCCCTGCCCCGAGCATCCCCAGCCCTGCCCCGAGCATCCCCAGCCCCGCCCCAGCATCCCCAGCCCCGCCCTGAGCATCCCCAGCCCCGCTCCGAGCATCCCCAGCCCCACTCCGAGCATCCCCAGCCCCGCTCCGAGCATCCCCAGCCCCGCTCCAGCATCCCCAACCCCGCTCTGAGCATCCCCAGCCCCGCTCCGAGCATCCCCAGCCCCACTCCGAGCATCCCCAGCCCCGCTCCGAGCATCCCCAGCCCCGCTCCAGCATCCCCAGCCCCGCTCCGAGCATCCCCAGCCCCGCTCCGAGCATCCCTATCCCTGTTCCGAGCATCCCCAACCCCGCTCCGAGCATCCCCAGCCCCGCTCCAGCATCCCCAGCCCCGCTCCAGCATCCCCAGCCCCGTTCCGAGCATCCCCAGCCCCGCTCCGAGCATTCCCAGCCTCGCTCTGAGCATCCCCAGCCCCGCCCTGAGCATCCCCAGCCCCGCTCCAGCATCCCCAGCCCCGCTCCAGCATCCCCAGCCCCACTCCGAGCATCCCCAACCCTGCTCCGAGCATCCCTATCCCTGTTCCGAGCACCCCCAACCCCGCTCCGAGCACCCCCAGCCCCGCTCAAGCATCCCCAGCCCCGCTCCAGCACCCCCAGCCCCGCCCCAGCATCCCCAGCCCCGCTCCAGCACCCCCAGCCCCGCCCCAGCATCCCCAGCCCCGCTCCAGCATCCCCAGCCCCGCTCCGAGCATCCCCAGCCCTGCTCCAGCATCCCCAGCCCCGCTCCAGCATCCCCAGCCCCGCTCCGAGCATCCCTAGCCCTGCTCTGAGCATCCCCAGCCCCACTCCGAGCATCCCTAGCCCTGCTCCGAGCATCCCCAGCCCCGCTCCGAGCATCCCTAGCCCTGCTCCGAGCATCCCCAGCCCCGCTCCGAGCATCCCTAGCCCTGCTCTGAGCATCCCCAGCCCCGCTCCGAGCATCCCTAGCCCTGCTCTGAGCATCCCCAGCCCCGCTCCGAGCATCCCTAGCCCTGCTCTGAGCATCCCCAGCCCCGCTCCAGCATCCCCAGCCCCTCTCCGAGCATCCCCAGCCCCGCTCCAGCATCCCCAGCCCCTCTCCGAGCATCCCCAGCCCCGCTCCGAGCATCCCCAGCCCTGCTCTGAGCATCCCCAGCCCCGTTCCGAGCATCCCCAGCCCTGCTCTGAGCATCCCCAGCCCCGCTCCGAGCATCCCCAGCCCCGCTCCAGCATCCCCAGCCCCTCTCCGAGCATCCCCAGCCCCGCTCCGAGCATCCCCAGCCCCGCTCCGAGCATCCCCAGCCCTGCTCTGAGCATCCCCAGCCCCGCTCCGCGCATTCCCGGCGGCTCCTGCCGTCATTCCTGCCACCCTTCCCGCTGTGCCAGCCCTTCGGGGCACAGCCCGGGCAGGCAGGGCACAGATGGCAGCGGGAGCCGGGCCCAGATGCTCGGGGAAGGGCAGCGCTGGCACCCTCGGGCACCGGGAATAATGAAAGCTGCCATCAGCACAGCCCTGCTCCGGCTGGAGCTGGCCTGGATCCTGCCGGGATCCTGCCTTGATCCTGTCCAGATCCTGCCCTGGATTACACCTGGATTCTGCCCTAAATCCTATCCTGGATCCTGCCTGAATCCTGCCCCAGATCCTGCCTGAATCCTGTGTAAATCCTGCCTGGATCCTGCCTTGAATCCTGCCTGGATCCTGTCCTGGATCCTGCATAAATCCTGCCCCGGATCCTGCGTAAATCCTGCCCTAGATCCTGCCCTGGATCCCACCTGGATCCTGCCCTGGATCCCACCTGGACCCTGCCCTGGTTCCTGCCTGGATCCTGCCCTGGATCCAGCCTGAATCCTGCCCCGGATCCTGCTGGGATCCTGCCTGGATCCTGCCCTGAATCCTGGCCAGGATCCTGCCCTGGATCCGACCTGGATCCCACCTTGATCATGTCCTGAATCCTGCCGGGATCCCGCCTGGATCCTGTGTAAATCCTGCCCTGGATCCTGCCTGAATCACACCTGGATCCTGCCCTGGATTCTGTCCTGATCCTGTCTGGATTCTGCCTAGATCCTGCCTGGATCCTGCATAAATCTTGCCCTGGATCACACCTGGATCCTGCCCTGGATTCTGTCCTGATCCTGTCTGGATTCTGCCTAGATCCTGCCTGGATCCTGCATAAATCCTGCCCTGGATCACACCTGGATCCTGTCCTGATCCTGCCTGGATCCTGTCCTGATCCTGTCCTGGATCACACCTGGATCCTGCCCTGGTTCCTGCCCTGGATCCTGTGTAAATCCTGCCCTGGTTCCTGCCCTGGATCCTGTGTAAATCCTGCCCTGGATCCTGCCTGGATCACACCTGGATTCTGCCCTGGATCCAGCCCTGGATCCTGTCTTGATCCTGTCCTGGACCACACCTGGATGCCGCCCTGGATCCCGCCTTGATCCTGCCTGAATCCTGCCCTGGATCCTGCTTTGATCCTGCCCTGGATCCTGTCCTGGATCACACCTGGATCCTGTCCTGGATCACACCTAGATCCTGCCCTGGATCCTGCCCTGGATCCTGTCCTGGATCACACCTAGATCCTGTCCTGGATCACACCTGGATCCTGCCCTGGATCCTGCCTGGATCCTGCCCTGGATCACACCTGGATCCTGTCCTGGATCACACCTAGATCCTGTCCTGGATCACACCTGGATCCTGTCCTGGATCACACCTAGATCCTGTCCTGGATCACACCTGGATCCTGTCCTGGATCACACCTGGATCCTGCCCTTTCCTGTCGCTCTGCCGCAGGGAAGCGGGGCCGCAGCCAAAGCAGAGCTGCAGGCTTTTCCCAGCATTGTTTGTGCCACAGCCCAGGATTAATCTGATGCCGTTCTTCAGCTGCAATCATTTATTTATTATCATGACTTTTTTACAGACAGCTTCAGATTAAAACCCCCAAATATTACAAAAATAAAGATGGATGTTATTCTGGTATTTCCTTGCAGCCTGGCATCTGAGAGGGAAAACCATTTTCTTTTGTCCTTCTCCAAAGAGCAGATGGATCTGCTTCCCAGCTGATCTCCCCAGCAGACACCTCATTGCCAGCACATCTTCCTTTTTTTTTTTTTCCCTTTTCCTTTTTTTTATTTTTTTCCCCAAGGCTCTAAGAAAATCCGTGGAAGCACCGCCTCGAAATTTATGGCTTTCAAGGCAGTGTGTGGCCTGTGCTGCCCTCAGAAGTTCCCTCGCTGAAGTACAACCCGAGAGATCCGCCCAGTCAGTCACCGCCTGCACCGAGGCTCAAGGGAGGCTCCCGGCAGCTCTGCAGCAATTCCCACCCGGCCCCCGGGGGAGATTTGAGGGCTGGGAGGTCCCTGCAGGGAGCTGGGAGCTGGCCAGATGAAGCAGCTCCTTCCCAGCTCCCTGTCAGAAATCCTGGGAGTGGGAGCTCTCCCCAGGCTGGAGGTTAGTCCGGAGCTTGTTCATGTGATCCAAGGCTTGGGTAAGGAAAGTCCCGGTGGTGTTGATCTCCATCAGGGTTAAGTTATCCAGCTAAACAGGGGAAATGACAGGATCTGGGAAGACAAGGTACTGGGCAAGCAGCTCACAGCCCACAGTTCCCTTTGGGGACACCCTCATCAAGAGAAGCACCCAAGCACCATTTTAAGAGTATTCCCCATTCCTGGAAATGTTCAAGGACAAACTGGATGGGGCTTGGAGCTGCCTGGTCTAGTGGAAGGTGTGGAATGAGACCTTTAAGAGGCAACCCAAACCATTCCATGACTCCTCTGCTTCCCACAGGGCACAGGGAGCTGCTCCTCACCCATGAGTTTCAACCCACAAGTGCAGCTCCCCAGTGAGGCACCCAAAACCCAGCACCAGCACCCTGAGACAGCCTTTTTTCCCAGCTCATCCCTCATCCCCCTGGGGCAGCTGGATCCCTCCCTGGATCAGGTCCTGGCCCACCTTGGCATGAACCTCCTGCTGGCGCACGAAGCTGTCGGCGGACAGGCGCAGCTTGGCCATGCGCGTGTCCCACGTGTCCTTCACCAGCGTCCGGATCTCGTCCGCCCTGGGGATGTTGTCAGAGGCGCTGGGACAGGGAAAAGGAAGGGCAGGGTCAGAGCAGGCTCTGAGGGGTGTGGGTTATGTCACCCAGTGCTGTTGTCACCCAGTGTTTTTGTCACTGAGTGCTGTTGTCACCATCTCACCACCCCGAGGACACTTTGCTAAAAACCTGCGACTCCACATTAAAATCCTCTCTGCTCCTTGTCCTACCAGGATTTTTCCCCAGGAATTTCCCTACTGGGACGATTTCTTTCCCCAGGAATGCTCAGCTCCAATGCAGCAGCTGGTTGTCACTAGAATCCTTCTGCTCTTTAATTGCCCAGCTGGTACGAGGTGCACGGAGAGCTCCAAACCTGACCAAAGTCACGGGCAGCTGGGGAATCCAAGGGCTCAGGCACGATGAAATCTCCAGCTCGGGGCTCCCAGGGCTCCATCAGGGAAAATTAAGCTGGAAGGGCTGGATGGGATGTGCCACATCACCCCATTGAGGCCACTCAGAGCTGCCATAAGGAGCTGGGGGGACGCAATGGATGCGCACGGACAGAACTGTCAGGGTTGCTGGAGCGTGCTGGGAAGGAGCAGCACGCCAGGAGCCTCCTCTCCAGAGGAAAAACCAGAGCTGGAATGCCCACCCTGCCTAATCGAGGGCTTAAAAAGTCAGCAGAGCCCTCGCTGAGACAAATACCAGCCAGCACATTTTACAAGTGAAATGCCTCAGCAGGCAGGGAGCTCAAGCTTGGAATATCCCCGGCCTCCTGCTTCCCAGGCTGAGGGAAGAGGAGCTTTCCTCCTGAAGGAGAGCCAAGGAAGAAGCCTGGAGGCTTGAGGCTGCTGAACAGATTGCAGCCGTGGAACGTGCTGTGGATCCTCCAGGCCTGCACGCTGAGCTGCTGCTCAATAAAGCGGCACAGCCCCAATTATGAGGCCATGGAATGAGTGATCCCCAAGTTCCTGAGAGGCAGAGCCACCACGAGAGGAGTGCTGCTGTGAAATCTTGGCAGGCTGAGGGATAAACCTCCCTCAACTCTTCCCTTTCCCCACCGCCCTGCGGGGCTGCTGCCAAGCAAAGCTTGAAAAATCGTCCTTGCTCACACGAAGTGGGGTGGAAAAAATGCTCCTACTCACTAGTTCAGCAGCAGCTTGGTGAGCTCCATGTAGTAGGGACTGGGCATGGGAGTGAAGGTGTCCTCTTTCCGCTCCTGATCCCGGATTTCTTCCAGTTTCCCTAAAACACAAGCAGGGATGCTCAGGGTTTTGCCAGGCCTTGGATGCTCCAGGGGTGTTTTTTTCCCTCCCCAGGAAAAGCCACGTTGTTTTTGTAGGATCAGCTCAGTGCCCAAGCCTCCAGTGGTGGGAGGGCAGGAAAAGGCTCCTGTGAGGAGGCACAAAAGGGACACGGACACCTCCAATCTCACAGAGATTTCCCCAAGGAATTCGTGACAGGATGAGAGGAACCAGCCTCAAGTTTTGCCAGGGGAGGTTCAGGTTGGACATCAGAAGGAATTCCTGGACTGAAAGGGTGATTAAACACCGGAAGGGGCTGCCCAGGTGTGGAGTCCCCACATCCCTGGAGGTGTCCAAGCAATGGCTGGATGTGGCACTCACTGCTCTGTGCCAAGGTGGGCACAAGTTGGACTTGATGAGGTTGGAGGTCTTTTCCAACCTAAAAAATTCTGGGATTCTGCAATCCAAAGTCCCCAAAGCTGCTTCTGAACAAGCCTCACCACCCTCAGAGTAAATAAAGAATTTCACATGAGATCCTTCTCTCTCTGTTGCTTTGTGTTTTTGAATTAAGCTCCCCACTAATAGTGAAAAATGGATTATTTTTAATTTCATGTTTCCACTGCCCGCACTGAAGGCCAGAGCTGAAGCCAGAGCCTCCATCCTCACCAACATCCATCCATTCTGGGGGAATGAGCCGACACTTCTGCCTCTGCTTCAGATTAATGGCCAACCACACAGGCACTTCCACGGGCAAACCGGGATTGAAGGGACCCAGATCTCCCTGGAAAACAAATTAAGGGCTTGGACTGCACAGAACTTGTCTGCTAATGTGGTGAGAGTTTCCAGAGGATTTGGAAAAGCCTGAGTCAAACATTTGATCCTGCGTTTCCTCCTCTCACTTCCCAGAATTCTTGCTCTGACTTTTCCTCATCTCCCTCGAGAAGGAATAACCAACATTTCCAATGAATTTTCTATTTCAAGGTGTTTAACAGGAGTTACAGACACAAATTCCATCTCCCTGGATGTGCAGCCTCTGGGTTCACCCTGAGGGCTCCCAGAGGAACCTGGGGAGCACCCAGGGCAGCCGGACACTCCCAGCCAGGCCTCAGGGGCTGCATAACCCCCCAAAAATTTGGGGGACACCGCAGCCCCCTCCCAAACCTCCTGGGGGGCTGCACTGCCTTTTCTCCCAACCCAATCCCCCCTCTGCCTGTCATTCCCGAATCCCTTAATCCCACCATCCCAAATCCATCCCCATGACCCCCATCTCCTCCCCCTGTTCCCAAACACCCCAGACCCATCCCAATCCCTTAAATCCCATTCCCCAGACCTAATCCCCCGTCCTTGCCCCCAACACCCACACAGACCCCGCCCTGCCCCACAGATCCCCCAGATTTGTTCCCGGTCACCCCAAGCCGTGTCCCCAAGGCCCCCCCCAGCCCCTCCGCAGCCTCCTCAGCCCAGGCCCGGCCCCGCCGACCCCGATGAGGTGAATCCGGTCGAGGCTGAAGTTGGGCACGATCGTCACCAGCTCCTTCTCGGCCAGGAACTCCACCTCGGCCGGCTCCATGGGCCCGGGGGAGCCGAACCGGGATCGAACCGGGATCAAGCCGGGATCACACCGGGATCAGGCTGGGATCGAACCGGGATGGAACCGGGATCACACCGAGACCGGCCCGGAACCGGGCCCGCCGCGCGCCCTCACTCCCTATTGGCTGCGCAGCACCCAAGCCCCGCCCACCGCTCTCCGCTCCCGCCTCCCGGTTCGTTTTCGCGGTCTCCGGGAGTAGGCGGGGCCTGGGGCGGTGCGGCGCACGCTGATTGGCTGTTCCCAACTGTTGCCGTGGCGCACGCCTCTCTGATTGGCTGTCCTGCGCTCGGGGCTCTCCGGCTTTGCTCCCGCGGGGGGAAGCCCGGATGGGGGCACGGGGACCAATCGCGGCGCTCCCCGCGGGCGCTCGACCAATCACCGCTCGGCACTTGTTGCCGGGGCGCCGCGGGAGAGGCGGTGACCGCCGCTGCCGCCCCCTGGCGGCCGGGAGCTGCAGCGCCCCGCGGGAACGCGCGCGGTTCCCCGTGACCCCCGGGGCTGTGATGGGTGACACGGGCTGGGTGGGTGACCCTGGCTGTGCGAGGCTGTCCCTGCGCTGTGCCCAGGCCCCAGCAGTCACCCTCCTGTGCAGTGTCCATCTGTCTGTTCAGTGGCCCTTGTGTAAACACCCAGGCTCAGGAACCTGCCATCACTCATTGTCCTTTTCCTCTGTTATCCATCCATCCATCCATCCACCCAGCCATCCATCCATCCATCCGTCCGTCCGTCCGTCCGTCCGTCCGTCCGTCCATCCATCCATCCATCCATCCATCCATCCATCCATCCATCCATCCCTCAATCCACCCACCCATCCATCCACTCAGCTATTCACCCAACCAGCCATCCCTTCACCCATCCATGTCTCCATCCATCCAGCCACACCTTCATCCATCCATCCATCCATCCATCCATCATCCATCATCCACCCATTCATTCCGATTTGGGGGGACTTAATCCCATTTGCAAGTCCCCATGGAAACTCCCCCACCAGACAAACCCACCTCTCCCCAATCCCTCTCTCAAACCACCTCGGCCTCACCCCTGGGACCACCCATGGAGCAACCACAACCCTTGGGATGAACGTTACCCCCACCCTGGGGTGGGAGCCAAGCCTTGGTGACCCCCAACCCACCCCTACCACGGCTGGCACGAGGAGTGTCCCCGAGCCCCCATTCCCAGAGCAGCTCCCGGTGCCGCCGGCACGTGCTGGGCGCTCCGGGAACGTCTCCCCCACGCTGCGCCTCCCCTCGCGTGTCTTTTGCCATCTGCTGCTGTCATTAAAAAATTAAATTTCCATCTGCTTTCACACTCCCGCCTCTCCCGCCGGCTCCGGGTGCCGCCGCTCCCCGGGAAGCTTCGCCCCCGGCTCCCTCCCGGGATGCAGCCGATCCGGCGGGATGCGGGTGACGCCGCCGAGTTCACTCTCCCGGTGCTGTTTGCTGAAATGGATTCTTCAATCCTTGCTGCAGAGGTGGAGGCCTCACTTTTGGCCACCCACGGGCACGAGGGTGGCTCCAGGGGGGTGGTGCTGGGATGTTTTGGGGGGCATAACCCTGCGCTGACACAGCCAAACTTGGGGTACGGAGCCTCAGGGGTTTTATTCATCGCGGGGAAGATCCTGTTAGGAAAAGGGACAAACCCCAATCCCTGGCGTCCAAACCCACCCGCGTGGGTGCCCCGTGTGTCCCTGGGAGCTGCATCCGCGCCCTGCAGGCCGTGGCTCCATCCTGACGGAGCTGGGACGTGTCCTGGGTGTCCCCGGTGTCCCTGCTCAGCACTGGCTGCAGGGTGAGGGGCCCTCCCCGCGCCGCCCCTCGCGGGACAGCGTGGTGCCCGTGGGTGTGGGAGGTGTGACGATGATGGAGGGCACGTGCAGGTGCTTCTGTCCCGACGACGCCGTCGAGGTCCCGTCGCTGCCGCTGCTCACGCACATCTTCAAGCCTGAGGAAATTTTGGGGGGGATAAAAGATCAGGAACCCGGCTGCAGCATCCCTCAGCTCCCCACCCACCTCAGTGTCAATGCTTTAATCCTTTTTTCTCTTCGCTGGAGAATCCACAGCATCCTTGCATCTCCTCCCCTGGATCCACCTTGGATTTTGGGGGGGTTTTTATAGGTTGATCCCCCCCCTCACCCGACCACCTGCCCAGCCCACCCCCGCTGAGGGGAGCAGATCGCTTTAATCTGCTTTTTTAATCAGGAGAAAAGCCCCGTGCGGCACAAGCGGCACACAGGGAGGTTTCAGCTCTTCCCAAGCAGGAAAATGCCCGGAGGGGACAGACACTGATATTTTTAATCTCTTTTTAATTAAGGATAAAGCCTCGCCTTATGTAAGGGAGCTGGAAAAGGGGGAGGGTCTTTTCTTTTATTCCAGACTCCAAGCTCATCAGAGGGGTCTGGAGGCATGGGGGAATATTTTGGGGCCATGTCCTGGATTTAGGGCAGGATTGGGATTCCCCAGCTGCTTGCTTCCCCTTTTGTTGGACAGGGGCGGGGTTTGAGACCCCAAATCCCCCCTCCCACCATCCCTGATGTGGCGAGGGGGCAGAGCTCATTTTTGGGTGATGCATCCAACTCCGTGCCCATCACCACCAGAATCCCACAGAATTTGGGCTTGGGAAAAGCCAGGGAGGAGGCAGCCCTGCATCCTAGAGAAGGATCCTCATTAAGGATCCCTAACGACCGACCCCAAGGACGATTACCAGGAGTTGGAGGGATGCAGAGCTAATGGGAGAAGCGCTATCCAGCCTTCGCCTTGCGAGGCCAGCAGCACTAAAAGCTCCCTCTTTGCCCCTGTGCAGACATCCCTGACGCCAATCCCAGCCTAAATCCATTAAGAACATTCAAGTTGGGAAAGAAGCTCCTGGTTGGAGTATCCCTGGGGGGAGTGGAGCAGTGAGGGGTGTTTGGGGTCAGCCTGGAGGCCGGACCCTGGCTCTGGGCTGACCCCTGCATCCCATCCATGTGTCCCTGAGCAGCCTTTTCCTGCTTCCAAAAAAACCCACCTGAGTTCTTGAGGGCTGCCCTTAACCCACGGATTCTCCAGAGAAAAGGGTGTAGGACAAGCATGGGAGTGGGAAAACAAAGCTGGGAAAATCCTCTTTGGGGTGATCCGGGTGCAACAGGTCACCCGTGGGACTTCAGAAATTCCACCACATTCCTGAACTCCACCAATCCCGCCCACACCCAAATCTCCCCCAGGCACAACCATCCCTCAGGTGCCTTCAGAGAGCAGCAGAAATCCCCAAACCCCTCACCCCAAACTCACCTTTCAGGCAGGATAACTTGAGCCCCATGTTTTCATCCTCTCAGTGGCATCCAGCTCTCCAGCTCCACCGCCGGCCCTCGCCGCTGGCGCTGGGGGAAGAGAGGTGAGGGTTGAGGGAAGCGATCCTGGGAGGGAGGAAGGAGCAGGAGCTTTTAAAAGCTCACATCTCCCCGTGTGTGTGTGTGTGTGTGAGGATCTACAGGAGCCCGGGCAGCACAGGAAACGCGGCTGCTCGCTCGCAAAACCACGAGTGATGTCACGGCACTTCAGTGACTCAATCTGGCCCCATGAGGTGCAGGAAGAACTTTTGGGGAGGGTGGAGAAGGAGCCTGTTTTTGGGTGAGGGGGTCCCATCCCAGCTTCTCCACTCCTGAGGTCTGGGCTGAAAATATTTTGGGATGAGAAGGTTGTGAGCGGGAGGAATTGGGTTGGTTTTGGGTTGGTTCTTGAGGAGAAAACCCCGAGTGCACACAGGGGAAACAGAGGGATGCTCCCAGAAGCTTGAGCAGCTGCCGGGATGCACTGCTGGAATTCACATCATCCTGCTTTTCCTGGGCATCCCTGATGTCCCAAGAGCTTTTTAGATGGATTATTCCCACTGCGGGACATCATTTTCTCAAGATGCTGAAATTTTTTTTTTTCTGCGAAAACGAGTCCCTTTATTGGGAAATCTTCACCCCTCCTCCCACAGCTGCTGGGAAAACTTCTTGGGATGAGGGTCAGTGACTCATTTTGGCTCTTCCAAGCTCTGGGCCACACAGAGAGCCAAGGAAAGCCTCTGCTCCCCCTGCCTGACCTCTGCATTTCCAAGAAGCCCTGAGGTGAGTTGGCAGCAGCCAGCAAGGGGAAGTGAAAATCTGCTCTCTCTGCTTTTAATTCTGTATTTTTATCAGTTCCCTAGGTGCAGCTTGAGCTGTGACCCCCCCGCCCAGGGCTGGGGAGTGGAGTCATCCCCAGGACCTCACTTTGCAGCTCTCCTGGAGGCTTCCTAAACATCAAAAATCTGTTGTTTTGAGGCAAATCCTGCGGGTTTTGGCACCTGCTGGTGGCTCCCACCACTCAGGGACAGAGGAGGGTCATGGTGGGGACACTCAGCTCTGTGCACAGGGGGTGTCCTCTGGGATCTGATCCTTTGGGATCTGATCCTTTGGGGTCTGATCCTTTGGGATCTGATCCTTTGGGGTCTGATCCTCTGGGATCTGATCCTTTGGGATCCCCCCTGTGGCCAAACCCTTGCAGGACACAGCAGCCCCCTCCCCACTGTGGCTGAGGGCCAGATTCCAGCTCCAGAATCTGGGTGGAGAATTAATTCCAGCAGGATTCCTGGTGCTCGCTGCTGGGGTTTCCAACTTCACTCCCGTGTGCCAGCACCAGACCAAAGAAATATTTACATCCCGACGACTTCACGCTCCAAAAAGCCCCAGACGCTCATCGCGGGTGTCACTGGAGCGGGGCCCGAGCTGCCCGGGCAGAGGGGACACTCACAGGAAGGGGAAAAGGGGACAAAGCCGGGGCTCCGAGGGGGTGGCACTTACCCGGTGGCCGGAGGGGCGATGCCCGCGGTCGCATCCCACCTCCCAGCGCACCCGGCCGCTCCTGGATGCCGGGCCTGGCACGGGGGATCCCCCCAGGAGGAAGAGGAGGAGGGCAGGAGGTGGCAGGCGGCCGGCTTTGGGTTTGGCCGGGCTGGTTGGGAACCTGGTTAATCAGGTTAGCGGAGCCCCGGCTCCTCCCATCCAGCCCCCGCTGCGAGCCCATCCATGCCCAGCAAAGCCCTTGGGTGATGAGGAAACGCTGCTTTACTCTCACCCCGCTGCACAAGCCAGTCCAGAGCCGAGAGGCAGCGAGGGGAAGGAGGCAGGCAAAGCCCCTGGGCATCCAACAGCCCTACAAACAGCCTGAGGGCTACCAAGTGCCGGAAAAGGGCTAGTGACTGTCCACACCCAGCTCTGGCAAAGCCCACCGGCATCCCTGAGGTGCTGATGGCAACAAACATCAAATTGGGGGAGCACCTCCACCTTCGCCAGCTTCCAGGAAGGATTTTTTTTCCCCCTTCCCAGCCCCAAACCCAGCGTGGCAGGGGAAGAGCAGCAGGGTTCCTCACCATTCCCAGGATGAGCGCTCCGGGTCGGGAGGATGCCCTGGAGGAGGCTGTGCCGCCTTCTCCTGCATTAGCAGCAGCCTTTAGAGGCTTTTCCATGTTCCCCCTCCTCCGCAATTAAGAGGCGAGGCCCCCGCGCCGGCTCCTTTTCAGCCCGAGCTGAAAGGCAGCGGTTCAAATCCAGGGCGCCGGCCTGCAGGGAACGCCGGCCGCACATTAAACACCCCCCGGCTGCGGGAGGGAGGGATGGAAGGGAAGGAAAGCTTGGATCTTCACCCAGAGGTCGGGAGAGAACAGATCCCGGGAGTTTGGGAGGTCTCCGGTGGGATCAGAGCCCCACCAAGCCCAGCGGGGATGGGCACGAAGGGAGAGGGAAAAGGGTGGGTTTGCTCCACTTTCTGCTGGTTTGGTCCTGCCATGTCTGATGAAAATCAGAAATCTGGGAAGAGCTGATTCCCTTCCCGATCTGACTCCTCGGATTTGTCAGACAATTGAGGTATTGCAAAGCTCCACCAGCAGTGGCACAGGGGGCACAGTCCTGGGCAGAGACATTTGCAACCCACAGTTCCTTTTTTCACCCTCAGAAAACAGACAAATTAATTGGTTTGTGTGGGGTTTTTTCCACGTTCAGCTGCAAAGTCTTAGAGACAAGTCCTGAAGCAGAGCCTGGCAAACCCTGATCTCTCAAGATCCCATCCCAAACTCAGAGCACGCAGCATCCCACAGAGCCAGGGATTGTTCCCTGGCAGCACAAATCCAGTCAGAGCAGCACAAATCCCGCCTCCACCTTGAGCTATTTTACTGCCTGTCTCCAAAACTACCTGTTTGCTGCTGTTGTGTGAGAACAAACAGCCCCAAACCCACGAGGGCTGGGTTTAGCCTGGCCTGGAGCAGCAGTTGTTGCTACAACAGTGACAAAAAGCGATTGTTTTGCTGCAGCAGGAGTGGCAAACATAAACACCAGGCTGCTAAAATACCTGTGGTTAGTTCTGCGGGTGCAGCACAGCTCCAGCTGCGCTGCTGACACCTGATAGGCACAAACACAGCGTCAAACGCTCCTTCCTGTGCTCCCCAGGGCTGGGCAGCAAAGCAAAAACCTTGGTGAAGATTTAAAAAGTTGGGCTTGGCCACCTTGAGGTGACTGGGAATGGCCTGGAGGCCCTGCAGTGTGGGGCCCTGGGTGCAGGGCTGGGCAGCAAAGCAAAAACCTTGGTGAAGGTTTAAAAATTTGGGGTTGGCCACCTTGAGGTGATTGGGAATGGCCTGGAGGCCCTGCAGTGTGGGGCCCTGGGTGCAGGGCTGAACAGCAAAGCAAAAACCTTGGTGAAGGTTTAAAAATTTGGGGTTGGCCACCTTGAGGTGACTGGGAATGGCCTGGAGGCCCTGCAGTGTGGGGCCCTGGGTGCAGGGCTGGGCAGCAAAGCAAAAACCTTGGTGAAGGTTTAAAAATTTGGGGTTGGCCACCTTGAGGTGACTGGGAATGGCCTGGAGGCCCTGCAGTGAGGGGCCCTGGGTGAGCAGGGTTAGGGAGAGCTGAGTGCCAGGAACAGGAGTGTTGTATTCCTCTGGGGAATGATTTTTCCTCCCCAGAGATCCCCTGAATCCTGTGACCATGTGGTTCAACCTTTCCTCCCCATCTTTCCTACTCCTGATCTTATTGGCCCAGGGTCAGCTATCTTTTCTCAGCCAAAAATTAGATAAACCCTTGTTTCCTCCTTGTTCACCCTCTCTATCCCTGGAACCCTTTGAGAATAAAGCCTTGGACTGAAGCTGGGGGTGAGAGCTTCTTTGGGAATCTTTTATCCCAAAGATTTTTATTTATTTTTTTATCCTGTCCCCCTCAAAATTGAAATATTTTCCCTATAGCCCCTGAGGTACTGAGCTAGCCCAGAGCCCCGGGGGTGGGCGAGGGAGGATATTTCACAGGAGCAGCACAGTGGGCTCAACACTCATTTTCCAGAGTGCCATCCCTTCCAGGAATTCCTGATTCCTGTCACCAGACTTGCTGAGCATCACGTCAGGGCAAAGGCCACCAAGAGCCGGCTGGCCAGGGGAGGATGAGGATGGGCTCAGAGGTGGGTGGGTATGGAGCCACCTTCACTCCCTGAGGAAAGATTGTCCTCCCAGAGCGCCTGGCTGTCCCCTGGCTGCTTTCCAGTCCTCCTTTCCCTTTGGGTGCTGGGCTGCTCCTCTCCCGCTGTTCCCAGCCCTCCGGGAGGCCTGGTGGGGAGGCTGAGGATGGAGGGCAGCCTCCCAAATTCCCCGCGGGGGAAGGGCAGGCAGAGCCGATGCCTCCCAGGCGCCAGAGGAACCGCAGGGACAAGGGACGCGTTGTGCAAACACCGGCCACAAGAAAAGCTTTGGCTGGAGAGGCCGGGGCAGAGCTCTCTGCTGGTTCCCTTCAGGAGCTGCTCCTGCAAACACCAGCTGGGCTCCCCTTTCGGCGGGGAGGGGGAGGAAGATTTCTGGGTCACGGAGTGCCAGGGTCTGCTAACGCAGGTGACAACGTCACCCTGGCTCCGTGCTAACCCAGCATCGAGGCCACCTGTCCCCTGCTGCCCCCGTCCCTTCTGGCCCGAGCAGGGGAAAGGGCTGCTCCCAGCCTGGCTCTGGAGCTGCCCCAAAAAGGCGCTGCAGGGTCCTGCCCGGAGCTTTGCCAGAGCTGGAAGTGACAATGGGTGCTGGGAGTGAAAAAGAAACTCCTTCCCGGAGATCCAGAGTCATCCGGGGCTGGCCGGCGGTACCCGGAGGGGATGCCAGGCCTGGGGAGGGAGGAGGATGTCACGAGGAGGCAGCTGAAGATGCAGCTCCGGGGGAACTGGAGCAGCTCCAGCGTTCCCCAAGCACGGGCTCTTGGCAGAACCGGCAGGAACCGCGTGGGCTGGAAGCAGCCCCGGAGAAAATCCGATCCGAGGGGGTCGGGAGCGAGGCGGGGAGCGAGCACGTACCTGAGGCACGGACCTCCTGCATCCAGAGCAAAGCACCTCTCCCCCGGCATGGATTCAACCGGGAATTGGCTTAGGGAGCCGGCCACGGCTGCCGCGCTTCCCGGCTCGCTGAGCTCCAGGTTAATCTGGGCCCAGCTTTCCCTTTTATCCCCTGCCGCTAAAACCTCGACAGAGGTTTTTTCAATTAGGTCCATCTTTTAAGCTCCAGGGTGCATTTCTAGGAAGGGCTGCACCATTTCCCTGGGCCTTGGCCGTGCGCAGAGCGGGCCGTGCCTGGCACGGATCCTGCCCGCATCCCGCTAAAGCGCCGCAGCCCGAGCGGCGCTGCCTGGAAGCGCTCAAGGAGTGAGTGACCCCTCACCCCCAGCCCACCTACCGGGTATTTTTAAGTGCAGAATTCCCTGCTTCCCTCATCCCAGCTCCGGCCAGGCTGGAAGTGCCACAGGCAGGAGCGCTGTCCCCCCTGCCAGCCCCCCGAGTGTGTCCGTCCTCTCCGAATCTCCACAGGGAAAACGAAAGGAAGGGATGCAGCTGGGGTGTACTTTCGGAGGAGAAGGCTGGGTGAAAATGTGGTCTAAAAGCGACAGTGAAGAAAAAAAAAACAACCAACAACAAAACAACAAACCCAAAGGGAAATCGATAAAGTCCTCAGCGGATCCTTGGGCACACAGAAAGCGCTGCCGGCTGCGGGAGGGCTGGGGGGAAGCAAGGAGGGGGTTGTGGTACATGACTGGGATGTCTGGAGGTGTTTGGGAATTACAGGATGGGAGGGGAGCAGCCCAAAGGGGACCAGCTCGTGTGGGTGCTCCAGGAGCTGAATTCCACCCCAACGAGAAGCAGAGCTCACCAAAGCGAGCGTGTTTCCCCTCGGGGCCATTTTTCCGGGCTGCACTCAGCCGCAAGCCCACCCCGCTAAGAGCCTCCTCCATTAGCACGATCCCGGCTCTCCTGGCAGTGCCCTCCTCCGCCGGCATCTCCAGACGCTTCCCAGATCGCGGAGTGCAGCGATTAGGCCGGCAGCCAGCGAGCAGAGAGACCCGGCATCGCTTCCCGCATCTGTCACTGTCACCTCTGCCGGCCTGCCACTCGTAGGAGGGATTTTTGGGGCCAGGAGGCCGCCCCTGCTGCCTGGGGTGGGCTCTGCACATCTGTCTGCTCCTGGCTCCAGCTGTGCCGGGTGATCCCTGAACTGCTCACCTGCTCCAGCATCCACATCAGCTCCGAGAGCTGGAGCTGTTACATCTCTGCCGGCTTTCCTCGGGGAGGGAACATCCCAGGAGCAGATGGGCAGAGGGAAAATGCCGGCAGCATTTCCAGGCTGCTTCGCTGCTGGATGGGGAAAAAAAAAAACTTCCCCAAACCCTCGTATGCTCACCCAGAGTGATGAGCTCAGGGAGAATGTGGGAGCTGGGACCTCATTGTGAGTGCTCCAGAACAGCTGATCAGGGATTCCGTGGCTCCTGTCACCCATCTGCTTGTGGGGATGTTTGTGGCTGTTCTGAGAAATCGGGTTGAGTGGGGAAAAGAGAATCCCACAGGCTGGGAGAGCTCACCTGGAGAAGGGAAAGCTCCAGGGAGAGCTCAGAGCCTTTCCAGGGCCTAAAGGGGCTCCAGGAGAGCTGGAGAGGGACTGGGGACAAGGCAGGGAGGGACAGGACACAGGGAATGGCTTCCACTGCCAGAGAGTGGATTTAGATGGGATACTGGGAAGGAATTGCTCCCTGAAGGTGCTGAGGCCCTAGAATTCCCAGATTTGCTGTGGCTGTCCCTGGATCCCTGGAAGTGTCCAAGGCCAGGTTGGACAGGGCTTGGAGCAGCCTGGGATAGTGGAAGGTGTCCCTGCCCCTGGCAGGGTTGGGACAGGATGATTTTAAGATCCCTTCCCACCCAAACCATTCAGGGATTCTTTTTTTCCAAGTGTTTCAGGTGATGTGGATGAGGTAAAAAGTTGGGAGTTAAAACATCTGGGCAGGCAAACGCCAAATCTCTAAATTTTAGTGGATAGGGAGAAAAAAAAGTTAATCCTCAAAGTCATTAACTGCCAACAAACCCAAAAAGAGTAGCACACACATTCCCAGTGCTGCCTTCCCAGCTCTCACCAGGGCTCCAGCAAGAGATGCCTTCCCCAAGATTTCCTCCCCCTGAAGTTTTAAAAGGAATTACCTTGAATTCCTGCCCTGAATCCAGCGGATCAACCAGCCAGGAAAGCAGCATTTGCTGCGGGCACATCAGCAGGAAAGGGGAACACAGCCTTCCCCGAGCCCTGCAGCTTCCTCATTCTTTCAGGAGAGCCACGGTGGCTGCCTGGATTTATGGAATTGCTGCTTTTGTCCAGCCTTCAATGCAAATAGGCCAGGGGAGATAAGATCTGCGGGTTTGTCCTCTTTGTTTAAAGCCAGCCCGGGCTTCTGCAGGTGGCAAAAAAAAAAAAATTCTTCATTTGAAAGCAAAGGGAAGATTAAAAAAAGGGGAAGACAAAGCACTCAGAGCTGCTCCCCTGCCAGCACCGTGTCCCAGGTTAGGCACAGGGAATATTCCAGGTTACACACTGAGACAAACTCTGCTAACAGGGGGAGCAGGATTAGCCTAAATTTGCATATTTATGATCAAAGCTTGATTAGGAGATGCTGTTATCAAGAACAAGAAACACATTTCTCGTGGCTCAGGAGAGCCAGCAGCTCCTTTTGACACCCCACACGAGGGATCTGGCTAAGATAACGATCTGCCTCTGGAACAATGCCTTGGATTTCGCTGGGTGTTTGTACCAGGTCCTCTTCCTGCAGCCTGGCTGCTTTGCATTCTGCTCCCAGGATATTTTTTCCTACAGATGAGGAGTGGAGCAGCCACTGGAATGTGTTATCTGGCTGGTTTTGGGAGTTAAATACATGTTTTCAGTCAACAAGTGAAAACATTTCCCTCTCCTGCAAGCCTGACTCAGCCTAGGGAAGGTTCTTGACTCGGTGCCAACCTCTTTGGTAATCACACCTCACCCATGCACAGCAGGGAGATAAAAACCAAAGCGTCCAGAGCTTCCTCTCCTCCCTCTGACCTCACCTCAGGGCTCTGCGGGATCTCACCTGGAGGGAACTCCACAGCCTGGGGGCATCCAGGGTTTATTCCCTGCTGCAAATCGGATTTCAGCCTTACCCCATCCCTCTCTGAGACCAGCAGTAAAACTTGGGCTGATGGACTCAAAATCAAGAGGTTCTGACAATTCCACGTTGAAATAAGCCCAGGTTGGAAGGGGCTTGGAGCAACCTGGTCATGGGGAAGGTTCTGCTCATTCCTCCTCAGTTGCCCATGGAATGAGTTGATCTTTAAGTCCCTTCCAACCCAAACTCTGCTGTGATTTTAACTCTGAGATTTTGTGGGTATTTGGATCTTCCTTTAACAACATTTCTGAGTGGGAAGAGAAGGAAATCTGCAGGAACTGTTGCAGGTTGAGGCTGTGTTTAACTACAGCTGGGCAAAGAATCACGAGGAGAGAGGCAACAAGGGCTTACAAAGAGCTCTTCTAGGCTGGTATAAAGCTGCATTGTCCAGGAAACTTCTCCTTGGAAATAAATATTAATGGGAAAAGACAAGGCAAGCTGAACTAGGCTGTATCCAGGCTCCCTGATTCCATGTACTTGGATGATGTGGAAAATGAGATCTGCTGATAAACCCCCCCAAAAATACACAAAATTAATAAAATATTTCACTACTGTAGACTCCAGCTGTGGATTCAAACTCAGCAGTGTGCTTCCAGTCCTTTTTATAAATCATTTACTTTGGGTTTAACACATTCAAGCAGTAAGTGTGCTTGCCAAGCCCAGGAGAGCAGGAATCACCAGACTATTTGGGAATACTGCTTTAAAACTCTCTGTCATGCTAAAGCACTGCAAAACAGGTGACACATGAGCATGGAACATCCTCAGCAGTTTGCATTTTACTGTGCCAAGAGAGTTACAATTCCAGGCCAGAAGAAACCATTCACCTCCTATTTGATCTATTTGCCCTTAAAATCTCTCATCTGAGGAACAGGATTGATTTTCTTTTTTTTTTCTTTTTTTTGGAAAGGTATTTCCAGAAATCGTTAAAAAGTAACCTCTCTAAAGATTAGAAAAGCCAAAGTCAAAACTTTGGAATAGGAACAGTGGGGCCAAGCAGAAGCAGTTCTGTTTTCTTCCAAGGAATAGCAACATTCACTACAAGTGGGATGGTGTCCACGAGGACAGCTGGAAGTGACAGCTGGCAGCTCTTCCAGGAATGTCACCACCAACATTCCGTGGCTTTACGGGACAGGCCACTCCTCTTTAATCAGTCAGCTTTCCACACAAGGTACTGAATATTAATTCTATTTACATTCAAAAATAGCTTTGTTTGTTTGTTTTGTTTTCCTCTCTCTTCAGTACAGAGTGGGAATGCCCGTGGATTAGTCAGGATCCCTCCTAGCAGAGGTGCAGCACGGCTTTGTTGATCTCTGGGTTTGTCCAGTCGTTGCGGATGTCATCCAGGTGATTGTCAAAATCCACCAGTGTCTCGTAGGATTTGCTGTCCAGGAGGGAGGCAGCGATGCGCTGGGCTTCGGTCCAATCTTCACAGAAGTCACTGGGGTGGAAAAGAACCAGGATTAACTGGAATCACCACAAAAAACTCTGGAAAATGAAGCGTTCTCACACAGACAGGCTGTTTTTCCCCCATGGAATTCCCAGCTCACTCACACGTGTGGGTCCTTGCACCTCCACTTGTTCTCGTGCAGCTCGTACACGTGGATGGCAGGCTCCACACACTCCATGGTGAACTTGGTGTTGTCAACCTGGGGTGGGACACAGAAACGCTGCCTCAGTCTCCTCCTCAGCAGCCCAAGAGATGAAATAAACCCAGAATCAGTTTGTAAAAAAAAAAAGGGGCATTTTACACCCATCTGCTTTACCCTCAAACTGCCAAATTTAAGCTGCCAATATCCTTTGTCACAGCAGTGAGGAGGCAAAGCCCTGTTTGTGACATTAAATTAAGAATTTAAGCTGCACAAGGAGGGCTGGAGGCAGAAATTGCTGGCAGAGAAGGCCTCCAGCTCCTCTGAGGTGGCACAGAGCTCACCTGTGGATTTACTTTGGACTTCCCTGCTCGGTGCATCTCCACCCCAGAGCATTTTGGAGGCGAAGAGGAACTGAATTCCTCATGAGAGGAGCACAGGGAACAGCATTTCCCTGGTGCAGCAGCAGGGTCAGAACACACGGGGGGCTGAGGGGAAGGAAGTTCTTTACCATGATGAGCGCCGTGTCCGTGAAACCCTCGGCAATCCGGGAGGCCACTTTCTCTGCAACCTGGTTTGGGCTGGAGCAGAAGGGAAAAGGAACTGAGTGATGGGAGCCACGAGTTTCAGCTGAAAGCAGCAGGAAATGAGCTCAGAGAGATGTGAGAGTGACTCTGGGTGCTTGGAAACAGGAACGAGATAAAGGAGCTGATGCCACAGCTGATAGAAGGCTCTGCTGCACCCCAAACTGGAGCTCAGCTGGGTTTAGGAATGGCTTTGGAATGACATGGAATCAACATTTTGTGGCCTCCTATCTTCTTCCCCCAGACTAAAGGCTCTGCCCTGGCATGCATTTAAAAAAGAAACTGAGTTTTCTCCTCATTCTGCACTGAAAACTTGTCCAAAATCAGATAACCTTTGAAAACCTTTACCACGTTTCAAAGGTGACAATCTCTCTGTGGTGTCACTTAATGTGGTGCCAATGACAATCTCTGTGTGGTGCCAGTTATCTCCAGAAATCAAACTGAAGTTTTAAAAAAAGAAGCCTGTGATCTTCTCTCAAACCTCAAAGGGAACAAACTGTAACTTCTCCTTAAAAATGTGTCCAGCAGATTTATAAGGAAAGGACAAATAATGCTTTTATCCCTGTTAGATACTTTAGAAGTCACAAGTGTTAAAAAATATAATTAAGTCTGAATATACATTAACAAATAACTGGAATCAGATCATCGTGGAATGGTTTGGATTGGAAAAGACTTTAAAGATTCTCTCATTCCATCCCCTGCCAGGGCTGGGACACCTTCCACTGTCCCAGGTTGCTCCAAGCCCCATCCAAGCTTGGACACCTCCAGGAATGAGGCATAATACTTTAAACAAATTGTTCTTATTCTAATTAGTCCCAATCCTGGGTTTGTCCAATAGATAGAGGGGAAAACACGGAATACACAGATCTAAAATTAAACTGTGGCTCCACAGGAAGGTTCCTTATTGTTTAGTGAGGAATATGAGTCAGCCAGCAGGGAAAAAAAAATGAGTAATCCTGAGGAAAAGAAGTGATAAATAAGAGCTCTCACTGCTTGGCTGACATCATCTTCCACTTCTTCACCACGTAAAAGAATTAAAAAAGTTTTTGGAAAAAGCTCAGCGATGCTTAAGAAATTTAAAAACAACCAGGTCACTCCTGACTTTCCATAAGCTCCTGGGAGCCATCAGACTTTCCAAGATCCATACAGCACGAGCAAACACTCTGCAGATTTTGGCTTTTTCCCTGACACACTGCAACAGAAGAAGCTGGCACTCATTCAAAGAGTGGCCTTTTATAGAGGAGAGATTCTGCAGAGCCCTGGACTCGCTGCACCTGAGCAAAGGCCACATCCCTCAGCCCCACGGAGACAATGTGGAAGCAGCTGACAGTTGTCAGGGAGAATCGTGCATGCCTGCCTGATTTATGGGGATGATTGCTGCTGGCAGAGTCCAAGGTACGAGCTAAAAGAGCAAACAGAAGGAAATATTGGCCCAACACACCTGGCATCTTTCACGCGTTCGTTGGCCTGGTAATAGCCAGCTATCACGTAGCTGTTCTCCTTGCACCAGGAATCAATCTGGAAAAGCAATGGGAACAATAAATCCTAGGGAAAAAAAACCCAACAAACCTTCAGGATTAAAGAAAAAAGAAAAAAAAAACAACCCAGGATGAAGGAAATCTCATGCTGGCCTGGAAATAAACCAGTGTTGCTCCATCTCTGCCATGGGGCTCTTGAAATAAATCCATATTTCTGTCTGGTTCTGGGCGTGCTCACAGTTGGGTGGATTTAGCTGGGATGGAGAAACCCAGCAGAGCATTTGGAGAACGATGGGAAGCATTAACCAAATGGAGCAAGAGAGCAAGGAGTTGTCTCAGTCAAAGCCTGGCCTAAATCTGAGTGACAGGACAATTAAACCCAGCCTGGAGAGGGTTTGGGTCTCACCCACCGATGGCTGGGACAATTTCCTGTCTGTGCTCACCTGCCAAGGGACTTTAGTCAATGTTGCCCTCGTGGATGTGTGGCTGCCCTGTCCTTGCAGAAAGGTTTTATTTCTAAGGGAAAATGCAACAATTTGGGGGCTTCATGAGAAAATAAAAGCTTGAGGTGAAAGGTAAATGTGAGGCAGAAATTTGTCCCATTTAGCAGCTTTTCAACTGAGATAAATTTGTTTTCCTTTGAGAGTTCTTCCTTATTTAACATCTCTATATAAAACTATTAAACAGGTATTTTTGGCACATAATTTACACAAGTTTTGATTTACACAAGTACAAAACTTAGGCTGTTCTGTTGGTTGTTGGTTTTTAATTAAATGTGTTTAAACACTGCTGCTCTTGCTGCTTTAAACTGGAGCTGAACCCCTCCTGCTGAGTCTGACTTTGAAAATATCCATCTATATATATGATATCTATATATATGTGATGGTTTTTCCTTAGAATTGAGGGTATTCAGTCAGCAAAACACAAAGACAGAAGGGGAGGAAGCAGCTCGAATTTTCCTTTGCAGTCCCTAGAGAGCACGGCCTCAAAAAACCTCCCCCAGCTCTATTAAAAAGGACTCCAAAAATACATCTGGTGCTGACCTGTCGCATCCTGGGAGTCAAATCAATCTCATTTTCAGCAATAATTATTGTATTAGACTGCAGAACCGACCAAACAAAACAGCCATGTGAATAATCCAAGGAATGACAGGGATTTAAGTGATTACAAAAAAAATAAAATAAATGCTGTGCAGCCCTGCAAGAGCTGCTGTTACAATTCCAAACCCATTTTTAGGGCTTAGGACTCTGGTTTTAATTGTTAGTGGTTTGAAAGCTTGGCATTAGAGCCAGCAGCCCAGATAGTAAAATTAAAAATAATAATAATAATTATTATTATTAAAAAAACCCCAAACCTCCACCCATTTAAAAATTAAAAACCGCAGTCCTAAATCCACTTTTGTTCCATACCAAAAATTGTCTTGAAAAGAAAGGAGAGAATGATTTTAAGTTCTCACTTTCCTAATTGGTAATTAAAAATTGCTTCTGCATAAAACAAAGAGGGGGAAAAAGAAAATAAATCTCATTTTGGAATAAAAGGTGTTTCCAGCTGTAATTCCCCAGCCCAGCACTGTTCCCACAGGTATCCTACAGCAATTAGCTCCTGGTAGAAATATCAGAAATATTTTTAATATTAGAAATATTTTTAGCCCTGCCAAGGAAAAAACTCTTGGAAAAATCCAAGGAAAAATGTGGCTTTGTTTTGCTGCAGCCACCAGGGCTGGAAAACCCTGGAAGGAGGAGGAGGAGGAAAAGGAGGAGGAGGAGGAAAAGGAGGAGGAAGAGGAAAAGGAGGAGGAAGAAAAGGAGGAGGAAGAAAAGGAGGAGAAGGAGGAGGAAAAGGAGGAGGAAGAGGAGGAAAAAGAGGAGGAGGAGGAAAAAGAGGAGGAGAAGGAAAAGGAGGAGGAGGAGGAGGAAAAAGAGAAGGAGGAGGAGGAAAAGGAGGAGGAGGAAAAGGAGGAGGAGGAAGAAATGAGGAGGAGGAAGAAAAGGAGGAGAAGGAAAAAGAGGAGGAGGAGGAAAAGGAGAAGGAGGAAAAAGAGGAGGAGGAGGAGAAAAAGGAGGAGGAAAAAGAGGAGAAGGAAAAGGAAGAAGGAGGAGGGGGAAGAAAAGGAGGAGGAGGAGGAGGAAAAGGAGGAGGAGGAAAAGGAGGAGGAGGAGGAAGAAAATGAGGAGGAGGAGGAAAAGGAGGAGGAGGAGGAAAAGGAGGAGGAGGAAAAGGAGGAGGAGGAGGAAGAAAATGAGGAGCAGGAGGAAAAGGAGGAGGAAAAGGAGGAGGAAAAAGAGGAGGAGGAGAAAAAGGAGGAGGAGGAAAAAGAGGAGGAAAAAGAGGAGGAAGAAAAGGAGGAGGAAAAAGAGGAGAAGGAAAAGGAGGAGGAGGAAAAGGAGGAGGAGGAGGAGGGAAAGGAGGAGGAGGAGGAAAAGGAGGAGGAGGAACAGAAGAAGGAGGAAAAGGAGGAACTGAGCACTGTTCCAGGAGAGGGAAGCACTCCTTGGTTTCTTCTTTTTGGGGCTGTGGTTGTAAAACCACATCAATTAGCTGAGAAATTCAGAGGCTCGAGTGAAACTTAATTCACTTTTTCTGGCTGGGAAAAGGGTTTCAAAGTGCAAATTAAACACGGGAGGTTCTGCTCTGCCCTCCGGAGCTATGAATCCCGGGAAATCAGAGAATCCTGGAATATCCTGAGCTGGGAGGGACCCTCCAGGATCATCAATCCAACTCCTGGCCCTGCACAGACACCTCAAAATCCTTCCCTGTGCCTGGGAGTGCTGTCCCAACGCTCCTGGATTTCTGGAATCCTTGGGAATGTGAGCATTCCCTGGGGAATTCAGTGCCTGAACACCCTCTGGAAGTGTTTGTTTGGGGTTTTTTGATTCCTTGTACCCCCTGAAAAAGTTTTAGGAGGCAAAGCCCCAAAGTTTGGAAGTCCCTCCTCTATTTCCAGATGAAATCTGGAGATTTCTGCTGCCATCCCCTGCTGGGATGACTCAGGGCAGGGAAGAGGAGGTGAAACTTGTGGGGTTGGTTCTAAAAACCTCCCACAGGGCCAAGAATCAGCAATAACTGAACTTGGAAAGAACCAGATCCTGTGAAATCCTGCCACAGCTGTGAAATCCTTTAGAAATGGAGCTGCTTTGTATAAAAAATTGAGTTTAAGCACCCTGATCTCCCTGATTTATTCTGGATCCACACGCCAGGTTGTACAGAAGATGTGGAATTGCCTCCTTTCAACCTTTCCCATGAGCAAATCCAATTTTCACTGCTGCTCTGACAGGATTTGTTGACATTTTTGTCTTTGTTT
Organism: Acrocephalus arundinaceus; assembly: GCA_021534815.1. Lineage (NCBI taxonomy): Eukaryota > Metazoa > Chordata > Aves > Passeriformes > Sylviidae > Acrocephalus > Acrocephalus arundinaceus. The sequence continues at coordinate 19,314,331 of JAJEOU010003008.1, read as the reverse complement.
AAACCCAAAACAGCAGCAAAAGGCCTCAGGCTCTTGTAAAATCCTTTGTTTTAAAGGATTTAAACCCCACAGAGCTGTAGCAAATCCCAATTACTGTGGGAAACACCAGGAGTTTCCAATCTTTACCTTTTTGTACCAAAAACTGAAAGGAAATAAATAAAATCCTGCCATTGCTTTGGCTCCAGGATCATTTTCTTCCTGTAGATGTTGCAAGAACCAGGATTTATTTCCTAATAATCTGATCCTGCTGCAAGATCTCCTCTAAAAAGCTGCACCAAAGGCTTAAAGTTTACCAAAATTCACTGCCACAAACGCTGTGGAAAGAAATTTAATCCTGATTTATGACAACCCACAGCCCTCTGCTACTCCTACACTGCTCTAAATGTATTTAAAATGATAAATTTTGTGTGTTTTATGGTAAAACTGACTGGTCAGGGCTCCTGTCCCCGTGCCTCTGGCTGCATTTCATCAATTCCAGGCTTCACAAAGATGTCAGCATCCCCGTGGCATCACCTCAGCTGAAGAAAACTGGAATTTATCTATGAGTAACTGGAATTTGTTCCCAAATAAAAGCTTTATTGGGATGAAAAAGACTGAAGGAAATATTAAAGGCGAGTCTGGAGGAACCAGAAAGAACCAGAAAGAACCAGAAATTTGTTATTTTTAATGCTGTCAAAAAGGAATGAATCTTCTTTTGCTCACAATCATATAATCACAGAATCATGGAATGGTTTGGGTTGGAGGGGATGTTAAAACTCATCCCATTCCACATCCACCATCCCAGGCTGCTCCAAGCCCTGTCCAGCCTGGCCTTGGACATTCCAGGGATCCAGGGGCAGCCACAGCTGCTCTGGGCACCTCTGCCAGGGCCTCAGCATCCTCACAGGGGAGAATTCCTTCCCAATCTCCCATCTAAATCCACTCTTTGCCAGTGGGGAGCCATTCCCTGTGTGCTGTCCCTCCATCCCTTGTCCTCAGCACCCTCAGAGGGAGGAATTCCTTCCCAATATCCCATCTCAATCCATCCTTGCCAGTGGGAATCCATTCCCTGTGTGCTGTCCCTCTATCCCTTGTCCTCAGCACTCTCACAGGGAGAAATTCTTTCCCAATATCCCATCTAAATCTACCCACTTCCAGCTTAAAACCATTCCCTGTGTCCTGTCCCTCCATCCCTTGTTCCCAGTCCCTCTCCAGCTCTCCTTCAGGCCCTGGAAAAGGCTCTGAGCTCCCCGTGGATCCTTCTCTTCTCCATGTGAGCACTCCCACCTCTCCCAGCAGAGTTTTCCCAAAATCTGGAGCATCCCCAGCACCTCCACACCCTACCCGGGACCCCCTCAAACCTCCCACAAACCCCGCCACGACCCCTCCCCACCTCCCTGACCCCTGAGGGAACCTCACCAGGGTCAGGGCCACCTCCAGCATGGGGGCGAGCGCCAGGGTCCCGTGGAAGAGCGGGATGCAATCCACCAACAGCGCGGGCTGCGGCGGCCGCGGCGCCGGCGGGCGCTCGGCTACCAGCAGCCCGTTCACGGCGCAGTGCGGGTATTTGGCGCCGTGCAGGACCATTTTACAATAAGCTTGAGTGGTCAGCTTCATGGTGCCGCGTCCCGGCCCCGGTGCGGCCCGGTCCCGGCCCGGTGCGGCCCCGCTGCCCGCCTCACGCCGCTCCCCGCCCGCCGCCAAGCGCGGCCGCCTGTCGGGAAGCGCCGCCAAGCGAGGCCGGCTTTGCGACAGCGGTTTTGGGGTGGATTTGGGGTGTGGGAAAAGCGGGGAGGATCCCAAAATTCCAAAATTCTGTGGGATGGGGGTGCGGGGTCAGGGGTGTGAGGGGCGAGGAGCAGGGCGGGCTGGGTGCTGTGGGTGCCAGCGGTGCTGTGGATGAAGTTTGGAAAAACCTCTGGGATTGGAAAAATCTCTGGGATCATGGGGTTGGGAAAGATCTCTGGGATCATCAAGTCCAGCCTGTGAGCGATCACCTCTACGTCATGGTTTGGGTGCTTTAAAGATCATCCACTTCCAACCCTGACACCTTCCAGTATCCCAGGTTGCTCCAAGCCCTGTCCAGCCTGGCCTTGGACACTTCCAGGGATGCGGCATCCCAAATAATAAAGGAAAAAAGGGTTTCTGTATAAAAGGTGACACCCCAAATTACTTCGGTGATGCCTCAGTGTTATAAATGCATAGTATATAGTTGGCTTTTCACAAATATTATTTTCACAAATATGTAGAATGTGAGAAGATTGTACTGTGTTTTCTTTTAATTAATAGAATTTAGAAATGTGATTGTAACTTAGAAGACTGGGGGGTCTTTTGTTTTCCTGCATGAAGATTGCTGACCAAGAAAGTGATTAAACTTCTGTTATCAAGTATCTTGTCCAAATGAAAATGACCAGAGCCCCAAGAGAAGAATTTATGGACCTGTGTTATCAGATGGAATGGAGACACCCGCAGATGGATCCACCAGATAAAATGGTTGGGGGGAGTTAGGACTAAACAAAAGAATTCACACTCAAAAGGAATGTTTGAATCATGCATGTGAATTTTTAAATATGCAACAGGCTCATGTATAAAAAGAAAAAAACTCTGTTAGACAGTGTGCTGGCTGGTTCTGTGCCAGGCACCCTCGGCCGAGAAAATGTATTTTATTTTTATCTCTCCTAATTGTCTATTTTCTTTTTATTTTTTAATTAAACTTCTAAATTTTTCCAAGAAAGTGAACCTCATTTTTCACAATCCAGTCCATCCTGTGAGTGATCCCCTCCATGTCATGTTTTAGATGCTTTAAAGATCATCCACTTCCAACCCTGCCACCTTCCACTATCCCAGGCTGCTCCAAGCCCTGCCCAGCCTGGCCTTGGAGATTTCCAGGGATGGGGCGTCCCAAATGATAAAGGAAAAAAAGGTTTCTGTTTAAAAGGTGACACCCCAAATTACTTCAGTGATGCCTCAGCCACATTTGTCCCCAGCTGTCACACTGCCCTGTATAAACCCCTGGAAGCTCTCAGTGCTTTTTCCATTCTGGTTTTTGGCTGGTTCTGGGCTCCAAACCTTGAACCTGTGCCCAGTTCTGGGCCCACCACAAGAAGACATTGAGGGGCTGGAGAGTGTCCAGGGAAGGGAATGGAGCTGGAAAGGGGCTGGGAAATCCTGAGGGAGCTGGGAAAGGGCTGGAGAACTCTGAGGGAGCTGGAAAGGGGCTGGAGAATTCCTGAGGGAGCTGGGAAAGGGCTGGAGAACTCTGAGGGAGCTGGAAAGGGGCTGGAGAATCCTGAGGGAGCTGGAAAGGGGCTGGAGAATCCTGAGGGAGCTGAGGGGGCTCAGCTGGAGCAAAGGAGGCTCAGGGGGAATTTCTGGCTCTGCACAACTCCCTGCCAGGAGGGGACAGCCGGGGGGGATTTGGGCTCTGCTCCCAGGGCACAGGGACAGGAGGAGAGGGAACGGCCTCAGGCTGGCCAGGGCAGGCTCAGCTTGGACAGCAGCAGGAATTTCCCCATGGAAAGGGGGCTCAGGAATGGGAACTGCCCAGGGAGGGTTGGAGTGCCCATCCCTGGAGGTGTCCCAGCGATTCCTGGAGGTGGCACTCAGGGCTCTGGACTGGGGACAAGGTGATGATCGGGCACAGCTTGGATCGATGACCTTGGAGCTTTTTCCCACCCTCAAACATCCCGGGATTTTGGGAATCGGGGATAATCCTCCAGCGGCGGTCCGCCCGTATCCCGTCAGCCCCCGCGCGGGGCCGCTCCGGCCCTGCCCGCTCGCTGCCCCGCGCTCCCGGCGTGCCCCGCGCTTCCGCTCGCGGCTCCTTCCGGTCCCGCCCGCCGTAGAGGACGGTCGCCAGGTCGTGGGGCCGGGACGGGCCGGGAGAAGCGCGGGAACGGGTTCGGAACTGTTTGGGAACGGGCTGGGAGGGAGAATGGAGCCCCCCCGCCATCCCTATCCGCGCCCGGGCTGGCGGGGCAGCGCGGGTTGGGGGTTGCGGGGAGGGCTGTGAGCGGGGAGCGCTGCGACCCCTCCCGCGGGTTTCAGCCTGTCCGTGCGGGGTTCTGTCACCGCTGTCGCGACATGTCGGGCGGGACTGAGGTGACAGTCAGGGAGGGCAAGGTCAGGGGCAGAGAGCGGGTCCTTGCGGGAGCTTGAGCGGCTTTGGGCTGGGCTGGGGTCACCGGAGCAACTCGAATCCCGTGTGGGTGGGAATCGCGTGTCCGGGATCCTGCCCTTCCCCGGGGCTGCTCCCTGCTCAGGGGTCGCCTCAGGGGCTGTGGGATGTGCTTGGGCTCGGCTCGCTTGGGGCTCCTGGAATCCGCCCAGGAACGGTTTAATTTGGAATCACAGCGTCCTAGAAAGGTGGTTTAAATAAGGGAATGTCCTTTGCTTCGAGTGCAGGAGTTAAAACCAGGAGAGAAAGGCTCATCCAAGTCAGTTTAGTGGGGGAATATCCCACAAAATATCCTTGTCAGCATGGAGTGCTGTGCTGCCCCTTGGAGGAGGAGCAGGAAATCTTTAGGCTGTATATATATATATATATTTTTTTTTTTTTTTTAATGTAAACTCGTGGAAAATGTTCTTACTTCACCTCGGGCACTGACTGTTGCTGCCTGCCCCTGCAGGATGTTGGCTTCCCGAGTGTTCAGCCTGGTCGGGAGGAGATCCATCTGCACCTCCCTGTGCCTCAGGGCACACGGACACGGTGGGTCCCTGGGGGGGCACGGGGGGAACAAAACAGGGCCTGGAGGGGAGGAGCACAAAAAGCTACTCTGGGTGGGCTGTGGGTGAGGGGAGGGTGGGGATGGAGGTGGCAGGAGTCACAATCAGGTGGGAGAAGAGCTCCAATGTCAACAAGTCCAAGCTGTGACCAATCCCCACCTTATCCCCAGCCCAGAGCACTGAGTGCCACCTCCAGGAATCCCTGGGACACCTCCAGGGATGGGCACTCCAACTCTCCCTGGGCACTTCCCATTCCTGAGCCCCCTTTCCATGGGGAAATTCCTGCTGCTGTCCAAGCTGAGCCTGCCCTGGCCCAGCCTGAGGCCGTTCCCTCTCCTCCTGTCCCTGTGCCCTGGGAGCAGAGCCCGACCCCCCCGGCTGTCCCCTCCTAGCAGGGAGTTGTGCAGAGCCAGGAGGTTCCCCCTGAGCCTCCTTTGCTCCAGGCTGAGCCCCTCAGCTCCCCCTGGATCCCTGGAAGTGTCCAAGGCCAGGCTGGACAGGGCTTGGAATCCTGGGATAGTGGAAGGTTTCCCTCCCAATGCCAGGGGCTGGAATTGGGATGAGCCTTAAAGTCCTTCCCAATCCATCCCAAACCATTCTGTGACTCCATCTTTATGCTGGGGATTTATTCCAAATGCTTTCACCTCCTGGTTTCCCTCACTTGGCTGTTGGGTTTTGTCCTGTGAGCAGTCAGAGCCCTTGACCCGTGGTGTCCCTGTGCTCCTGAGCCTCCTTTTCTCCAGGCTGAGCTCCCCTGGTTCCCCTGGATCCCTGGAAGTGTCCAAGGCCAGGCTGGACAGGGGGAGGAATTGGTTGAACCTTTAGGTCCTTCCCAGTCCATCCCAAACCATTCTGTGACTCCATCTTTATGCTGTTAGAACGGGGATTTATTCCAAACACTTCCACCTCCTGCATTCCCGCACTTTTGCACGGTCCTGTGAGCAGTCAGAGCCCCTGACCCGTGTCCCTGTGCTGTCCCTGGTGTCCCCAAGCAGGCGTGGTCAAGGCTGAGGATTACACCCTGCCAGCCTACGTGGACCGGCGCGATGTCCCCCTGCCCGAGGTGGCCTTTGTCAGGGACCTCTCTGCGCAGCAGCGGGCGCTCAAGGAGAAGGAGAAGGCGTCCTGGAGCGCCCTGTCACCTGAGGAGAAAGTGGAATGTAAGTTTTGGGGGGGCTCTGAGGGACCTCCGGGGTGGAACAGCACAATTTCCACGTTTAATGTCATGGGTTAGGTGGGAATGGAGCTTGAAGATCATCTCATGCCAAGTTGCTCTAACCTGGCCTTGGACACTACCAGGGATTCAGGTGTCATGTAGGGCATGAAATAAAGAGAGTTTGACTCCAGTTTTTACAAAGATAACATTAAAAAGCTTAATTTACAATCTTTTTGCTTCTTATATAGCATGTTTCTCTAAAAAAGGTATTTATTGGTCAATAGGACTGACACCTCTTTCTGTTGGTTAAATAATAGGAAAAAACAGCTTGAGAAGATTGTTATGAGATAAAAGCACTGTTAACCTAGAGATGTTATGAGAAAATAGTTACTTTACAAAAGGATGTTTTGGGAAGAGAAAACTGTTGAGAGCTTTCCCTTGGGAATGGAGCTAGCAATGGTTAGCAAGCTGAAATTCTCTCAGGCTCAGAAATATCAAACCCAGATCAAACCCAGCCACAGCTTCTCTGTGCCAGAGCCTCCCTATCCTCACAGGGAGGAATTTCTTTCCAATATCCCATCTAAACCCACTCAGCTCAAAGCCATTCCCCTTGTCTTGTCCATCCAGGCCCTTGTCAAAAGTGTTTTGACAGCTTTTTGTTCCAGGCCAGGTTTGGAACAGCTCTTAATCCCTGTTTTTCCCAGTGTCTGTGAGCAGAGCTGATCCATGAAGGAATTTACTTATGATGGGTTCCTTGTGTGCTCCATGGTTTTTATTCCCAAGATCTTTGGTTTGGTTTCATGTTTCAGAACATGAAATGCCCCTGCTGTGGCTTCTGTTCCATATCTGAGGTCACATTCAGCCATTCCTCCCTCTTCCACAAACCATATAAAAATAATAATAATTAGATTTATTTCTTGATTCTCATCTGCTTTCAACAAGCCAGGAAAAAATCTCTTCAACCCAACAATGTTAGCCATTGTCAGCTGAGAGAAGTGAGCCCCAAACACAAACATGGATTTGAATGTTAATAACCACTGACCTTGGCATGAACCAAATTCCAGTTAATAAAATCTCCCCACGGATGTTTTGACTTGCAAATAAATCTGCCTCATCTTTTCTAAGTGCTTTCCTGGTCTGGGAAAGGTTTAAAAATTTCTGAGGAATTTCTCCAAATTTTCTGTTCGCTTTGGATTTTAAATTCCTGTGGATTTCAGTGGCATTTTGAGCTCGAAACATTCCTGTTGGAATTATTTGTGCTAGGAAGCTTTGGGGTCAATAACCACACTGGGAAGTGGAGGGGAGGAGGGAGAACTCCCAGTTTTCCTTCTTTCAGGTCTGTAACTCGTGCCCAACTTTAGGATAATCTGTAAAATGGAGATTAAAATGGACGAGGGGGTGAAACAACTGATTTGCTTTGGTGTGAGCCAAACCTAATTTAACATCCATCCCCTTTTGGGCAGCCTCAGGCTTCATTCACCTCCCTCTGCAGAGTTCCTGGCCACCTGCAAATCCCAGGAAAAGTTAAAAGAGAGGATTTGATGCTTTTTTTTCCTCCCTCCAGTGTATCGGATAAAATTCAACGAGACCTACGCAGAGATGAAGAAAGGGACAAACGAGTGGAAAACCATCCTGGGGGGAGTTCTGTTCTTCCTTGGCCTCACTGGATTCATCCTCATCTGGCAGAAGCACTTCAGTGAGTAACTCCTCCATGGAGAGTGGGATCAGGAGATGCCTGATGGGAATTCTGTGGGGTCAGGATGGTTTATGGAACAGCCAGAACAGGGAGTTCCCAGCAGGAGCTGTCTTAACCCCTGAAAATTCCATCTTGGAGATGTAACCTGTGGGGATGTAGCAGAAATATTCAGGAAGCTGACTCATAGAAAAGGAGCAGAGCTTTGGGAGGACAGGAAATGGAGGGGAATGAGTGGTGAGATCCCTGATCCCAGAGCTTCCCCTCTTCTGCTGCCTTGGGTAGTGAACATTTGGGTTTCTGCCACGTTTGGCTGCTTTCCCAGCTAAGGATCCAACCTCCAGGGAGCCTCCAGCTGCCAGGAGGCAGAGCAGCAGTTAAAGGAGCTGCTCCCTGCCTTGAGGCTCCAAAAAAAGGAAAGACGGAAGGAAACCACTGGAGAATCCATGGGGGAATGTGGTCGGAGCTGGATGCTGCAGAAATTGGATGCAGGGAGTGGAGGTTTGAACAGATCCCACAATCACAGGCTGCTTTGGGTTGGAAGGGATCTTGAAGATGATCCCATTCCACCTCCATCCATGGGCAGGGACACTTCCCACCATCCCAGGTCGCTCCAAGCCCTGTCCAGCCTGGCCTTGCACACTCCCAGGGATGGGGCAGCCTGCTCCAGTGGGATGACTTCGGGGGGGGGAAACTCTTTTATTAGTGAAACTTAGCCCTAAATTCCCCAACTTGCTGATGTGGCATGAGGACACATTTCCATAATTAATCCCATAATTAATTCCATACTTCCACAATTCCACAATTCCATATTTCCACAATTCCATATTTCCACAATTCCATATTTCCACAATTCCATATTTCCATATTTATCTCCATATTTTCATAATTCCACAATTCCACATTTCCACATTTCCATATTTCCACAATTCCGTATTTCCACAATTCCATATTTCCACATTTCCACAATTCCATATTTCCATATTTATTTCCATATTTCCACAGTTCCACATTTCCACATTTCCGCATTTGCATAATTCCATATTTCCATAATTCCATATTTCCATAATTCCACAATTCTGTTTTTCCACAATTCCATAGTTCCATATTTCCATAATGAATTCCACATTTCCACAATTCCATATTTCTATACTTCTACAATTCCATATTTCCATAATTCCACATTTCCGCATTTCCACATTTCCAAAATTCCATATTTCCATAATTCCATATTTCCATAATTCCACAATGCCACAATTCTATTTTTCCACAGTTCCATAATTCCATATTTCCATAATTAATTCTACAATTCCACAATTCCACATTTCCACAATTTCACATTTCCACATTTCCACAATTCCATACTTCCACAATTCCACAATTCCATATTTCCGTATTTCCATAATTCCATATTTCCAATATTTCCACAATTCCACAATTCCACATTTCTGTAATTCCATATTTCCACATTTCCACAATTCCCCAATTCCACATTTCCACAATTCCACATTTCCACAATTCCATATTTCCACAATTCCACAATTCCACATTTCCACAATTTCATATTTCCGTATTTCCATAATTCCATATTTCCATATTTCCACAATTCCATATTTCCCCAATTCCACATTTCCATATTTCCACAATTCCACAATTCTACATTTCCACAATTTCCACATTTCCACAATTCCACATTTCCGTATTTCCATAATTCCATATTTCCAATATTTCCACAATTCCACATTTCCATAATTCCATATTTCCACAATTCCCCAGTTCCACATTTCCACATTTCCACAATTCCATATTTCCATATTTCCACAATTCCACAGTTCAAATTTCCACAATTCCACATTTCCATAATCCATAATCCCACAATTCCATAACTAATTCCCTAATTCCCACCCTGCAGTGTACGGCCCCATCCCTCACACCTTCTCCGAGGAGTGGGTGTCGGCTCAGACCAAGAGGATGTTGGACATGAGGGTTAACCCCGTGGAGGGCATCTCAGCCCAGTGGGATTATGACAAGAACGAATGGAAGAAATAAAAGCAACTCAGCGGAACCTGCTCTGCTTGAATACAAAATGATTCCATCACCCGTGTGTGACCTCGTTGCTTGTACTGGAACACCCTCTCCACCTCCAGAAATGCTAATAAATGTCTGGTTAACTTGAGAGGTGCCTGGTTTTGGTCTCGGCATGGGTTTGGTGGGGTGGGAAATTATATTCCTGAACAGGATTTGCTTCCTGGCTCGATGTTTTCAGGGCTAAGAAAGCTGCTGCCAACTTTCTCCCTTCAGCTGAGCCGGTGTCTCCTGGACTCTGCAGATTTTTGTTCCTCCAGCTGTTTTGAGCTCTTGATCTCTGTTTTTTCCAGTGTCTCTGTCAGCAGAGCTGATCCATGAAGGAATTTTCTTAATTATGATGGAGCTCCATGTGTGGCCACACGTGGAACTCCATGGTTTTTATTCCCAAGATTTTTGGTCTCTCTGATCCCTGCCCCTCTGAAGACCAAACCAAGCTTGGACTTAAGTTTGTTCTTTTCCTGATGGGAGAGGAAACCCATCAGGAAACTTGAGTTTGTTCTTTTCCTGATGGAAGAGGAAACCCATCAGGAAACTTGAGTTTGTTCTTTTCCTGATGGAAGAGGAAACCCATCAGGAAACTTGAGTTTGTTCTTTCCCTGATGGAAGAGGAAACCATCAGGAAACTTGAGTTTGTTCTTTTCCTGATGGGAGAGGAAACCATCAGGAAACTTGATGTTGTGGTTTAGGAACTATGGTGGGATCTCAGCCACTTGCTGGCCCCTCTTTCCCTTTCCACTCAGAAATTTGGGAAGGTTTTTAAGGTGAAATAATCTGATGGGAATTAAGCAATGAGCTCCCCTTCAAAAATCCCTTAAGAGATAAATTTATCTCTGGGGTGCTGAGAAGGATGAGGGTGACAATCCCATCTGTTGATGGCTGGAATTCTGCTTTTCCCTGCTTTTTGCACAGCTCCTGCCTCTGGCAGCCTGGTGGCACCCACCTGCCTGAGGGACCTGGAGCTGCCGGGGTTTTGTGCCTGGAAAATCGGTGTTTGGAGCAAATGCTGGGGTTTCAGTGCTGCTGGGAGAAGGGAGTTGTTCCTTCCTAAAAGGCTGTGGAACCCCAGGGAGGCCGGGAGAGAAACCTGAGCCTTGCCACGATCCCAGATCTTGATTTCATCCTCCCCTTCCCGGCACCAGCCACTCTCTGCTCCCTTTCCCTCCGGAGCCGCAGCGGGACCCACCGGAGCAACCTGCAGGTGAGCTGAGTTTGCCAGGGCTCTGCTTGCTCCCCTCCTGGCGTGTTTCGCTTCCTCCTGCTCCTGGAGGGGCTCAGATCTCACCATCCTCCCAGGGAATTCCGGGTGTTTATTTGCAGGTGGCCTTGGAGACCGAGAAACCACCCAAATCCTGGTCCTGGGGACAGAAAATCCATGGGGAGTGGAATGAGCAAGGTACAGGGGGACAGTGGGATGGTGGCCAGCATGTCCCCTCCTTCTGCACTTCCCAGCTCCCTAAATGCAACCATCTGCACCTTCCCCTTTCCCACAGCCCTTTGGAATGCCAAGCCCTTCAAGAGAATTAAGAAAACAAACAGGGATTTAAATCCAAGGTTCATATCCGAGGTGAAGAGCTCAGTGTCTGCAGGTGTCAGAAAAGTGACAGCTGGCCTTAAATGCTCATCCCTGGGGTGGTAAAACCTTGGCCTTTTCATCCTCAGGGATCACAGGGGTCCCTGCAGGGAAATTTCCCCTTTTCCACCCTCGGGGTGTGCCCCAGCAATGGGGGAAATGTGGTTTCAGTGCTGCTTTTTCCTCCAGGGCTGGAGGAGGAGGAGATCGATTTCTGTTGGTGTCCTTAAATAACCACTTGGAATGTGAGCCCTCCAGTTTAAAATTAGACTCTGGGACAACAACAGAAGGATCAGATCAGGGCCAGCTCCCTCTGCACAGCTCTGATGTGGTTTAATGCCGGGGATTCACCTGCTGTGAACCCACCCTGATGGGCAAAGTGGCTTTCACAGCCCCCCAGTGCCACCAAACCCTTTTGGGGAGCCCAGGCTGTTGTTGCCAAGGGCTGGATTGGTGCAGACACTTTTGTAGGATGCAGTTTTGGGCTCTGCATTTCCCCTTCATGGTTTGTGCTGTGCTGAACCCAGGTGTTTGCAGCCAGGAATGGGCTGGGGTTCAGCTGGATGTGACCCTAAAACTCCTCAAACCTCAGGGCTCTTCTGCCAGATGGGCACCAGCAGGTCCAGCTGATCATCAGCTCTGTCTTCCTGTGCCTCTGGAAATGCTCTGGTGGGTTCTTACACCCCTTAAACACCCTGAGCTGTTCCTTTTCTCCTTCATAACCCTGCAGCAGTGAGCTGGAGACCGAATTTGCAGCCTTGACATCCCTTAAGTGCAATAAATACAAACCCTGCTATAAATAGTGCCCATCCATCCCCAGCTGGCAGATGCAACCTTTGGAACTCCAGAGGAGCACATCCAAACTCCTCCCATTTCTGTGCTGAGCTTTTCTGAGCTCTGCTCTCCTGAAGAGTTCGGGCTCAGCCTCTCCTGGTTGTTTATGAAGATGATCCATGGGTTTGGGTGCTTGGTTTGGCATGGCCTGGGGAGTTTGGTGCCAGGTGTCCTGGTCCTGCTGGAACCAGACCTGCAGCTCATTCCCACCACATCAGATGTGCCTTGTTCCCGGTGCCACCTGAATCCTCTCTCCTTTTTGTCACCTCCCAGATTGTCACCGGCCTCTACCTCGGGAATATTCGTGGTAAGTGTTTTTCCCTGCGCCTCCATGATGCTGTGGGATCTTTGGGCAGCTCCACGTGCTCCCAACTGGGAATCTCAGCATCTTCCACAGCTCCAGAGCTGCCCCAAATCCCCATCCCAATTCCCAGTGATCCCAGCCTAGCCCAGGAAAGGGATGTCCACTGGGAGCTGTGGTCTCCAGCCATGCTGGAACACCAGCAAATCCATGGCATATCTGGAAACCTCCTAAACAACAAGGACACCACAGCCTTTCCTGAGTTATCAGGGGAATTTCTGATTTTGGGGACACCTTTAGAAACCTGCTGAGTACCCACCCATCCAAGGGGGATTTTTCTTGGAAGGAAGGGTCCAATCTCCTTCCCTGCACCCTGTGGGATGAGGGCAGCGGGAAGGGCTGGGATGGGGGGCAGGGGGCAGAGGGTGATGGGTGTGGGTGCCAGCGGGGCAGGTAATTCCCACGAATCTCCCATTTCCAGACTCTGAGGACCACGAGACCCTGCTGAAGAAGGGGGTGACTCACATCCTGTCCATCCACAACCGCGCCAAGCCCGTACTGGAGGTGCGTGCCTGGGTTGGGGGGGCCTGGGGACCACCCAGGGCAGCGGGAGCTGGGGAGGGGCACCCAGGAGCTTCTCCTGGCCTGGGCAGAAGCAACGCCGGATTTACACTGATTTGCGCCAATTTGCACCGATTTACACCGATTTACCCTGATTTACACCGATTTACACCGATTTACACCAATTTACACCAATTTGCACCGATTTACACCGACTGACGCCAGGCAGTGCTGCCCAAAGGAGCTCAGTGATGGATTTTGGGGCCGCGGGGTGTTTGGGGCATCACCCGGGGGTTTTGGGGGGTCAGGCGGGACCCGCAGCGCTGCGGGACCGGACCCGACGGGTGCCCGGTGCTGCCGGGGGGTCCCCACGAGAGGGCGGCGGCGCCCCGCGAATGGAGCCCCGGCGGGGAGGGGACACAGCGGGACCGGTGTCCCCGCTTCTCCTGCCTCGCTGATCCCCGGAGCGCTGCGGGATCCTCGGTGGGGAAACTGAGGCAGGAGGGAGGTGCCCCTGGGATGATGCCCGAGGTGTCGGACAGGTGCACGAATCCTGCCCGGATGGTTCCGTGCGCCAGGAGCAGCTGCAGGTTCGGCTCCCGGGATGTGGGGCACGGCCGTGGGGTGCTGGATACCCGATGGGGGGCAGGGACAACTTCCACCGTCCCAAGGTGCTCCGAGCCCTGTCCAGCCTGGCTTTGGACATTCCAGGGATCCAGGGGCAGCCACAGCTGCTCTGGGCACCTCTGCCAGGGCCTCAGCACCCTCACAGGGAACAATTCCTTCCCAGTATCCCATCCAATCCACTCTCTGGCAGTGGGAGCCATTCCCTGTGTCCTGTCCCTCCATCCCTTGTCCCAAATCCCTCTCCGGCTCTCCTGGAGCCCCTTTAGGTCCTAGAAGGGCTCTGAGGTGTCCCTGGAGCTTTCCCTTCTCCAGGTGAGCACTCCCAGCTCTCCCAGCCTGGCCCCAGAGCAGAGGGGAAGGACAAACGGCTCGGGGTGGGATCGGGGCCGGGATTGGGGCAGCAGCCAGGGCTGGTGAGTGCGGGGCTCGGCCAGATGGGGAGCAAAGTGCACGGAGCACTTACAACGGGGAGTAAAGCACACGGGGCACTTACAACATGGAACAACACACACAGAATGCTTACAGTGGGAAGCAAAGCACATGGAGCGTTTAAAACATGGAGCGTTTAAAACATGGAGCTCAACAGAGCATTTACAACATGGAACAAAGCGCATGGAGTGCTTACAACGGGGAGCAAAGCCCATGGAGCGTCTACAACACAGAGCAAAGCGCACAGGGCGCTTACAACACAGAGCAAAGCACACTGAGAGCTTACAATGGGGAGCAAAGCACATGGAACATTTACAACCTGGACCAATGCGTGCAGAGCGCTTACAACATGGAGCGAAGTGCACGGAGCACTTACAACAGGGAGTAGAGTGAGTGGAGTGCTTACAACATGGAGCAAAGCGCATGGAGCAAAGCGCACGGAGCAGTTACAAAATGGAACAAAGCACATGGAGCGTTTACAACACGGAGCAAAGCGCACTGAGAGCTTACAACACGGAATAAAGCGCACAGAGCGCTTACAACACGGAGCAAAGCCGCGCAAAGGGGAAGCGGAAAGGCCCGGGGGAGTTGAGCAATGTGTCAATCACGGCCCCGAGCCGTGACCGCAAACCCCAGCACCGCTGCCATGCACGGCCCCGGGATGGGGACATCAGGCCCGGGATGGGGACATCAGGCCCGGGATGGGGACACTGGCCCTGGAATGGGGACACCCAGCCCTGGGATGGGGACACCCAGCCCTGGGATGGGGACACCGGATCTCGGATGGGGACACCGGGCCTGGGATTGGGAAACTCGGCCCCGGGATAGGGACACCGGGCCCAGGATGGGGACACCGGGCCTGCGATGGGGACACCAGGCCCAGGATGGGGACACTGGCCCTGGGATGGCAACACTTGGCCCCAGGATAGGGACACCCGGCCCTGGGATGGGGACACCGGCTCCAGGATGGGGACACCGGCTCCGGGATGGGGACACTGGCCCCAGGTTGGGGACACTGGGCCCAGGCTGGGGACACTGGGCCTGGGATGGGGACACTGGGCCTGAAATGGGGACACTGGGCCCAGGATGGGGACACCTGGCCCTGGGATGGGGACACCCAGCCCCAGAATGGGGACATTGGCCCCAGGATTGGGACACCCGGCTCCAGGATAGGGACACAGGGCCCGGAATGGGGACACCGGCCCTGGGATGGGGACACCGGCCCTGGGATGGGGACACCGGCCCTGGAATGGGGACACCTGGCCCTGCTGGGAGCCGCTGGATTCACCCGGGACTGGGAGGTGTGGGTCAGGGTTTGGGGTGGGTTTGCAGGAGTTCAGGACCTCTGGACTACCAACCAATCTGACTGAGCAGAGGCCGTTTATTGTTTACATTGAGCTGTCTTTATGCATTCTAAGATCACTGTTCAGGCATTATTTAATCAGTCCTTTTATCTTGCCCACATGTCCGGCGTGCACTCTTCAAGAAATATCATTAGTCACAGGTCATCTCTTCATGGGCCTCCTCTATCTAATTCTTGCATTCTTAGCAGTCTACTTCTCAAACTCTTCTTTCTTAATTTAGCGCCGTTTCTGTCTTAGCAACCTTGACGAGTTCCTGAAAGTTCTGATAAAAATAACTGAAGATAGTTAAGCCAGTGCACGTTATAGCCTAAGCTGTTCAAATCCATTTCTGTGTGGGTTGAGGTCATTTTGGCTTCTCTACGGTGGATTTGCTGGCGTGGGGAGAGGTTGGGATGGCACCAGGCGTGGAGCTGTGCATGAGGTGGTGCATGGAAAGCCTGTCCACACTCATCCTCGCCACGTGGGTCATTCCAGCACAGAATTATCCCTGTGCCCACCCTGCTCTGCCCCTTCCTCCTTTAAATAATCCATTTTTCCCACCCTCCTGGGCTGGAGGTTGGTCCAGGGGGTTGGGCTGCCTGAGCCAGGCACCCTGATGGAGATGGGGCAATCCCTGGCGCTCTGGCTGCAGGATTTTCCACCCCCTAAATTTTGCAAAGAAAGGATTAAAAAAACACCCCAACCCCCAGAAAAAAAAGGATCTAAATTTATCTCTGAACAGGGAGGATCGAGGAAGCGACGTTTTAAGGAGAGGAAAGTGATCTGACCCAGGCCAGCAGGCAGCAGATGATTTATGGGGTATTAAAAGGACGAGGAGGAAATAACTCATTGATGAGAGTGGCTTTGTCAGTGCACGTCTTCCTGGTGGAGTTTGGGGCTCCCTGGCTCTGTTTTGGGGCATCTCCTGAATATTTCAGGTGTCCCCACAGGCTGGCCTGTCCTGTGGGATTGAGAGGAAATCACTTGGGCCGGGATGGATGCACCCATCCAGCAAACCCCAAAGCGGTTTTCGGGTTTTTTCTCCCCTCAAGGTTAACTGAAAAAGGAAAATAAAAAAGGAGAGAAATGGAGGATTTTGTGATTCTTGGAGGTATTTCATGGCTATTTTATTCTGTATTGCAGGACATGACCTATCTGTGTATCTCAGCCTCGGATTCATCCACTCAAAACCTGTAAGTGATTTCCCATCCTTTTTCCTGTTGGTCAATAAAAGCTCAGGTTCTGCAGGATGAAGGTTTAGTCCATTCATGCTGTGAAATTTCACATAATCCCTGAGCTTCCCAGGAGCTGGGGTTCATTTTTTGTGTGGTAAATAACATTTTAGGGCTTAAAATCTATTTTTAATGTGTGTTTGCAGGTCAGGAAATGTGATTTTTTCTGTCAACTGTCAGAATTATTCCACTAGGCAGGATGGAAAATTGGAGTGTTAGAGAGATGATTTGTGTCAGTCTTCAAGGCTTTTTTTTTTTTTTAAAGAGAAATTTATTAAAATACTTTTTTTTAAATTGTATAAAGTGTAAATGCTCATAAGTCTTGGAATGCTGTTTTGGAGATGAAGCTGCTGAGAGGAGCTGGGAGGAATTCCCAGAATTTTTTGGGATGCTGCTGCCTTGGGTGATGGTCACCCATAAATCATCCATTTGCAGCAGCAAATTGACAAATCCACGGGATTTTCCTCTCCAATCCAACCCTAAAAAAGCATCAAACCCAAATTTCCAAGGTCCTGCCTGTGGAGGCGCTGGTTTTTCCAGCATCCTTGGGAGCAGCCGTGCCCGGGGGTGGAATTCTGCTTGCTCATGCTCCCGCTGAGCGGAAAGAGAAGCTTTACAAGAAAACCCTGCCTCAGCAAGAATTGGGATTTTTTGGTTGCTGGTTTTTTTTTCTCTCCCCTTCGCTCATTTCTTTGCGTTTGTGGCGTGTCTACAAAAAGGAAAAAAAAAAAAAGGCAAAAAAAAAAAAAAAGGGGAAAAAAAATAAGATAAGGCTGCCTGCAGGAAGGAAGAGTTATTCAAGAAACTATTTTCTGCTTGTCAGTTTATGCCTCGGATTTCACAATCCTGGTGAACTTTGTGTCCTGCTTGTGACTCGGGAGCTCAGCGCTGCAATTCCACTCCCTGATCCCACGCTTTGAGGCTGCAAAAGCACAGGCAGAGCTTTCCCTGTGGGAAAATAAAACCCACCCGTGGAGTGGGTGAGGAGGGATGGATGGAGGAGCCAAATCCCTTTGGGATTTGTCAGGACAGGGATGCAGGCTGGAGGAAACAGCGTCCTGGCAAGCCAAGAACGTTCCTGCTGGTCCTGCCGAGGGGCTGGAGGGCAGGGCTGGGATCTGGAGAGTTTGGAGCTGTGTGGGCAGCACCTGCAGGCCCTGGGGGATGTTGTCTGCTCTGTGAGGATCAGCGGGACACGCAGGGAAATCCCCTGGGCCAAGCTTTAGGCAGGGAAAATCCTCCCTAAGGGTGATGCTCTCCTTGGACTGACATCTCCTTCCAGGAATGAGAGGCTCAGCATTTTTAGCCTGATCACGACAGCAGAGACTCCCTCATGTCTCCTGTTCCTGGGAAACAGAACCCCCTGCTACTCCTGAATAAATTCACATCCATAATTTTGTTCGGCTCCTTCGAAGGCGCTGAGCCCGGCGCTCCCAGGGCAAGGTGAAACACCCTTTTCCACGGGCTGGCAGGCATGGAGGAGATCCTGGAGAGCTCCCAGAGGGAAAGCAGCTCCTTTAGCAAGGCCCACAGCAGGAATAACAGCAGGAGGTCATGCTTTGGCTTCTGAGAAATCAGGAAGGCCGCGTGGGCTCACGCCCACCCCGTCACGCAGGGCAGAGGAAGTCCGGCACTGCTGCCAAAGGGACCCTCTTCTCCTCCTGGAAAACCCACGAGGCCCCCAGCAGCACGAGTGACCAGCAGCTTTTCTGCCTCAAAACTGGCTGAAAGGGAGGGTAGGGATGAGCAGGTTTTGTTGGAAGGAGAGGAAATATCTGGCTCGGTGTGGCACAACAGCTCCTGGAATCTCATCCAGGGATGAGCTGGAGGGATTTGTCTCAGCAGAGCCTGCCATGAGCACCCAGCTCTGTCCACTCGTGGAATTAGTGATCCTGTTTTCCATCAGGAAGCCCTGGCTCCCACCTGCCCCATTTTGCTCTGGTTTGGGGGAATGTGCTCCCCCAGCTTGGCCAGCAGCTCCTGGTTGTGCTTTTGGGAATGCAGGCAGCAATCCATGGATGTGCCTGTGCTGGGCACACCTCTGTGCCTGCCCCTGGAGGGGGGAAAATGTCTCCTCCCTTTCCCTTTCTCCCTTTCTCTCTGTCCCTTCTTTTCCCTTCCTTTTTCCTTCCTCCATTTCTCTTCCACCCTTTCCCTCTCTCCCTTCTTTTCCCTCCCTTCCTTTCCCTTCCTCCTTTTTCCTCTCTCCCTTTTTTTCCCTTCCTCCCTTTCCTTTCCTCAATTTCCATTCCACCCTTTCTCTCCCTCCCTTTTCCTCTCTCCCTTTCCCTCTCTCCCTTCTTTTCCCTTCCTCCCTTTCCCTTTCTCCCTTTTTTTCCTCTTTCTCCATTTCCCTTCCACCCTTTCCCTTCCACCCTTTCCCCCTCTCTCTTCTTTTCCCTCCCTCCCCTTCCCTCCCTCCCTTTTTCCTTCCCTGCTGCCATCTCTCCATCTCTCCCTAGGAGGGTGTCAGGTGTTTTTGGCACTGTTTGAGAATCCTGAGTGAGACAGGATGACTGGGAAGAGTTTGTGTCCCTTCAGGTGACACTTTTCCCTGCAGTCTGTGCCCCCTGGAGCTGAGCTGGTTCCTCTGATGGCATCACCCTCATTCCTTGACCCCTCAGCACGCAGGAAATCCCCTGGGAATCCAATCCCCTGGGAATCCAATCCCCTGGGAATCCTCCCGGGTTATTTCCTTCACCTGGCAGAGGAAGGATCTCTGCTCCCACCCCATGCAGGATGCTGGAAAACCCTTGGGAGCGACAGTGCTGCTGTTTTCAGGGACACACAGCCCTTCCCTCCTCACCTGCCACCTCTGTCCCCGCAGGCTGCAGCATTTTAAGGAGTGCATCCAGTTCATCCACGAGTGCCGGCTCGGAGGGGGAGGCTGCCTGGTGCACTGGTGAGACCCGGGACCCCCTTCCAAAAAAGTGTCCTGGGGAGGGGGGATGGGCTCCCAAAAAACTGTCCTGGGGGGTTTGGGCTCCCAAAAAATGTCCTGGGTGCTGAACATCCCCGGGGAGGGGGAGGAAGGAGAGGAGGAGGCACAGAGCAGCGAGGAGGGCCATGGGGAGGTCTCCACCTTTGGATCCAGAGGGATGGGCGGCCCTTGCACTGAGTGTGGCAGTAGGACACAAAAATAAAAAAGTTTGACTCCAGTTTTGACAAAGAGAACATCAGAGAGGCTTTATTTACAAACTTTTTGCTTCTTATATAGCATGCTTGGCTAAAAAAGGTATTCATTGGTCAGTAGGACTGACACCTCTTTCTGTTGGTTAAATAATAGAAAACAAGAGCTGGGGAAGATTGTTATGAGAAATCAGGTTTCCATTGGTTTAGTAATAGAAAACAACAGCTGGAGAGGATTGTTATGAGAAAAGCACATCGTTTACCTAACAATGTTGTGAGAGAGGAGCAGCAATTTACAAAAGCTGTTTTGGGAAGAGAGAGAATTCCTGAAAGGTTTCTCTTGGGAAACCAGCACAGCTAAAATTCTGTCAGGCTCAGAAAATCATGTCCACACCCTGAGCACCCAGGATGTGGGACAGCCTTGAGGAGGGGACAGGGGGGGTGACAGCAGCGCTGAGAGTGTGACAGAGCTCCTTCCCCCCTCCCCACCCACCTGCTGGCACCCTGGTGAGGGAATCTGCATCCCAGGGGTGATCCCTGCGGGATCCTCTCCCTGACGCCTCTCCCGGGGCCATCCCAGCCTGGCCGGGGTGTCCCGCAGCACCACGGTGCTGGTGGCTTACTTGATGACAGTGACAGAGCTGGGCTGGGACAGCTGCCTGGCTGCCACCAAGGCCGTGCGCTCCTACGTCAGCCCCAACCCCGGCTTCCAGCAGCAGCTGCAGGAGTACGAGAGGACCCTGCTCCACGAGGTAAGGCCCCCTTGGATACATTCTGGAAGGGTTTTCAAGCAGGGAAAGCTCCTTTGCATGCAGCCAGCTGTTTGCCCCAGCTGGATTTGGGGGAATATCTTTTGTCACCTGGATGTTTGGGGGTTTGGGTGCAAAAAACGAAAAAGGAAATTAAAAAAAGAAGTGCCTTGATGTTATGTGAGTGCACTTTAAAAAGCTCTTAAAACCCCTAAACTTAAAAACCCTAAATCTGAAAACCCTAAACTTAAAACCCCTAAACTTGAAACCCCTAAACTTGAAAACCCCTAAATTTAAAACCCCTAAACTTGAAAACCTTAAACTTAAAATCCCTAAACTTGAAAACCCCTAAACTTAAAAATCCTAAACTTAAAATCCCTAAACTTGAAACCCCTACACTTAAAAACTCTAAACTTGAAACCCCTACACTTAAAAACTCTAAGCTTGAAACTCCTAAACTTGAAAACCCTAAACTTGAAAACCCTAAACTTGAAAACCCTAAACTTAAAACCTCTAAACTTAAAAACTCTAAATTTGAAACTCCTAAACTTGAAAGCCCCAAACTTGAAAACCTTAAATTTGTTTTCTTGAGTTAGGACACAGCGGGAGGGATGGCAGAGCAGTTTGTCCCTTGGGAACCTCAGGAAGGAGCTGGACCAATTCCCAGGAATTCAGGAATTCAGTGGAGAGGGAGGAAGGCTCTTGTGAGGAGTTTTGGGATGTCTGGGCACGCTTGGCTCTGCCAGGGCTCCCTCTGCGGCAGGTGACAAGTGCGGGTGGAGAAATCTCCCGTTTCCTCCCCCAAAGGAGGTGGAGCAGCAGCTTTTGGGAGAGCAGAAGCTCGGGCTGGGCGCGTTCCCATCCCGTGCAGGGCAGGGAGGATGGAGCAGAGCCCAGCTGGATCCCAGCAGCTGGGAGAGCGCTCGGTGCAGAGATCAGAGCTGCACTTTTGACCCGAAAGCCTTCGAGAGCAGAGGGAAAGGCCTTGAAAGACCTTCAAAAGCGAAGAGAAAAGCTTTTAAAAGCACAGCTCCCACCTGGCTCCTCAGCTGCCTCCAGCCTCCCACTCTGGACTCCGCTCTGGACCCATCCCTGGTGTCCCAAATTTCCCGTGGGACACAGACAGGGGAAGGGTGACCCTGGACAGCGGATGTGTCACCCTAACCTCGGTGCCACCCCCTGCAGCCATCGTGGCAAACAGGACCCTGTGGTCCCTGCGGCTGCTCCCAACCCTTGGAGGGGATTCCTGTCCCCGCAGGAGGCAGCGGGGACAGCAGCGAGTGACAAAGGCCAGCCCCAAGTTCCCTTCCCCCCGCTGCTGCTGTCACATGAGGGATGTGGCTCTGCCCCGTTATCACCAGCTGGCAGAAACGCCCGTGAGGGTGAGGGAGGGTGGAAAATGCTCCAAGGGATTACAAAACACCCGAGGTGCTGGAGATTCCCTGCGGGGCTTCCCCTGGCCGGGCCAGGCTGTCCCCAGCCCTTCCCATGCTCTGCTGGGGGGTTTGTTGTGCCCTCCCTCCATCCCAGTTATTCCTCCTGCTCCCAAAATCCTCACTGGGCTCACTGGATTTCCTCCCTTTCCCATCCAAGCTGCTTTTCCATCACCTCACAGCTCTGCCAGGGGCTTTGCAACCCTTTTTCCCTGAAACACCCAAGGCACAGCCAAGGGTGGAGGCGCTTGGATGTGTTTTCCTGTCCTCTGGGATTTAGCAAGAGCTGCCTTTTCCTTGAAACTCCCACCCGTGTTCCCTGTGATGTCAGCACTGGGCAGGGAACGGGCCCTGTGGGTGGAAAAGCCTCAATCCTCGGTGGTTAAAAGCTGTGAGGAGCAGGTTGGACCGTCTGGGCACCTCCTGGGGCTGTGGTGCCTCAGTTTCCCTCACCCTCAGGGAGCTCAGAAGGGAGGGAGGGATGGGGAAGACGCTCCAGCCTCGCTGCTGCAGCGTGCAGCTGCGGTTTGAAGCTGGCAAATGAGGGCTGCTCTGGGCTGGAGGGGTAAAGAAGGAAGGAAGGGACCAAGAGCAGCAGCAGGACCATGGGTAGGGGTAGAAAAGGAAGTCACAGGGCACAGATGGGCACTCTGCGGACAGACCTGGCACACCATGGCCTGGCTGCCTTTTTCCCCCCTGCTGCCATCCCAGGTGGGCTGGGAGAGAGGAGGAGGAGCAGGAGGAAGGCAGTGGGTTGGTGGTCAGCACTGGAGGAAATGGGCTGGAACCACTTCTTGCTCTGCCTTTAAGAGGAAATGCCTGGCAGCTTCCCCCAACTCCCATCCGCTCCTTCCCTCCCTGCTGGCTGGTGGGTGCTGAGCCTTGGAGGGTACCGGGCAGTTTTCCCATGGAGCTTCATCCCTCGGGATGGTTTGCACAGAAGGGATGTTCCCCCCTGAGATCCTGGCATGGATCTCACCCCAAACCCTTTGGGTCTCACTTCCCAGGGGTTGTTTTCCTGCTCACTGCAAATCCTGTCCCAAACCCTTTGGGTCTCACTTCCCTGGAGTTGTTTTCTAGCAAGGAGCACAGGTCTGCCTCTCAGGACCGCCCTGGCAGGGATGTCCCTGCTGGCAGGTGGCAGCTGTGTCACAGCCCTGGTGGGTGCTGCTGTCCCAGGGAAACCCAGACATTCCCAGTGGAAATCCCCCCTGCCTGAGCTGGTTTTCCCTGGCTGCAGGAGAGGGGGATACCACCAGGGTCATTCTAAAACTCATTTTTTTTCCCTTGTGGCTCGCCCAGTGCTGGCAGGTCAGTGCTGAGCTGCCAGTCCTGCATCCCAAACTTTTTCTGGGAACTCCTGCTCATTCAGGAGGCCAAATCCACAGCGAGGGCACCTCACCCTGGGGGTGCCAAGGCTGGGCAGCTCATGGGAGCTGCTTCCCTCTCCCCTGGATCCTCTGGCTGGATCCCCCAGGCCTCCAATGCTTTCTCCCTCTCTGCACCCTTTGCACCCATGGGTGCCCTCCATCCTTTCCTTGAGCTGTTTGCTCTTGCTGGGTGTGCTCCTGCCACCCATCCCAGTAACTCCTGGCTGGAGCAGCTGGTTCCCAGCTCCTCAGGGAGATGGCACAGCCCTGACTGTTCCCGTGGTGAATCCTGGCACAGCCCTGGCTGTTCCCGTGGTGAATCCTGGCACAGCCCTGGCTGTTCCCGTGGTGAATCCTGGCACAGCCCTGGCTGTTCCCGTGGTGAATCCTGGCAGAGCCCTGGCTGTTCCCGTGGTGAATCCTGGCACAGCCCTGGCTGTTCCTGTGGTGAATCCTGGCACAGCCCTGGCTGTTCCCATGGTGAATCCTGGCAGAGCCCTGGCTGTTCCTGTGGTGAATCCTGGCACAGCCCTGGCTGTTCCCGTGGTGAATCCTGGCACAGCCCTGGCTGTTCCCGTGGTGAATCCTGGCACAGCCCTGGCTGTTCCTGTGGTGAATCCTGGCACAGCCCTGGCTGTTCCTGTGGTGAATCCTGGCACAGCCCTGGCTGTTCCCGTGGTGAATCCTGGCACAGCCCTGGCTGTTCCCGTGGTGAATCCTGGCACAGCCCTGGCTGTTCTCATGGTGAATCCTGGCACAGCCCTGGCTGTTCCTGTGGTGAATCCTGGCACAGCCCTGGCTGTTCCCGTGGTGAATCCTGGCACAGCCCTGGCTGTTCCCGTGGTGAATCCTGGCACAGCCCTGGCTGTTCTCATGGTGAATCCTGGCACAGCCCTGGCTGTTCCCGTGGTGAATCCTGGCACAGCCCTGGCTGTTCCCATTGTGAATCCTGGCACAGCCCTGGCTGTTCCCATGGTGAATCCTGGCACAGCCCTGGTTGTTCCCGCGGTGAATCCTGGCACAGCCCTGGCTGTTCCGATGGTGAATCCTGGCACAGCCCTGGCTGTTCCCGTGGTGAATCCTGGCACAGCCCTGGCTGTTCCCGTGATGAATCCTGGCACAGCCCTGGCTGTTCCCATGGTGAATCCTGGCACAGCTGCCCCTCCCTGCCCACGCTGCTGCAATCTGGGGCTGTCTGGCTGTTTCCTCATCCCAGCACTAACGGGAACAGTTTCTCTGGATCATCCCTCACTTCCCAGCCGTCTCCAGGCCTCAGCCTGCTGCCAGCTGGCCCTTGGCCACCAGGATGCTCCTGCCTCTGAGATAATCAGGATAAAGGTTCCCCACAAGCTCCTGGTGGTGAGCGAGGTGCTCTGACAAACCAACCTGCCCCACCTTGCGAGGATCAACCCAGCCCTGCTGCCTGTGGGGAAAAAATAAAACCTTTGGGCAGCATTCCTTACGGGAATTCAGGCAGACGAGGAACAACAGCAGCTTCTTGGCAAGGAGAAATAAATAAAGCTGCTGTCCCAGCTGCAGCCGGCGTGGGAAGCTGAGGGTGCTGCCAGCTCTGTGCTGGGGATGTGGGGAGTGCTGGGATGGGAGGATCCACTCTGGTGGGTCTGTGGTGTGCTGAGTGTGAGCTCCTGTGGGATTGGGACCTTCCTGCGTGCTGGGTGTGCCTGGGGATCCCCCAGCCCTGCTGGGGGTGCAGCAGGGGTTGCTTTGCTCACTGCTTTCTGCTGCTCTCTCTCAGCTTTTCACCCTGACAACCTCTTGTGGCTTTTTTTTTCCTGGCAGTACCGCGCCTGGATCCGCCGGGATTACGGCAGGAACCCCTTCCAGGACCAGGAGGAGCTGCAGCGCTTGCTGGGGTGCAGGGATTGCTCCCCGCTCCGCTGCCCTGCTGCCACCTTCCCTCCTCCCTGCTGCACGGGTGGCACCGCTGCCGGCAGCAGGTGGATGGACAGATAAACAGCCGGGCTGCTCCCGGGCAGGCCTTGGGACTTGGAAAATTCCAAAGTTTTCCCTTTGCCAAGCACCTCCAGTGATTCACAGCTAGGGCAGAAATCCACCAGGACCAGCGTGGGCTCCAGGGTTGGAGCACTCACAGATCCCCATCAGCTGCCAGCTCCAGTGATCAATATTGGATTCAAATATTCAAATATTCCCTGAGCAAGGAGGTAGGGCAGAAATCCACCAGGACCAGCGTGGGCTCTGGGGTTGGAGCACTCACAGACCCCTCCATCAGCTGCCAGCTCCAGTGATCAATATTGGATTCAAATATTGGTGGCAGTGCCCTGCTCTGCCCCATTCCCCCATTCCCAATGGATCACAGCAACTTTTCCACCCCGAGGAGCAGCCGCCAGCCCTGGTCCCCTCTCTCCTCATGACAACATCTGGGCTGGTGGGGCACAGGAAAGGTGGTGCAGGCCTTGGGAATCTGAGGTGAGATGAGATGGAAGAGGCCACTTTGTCTAACCCTGCTTCCCTGAGGAAGGAGGTAGGGCAGAAATCCACCAGGACCAGCGTGGGCTGTAGGGTTGGAGCACTCACAGAGCCCCGTTAGCTGCCAGCTCCAGTGAATGGGTGACAGCACCCTGCTCTGCCCCAGTTCCCCCATTCCCAATGGATCACAGCCACTTTTCCACCCTCAGAGCAGCAGCCAGCCCTGGCCCTCACTCATGACAACATCTGGGCTGGCGGGGCATGGGGAAGATGATGCAGGAAATCCGAGGTGGGATGAGATGGAGGGAGGCCACCTCATCTAACCCTGCTTCCCTGAGGAAAGAGGGATGAATCCTGGGATGTGGAGGTGCTGCTGAGCCTCACCTGGCACCCAGTGGGATGGGGAGAGGAGCTGGAGGTGTTTTGGGGCTGCCCCTTGCTTGTGGATGGAGTTTCCCAGTCCAGCTCGTCCTTGGCTGGTGAATTTCTGGAATTTTCCTCATCCCAGCAAATCCAGCAGTGCCTGTCCCGCTGCCTCCACCCCTGCAGCCACAGTGGGGTTAGGTTTTCCCTGAGTCCCATCTGAACATCCCTGCTCACCAAAAATGCCAAAAACTTGGTTGGATTCACTCAACCCATGGACCAATTTAACTCTG
Organism: Acrocephalus arundinaceus; assembly: GCA_021534815.1. Taxonomy (NCBI): domain Eukaryota; kingdom Metazoa; phylum Chordata; class Aves; order Passeriformes; family Sylviidae; genus Acrocephalus; species Acrocephalus arundinaceus. The sequence goes on along the minus strand of JAJEOU010003008.1, from coordinate 19,288,008 downwards.
CCCCTCTCCAAAAGCCTTTTTAATACCTAAAACCCGTGGCCATGTCCAGTTTTTTTCATCCCAAACTCGGATTGTGTTTTTCCAGAACTTTCTTTGTCAGGAATCCCCTCCCCCATCTGCCTTACAATCCCATCCCGTGGATTCAACCCTTCCATCTCAGCCTTTTTTCCTATAAATACCCTGTTTGTCCACTCAAAAAAATGTCTGTTCTGCAATTCTTTCTAAGAAAAAAAAGAGATTCAAAACATTTCTAGGAATTCTTTTGATGAACATTTCTGGTTACTCATCCTGTGACAGCACCAGGGGTGACTCGCCCAGCTCCTAATGAAGAAGAGAGGGATTAAAATCCTGAGGGTGCCAGGATTTGATTTCTGCTGCTCTGGGAATACAGAGATGGATCAAAATGACCGCCCTGCTTCCCATTTTCTTGATGAAAACCACCAGCAAAATGAAAAATTTTAAATATTCAGTGTTTAGCCATGATGTATAGAATTCCAGGGGAAAAAATGAGTGTTTTTCTAATTTTTTAAATGGAGGAAAGTGTCCCTGTGGCTGTTGCTCCACATGGAGGTGATGGGAAAGGAATTAATGAGGTCGAGGATGTTGGTGGAGTGGGATGAAGCAAACAGGATCAATATTGGATTCAAAGCTGTTTTCATTTCAGGAAGCAAAAAAAAAAAAAAAGAAAAAAAAATGGAACTTGCACGCAGGACGAGAAAAGAGAAGAAAGTGGGAGTTAATAGGAAGTCATTGGAGATGGGTGATAAGCAGAGATTAGATTTGCAGCACGGCTGATAAACTCCACAGCCCTGCCCCTCCCGGGCCATCCCCGCCTTCAAACACTCCCCAGGGAACCACAGCACCGAAACAAAACCTGGGAAACCCCCCCAGATTTGGGGAACCACAGGGAATGCTTCCCTGGAGCGGCAGCACCCTCCATGCCGTGCCCAAACAGCTCCTCCTAACCCAAATTTCCCTGGATTTCAGGGGTATCCCGGGTGAAAATATCTATTTTTCCACTCTGGCCTCCATCACTGGGACCTTACGAATTCTGGGAGGTGGGAGGCAAACACTGAATAGGTAAAACTGGGCTGATTTCCACTTTTTGGAAGGAAAAAAAGATTTTTCACTTTGCCAAGAGCACCTCACGCTTGGCTGCTGGGCTCTGCTGTCCCACATCAGCTTTTCCCAAATTCCTGGTGCCTCTGGCATGGATAAAAGTCTCTGCTGAAGCGTGGCTGAGCTTCCCAGGGTGCTGCTAACACGGGGAAATTGTTCCCAACACATTCCTGGCCCTGCTGGCTGGAGATGCCCCCCAGTCCATTTTAAGTGCCCCAAACTCCCATTTTAATTTTATTTTTTTTATCTTCCCCACGGGGATCCTCCTCCCCCCAGGAATTTGGATTTACCTTTCCAGGCTGCCCATGGAGCTGCAGAGCCAAAATGAAGTTGGGAATGACGAAATCACCTCGCTTCACTGAAATTAATTTCCAGGTCTTTGGTCTCCAGAGGGGATGGAGGGGTTTGGTTGTGTGCAGACCCTCTAAAATATCCCAAGTTTTAACAAATATTTTAACAAAATTTTAACAAAATAAGTTTTTTTTACAGGATGGTTTCTATCTAGCAGGGGGAGGTGATGATGCAAAGCCCCTGCAAAGCTTAAAATTGTATTTTTGGTGAAAAAAAAAAGAAAATTAATCCTCCTGACTGTATCTGACTGCAGAAGATGGTTTTGGCTCACCCCAAATCTCCTGGGGGGGATCCAGTGAGGATCAGTGAGGTGTTTAAAAACAAGGAGCATTCCAGCCATTCTCTATTAGAAATGACAGGAAAGGTTGTGCACCTCGGGGCGTTATTTTTATTAAACCATCTGTGCAGCTCCATACATTTCCCATTTCTCTGTATTACCCACGTGGGAGTAATTATGGTTTTCTTCCAAGAAATGTGTGTGTAATCTGGTAATCCCAAAAAAAAATCCCCTCTGAAGTCAGGCTGCAGATGGTCCTTCATGCTCTGGTGGCCCTGGCTGGGCTGGGGCACAGTCAGGACATCAAATCCAAACTGGGAACAGTGGGAAGTGCTGGGGCAGAGAGGGAGGGAATGATCCGAGACTGGGATTGACCCAGAAAGGAACTGGGAGCTGCCTGGGGAGGGAATAAACTGGGATTGAGGATGGACCAGTTTGGGACTGGGGAAAGTGGGAATGGACTGAGCTGGGACTGGGGACACTGGTCTGGGACTGGGAGGGCTGATTTGAGATTGGGGATAGAATGGCCTGGGATGGGAGAGTGACCAGTCTGGGACTGGGGAAACTGGTCTGAGACTGGGAGGGCTGATTTGGAATTGGGGATAGAATGGCCTGGGATGGGAGAGTGACCAGTCTGGGACTGGGGAAACTGGTCTGAGACTGGGAGGGCTGATTTGGGATTGGGGATAGAATGACCTAGGGTGGGAGAGTGACCAGTCTGGGACTGGGGAAACTGGTCTGGGACTGGGAGGGCTGATTTGGAATTGGGGATAGAATGGCCTGGGATGGGAGAGTGACCAGTCTGGGACTGGGGACACTGGTCTGGGACTGGGAGGGCTGATTTGGGATTGGGGATAGAATGACCCAGGACTGGACTTGGGAGAATGACCAGTCTGGGACTGGGAACACTGGTCTGGGACTGGGAGGGCTGATTTGGGATTGGGGATTGATACTGGTCTGAGACTGGAAGGGCTGATTTGGGATTGGGGATACAATGGCCTGGGACAGGAGAATGACCAGTCTGGGACTGGGGAAACTCATCTGGAGCTGGGGAAACAGATGTGGGGAGACTGGTCTGGAACTGGGGAGGTTTATTTGCGGATACACTGATCATGGATTGAGGGTGGATTGATCTGGGATTGGGGATAGAATGACCTGGGACTGGAGAGTGACCAGTCTGGGACTGGGGACACTGATCTGGGACTGGGAAACTGGGAAGACTGGTATGGGACTGGGAAGACTGGTATGGGACTAGATTGATCTGGAACTGGGGAGGTTTATTCGGTGATGATCATGGGCTGAGAATGGATTGATTTGGGATTGGGAATATTGGTTTGGGACTGGGAATGGACAGATCTGGAACTCATAACGGACCAGTCTGGGTCTGGGAAAACTGCTCGGGGAGTGGGGAAACTGGGTTGGAACTGGGAGTGGATTAATTTGGGACTGGGAACGCCATGACGAAACCTTCCCGGGACAGACCCGGGATAGGGGCGGGTTAACCACGCCCCCTCACACCCAGCCCCCGCCCCTCCCGCCCAGGCCCCGCCCCTCCCGGTCAGCTGATTTCGGGGAAAGCCGCGCTTTAAGAGAAACAGCGGCGCGCGCCCCGCCAGGACGCCTCTCATTGGTCGGCTCGACACGGCCCCGCCTCCTCATTGGGTGGAGCGGGAGCGGAGAGGAGTCGATTATTGGTGGAGCGTGGAGGGGGCGTGGCAATAGGTGTGACCTCATCATAGCGCTGGTATATAAGATGAGCTCGGGGAAACCGCGGGCGCGGCACCGGGAGCGGGGAAACGGGACCTGCACTGGCACCGGCCGGGGGACAGGTACCGACATCGGCATCCCCCTGGGAGGGCAGGGACCGGCCGGGGGACAGGTACCGACATCCCCGTGGGAGGGCAGGGACCGGCTGAGGGACAGATACCGGCACCGGCATTCCCCGTGGGTGTGCAGGGACCGGTACCGGCATCCCCGTGGGAGGGCAGGGACCGGCCGGGGGACAGATACCGGCACCGGCATTCCCCGTGGGAGGGCAGGGTCCTGCCGCAGGGCAGCGTCCTGTGCCCGCATCCTCTGTGAGAGGACACCGGGAAGGCACCGGCAGCGAGCGGCGGAAAGGCAGGGACAGGTCCCGACCCCAATTCCTCGCACTCCTGCGGGGAAGGGCAGGGAGTTTGCAGGATCGCAGGGATGCGGGATGTCCCCATCGCGGTCCTGGCGGTCCCGCTGCGGGTGGCAGAGCCCGGGATGGGCGGGCTGGAGCCGCGCGGTGGCCGTGCTGGCAGCCCGGTGGAGGGGATTCCTTGTCGTTGTCCCGGCCGTGTGACTCCCTCTCGGGGAGGGAGATGGAGCTCCGACCTCCGGCAGGGATGGGAAGAATCTTTTTAGAAATCGGGGTGACTGGGAACTGTCCCATTTCTGCGGGATTTCTCAGCTTTTTCCCTTTTGGCATCACTCAGGTTGGGTGCTGGAGCCCCCAGAGAGGGAATGGGTGCCCACATTCCTCCAGGGACCAGCTGCTCCCTGTCCTTTGGGGCATCCAGAGCTGTGCCCTCCGTCATGTTTTGGCTGGTTTTAGGTTGGTTGCTCACTCTCCCTTAAAACCATCAGAGTAGCCGGATCCATCTCTGTGTCCTGCTGGGCAGTGGAGCAGGGATGGAATTTGGTGTCACCGAGCTGCTGGGAGCCCATGGCAGTGCAGGGACCACCGGCTCTCAGGCTGTGCTGGGAGCATCCTTGTTTTCTCCCTAAAAATCTTCCCGTGGGGCAGAAAATAACAAAAGAACGAGGCAGAAGCAGCCCAGTAAAACTTAGAGCCCAAAAATGCCTGGAAAGTTGATTCAGAGGCTGCTGATCGCTCCTGTCATGCCACGGAGGTGACAGGGAGGGTCGAGCCTGGCACTTTGCTCCCAGCCCTTGTGTGTCCCTTATCCCTGGGAGGATTTGGGATGCGGTTTGGAGCTGCCATCTGCTCCCCAAATAATGCCCGGTGAGAGAGGAGCTGCTGCCCCCTCCGGGACAAATCCTCGTGCCAAGGGCAGCCAGGGACAGCTCTGGCACCCCAGTGAGCTGTCACTTGCTCAGGTGACAGCACAGCTGGGGGGCTTTAATCCCCATCCATCTGCTCCCTCTGTGATTTATCCTGCAGCAGGGTGGGAATGAGCAGAGCACTGAGTCAGCTGCTTCAGGCAGCGGAACTTTGGTAGAGCTGGAGGAAGAGTTTGGAGTAACTCAGAAGGAAACTGCCTTGATTTTTTTTTAAAATTTTAAAAGAAGCAGGGGGTGGAGTGGGTATTTTAATCCTTGAATTACAGAACTGTGGGGTCCCACAAGGGTTTGGGTTGGAAGGGACCTTAAAGATCTTTTCATTCCATGGGCACACCTTGAAAAGCTGCAGGTGGTGCCGCTGCCAGCTGAGCAGGGGACAAACCAACCCAAATCTCTGCTCCCCAGCTGGACTGGGAGAGCTGACAGGACCCCCCCGTGTCCCTCCCTGCAGGATGTGTGACCGGAACGGCGGCAGGCGCCTGCGGCAGTGGCTGATCGAGCAGATCGACAGTGAGCTCTACCCGGGGCTCATCTGGGAGAACGAGGAGAAATCCATGTTCCGCATCCCCTGGAAGCACGCTGGCAAGCAGGACTACAACCAGGAGGTGGATGCTTCCATTTTCAAGGTAAGGACAGGTGGTTGGTGTCTTTTCTTGGTGGTTTCTGTCCCACGTTGTCTCTGGGTTTTGCTTCCATTTACAAGGTAAGAACAGGTGGTTGATGCCTTTTCTTGCTTTTTTTTCCCTTTATGGGATGCTGCCACGCTTTCTCTGGGTTTTACATCTTGAATCCTTGCAGGAGATGCTGCACTTGGTCTCCTAGGGTTTTATTTTGGGATGATTTATTCCTTTTAATCCAAAGTTAGGACCGGTTTTAGGTTTGTTTTCAGTGTGTTTGAATCCAGGTGTGATGTGAGAAGCAACTTTTGACCCGCTCTAAACTTCTCATCAGCTTCTCTTGATAAAATGCTGGATTTATATTAAAAAAAAATCCTAAAAAGACTTTGCAGATGGGAAGGAAGGATTTCACTGAAGGGAGGGTTTCCAGTTTTAGAAAAAATGGGAAAATTCCATCCTGAAGCAAAAAGGTCAGATCTTCCCCAGGAATTCCATTCCCACTTCCAAGTGTCTGTACTGGTGAAGGAGTTTAATTTTATTCACAACTGGTTTGGGAGCGCAGAGTTATGAGGATAGCCTTGAACTCAGACCTCTGAAAATATAGAAGTAGCTACAGAATAAATCAATATGTATATTTTAAAAATATGTAATATTTTTCATTCTTCCTTCAGTGGTAAAATATCTTCTCCTACCAAAAGCACAAATTATGTTCTGATCTTGGAGAAACCAGTTTATTAACTTATTAATTTATTAATTTGTTAGTCAAGTGCTGGAAAATGAATTTTTCAAAATCAATAAATTGAAAAAAAAATCAATAAATTGATTTTTAATTGAGCAACGATTCCTCGTGTTCCCAGCAGCACCTGACCCATAGGTGCAGAAGTGAACCCACAAATTTTGACCTCTGCTTTTTGCAAACCCGGGTTTTAGGAGCCTTTTCTGCATTTCTGAGGCTGGCAGTGCTGCTCTGCACCCCCAAAAACCCCCCCAGGTGTGGTGGCTGTGCAGGTGGCCGCAGTCTAGGAGTGAAACAGCAAATCCCCAAGAGATGCTTGAGAGGGTGCAAGATGCAAAAATCTCTGCAACCTCACCTCTTCCTGCCTGAGAGGCTTTGTAGAGCTCACAGGGAGGATTTTTTTTAGGGTTTTTAAAATTCTTTTCTTCAGGCCTGGGCTGTTTTCAAAGGCAAGTTCAAGGAAGGTGACAAAGCAGAGCCGGCCACGTGGAAGACGCGGCTTCGCTGCGCCCTCAACAAGAGCCCTGACTTTGAGGAGGTGACAGACAGGTCCCAGCTGGACATCTCCGAGCCCTACAAGGTCTATAGGATCGTGCCAGAGGAGGAGCAGAAGTGTGAGTTCCCCAGGAAAGGACTGACCCCTGCTCTGGCTCTGCTCTGTGACCACAGCCCTGCACCGGGGTGGGGCTCCTGGCCAGCCCTGCCCTGCCTCTGTGCTTGTCCTGCTTTGCAGAGTGTCCCCCTGGGGTGGCAGGGAGGGGAGGAGAAAGGCCAGGCTTGGTTTTTTTAACCCCTTAAACCCCTAGGAAATAGGGGACAGCTGCAGCCTGGTGGAAGCTCCCATCCTCAAGGATGTTGTAGGGATAAATTCCACCTTCCCTGCCTGGTGGAGGGAGATGAGCCTCAACCTTTTTCCCCTCCTAACTGCTGCCCTGTGGGGATGGTGGGGAGCTGCAATAAATCCCTTTCCTTGCTGGAGGAGCAATAATTTTGCAGAGAGCTGCTCTGATGTGGCTCAGGTCACACTAACTATAACTCTAGTTGTGGTTTGTCCTTTTTTTCTAAGCTAAAAATGTGCAAAAAAAAAAAAAAAAAAAATGATTTTGCAGTCAGGAAATCTGCCTTTAGCATCTCTGTCCCCTCCAGCCCGTTCACACAGGGGCTGGGCTGCCACTATGCAAATGGCACTGCAGGTTCCCACCAGCAGCTCCACTGCACTGGGGTGGCTGGTGGAAAAAGGAGAAGCAGCAGCCCCAGCCCCTGGGGTGCTCAAAAAAACCCCAAACCCTCTCCTCTGCTCCAGCTCTGTCTCTGTCACCAGCCAGGCTTTTGATTTTTCTTGCTGCTGGTCCCTGTGTGTGGGGGAAAATAAGTTATAAAGTGATTTTTTTGCCCCAAAAAGCAGCTCTGGAGGGGCTGTGAGCCTCTCTGAGGTGCTGTGGTTCTTGATTTCAGAACTTTCACTGGGTGAAAGGTTTCTAAAAACCCTTCAAGGTGAGCTGTGCTGGGTAGGTGTGGGTGTTGTTCTCACTGCAGCCCCTCCTCTCCTCGCAGGCAAGGCAGGGATTGCCAACGGCAGCGGCCTGAACGATGTGACAGAGATGGACTGCAGCTCCTCGGCCATCGATGAGCTCATCAAAGAGGTGAGGCCTCACCTTGGCTGTGCCTGGCTCAAGCTGCCTGGTGAAGCACTGCCTTCCCCAAAATTCCAAAGCTGCCTTCCCCAAAATTCCAAAGCTGCCTTCCCCAAAATTCCAAAGCTGCCTTCCCAAAATTCGTTTGGTTTGCAGCTGTTTGGGTGAGCCAGCAGCAGGACACGGCTCTGCTGTTTGCTCCTGCATCCCTGGGGGTGGTTTCATTCCTGCCCTCCTGCAGGGCTCTGCTCCCAGGAGGGGCCCTGTGAGCTCCAGCATTTCCCCAGGGTGGCTGCCAGCAACCACCTCACCTGGGAACTGGGTGGTGAATTCCCTCTGGAGGGGATTCCATCATAATGCTGGAAAAATCTGCACCTGCCACTGCAGTGGGGCAGATTTCAGCAGCCAGGGGCATGAGCAGCTCTGGGTCAGGGGCAGAGGGATGAGAGATGCTGGAACATCTGCAGCTCGATGCTCTGCCCGAGTTTCAAACCTGCCTCCCTCCTCCTGCCAGGGAAAACTCCCCTTGTGGGGTTTTTCCTTTGAGTGTTTGTGCAGCTTCACCCAGAAAATGGAGCACGGAGAGAAATGCGAGTGCTGCAGCAGCTGCTGGGGTAGAGCTGAGGTGCCAACACCCCAAACTCATGGGATTGCTCAGTGCAGACCTGGAATTGAGAGAAATGTGCCTCTCTTGGCCTTCTCACACCCGGCTGCTCCCCCTCAGCAGCTCCTGAGGGTTTTATTCCAATGTACAACCTGGGCAATGCCAGCCTTGATTTATCCAACCCCAAAAATTGCTTGATGTTGTCATTTGGAGGCAACTGAGTGCCTTGCTGGAGGCATCAAACCTGCTCTGATCCCAGTGTCTGCTGTCCCACAGCCCTCCTGTGTGGATGAGTACCTGGGCATCATCAAGAGGAGCCCCTCACCCCCCCAGGAGCCCTGCAGGAACCCCCCAATACCCGAGTGGTGGGTGCAGCAGCCCAGCCCTGGTAAGTAGCCAACAGCTTGTGTGGTATTTGGGAGGTTTTTGGGGCAGGAAAAAATCTTCCTGTGCGGGGATACGGAGTGGGGAACTGTTTAATCTTCTTTGTTAATAATATTTGAAGTGCTCATGAAGAAATCCAACTGGGAGTTTTCCTGGCATTTCCTGTGTGGGAGCTGGGATGGAAAATGAGGGGGCTGGTGGGGGGAACTGGGAATTTGGGGTTTGGGAGCTGGGAATGCTGGCTCAGCTTGGCTTTCTGTGCCCACAGCGTTGCCCCTGATGAATGGATATTCCAGCTATGAGCAGTATCACTCAGGTAAGGCACCTCACCTGGCCAGCAGGTGCCCCTCTCTGGTTGTGGTGGCAGGAGGTGGCTCTGACTCTGTCCCCCACCTTGAGGGAGGCTTTGCTTTGGGTTTAGGAGGTGCTGCACCCTCCTGGTTATCCACGTTTCCATCTGGGATGGATCCTGCCTGCTGGGATGGGGGCAGAGAGCAGCTGGGATGTGGGATCAGCCAGACTTTGGAATGGAGGGATCCCCCATGGCATGGGGGGAGTGTGGAGCAGAGGCAGGAGGAAGAGGTTCAGTGTATTTCATGGCCAGAAACGAAACCACCAGAAGTTCCACCTCAGGAACAAACTTCCCATGGAGGTTGTCATAGCTTTGGAACAGCTGCCTGGGGGGTTGTGGGATTTCCCCTGTCTGGAGACATTCCAACCTCACCTGGGTTTGTTCCTGTGTCACCTCCTCCAGGTGACCCTGCCTGGGCAGGGAGCTTGGCCTGGGTGATCTCCAGAGCTCCCTTCCAACCCCACCTGGATTTGTTCCTGTGTCGCCTGCTCCAGTGACACTGGGCAGGGAGCTTGGTCTGGGTGACCTCCAGAGCTCCCTTCCAACCCCAACCATTCCATAATGTGGAATCCTCTAATTCTGGGAGCTCTCAGTTGCTGCTCAGCCCCGGAGCAGGCTGGTGGGAGATATCCCTCCACCAAGATACAGTCCAGGAAATTTGGGATTTGGGCACAGCAGTGAGGAGCAGCTTTGCCCTTCCCTGACGATCCATGCCCATCCATTCCCTCCCAGGTTATTCCCAGATGGTGATCAGCTTCTACTACAGCGGGAGGCTGGTGGGCCATGTCAGCACCTCGTGCTCCGAGGGCTGCAGGATCTCCCTGGGCCAGCCCTCGGGCCATGGGGAGAAGCTCTACGCCCCCGACGCCCTGGAGCACGTGCGGTTCCCCTCGGCCGACGCCATCCAGAACGAGCGGCAGAAGCAGATCACCAAGAAGCTCTTTGGGCACCTGGAGAGGGGAGTGCTCCTGCACAGCAGCAAGCAGGGCATCTTCATCAAGAGGCTGTGCCAGGGAAGGGTCTTCTGGAGTGGCAACACCATGGCCTGCAAGGACAGGCCCAACAAGCTGGACAGGGAGGAGGTGATGAAGATCTTTGACACCAACGTGTTCTTCCGAGGTTGGTGGGAGCCTCCTGCTGTTTTTTTGGTGTTAGGGATTCTGTTCTTTGCTGTGGGGAATAAATCCCTGCATTGGTTGGTTGGAGGTGATCAGCCAGCGGATGTGGGGAGCACCCCTGGGTGGCAGCAGTTTGGGGTTGGGAAACCTTCAGGAGGGTGGAGGAGAGAATGGGATAACAGGGACAGTCCCTTTAACTCTGGCCAGAAACTCCCTGGAAAAGCTGAGGCAGTTGTGGGATCCCAAAGCTTTGGGACAATGAACAAACCCAGTGTGAGACCCCCTTGGGCCCTGTGGGGGGTTGAAAGGGTGCAGCCCTTTCTCCTGGCACAGCTTTGAAGCTGTCACTGCTGAGTTCCCAAGTGCTCTGGATGAGCAGGTGCCACTATCGCACCAATCCTGTGTGGGGATACAGAGTGGGGAGCAGTTTGGGGATACAGAGTGGGGAGCAGTTTGTTTTATCTTCCTTGTTAAGAATGTTTGATGTGGGGAGCACCCCTGGGTGGCAGCGGTTTGGGGTTGGGAAACCTTCAGGAGGGCGGAAGAGGGGATGGGATAACAGGGTTGGTTCCTGTAACTCTGGCCAGAAACTCCCTGGAAAAGCTGAGGCAGTTTTGGGATCCCAAAGCTTTGGCACAATGCTTTCTGGAGCTGGAATCTGGTGTGAGACCCCCTTGGGCCCTGTGGGGGATTGAAAGGGTGCAGCCCTTTTCCCTGGAATCACTTTGAAGCCATCGCTGCTGGGTTCCCAAGTGCTCTGGATGAGCAGGTGACACTCCCACACCTAGGAAAGAATAATGTAGTGTTTGGGGTGGTGTGGAAAATTCCAAATTTAGAGGCTTTGCTTGAGCTTCCTTGCTGGGTGTTTGATCCCAGGGATGAGTAACAAAGGCCAGCAGCCTCTGGAAGGCAAATTCCCAGTTTTCCTGTGTCCCTGCAGAGCTGCAGCAGTACTACAACAACCAGGGCCGCTTCCCAGACAGCAGAGTCATGCTGTGCTTCGGGGAGGAGTTCCCAGACGCGGTGCCACTGAGGTGTAAACTCATCCTTGTGCAGGTATGGAACAAAAAGGGACCCAGCTGAGGTGGGAATTCTGCCAGCAGAGCTCCAGCCCCTGAAGCTCACAGGGCATTTTGGGTGCCTGGATTGGGGGTGGAGGTGTGGAGCTTTTCCACAGCCTCCTGAGAGGTGCTGGTTGTCAAATTCCTGGAGCTGGGTTTGCAGATGAAACTCCCTAACAGCACAAGTTCTGTGAGCTGCTGGGAAATCTTTCCTTTTCCTCCTGATCCTGCATTGGCACTGGAACTTCTGCCTTTTCCTGTGGGGAATGGGGAGTTACTTACTCCCTGGCCTGGTGGATTGAGGATCAGTCAGTGATGTGGCCAACAGCCGTGATTGGCAGCAGTGGGGCTGGGACACCTCAGGAGGGTGAAGGAGGGGATGGGATGTGGGGTCAGTCCTCATGGTCAGAAACTTCTCCTTGGAGAAGCTGCAGCAGTTCTAGGATTGAAAAGGCTCAGGACAGGGGTTTCTGGAGCCAATGTGACAGGGAGGGCACAAGGAGGGTGTGGCATCCCCTTGAGCAAGCAGAGACCCACAGGGTCTGAGGTGCTGTGAGGATTTTCCAAGAGCAGAGAGTGGCCCTGTGCCTCCTGCACAAATTCTCACCTCATCACCTCTCCTTGTCTTGTGTGTGTGTCCCAGTGGATCCCTCTGGCTGTGCTGGGCCATCCCCCAGCCCGTCCTTGCAGCTCAATATCCCTGCTGGAGGAGCTCCTGGGGCTGCTCCTTCATTCCTGCAGGTGCTTGTGGAGCCAGGGCTGCTGTCCTGTGCTCTGCTGTGTGTCCCCCAGCCCATCTCCACTGCATGGAGCAGCAGGAGATGTCCAAAAAGAATCCTCTTCACTGAGGGTTCTCTTTGGACGTGTGCTTCTAAATTTGGAAACCGACGCAGAGATTCTACATGTAAATACTGAATATTCAAACTGAGGAATTTCTGACCTTTTCCCTTTGTCCCAGGTGGAGCAGCTGTACCTGAGGCAGCTGGTGGACGAGGCTGGGAAGAGCTGCAGCTCCAGCCCCATGCTGCCCATGGCTGAGGAGCCCCAGCACGAGCAGGGCTACCGGATCTTCCAGGACGTCTGCGCCACGCGGCCGCTCTTCCGAGAGAACCAGCAGATTGCAGTCTGAGCCCTCACTGCTCCCCTCACAGCCTGCTAGGCTGGGCTTATCCAGGCCCAGACTAGTCCCATGAGAGCCTAAAATCCCTTTTTCTTTTTTTTTTATTGTTATTTTTTCTTTGCTGTTTCCAGAGTCTCTATAAATCCAGCGGTAAAAATTGAAACAGGTTGGATGTTCAGTGCTTGCCCATAAACAATTGATGATAAAAGTGACTTTTTTTAGTCTGTCTATAACTCGTGGCTGTGGGGACAAGGGAGCATCCTGTGCAGGAAGGTCAGGGCTGGCTTTGCTTTGTGTTGCCTTTGTTTATGGCCAGCCAAGCAGAACCGAAAATCAACAGCTGTGACCACCTGCCCCAACGATCTGCAAACTCAGACCTTGCAATCTGATAGGAGGTGACTCTTGGAAAAGCCTTAGAGTGCTCAAATTTAGGAAATTATATCCAGGAATCAGCTTTCCCCCTTTGGAGAGCCCTGCTGATGGAAGGCAGGTTGTGCCTCCCAAAGAGAACTCCTGAAATTCCTCTTTTATTTTTGCTGTGAGATTTATGTGTTTTCTCTTTCGTGCCAAAGTGGAGTGAAATTTTTCAAACCCATGCAGAGATTCTAGATGTAAATATTGAAGATGAAAACTTAGGAATCTTAACTTTTCCTGACCAGAGGCAGAGTTTATATAAATATACAGAATTTTAATTTTTTTTCAAGACTGCAGCGTAGTGTGAATAGCTTGGCTTCACCCTCCCAGACACACGTGTGGGGCTCTCCCAAGCGTGTCCAGGCAGCGTCATCCATGTGTAAATCCTCATTTCCATAGCCTCTGAGTGTGGCCCCAGCTCTGGGGAGCTGCTGGTGCCTCCCAAAGCAGGGCTGCACACTTGTGCGTGCCACCAAAGCTGCCTATTTATTGTATGCCTGAGGTTTATTAAATTTGTTTTTTTGGTAAATTTTTATATCTCCCTGCAATTAAAGTGCTATATTTTGTATTTCTCTTGCCATGTGGTTTTTTTGGGTGTGATGGGTGGGGCTCTCAGAGCTGCTGGGACCTCTGACTTGTCCCTAATTTGGTTTTACCTGTGCTGGGGTCTGTGTTAAGCTTCTGCCACCTCCTCCCTTTGCCAGAACCTCCTGGATTCATCTCCAGGCAGGAAAGAAATGAGTCAAAAAGCTGCAATGCAATGGAGGGAGGGAAATGGGATCCCTTGGAGAGCCTTCATCCCGGGGAGGAAGGAGGAAGATGTGTCCCTGCTCCTCTGCCACAGCACTGAGCTGGGTGTGATGCTCCAAGGTCATGGGGTGGGCACAGTTTTTTATGGTTGTGCCCAAAAAACTTCCTCTTTTCCTTTTCCCGTGGGAAATGTGAACATTTCCCCACTGTCCTCTCGTGGTGTAATCCCAGCTGACAGCCAGGGGCCTCCCTCATTCCCTGTTACCCCTTCAGTAACAAAGAAAAACCTTGTGGATTGAGAACAGTTTAATATTTGAAAGAAATTCTTTGCCTTGGGAAGAAATTCCTCCCTGTGAGGGAGGTGAGGCCCTGGCACAGGTTGCCCAGAGGAGCTGTGGCTGCCCCATGGCTGGAAATACTCAAGGCAAGGTTTGGTGGTGCTTGGAGCACCCTGGGACAGTGGAAGGTGGCAGGGGGTGGAAGGAGATGAGTTTTAAGGTCCTTTTCAGTGCAAGCCATTCAGGGATTCCAATTATAAAAGTACAAAGTAATTGTAATGAAAAGGAAAGAGCAATAAAAGCGAGGGGAAGCAAGTGATGCACAACACAATTGCTCATCCCTGCTGAGAGGAAAATGAACTCTACCCCAGCAGAAACCAGGACACTTCTCCATCCAGATTTCTTTGGGGTCTGGTCTGGGGGGCTGCCCTGAGGTGGGAGAACCAGTTTGAGCTTTGTGATCAAACATGAGGATCCATGGAATTCCTCCATCAAACATGAGGATCAAGGGAATTCCTCTATCAAACATGGGGATCCATGGAATTCCTCTATCAAACAAATTCCTCCATCAAACATGAGGATCAAGGGAATTCCTCCATCAAACACGAGGATCCAGGGAGTTCCTCCACCAAACATGAGGATCAAGGGAATTCCTCCATCAAACATGAGGATCCAGGGAGTTCCTCCATCCTTGGCCCAGCCCTGTTGGTGGGATGCTCGTGGTCCTGCCCATGTCCTTGTGCACACCCTCTGCAGGCATCACAGGATTTGCATTTACAGCACCAAGAGTTTTTAGGATGCACCAGGATGCTAAAGGCAAAGGAGACCCCAACTCCTGTGAGCTCCTGTGGGGTGCTGTGGCACCGAGGTGGGGATGGCACCTATGGGTGCACTGTGAGTGCTGCTCAACCTTTCTCTGCCCTTCCTGAGGATCCCACGGGATTTAATCCTGCTCCAGCCCTCTCTGCTCCCTCAGAGGGCGAGGGAGCCTCAACTCCTGTGGGGCTGGCGGGGTGGAGGTGGGAGCTGTGGGCTGTGCTGGAACAACACGTGAGGCACACGCTGGGCTGGAGCCTGGCACACCAGAAACCCCGCTGGTGGTTTCCCCAGATGTGCAGGGCCGAGTCCTTCCTCAGAAACCATCACCTTGTGCTCGCCTGGAGCCACCTGCTCCCACCCTGGGCTCTTTCAATTTCCACCCCAGACCGCGGAAGAGCCGTGGGGAGCTGAGGTGCCTTTTATTGCACTGGTTATTTTTGGGGTTGCTGGAGTGTCTCAGAGCCCAGAGCTGGGTTTGGGACCTTATCCAGCACCGTGGCTTCCATCCCAAAGAGATCCCAAGAGGAAATTCCCAGTGGGTGAGCAGGGACTGGGAAGGAGGCAATGGGATGAGGAAGGGTAATGGGGTGGGCACCCCTAAAGGGGCAGGAGTCCCTTTTTAGCTCAGGTAGGGCTTGCACAAGTGTTGGGCTTGGGTTTAATGCCTGGATTTGGCTTGAGTTTAGGCTTAAACTGGATTTCCCCATCCTGCAATCCACCACGAGGAAGCCTCGGAGGCGGATACTCCAGAACAGATTTCGAGGTAAGTGCATTGATTTTACACAGGGTGCTCTGGCCTGGAGTCACCGTGGCTCTTGTGAAATTCCAGAGGGAATTCCTGCATGTCTCTCACTTTTCCTGACACTGCCATCCCCATCTGGGAAGCTGGTGAGGTCTGGAAGTGCCCCGATCCAGAGGAAGGGGCATCCTGGGCACACATCCCTGCACCTTGCCTGGTCCTGGGCAGCTCCAGGGAGCTGCTGCTGCAGCTGTGCCCTGCCTTGGTGGTTTTGGGCGACTGGTGACTCAAAAACTTTCGTTGGTTTCTGTTCATTTGGGTTCCTCTCTGTCACCTCCCTGAAGTGAAACCTCAGTGCCAGTGTGGGCTCCTCTCTGTCAGTGGCAAGCCCCAAAAGTGGCCCAAGTTTTTGGCTGAGGAGCCTGTCCCCAGTCCCTGGGGGTGATTTATCCCCTGCATCCCCTCCGTTGAATCATCCTCCTGGTGTAGGAGGATGGTGGAGTGTAAATGAGAAGTTCAGACCGCCCTCCCCAAAATTCTTGCTGCTTTTTTTGGGTGGTTTCCCACACTTGGAGTCAGAGCAGGGGCACCATCAAACTCCTGCTTGATGTCAGGATATCTCCTTGCTCCCCAGGAAGGCCTGTGGGAACAGGAAGGGAACTTCTGGGAGTTGCCCAGGCTGCACTCCTTCCTTCAGGAGCAGAAGGTTCCATGTGGGAAGGAGACTGGAGCTTGGTTTCCATGAAGGAAACCTTAACTTGCAGGACATACAGGGTTCCCTGAGGATATTTGAGAAGGAGCCATGTGCTACCAAATCCTCCTGATGTCTGGCACAGAAGGGTGGACCAGGGCAGGAAATTTGGGGGAATTTTCTAAGATTTTCCAACCTAAAGACATCTGCTCCATGGTGGACACGGGAACGTTTTGAATTCTGGGTGCTGCAAAGGATGTGATCAACACTGCAGCCCCTTGATGTTCTGTTCACTGACTGGGGATGTAATTTGGGTTCAAAGCCAACCTTCCTGCTGAGATTTGTGGCTGAAAGGCAGTTGGGTCTCTGGGAAGCATTTTCCTCAGGAGAAAATGGGCTGGGTTATATCCTGGTTGTATTTAATCTTGTTCTGGAGTTCCTCAGGACATGCCCCTTTACCAAACGCCAAAAATGTCACCTAAGCTGGCTTCAGGAGAAGAACTCAGCGTCCATGAGGACAACAAGTGTGTACCCACCCTCTCCCACACACCTAAAACCCACTGTGAGGAGTTACCCAGCGCCAAATCTGTGTGAAGAACAAATCTGATGCGCTGGCGAGGAGGAAGGCGAGGTTTGCTCCAGCTAAATCCTGAGATTTACCCCAACCCCAACCTGGAGAAAGAGGAAAAGCTCTGCAGGTGTCTCCATCCAGCGCTCTGCAACCACAAGTCAGTGGCAGCTCACAGTTGAACTGCTCGGGAATCCGAGCCACCAGCCACCAGCTCCAGCTGCTTCCTCCAACCTGCGCCCGCCCGGCCCCGGCCCCGCCGGGCGCCTCTCGGGGCGTTAGAAAACAAACAGTCACTTTTTATTTCGAGACACCGGCCTCTCCAACTGGTTTGATTGCTCAATGTCCCCGTTTCAGCACAGCAGCCTGTCCAGAGTGAGCTCCTCCAGGCTCTTCCTGCCCGTGTTGTAATGTGGGAGCAGCCCCCTCCACACGGGCTCTGTCTCCTTGGGAGGGCAGGAAAGCTGCGTGGAGGCTCCCACCTCCTTTTCCAAAGGGGTTTATGTCTCCTTGGGTGGTTTTATGGCCAAGGGTGATGATTTGTGATGGAAACTGATAAGGTTATATGATCTAACTAAGCCATTTTTATAAATTTTCCAGGTTTTTTGTACAATTCTCAGCCTTAATCACACATTTCATGCTACTTCACAATTGGTTACCCCTAGAAGCACGTGTTAGCTTTTCAGTCCCTATTGGTTAATTCTTCTTACATGTACAGCAAAATTATACATATCATTTTTTCTGACTTTCTTCTGATTCCCACATTTCTGAAGTTTTTTACCATCCTTTGTTCTTCTTTATACGTGACTTTCTGCATTTTCTTCCTCCTGGTGCATGACTCCTTCATCCTTGAGATGGTTCCAGGCCTGTCCTTTCACATAGGCTGGGTTGAAATGGTTACAGGCCTGTCCTTTCACATAGGCTGGGTTGAAATGGTTACAGGCCTTTCCTTTCACATGGGCTGGATTGAAATGGTTCCAGGCCTGTCCTTTCACATGGGCTGGACTGAAATGGTTCCAGGCCTGTCCTTTCACATGGGCTGGACTGAAATGGTTACAGGCCTGTCCTTTCACATAGGCTGGATTGAAATGGTTCCAGGCCTGTCCTTTCACATGGGCTGGATTGAAATGGTTCTGGGCCTGTCCTTTCACACAGGCTGGATTGAAATGGTTACAGGCCTGTCCTTTCACATAGGCTGGATTGAAATGGTTCCAGGCCTGTCCTTTCACATGGGCTGGACTGAAATGGTTCCAGGCCTGTCCTTTCACATGGGCTGGATTGAAATGGTTCCAGGCCTGTCCTTTCACATAGGCTGGACTGAAATGGTTCCAGGCCTGTCCTTTCACACAGGCTGGATTGAAATGGTTACAGGCCTGTCCTTTCACATGGGCTGGATTGAAATGGTTCCAGGCCTGTCCTTTCACACAGGCTGCATTGCTCACATGCCCCCATTGATGAAGGAACTCATTCTCCACAGAAACCTGGCAGGAAAACCCATCCAGACTTGAGTTTGGTGGATCTCAAGGGCCTTGCCTCGTTTTGTGACAGTTTTTCTGTTTTTCTGTTTTTTTTCTGTGACACTTTCTAGTTGTCTTTTGGTTTGGGTGGATGGTGGGACTTGGTTCAAGGGCCAAACCGTGAGGTCAGAGCTGTGGAGGCCACACAGGGATGGGCCAAAGGCGCCTCCTGAGCTCTGAGCATCTCAGCTCCACCAAAAGCAGGAGGAGGAGGCGGTGGGAAGAGCTGAGGGTGAGCAGGCTGGAGCTGCAGGATTTCCTCCAGCTGGACTTGGCTGCAGGAAGGTCTCGTGCAGAGCAGAGGAGATCCCCAAACCCCAAAAAATTTGACAGCCACTTAATTTTCAGAATCAGCTGTTGACAGATGCCCTCTCCCTCTGCAGGTCTGTGCCTCAACCCCAGACACCAGGCCACAAAAAGAGGCTCCACCCAAGCCACAGCAGCAGAGACAGCACAGGGACGAGGAAAAACACGACAACATTTGCTCAGAAATTTGGGTTTGTTATGAGACCAAGCCTGAAACCAAGTCCTGGCTGAAATCCCCTCCCTTCCCCCTCAGTCTGCATGGGCTTGGGGGCTGTGTCCTGCTCTGACATGTTTTTATTGCAGCTGATTTGTTTGCAATAACCAAACACCCGGATGCACCCAGGAGCTGTAAAAACCAGCCTGAGCTTTTTCTGTGGCCACCCAGAGCCACCAGGTAACCTGGGCCACTGCTGATCTTCCTCACAAGAACTCGGCCTCAGCCCTGAAATGGAAATGGGAAGAAGCAAAAGGGCATTTCAGGCCATTGCACAAGGAGGTCTTTGCAATGTGATGGTTAAAAAAAATACTCCAAGCTGGAGAAATATTCCTTTTCCTTCTTTTTCACCCCGATGTGTGAATGTAGTTGGGTGTTCGGAAGAGTTGCTCCAGCTCTTGCTGAGAGAATAATTCACATGGGTTATGTAAAACCTCTTTACTCTGTGCTGGGTGTTTTTCAGAGAAATGCAAATCATAGAAACATGGAAGGATTTGGGTTGGAAAGAACCTTGAATCTCACCTCATCCCAACCTCTCCCTAGAGGCTGGAATACCTTCCACTGGACCAGGCTGCTCAAAACCCCAAAAGAATAACAAGATTTTTAATCTTTGGAGCAATTAATTTCAATAATATCAATTCCCAGCATCCCACGGTTCCTGCTTTTTCTTCTGTTGGGCTTTGGAGGGAGGACTGAGGGATGTGGAAGCACCAGTGGTTTGAAACAAGTGATTCCCTGCCCGTGTCTTTCTGTTCTGTATTTGAGAAGTAACCACTTCTCCTTGAGGTAAATCTGGCTCATGGACAGGTCTGCAGGGTTGATCTTCCCAGGGATCACAGCTAGAAAATAGCTAGAGGGATCATTTTGGGGAATGTTTTTACACCTCTGCCCCAGAAATACAGTTTGGTTTTGTTTTGGAGGAGGGTCTGGATATCTCTTTTGTAAAAATACCAAATATTCCAAACTTGCTAAGTTTTCTCCCAAATTTGCTCCTAAATTCTCATGAGCAATGTGACCTCCAGTCCTTCCTCAGGCAGAGGGTGAGGCCTGCAGGAGAGCTGATCCATGGAGAGATGGGAAGAGCCTCAGCTCTGTCTTCAGCTGGGGAAGGGAAGGGACTTTGCCTTCAAGGTCAAGAAGGAAAAATCAGCGGGAAACATTCACTTGTGGTGCCAGCAGAAACAACCCCGCTGTGCCCACCCTGTGTGGCTCTGCCCTCGAGGGGGGGATGTGGGAAATTCTCGTCTCTACAAGAGTCTGGAAACTCTGGGGTAATTTTAACCTGGCCGTGGGTTGTGAGAAACCGAGGGGTTTTACAGCTTTGCTGGGCACTCAGAGTCATGGGGTGCAACACCCCCAGGAGAAACATCGAGTCCCAGCTGGAGCAGGGCAGGATGGGTGTGAGCCCTCAGGATTGTGATCCCCTGGAATTTCCTTTCCCATCTTCTCAGAGGGCTGTGCCCTCTGAGGGAATAGAGAGCAGTGGTGGCTCAGGGGAAGTTAATTTTCAAGGACGGCAGTGGTTTGGGGTGTTTAGAAAAGCACAAATTCCTAATTTCTCCCCAATTTTTCTATATAAAGCTTCTTGTTGTAAGAATAAGTCATGAAGCCAAGAGATGTCACTGCAGGAGGATTTTGTGTGGCTGGCAGGTGTCTGGCCAGGCTGGTTGGCCAGCATCCATCCCACCTGGATGCCTTTTGGGCCATCTCATTTGGACTAGAAAACCTTTAATAATCCCTTCCATTCCCAAATTATTTTACCTGGCCTGGAACCCTTCCTGCTGTGAGTTTGAAACCGTTGAGATGTCGATGTGAAAGCAAAACCTGGCCTTGGTTTTGCCTTGCTGGGAAATGATTCCGTGTTTCTGGTAAAGATGACATCATCTTTTCCAGCTGCTGCAGGAAAAGGGGTCACTGTGCCATTTCTGGTCCTCTCTCCTAATTTGGATTCTTCACAGAATCCCAGAAAATTCTGGGCTGGAAAGCATTTTAAAACTCATCTAGCCCCAGGGCAGAGACACCTTCCACTAACCCAGGGTGCTCCAAGCCCTGTCCAGCCTGGCCTTGGGCACTTCCAGGGATGGGGCAGCCACATTTTGAAGAGTTTAAACACTCAAGCACAACAGTGGAAAACTGGGGATTTCACCATAATTTTTATGAAACTGGTGGAGTTTGTAGCAGCCTCTTTCCGAAGTGAGAAATGAAAGGAAGGCAATAAACGATGCCTGACGCCTCTGGAGCATTTTTGCACAGGAGCAGCAGCCCCAGGTGCAGGAAAATATTTTTCCCTGTCCCTGAAGGTTCATTTTCCAAAGTCTAAATACCCTGGGGCTGGTTCTCACCTTGCCCCATGATGAATTAATCTCCAAACAAGCAGGAGTTGTTCAGGAGGAGCTCACGATGAATTAATTCATCTTCAAACAACCAGGAGCCGTTCAAGAGCAGCTCATGGTGAATTTATTCATCTCCAAACAACCAGGAGCTGTTCAGGAGCAGCTCATGGTGAATTTGTTCATCTCCAAACAACCAGGAGCTGTTCAGGAGCAGCTCATGATGAATTAATTCATCTCCAAACAACCAGGAGCTGTTCAGGAGCAGCTCATGGGGAATTTGTTCATCTCCAAACAACCAGGAGCTCTTCAGGAGCTCATGGGAAATTAGTTCATCTCCAAACAACCAGGAGTTGATCAGGAGGAGCTCACGATGAATTAATTAATCTCCAAACAACCAGGAGCTGTTCAGGAGCAGCTCATGGTGAATTTATTCCTCTCCAAACAACCAGGAGCTGCTCAGGATGAGCTCATGGTGAATTTGTTCATCTCCAAACAACCAGGAGCTGTTCAGGAGCAGCTCGTTTGTCACAACCCAGTCCTTGAGACATCCTGCTCCTTATCAGCCCCGCAGGGCTATCAGGAGAGGTGAGGCTGGAAACGAGCCCGGTGAATTTAATAATTCACTCTTGATTTCTGTGGCCGTCACCGATGGACGCTGAGGCGCTGCCAGAAGTGGGATCTGATTTCAGGGCAGGGCCAGATCTTAAAATAGGAGGATGGGAATGGCTGGCAACGTTTGTTTTCCCTTTTATTGGCGTGCTGTAAAGGTTCACCTGCAGCCCGAGCTGTCAGTTGGGCACAATGTGGTAACCCCGGGTTCCGGGAACCCTGCCTGAGGTGGCCAATGGACCTGTGACCCCAATCTGAGCTGACTTTAGCACACCTCTGTTTTCTCTTGAGATAAGAAATAGTGGTGAATTGATCACATCTCTCCTGTCCCTTAATTTTCCGTTTTTTTAGCTATTTTATTGTGGTTTTTTTTTTTTTTTTTTTTTTTTTTTTTTTGGTCACAAGTGAGGGCTGGCAGAGTCAAAGCTGCTGTCCTGCACATTCAACCAGCTTTTCTCAGACTGGGTTTAGGAATGAGCCAATTCTCCCCAAAACCAGCATCTAGCAGAGTCAGAGCTGCTGTCCTGCACATTCAACCAGCTTTTCTCAGGCTGGGTTTGAGATGAGCCAGTTCTCCCCAAAACCAGCATCTTTCCATCACATGCCTCAGCTTTGGTGTGATCATCTCATCTGGTTCTGAGGTAGCCCCCCTGCCTATAAAAAGCAAGTGCTTAAGCTCTGAAAATTCACAGAGCTGCAAGAAAAGTTCCCCAAGTCCTTTCCCCCAAGACCAAGAGCTGCTCTCAGTTTTGGGCAGGCAAAACTTGGAGTTTCACCGAAACGAGCTGAAAAAAGCCCTCCCCATCCTGTAACCCCTCTCCTTTTCCAGACATTTACTGTGTGCTTGTGTTACAGCCTCCTCCTGAATCTCGAATTGAAGAAGAATTCTGACTTGAGACCAAATTTTTGAAGCAAGCAGGAAAAAATTCAAACCAATGAGCTGCAGTGCACAAAACTCATGTGCAGAGAAAAAAAAAAAAATCACTAAATAAATATTTATTTTATTCTACTGAAGCTTCCTGAATAGTCAAGGAGGAGTTTTCCTGCTGGGATGAGATCCATTCCCTGTGACAAAACAAGCCTTGAGTCCAGACTTTGTCCTTTGATGAGAATTAATTAATCTGCAGCGCTCTGCTCTGAGTGAGATCTCATCTCCTGGGGTTCCCACCGTGGGGTGCTGAGCTTGGGGGTGCCCCTGCTTTAAAAAAATCAGAATTTCCTGGCAGAAATTCCGTCAGAAAAAGCGATGAGTGCTGCCGTGGGTGCAGGAGTGGCCTCGGGGCTCATTTACATCTCGGCGGGTGACAAGCGGGGCGTGAGGCGCTTTCCTGTCAGCGCCAGGCTTGGCCCTAAAACCCCCTGTGGGTTTTGTGTCTCTCAGGGCTGGAGCAAGATCTTGAAGGGGGAAAAGCCCTGAGAGCTGCCAAAACTCTTCTCCTTGTGGGTGGGTTGGCTGGTGTCTCCTAACGCGGTTGATCCTCTCCTTTGTCACCTCAATTTGTGGCGGCCTTGGCTCATTAAACGTCTAGACTCGATGATCTTAGAGATCTTCTCTGACCTAAATGATTTTGGCTCGTTAAATGTCTAGACTTGATGATCTTGGAGATCTTTCCTGACCTAAATGATTTTGGCTCGTTAAGCATCTAGACTCGATGATCTTAGAGATCTTCTCTGACCTAAATGATTTTGGCTCGTTAAATGTCTAGACTCGATGATCTTGGAGATCTTCTCTGACCTAAATGATTTTATTGTCGTATTTGCTCCTCCCAGGAGGTTTGCTCCGCTCTTGGAAGTGTTGGATGGGGCTTGGAGCAAACAAAAGTTCTCCAGGAAAAATCCCCCAAGGTGTTTTGTCCAAGTGTTCATCTTTGGACCTGAAGGAAATAAAAATGCTTTGTGGACGGGAGCTGGTGTTCCAGCCATGCTGGGGGATGGATTCCCTCGGTCTGACCCTGGAATTGCTGCAGGATCCCATGTCCCTGAAACCCCAAATTGCTGGGCATGGGTGCAGGAGCTGAGCTCGGGGACATTCATTACAATTATTTCCTGTTACATGTATTTTTATGCTATATTTAATGGAACCCGCAAAGAAAACATGGATTATTAATCCTGTGGTAACATGACTTGTAAGTGTTTCCCTCTAGAGAAAGACAATTCTCACAGTTTGTGAGGAGTTTGTGTCCTCAAAAATTCTGATACAAAAATTCATTTGAGATATTGATAAGTTGTCATAATGTATGGTTTTAAATCTTACTCTAATTTCTTTTTTTTTTTTTAACCTGTGAAATGTGGAATGGACATTCATTACAATTATTTCCTGTTACATATATTTTTATGCTATATTTAATGGAACTCGCAAAGAAAACATGGATTATTAATCCTGTGGTAACATTAAGGTGCTTCCCTATAGAGAAAAGATGGTTCACAGTTTGTGAGGAGTTTGTGTCCTCAAAAATTCTGATGCAAAAATTCATTTGAGATATTGGTAAGTTGTCATAATGTAACTGTTTTAAATTCTTATTCTAATTCCTTTTTTTTTTTAAACCTGTGAAATGTGGAATGGGACATTAATTACAATTATTTCCTGTTACATATATTTTATGCTATATTTAATGGAACCCGCAAAGAAAACATGGATTATTAATCCTATGGTAACATTAATTGTAAGGTGCTTCCCTATAGAGAAAAGACAGTTGTCACAGTATGTCAGGAGTTTGTGTCCTCTAAAATTCTGATGCAAAAATTAATTTGGGAGCTTGGTAAGTTGTCATAACGTAACTATTTAAATTCTTACTCAAAAATTCTAATGCAAAATTCATTTGAGATATTGGTAAGTTGTCATATGTAACTGTTTTTAAATTCTTATTCTAATTCCTTTTTTTTTTTAAACCTGTGAAATGGGACACTTTTAATAGAGTCCTTAATGAAGGAGCTTTTTTTTGGCATCCCAAACTTTCCTTAATTGATAAATGCTGTGCCAGACAAGCTGCAGGGCTGGGCAGGAGGGTTTATTCTGCCATATTGAGTATGCCAAGGAATGAGAGAAATCTATTTTTTCCTGCTTGATTTCCTTTCTCTGCTGTTACTGATGGACTCCTTGTCCTTTTTCCCAGTTTTTGGTGCAGGAGGTTGCAGGGTGGAATGGGACATTAATCCTTGTACTCCCCACTCCCTTGTATCTACACCAAGGTGCAGACAGAACTGAGCACCCTTTAGGGCAAAAAGGGTGTTTTTATAGCAATAAACAAGAAAAAGAGAAAGCGAACAGGTCAGAGATGAATCCAGGCCTCAGGGGGTTTGCAACAGAGCTGGAAATCTCACAAGGCCGCGCGTCGCGCCTCATGAGATTTCTGATACTTCCCACTTCTGGCTGGGCCAGAAATACACAAGAACAACGCTGCATCATCATTCTCAGCTCTGCCTCTGCTCTTCCCATACTCCCAGCAGGGATCAGCCTCCCAAACCTCCTCCTCCAGGCTGAGGATCCGCCGGCACCGGCACCGGCACCGGCTGCGGCACCGCCCGGCGCAGACAGCGTCCGGCTTTTCCTCCCAGCCCCGTGCGTTGAGCAGGGAGATATTTTTGGTCGAGCAATCAAATGACTCATTTTGTGGATCCCAAGGACTATTTTGGGCCGAGGTTTGAGCCTTCCCCTCCACCCCTGGTGCTCTCCCCTGCTGATGCTGCCCGAGCATCTTCATCCACCCCGGGGCAGGTGGGTGCACCAAGGATGCTGCGCCCTCAGCCTCCAGATCCTGCTGGATTGCAGAGCCTGGAGGCTGCCGGTGGCCAGGGCTGTTGTGCAATCCCTGATGTTCACGTTTCAGCTCGGTCCTTACCCTTTCCGCCCTCTGGCCCCGGGTTGTTTTGTGCAGAGGAAGCTTCTAAAGGAGCCCCGACAAACAGACAGGAAACCGAGTCTTTCACTGCGCGGACACATTGTCTGCCCGGGGCTAAATTTGAACATAAAAAAGACCTTATTTATTTCTTTTATTTATAAATTCTCAGCCGTTGTGCTTTGAAGACAAGCCCTGGTTGGGAAGGGTGCAGGAGAGGGTGAGGGTGAGGGGAAGGCAGCCAGGGCTGTGTGGACACAAGTTCAGCTCTGGTGTGTGGGGCGGGATCAGGGAAGGCTTGGATGCTCCACGCCATGACCTGGAGTGATGTCCAGGGGGGAAATGTCCAGCTGAGATGGTGGGCTTGGATGGGACAGCTCTGGGTGACAGTTTTTGGGGTGGAGACTCTGCTCAGGAGCTCCTGGGCCTCCCGTTGTGGATGATGGTGAAGGTGGTGCTGGATCCAGCCTACATTGCCTGGCTGAGGCTGAAACCCTGGGTGGGTCATGTCCCACAGAGGTGATGAGGGATTAATATCCAGGATTGGACTCCTGGAAGTGTTGAAAGCCAGGCTGGATGGGGCTTGGAGCCATCTTGGGTAGTGGAAGCTGTCCCTGCCTGTGGCAGGGGTTGGAATGAGATGATCTTTAAGGTCCCTTCCAAGCCAAACCATCCCAAGATTCCATGATCAGCAAGGTCAGCAAGTGGTCCATGTCCACCCCTGGAGTGACCACCGCTGGCCTTGGCCACCACCTCTGGAGAAGCTGCTCACGTCCCCAGCAGCATCAAGCTGCCTCCACCAACCCACGGGCTCCTGGTGCCACCAGGGACCCTGCTGAGCTCATCAGAGGCTCCTCTGGAGATGATTTTTTTTTTGTTTCCATGTACCAGTGGGTATTTCCAGGCAAAGGTAGTGTGAGAGATGCAGGCAGATCTCGTCACCGCAGCAGACTTTAAAAAGTGAAAACATGAAGTCGAAAGCTGCCGAACCTGCATCAACTTCCCAAATCCCACCTGAAATTTAGCAAAAGGCACAAGGAAAGTAAAAGTTCCAACGCTGCTTTTTTTTTTTGGGGCAGGGGGGTGGTGGTTGTTTTTTTAATGTTGTTGCTGCTCTTGGAGAAGCATCACCCTTTGTTCTGAGAAAAGGGAAGCGCTGGGGCCGTGGGTTCTGGGGAGTTGTGAATCTGCCCCTCAGGAGAGCAAAATTGGGGTGAACTCCAGCACCCAGAGTTGCACCAGGGCTTGGGCAACACAACAGCGATGCTGAGGTTCCTGTGGCAGAGCCAGGAGCTGCAGGAGGAGATATTGGGGTGACGGAGAAGAGGAGAAACCTTTTATCCTCCCTCTCTGCCCCGTTAGCAGCATGGATGGGTTTGGGCACGGAGCTGCTCCGTCTCTACCCTCCTGCTGGCGAGATCAGGCTCAGCTGCACCAAACCCCACAGGGCACAGCGACCCTTTTCTTCCTTCAACCCTCCCCGACCCCAGGATGGAGGAGCCACTTCCACATTTGCTGCTGGCCACGGCCAAGAAACCCTTGGAGCCGTTTCTGCTCCTCCTGGCCTGCCTCGCTCGCAGATGCTCAAACCACACGTTCCTTCGCCCAGCCTGGCCCATCACAGATGGACACAGCTGAAAATAGCCCAAAATAACGCCTGGCCGCAGCCGTCCTGCGAGGGTCTCCCAGCCAGAGCAGCTGGGGCCCAGAGGACAGGCTAAAAATAGGGGTGTGGTGCAGAGTTTCTGAAGATCCCAAAGCCTGAGGTG